>OZ016504.1:28544711-29767757 GCA_963966595.1 Physocephala rufipes | reverse complement strand
AATTGCAAAATGTTCAAATATGTTGTTGCAGAACACAAAGAATCTTACGATCCGGATAATGATGAGGATGTGCCAAAAGATGTAAGCCCAAACACCATTTGGCAAAAATGGAAGGAAATAGGAAATAGGTACCATACTCAACGATCGATTGTGATTAAACAATTTATCCGTAAAAATGATCTTGTGTATATGATGCATTAATCAAAAAGAAATTATTGAACCCTAAATTCTATTCCGTGAATTCGAGCCCATTAAATTCAAATGCTGAAATTGTCCTCTGACAGCCGACTCTTAGTATGGTGAGTTGCTTTCCGTAAAAATTCACCAAATACCAAATCAGCTGATTCGCAAGAGATAGAAGCTATAGAACCACGAAATTAGAAATAAATTCCGTATTATTGCTTTAAAGCAAAGCATTCTATTTTTGTATATTGTTTTTAAAACCGAGAAAAGTCTTGTGTGTGTAAACTGAGCATTTTGAAAAACAGTAATATTAAACATTAATTACTAAAAGTGGATCTACAAATTCAATGATGATAGTAAAACGTTTCATTTACACCAAGTTATTGCTGGTGATGTTTTTCGAATGCCAAATAGTTCGTGATGGCTTATGCAAAAACGATGAACTTACAATGGTCTTCAAAATAGTACCGGTAATATCGATATAAGAGATTTTCATGTGAAAGCAACGAACGGAGCCCTTTTTCTGCAAACGCAGCTGGAAGAGGTCGCGTGAATTAGCAATAACAAAAAATATAACACTCGGTGATGGTAAGCCAATAGGAGTAAATAGAAACGTATCTCGCAGGCGACAAATGCCAGCTTTCAATTTGAATATCAGCCAATCAAATTCTGATCCCAAAGTCAATCAATCAGGAACAGATAAGGAATTATTGTCCAAGGCAGATAATGTGGCCCCAACTTTGAAAACGAGTGAGAAACCAAGAAATCATGTCGTTGTCGCACAGAATCTCGCTTTAATATTACTGAAGCCTTGCCTAAAAATGAAGTCGTGAAACAATTAAATACATCTTTGGATTCAGTAAAGCTGAAAGAATTCAATTCTACAGTAAATAACGGAACATTACAATTTCAGGAGAAGATTGGACAGACTACAGACCGGAACTTTAGTACTAGCATAGCTAATCGGACCACGGAATCAACAACAGCGATTTCCATAGACAAATCTATGAAAATTGTCACATTAACAGCAAAATCGCTGAACAGCACAACATCTAGTAATGACAGTGCCACCATCAGCAGCTCTACAACTAATACTACTACTACCACTATTACTCCTAGCAGTACTACGACTTTTACTCCTACCACCACCACTACTACTACTACCACGACCACTACACCAAAACCGAAACCTAAAAAACCACTTGTGACTTATGGTGTGGAGGACTTTCCCGATTTAGATGAAGAACTATTGAAAAAACCCAGCATTCAAACTAACTCTCCCTCAAAATTTCCTGTCTATGATTTGGAATTTCCTCATGCTCAACCCTCACAGGAACATGATACTTCCTTGCCATATCGCCGAAATCGAGATTACGTTGTACCGATAGTTGCGTTTATGTTTCTTACACCTATTTGTATGGCTGTATTAATTACTGCTTATCGTCGTTTTCGTGATTTTTGGTCAACACGTCATTACAGGCGCATGGATTTTCTTGTAGACGGCATGTATAACGACTGACATTCTGCAACGTCAGCAAGCGTCAGAAGAAGTGAAAGAATTAATCAGGTGCATTTTAATGATAGTAATTATTTAGATTATTCCGATAATGAGACAACAATACGTTAAAATATTTATCACACTCAAATGAAAAAGGCATTTCTTCATTTCGTGTGAGAAATTAAGAGTGAGAATAGAATTAGATTTAAAAATGTAAATAAAATGAAAAAATGAGCTTCTCAAATTCAAACGGATAAAATTAGTAATTGAAAATTTGTCAATTGAGAAACCGTCAACTGGAATTGAAATAACCACGAGAGATAATGGTAAAAGAAAGCTATAATAGTGCCAAATATGTTTAGCGTTCTAGTATTAAACGATATAATTGAGTTGAATAATATCATTAAGCGATATCAATTAATTTTTACAATTGGTTGATTTTATACTAAACGAAAACAATATTAAAAGAAGCAATTTAGAAAGAAAGTGTACAAAATTTTATTGTCGCCAAATTGTATGTCAATCAGTTTGGGCATGTGTTACACTCGTAATGGCATTTACAGATATTTTTTCCCACGTCAAGAGTTTTATACGATTTTGTGATGATTCTATCTCCATTATTTGATTTAAAAAAATAAAGGTAGGGAGATTGGGTGAAAATAGGCAAGACGTAACCACATCCACTAAATTCCTTGCTGAAGTATTTAATTAAATAGTGATATTTTTAATGAAATACATATTAAAAAAGTAATTGTGAAATTAATTTTGTTCAAACAAAAATATTAATTATATGTATTTAAGTAAATTGTCTTGTCTTCTAAAACATTCATTTTTATTAAGAAGAATTATTGAAGTTTTTTAGAGTGATCTGTATTCAAACAAATTAATTATTAAACACAACCTTTTTTATAAAATAAATCTTTACAATACCTGAAAATAAATCTTTACTATTACTATTCTTTTTATTAAGTACTCTACAACTTTCAACACATTCTCAAGCAAATACTTGCTAGTTATTCGATCGCTTTTTATGATGTGACCGATTTTGCGTTACAGGGTCCCTAAATTGTTATTTCAAAAGGATATTTTAAACAAGTTATCGAAGTAATTGTGCTTCTATTGATAAATATGCAATATAATAACTTTCTAGTAATGCGGTGATAATGGGAACTTTTTTGAAATTTCAGGGGATATTCTAAACAATCCTATCTAATCTTACAAAGGTTGTCATTTGCTTACTACAACCTTCAAAATTTATAATATAATTATATATATATATATATATATATATATATATATATATATATATATATATATATATATATATATATATATATATATATATATATATATATATATATATATATATATATATATATATATATATATATATATATATATATATATATATATATATATATATATATATATATATATATATATATATATATATATATATATATATATATATATATATATATATATATATATATATATATATATATATATATATATATATATATATATATATATATATATATATATATATATATATATATATATATATATATATATATATATATATATATATATATATATATATATATATATATATATATATATATATATATATATATATATATATATATATATATATATATATATATATATATATATATATATATATATATATATATATATATATATATATATATATATATATATATATATATATATATATATATATATATATATATATATATATATATATATATATATATATATATATATATATATATATATATATATATATATATATATATATATATATATATATATATATATATATATATATATATATATATATATATATATATATATATATATATATATATATATATATATATATATATATATATATATATATATATATATATATATATATATATATATATATATATATATATATATATATATATATATATATATATATATATATATATATATATATATATATATATATATATATATATATATATATATATATATATATATATATATATATATATATATATATATATATATATATATATATATATATATATATATATATATATATATATATATATATATATATATATATATATATATATATATATATATATATATATATATATATATATATATATATATATATATATATATATATATATATATATATATATATATATATATATATATATATATATATATATATATATATATATATATATATATATATATATATATATATATATATATATATATATATATATATATATATATATATATATATATATATATATATATATATATATATATATATATATATATATATATATATATATATATATATATATATATATATATATATATATATATATATATATATATATATATATATATATATATATATATATATATATATATATATATATATATATATATATATATATATATATATATATATATATATATATATATATATATATATATATATATATATATATATATATATATATATATATATATATATATATATATATATATATATATATATATATATATATATATATATATATATATATATATATATATATATATATATATATATATATATATATATATATATATATATATATATATATATATATATATATATATATATATATATATATATATATATATATTGGAATATTGGAATATTGGAATATGTATGGGTAATTATATACGAGTGCCTTATGTAAAAATAAGCAAGTAATGAAATTATACACTCATTGAAGATTTGCTTTCATATAATTCATTTAATATACATTCATATAATATAATATACAGATACATGTTTCTTTCTTTACTTCATTTTATGATCAAATGAAAGTGTTTATTAAAATTTAATATCTAATAATTAAATCATAGATGAATAATAGAATTTATTGTATAAATTATTAGATATATAAAAAAATTACGGATATGATTCATAATTATAAAATCATAGATATTGTCTTATAAAATCGATAGAAAAGAATTACATATATGTATTAATAAATCTTTCAAAATTATCTCCGTTGAAAACAAACTTCACTTCTATCAAAAATAGATAGTATTCCATAACATTTCACTGCGATCTTCAGAATGTAAACAATCATTTAAATCATCACAGTTGCTTGCATTTAAATAAACAAACTGATTTCTAACACGATTAAATGCTAAACGTTTTGGCACATCTCCGCAAAATTATCTAATTATGTCCGATTCATCCAATACTATAGGTGATAATTTAATCTGCTGTTCAAATATACACATACACACATGCCTCGTAGGAAGTCAGTCGTACTAATAAGATTCATTTGCTTTAATTCACTCCGAGAATTAGGATTAATTCCATTCTATATGCTAGATCCTTGAGGGACATAGAGTGCAATGATTCTGAAGGTTATGCGTTAGAGGAATTTATGCATATGTTAAAAAGTACGTAGTATATTTACCAATTCCGATTAATATCAACTCCTGATTTAATTTACCCCTTGCTATTCATCCGATTCGACCGGCAGTCTGCTTATTTTTCCTTGTGTACTTTCGTAGAAAACGCGATTACAGCAGAATAGAATAGAGGTATAATTATGAAATTGGCATGCACATTCACCCATTTCTTGGTAATCGGAAATCAGTTATAATCGAACTATGTAGTGTCACAACCTCTTTGATCAAACAAACGTTTGGTGTTTTGTTATTTCTCGCGTAAGTTGAAGCGAAAATTATATTTTGAAATCAATCGCACAAGCAAGTGTGTATCAAAAAAAATGTCTATTCTGCCCGGGCATTCCGGAAGAAGCATTTCAACCTCTAGGAAAGCAGAGAGTAGGGACTGTTAAGAATACGATTAATATTTTAGCATGAATTGCTCGTTTAAAAGAAAACGGATTTAGTTGTCATTACATATATTTCCTACAGGGTGTACACATACATGCACGTATGCTTTCATGCGCTTACAAGTGCATAGCATGCGAGCTGGAACAACTCAATAGAAACGCCTAAAATAAATTATGTTGTGTTCAGTTTGGGTGTATGTATCCAAACAAACAAACAAACATACGTAGGCATGCACACGTAAAGGCATACATACGCACATACGCTATTTGACTTCAGTATAAACAAATGAAGAAATTGAAAATATAAAAATTCACTGGAAGATACATACATATATAAACATACATACATGTGATAAATATATAATATAATACCGAGTTATCTAAATATGTAAACGCAAACAAACGAACATACAGGCAGGCGAGCACAATAGGTTTCATCAACACCTTCGAACAAGAACAATAACAACAACAGCACCACATCTAAACAAACAAATTGGATGAGATTCATAGTGCCTTCGTTGCCGGTGATAATCAGTGTGTTTCAGTTTTCGCTCTAGGCTATTTCGAATTAGAACTAATTACTCCTCTAAACAATTGCCCGATTTATTAGCCTCAAATTAATAGCGCCTGAAATTTTTGCAAAAAAATAGAAGGAATGTCCGGTAGGTATTCTTTGGTGTTTTTGTTAGTTTTGTGTCCATTCAATTTGAATGGCCTGTTGTTTTTGTAAGTTTTAATAATTTTGAATAATTTTAGTAATGAATACAATAACAAATCAATCACAGCAACGTACCTTGCGCAATATTCCGGAAACTTTAACGGAAGTTATACGAAATCCTCAAACCGATACTCGGACACATCATCATTCTGTTTTATTGAACACAACGGGTAATACTAGAACATATCAAGGATTAAAAACATGTAAGTGATTAATGTAATCGTTGTTTTTTTTAAAAAAAGCTTTACCATTAATGGTAATTAAGTAAAGGTAATAAAAAACAGCCAGTTCTTCAAAGAAAGCAATTTGGAATTTTTCTTAATTTTTTTTTTTAGTTTATAAACAATATTTAATAATAAAAAAGATAAATAAAAAATAGCTAAATATTTTTAAATCTTAATTTTCAGAAATGTTATTTTTTTCAAAAATATTCGTAATGATTGCAACGCGTATGCGTAAGATGAAAATAATCAGATTATCTTTATTTCACTTAACTATATCTTCAACTGTTCGATTTAATCATAAAATAGATCCTGAATAATTTCTATCCTTTGATTGCGATTAATAACAGAGTAAGAGTGATGCGTCAATTTTCTTGAGATTTTGCAATGTCCAACCACGCTCATTTTCCTTCAATTTCCATGTCCATTCGGTCAAAACTTTATAACCTTATAATGACTTAATAACTTTATAATGACAATTTTTATTTAAAAAAAAAATTGTGATAAAAGAATTAGGCGTGTGGCTGCTCCAATTCGGCCCATTTTCAATAGAACTTAGTTTGTGATGATAGAGAGTATTCACAATTTCACAACGATAGCTTTATTCGTTTCACTTTAATCGTGATATCTACAGGCAGAAAGACAGACGGACGGATATGACTAAATCGACGCAGATGTTTCTGAACAAGAATATATGTATATAGTTTTCCACGTCTGCCTTACAAACGCCATGCATAATTTTTCAACGTCATGCGTTACAAGCTGAAGAACAAAGCTCATATACACCCCTTCACCATCAGGAGTTGGGCATAAAAATGCATCAATCATGTGTCACAAAAAATGGTCATAAGGAATTAATAAAAATGTCTTAGCACAATACTACCTTCAGTGATATTTTTTTGTGGCTGGAGGACGTGATCTTTTCTGATTTTCAGTAAGCCGGCAGATTAAAGTATTAAATTGGGTCGACTTTAAATAAAATATATAATTTGCTTATTCTAACTTTTCGAATTTAAATCTATGAAAAAAATTAATATTAATACTGATCGATTTATAATAACACTAACCGCGATGTATATATTTTAATATAACATATATGTTTATATACATATACAGTACGTCCTATATATACTATACTTATGCACTGACATAACTAATCGGTGGTTAATAAAAACCGAATTCGATAAATTATGGTTTCGAAAGCTGATAATTTATTATAACAAAAAACGAAAAAAAATGTGATGAAATGAAAAGCGCGATTTTCTAAATCTGTTCACAACATTTTTACCAATACCCGAATTTTAAAACGCAATGTTGAATGAGCGATCTTGTTTGTTTGACGTTAAATCGCGAAGCAATAAAAAGTTTCCAATATGGATTTCCATGCTATTTTTGAATTATTAACTTTGTGTTTTTTTTGAAATTATAAAGATCTGAAATGTGCACCGCGTGTACGTACAAATTGTTCCTTCTGTGCAAAACAGCCCCCTGAATACATCATTTTACGATATCTTCTTCGGGTCTAGATATAAACAATTTTGTCAAACACGACTGACTGTTTGTTTGTCGTTTTCAACGTGAGCGCTGCTTGTTTCAAAATGTTCAATCTAACGCAATCATTTGGATGCATAAGGGAGAATTAACTAAAAATATGCTTGTGCTAATTGGAATATTTTACTCCGGTCATTTAAATGATTTTATGGTCTTTTAAAATATGATAGTGTTTATCTCCCAAAACGATCCTTTATAAATTTAACAAAAAAAAAACAAAATATATACATATCTGAAATGGAAATTTAATGGAAATTGATTGCAAAATTTATCGCATAACGCAATTCGTAACTTCAACAATTGTTAAAGAGAATAATTGAAATGAATTTTTTGCTTATTTTCAGTTCAAATTCTCCGTTTAATGAGTTTTGAATTTAAACTTGATATATTTCTCTCTCTCTCTCTCTCTCCTGTTTACACGCATATATACGTATATTACACACCCATATTTTACAATCACCAAACGACTTCAGGCGTATAAACACCAATTTCCATAAAATAGATTGATATGACCATAAAAATTTGTAAATTTGGCAATTAAAATTTGTTAATTTGACAATAAAAGTTGGTAGTGCCTTCGCGGCTTTATGAAAAAGAGACAACAACAACTGAGACTAAACGAGAGCATTATGGTGTTGTTGGAGGAAATTCCTAATATTTAAGATATTAGAAAAAGCTTGGAAAATGTTTGTCTATTATGAGTCCATACACACATAGGACATATTTTGCTCCATGCACACATCGGTGCACGCATACATATTTACGCGCTACATAACGCAAATACGAACGGTAAATAAAGCAAATTGTTAAACCATAATGAATGCATTCCAAAGGATGCACGTATGAAGGCTTATGGAAATTATGTGACGATTGCTTGGAAATGCCGAAAAGTCTTATAAATCTCGATTGTCAAATTGAAATTGGTTGTGTGTTCAAGGCATTTGCTGGAATCACACATACGATAATCGAAAATGTTACCAATATTCTATTTACTATCCGTTTTTTAATGATTCAAAAAAACTTTTATATTATTGTTAATGCAATTCATTAATTACGACTTATTTCAATTATCTAATAACAATTTTTTAGCTGAAAACGATGAAATGAGTTGCGTGGAAATTCTGGCCACTGCCATATCGGTCGTTGTCATGTTACTGACATTACCAATTTCGATATTTATATGCTTCAAAGTGGTTTCGGAATATGAACGTGCTGTAATTTTTCGTATGGGCCGTTTACGAAGCGGTGGCGCCCGCGGGCCGGGTGTGTTTTTTGTTCTACCGTGTGTGGATGAATATTGTAAGGTTGATTTACGTACGGTCTCGTTCGATGTGCCGCCCCAAGAGGTACTGTCCAAAGATTCGGTTACCGTGACTGTAGATGCCGTCGTATACTATCGCATAAGTGATCCTCTGAAAGCGGTTATTCAGGTATCCAATTACAGTCATTCCACTCGCTTGCTAGCCGCAACAACTTTACGAAATGTGCTCGGAACGCGCAACCTGTCGGAATTATTAACGGAACGCGAAACAATTTCACATACTATGCAAATGTCATTAGACGAGGCCACTGATCCGTGGGGTGTAAAAGTGGAACGTGTAGAAATGTAATTAGAATGATTTTATTTTCTCTTCATAAATACATTTTAATTCCAGATAAATTTAAAAAGCGAATTACTTTCAATTTCTTTTTTGATCTCATAGAAAGGATGTATCTCTACCGACTGCATTACAGCGTGCTATGGCTGCAGAAGCGGAAGCGGCTCGAGAGGCACGTGCTAAAGTTATTGCCGCAGAGGGTGAAATGAAATCATCTCGAGCTCTCAAAGAAGCTTCCGAAATTATATCAGCAAGTCCTTCGGCCTTGCAGGTTAGTTCCTTTATTTAAATGTTCAAAGAGTTAATTAGTCAGACATATCATTTTTCTAGTTGCGCTATTTACAAACTCTCAACAGTATTTCTGGAGAAAAGAATTCAACTATAATTTTTCCCTTACCAATGGAATTATTAACACCGTTCTTACCCAAATGTTCTCAATGCACACACAGACAAACAATTCAGTGACAATTGCCATTGAAAGAGTATTTAGATGCTCTTGTTCTTTACGACATTTCATACGGAAAAACACATTTGAAGTCTGTTACTGGAGCATAAAATTGTAACAAAATTATTTTGAAATTGTTTTTTATGTCGTTGACATTACATTATTATAATTTTCAATAATATTGAAATTTTAACATAAAGTATTTCCGTTAAACGACGAATTTTTTTAACGAATTCTTTATCAAAGAATTGACTGCTTCTGTTGTAAATCTTTTTACATTTGTAATGCTTGCTTGTAATAATATATTAATATACTAAGTAATCCACTATATGTTCTTATCTTATTAAAATTTGTATATATTTTCTTCCATAACATCGATTGGCAAAGCTTTAATTGATTCAGCTAGTTGATCTTGAAAGTTTCTGGTGCCGCATAATATGAACTTACTTTCAGTTCTATAAGAACTTTTACACACATTCTCTAAATCTTTATTGCACAGCCTATGGGGATATATTTCTTCTCTGTATCGTAAACATTTTCGAAACTTTTCACAGTGATCCTTACATCCTGATAAGGTACAATCGGATGAATTACAATTTTGCCTTGACAAATAAATTCTACCCTTAAAATTCCAATATCCGTTATAATTTTGTATGCGATCTCGAAATATGATTTCATCTAAATTTGGAAAACATGCTAATAAAAAAATTCGACTCATATCTTCTTCATTATTAAGTATTTCATCAATCACACGCACAGCCGGGGCAATAGCAACACCTTGCGTTATTATATAAATTGCTTGTGCTTCATCTGTTTTTGGAGTGTGTTCGTAAGTTCCGACTGGTCCACGAAACTCCACTTCATCGCCAACTATTAGATCGCTTATGTATTGCGACATCAAACCTTTCGGTTTTAAATTAACAAGAATTTTAAATTCCAGATTTATAGTATCCACCCAGTATGGTGAATATGGACGCAACAGAGATGTAGTTCCCTGATTTTCTCCACCTCTGCGCGATGGCGCTCGCATTAATATGTGGTGACCAGCTGGAATTTGAAGAATATATACTTCTGACCTTGAGATACTCGCGTGTTTGAAGTGTAAATCCAAAGTATCAGCTGTGATCAATCTATTTCTCATTAGTGTATATTTATTATATTCCAAGATCGGATTCACCTTTCCGTGCTCATGAAAATTAATATTGCGTGTATTTGGATCCAGGATACAATTCGAACACCCATTTCCGCAGCAATCGCTTTCAGATAATTCAGTTAAATTTAGCATGTGAAAGAAATTAGTAGCCTTTATCTAAACTATAAAAGGGATTGTAAAAAAACAAGATTATGATTCCACAAGTAGATGCTTGAAACAACTTTTTTGGTAAACAACACAATTCTTAGCTCTCGCTTTTAAAAAATTGCTCTATATATGGACTTGTTAAACTCATTCACAACACAAACAACACAAGCAGTGCAGTTTTTGATACTACATAATTAATTGCGAGCTTTAAGATCCGTCTTCTTAATGAGCTTTTATTTCAATGAAGAAAATATATACAGCAAAGTTCCTTTTGAACGCGTCAATTATATATTTTGCAGAGAAGAAAACTAATAAAAGCGAAAGTTCTTAAAAGGGAAATGTAAACTTTTCTTTAACTTTTTCCTTTTTTTGTCTAAACAAATGAAGGATATTATTATTAGCTTCACTTTTGTGTATACGTTATATAGATATTTATTGTAGCTTATGAGATATAGGTTAAAGAATTTCGAATTTGGGGATCTATTTCGCCAAAATCTATCGCTCATCATCAAATATTTCGAAGACGAGTTAACTGGTTTTATTTTTCTGTTCTCTTGTAATTGAACCCAGACGTGGCATTCCACAAACAATTTTATTTTATTTTATTTTGAATTTTTGACATATCGCCGACTCCAATGTCGCGGGAGATTTTCCATCTGCTTCTGACATTGTTCGGATTAAAATTAAGTTGGTTAGTGCAAAAGCACATTTACGTGTTTAGTTCTAACAGCTGATTTGCTAGCATTTCTAGAATGGAAACAAAATGGATTTAAATTTTCGAATTAAAAAATGTAAAGCAAAATAAACGAACGTAAATAGTTAAATACTAGATTGTTACACAAATTAATTCGCATAAGAAAGGGTGAATAAATTCGAAGTGTTTGAGAATGAATTTGCAATCTTTGTTTCGGGATTTCAATCCTAGGTAATTCTCTTCTTAAAATCTGTTGAATTTCTAATCCAGAAATTCTTTTTTGCAGCAAATTTGTTGTGCATTGCAGCCTATTTACATTTGTCGCATTATTCGCTTTACGACTCGATGGCTTTATTGGTAATATAATTAAACGCTTGGAGAAATTTCTTATAAATATTTTATTCCCTTTCATTAAGATTGGCCATATTGGGCAATTTTTACGCCAATATGGATATGGAAAAGTATTGCAGGATTGGGTGCTATTGTTGGAGCGTTTGTATGGTGTCGGTATCCTCATTATAGGCAAGCATCATCATATATTTTATACAACCAATATTTATTAGACATTGCTTAAAAACTGTCGGTTTTATTGAAATTTACAGACTTGAGGGCGATTCGTATACCCAATTTAAAGCGATGCTTATATCATTATCGCTACATCTTATTCTGCTTATGTTCGAACTGCTCGCTTGCGACAACCTCACGTCACAACGTCACTTATGGGTACTAGTTTTTATCCCATTAATATTCGGCTCTGTTGCCAGTGTGGGCGCTTGTGTATGGGCTGTCAAACATGATCGTTCCTTTGAGTTGGAATTGTTTTTAGCTGTAAACGCGTTACAATTTGTATCACTGCCACTGAAATTAGATAAATTTGTTACATGGAGTTGGGAGGTAGTATTTGTACCTATGTGGATTGTGATATGCCTAAGTTTAGTTAGTGCGTTATAAAATACTTGCAATGTACCTATGGATCAATAATGGAATTGCTTTTAGGTGTACTCTACAATATAATTTTCTGTGGGATCATGATGCGTACTGCAGAGATTTCATTACAACAAAAAAAAGCTGCATTGAATGCTGCGGTTGGTAATATTTGTACAGTTTTACCTCTACTATGTTTTCAGGTAATTAAAACTACATATGACTTCGGAAATTTGTTCAGCGTATTAATTTCTTTTTTCAATTTAGGTTGTTATATGTGATAAGCTGGAAGGTGAATTAAAATTTCCTTTTATCATAGTATTCAGTCCACTTCTTGTATCAATTTTTGCATTAATTGTGCTCAGCTTTAGTGCGAAGGGTGGGAATAAATGGTGGTTTGGGATACGTAAAAGCTTCAGCCAGTTTCTGCTTTCTGTAATGCCTTTTCTACAGGAGTATGGAAACATATCATACCATGCTGATAACACTTCTGCTACACAATCAGTTCCTTTAGATTCATCGTCTACAATCGTGGATGATTTTGATTACAATGAAAAGAAAAATAAAAAAGGGATGAAAAATGACAGCATGAAACCGGTAGTACCAATAATTAGCATTGATCTACCGGATTGATTATGACTATATATAATGATAAATTTATGTAATACGATATATTATAGTAACTGAAATATCTGAAGTATTAGAAATAAGTTGCGAATTTTATTATATCATTGTAAGTTAAGTCGTGGGCAATATAAAAAACTCATACCTGCATCTAATTTGAATCAACGAAGTGGAAAAATTATACAGTTAATTTACAAGTTAATTTTTTAAAAAGATTTCTCTACCTTAAATTATATCATGTAGAAATTAATATTGATGTTAGTTAAATAAAGCGCCTATTTAATAATTGTATTAAGCGTTTATTTCGAATATGCAATCGAGTGAAGCTCAATCGTCAAATCGGGTGTATGGGTCCTTTAAAAAAAAGAATAACCTCCAGACTATACCAGGCATTTGTTGTAGCTATTAAAATGCTCACAAATGTTTCATAATGTATAAGGCGAACTATAGACTATAACATAAAGATATCATAGAAATAAACACATCTTTATAGAAATATTTAACTACTGAATTACTTTCATAGGATCAAAGTATTTCAACAGTTCTTTCTTAATGAAATTACCAATGATATTTTATATATATATATTCACAATATTGAAATTAATTATCAGTGGTGCAAGAGATCAAGAAAATTATTTATACAAATTTCCAAAATGCAAATATAAACGACATGTTAACTGCGTTATTCCAAAACCTAATGTAATTGAGAACAAATTTATTTATTTCGATTGAAGATATATCGCAAAACCACAACGCGATCCGATATAAAGTCGGAGGCAGGAAACTTGAATTGTCAAGTTTTCTGCGACACTAATTTTATGTTATAGGGAAACTGATATAGGAAAATGGTACTTATTTTTATTATTAAACAAAACCGAATCATTCGTGATAACTTCATTATGAAAAAACAGTCAAGGCGTTTCTTTACAAACTAAATCAACGGAAGAATGATTCTAAATAATATTTAAATATTGAAAAAGATTATTCTTAGATATAAACATTGGTAACATGATGAAACATCTGGTATGATTTGAATTGATTTCAATTTCCGAAGATGCAATACATGGTCAATTCATCAACGGGCTTTATTGGCGTTCACGATTCGGTTATTACGTGGTAGTTACGTAATGAAATTATTAAATATAACAGTATAAATTCGCAAACTTCGCCAGTCAATGCTATTCGCAATTTTAATGAAGTATGGATATTAATTTCGATATAAATAATATTTCAGGATTACAAAGAAATAAAAGCTACGCTCGCAAATATTTAGATTCAAACATGTCATAATGTTAGACATTGTTATTATACTAGAAACGTTCCTAGTCACGTCTAGACAGATATATGGTCTCAAACATTTTTACATTTTATACAAAAGCAATTAATGCGGGAAATCAACATCAATTGTTGGCGAGACTAAGAACCGGGCTTTTATTCCCTCTTATTACCGCCTTGTTTTGAATTGATTGAGCCACATCAATGTTTCCAACCCAACCATTAATCAAAATTTATCTTTACGGGTGGTAAAACGACATTATAGGATAGACTAAAGCCCTTATTACGCAAATCAACACGAAGGAGTGTTTTCGTTTACTTTTCTGTTATCTGTAAATTTTCCGTACCTTGACAGCCTGTACATAAGCAGTAGATAAAAATTTTGTCGATGCAAAATAAGCAAATTTTGTTAGTAATACCAGTGCATTCCAGCTGAAAACAGAATGCCTAAGCTTAATAATTTTGCATACTAGAAACGAAATAGCTTGTGAAAAGAGAACTACACAAGTTTTTAGCTTGTTTTTCGTACTACACAAGTTTGATGCCTTTTTTCAAGTTGAAAATGAATGTGAAAGTGGCCACCTGGAAAATTGATGGACATAAATCAATGGATCGACAATGGTGGTGGTTATCGACATAACCCATGCTACATTAATGGGAAAGAGTATCATATGTATCATCATTTAATCTAATGTATCATCATTTGGTCTTTCGCTGGGAAGTGGAAGTGTTTGGTTGATCTGCGCCCAACTCCGAAACATGCATTGGTCCATCGCACTTGGTGACGATGGTACAAA
The DNA here is from genome assembly GCA_963966595.1 of Physocephala rufipes. NCBI lineage: Eukaryota > Metazoa > Arthropoda > Insecta > Diptera > Conopidae > Physocephala > Physocephala rufipes. Next base: position 29,752,021 of record OZ016504.1, on the reverse strand, counting down.
TTTTTGCCAAAATTACTTTATTATAAACAATTTCCCCCACGCTTTTAATTTACCCGCTTGTGATGCGGCGAATTTAGTGTCCTATCTCTTTTGTCAAATTATGCTAAAATGCACAGAATTTCGATGCTAATTTTCGGATCAAAAATTGGGATCGCACAGTCAAAGAAATACAGGTTCTTATGGGAACTGAGAAAAAAGGTTAACACCCTTATTCTAAGAGACGAGTCGAGACGAGACGAGCAAATTTTTGCACTGAAAAACAGCTGCTAATCAAAAAACTCGTCTTTTGGTAATCTAAGAGACGAGTCGTTATTCAACTCGCTAGTTACGTCTTTTTTCCTCGTCTTTTTGGTAATCTAAGAGACGAGACGAGTCGTGAAAGTATGTTTTTTCTGCCAAAAAAAGACGAGTGCTTTTGAATTGTCGTCTTCATATAAAATTAGAAGATTTTTAGGAAGATTTAATTTTAATTTTTATTTGTACTATTTTTAAAGAAAACAGAGACTTGAGAATGAATGTATTTAATTTAGTTTAATTTGAATTTAATTGGATTTGCAAAACATGTAAACATGTGAAAACAGTATTTAAGCAATATTTAATTTTTATTCGAGGAATTTCATGAAATCTATCCAATGTGTTGCAACAGAAACAACCTGGAACAGGGAATAGAATGAATAAACGCGAGAGCAGAGCAAATCATCCGCGCATCCATTTGCAAATTACCGCGAATTTTTTGTGCAACTTGTTAGAAACCACGAGGTTTGTTTACAGTGTTGGAAAGTGGTACTACAAAAAGTGGTACTGAGTACTACAAAATTTGTACCTTCCAACACTGTAAATATATTAGCCACCATAAACGAGACGTAAGAGCAAAACGAGGTAAACACCTCGTCTCTTAGATTACCCTTTTTCCTCGTTCGTGACTCGTTAACGTTCAACGCTAGTTTCCTCGTCTCTTAGAATAAGCACCTAAATATCGGTGCCACCTTTGTCGGTGTTATTGAGAAAACTGCGAAATGTGCTATCTGTCATTGTTATTTGTCTGGTTCTTTTCCCGGAATTATATTCTTGTATATGACATCACACAAACAAATTTACTCTTCCTCTTTGCAGGTGCTTTATCTTCTGTAGAATTTGGACATATCACCGCGACCGATATTGCGAAAGATTTCCTATTTGTTTCTGGCATTATACAGACATTATGCTGTCGCGGTGATATATCAACTGTGCCATAAAAGCTATATAGAGAGATAGTGAGAGTAAATTTTGTGAAATGCTTTATGTTGTGAAAAGTTTTTATGTTTGTGAAATGTATGTCTAACTTCAACTCCAAGAGGAAAGAAGAACAAGATGAGCGACGGGATCAAAATCAAAAATTTCGCAGTTTTTTCAATGATGTCGACATAGGAAGGACCGATATTTAATTTTATCTCAATTGCTAATAGAGCGTTATTTTGACATATCGCCGTGAACGATATCGCAAACTATTTTCTGTCTGTTTTTACCATAATACGGAAGTCACCACAAAGCGAATTACCGTGTTGATTTATTTTACGGCTTTAGAAAAGTTCTCTACCTTGGCTGTGCGCTGTGGTTATTGAATTTTCTTGGAGAGCGTCTGGATTAGAGGTAATTATCTTTGATGAGGACTCCGATTATCACATTTTGTGGAGTTCGTATTATAGAGAAAAGCAGACAAAAATATTAAAAGGAATAATTATCGCAATTCGATATTTTTAAAATCAGATAAATAAAATTTACTTGCCGTAGCCAACTTTTCCTAAAAATTGCCTACGCGCATTTGTATCTATAAACATATCCATATGTGCGTATGTGTTGTTTAAGTGTGTGCTCAGTGAACATTTAATTGGTGTGAGGATAAGAAAAGAAATGAATATATTACCAGGAGAACCGGTTCCTCCCGGATTTGAAGATGAAGTTAATCGAATCGCCGAGATACAGCAAGCCATTGACCAATACGAAGGTAATGCTTTGTTAGGTTTGGAATATACAGTAGAATTGTGCGAGGAAGATCATGAGCCCGGTTATATATGTATACTATGTGACAAACGCGGAGATCCTCGGACAATAATGCAGCACTGGACGTCATTTAATCATCGAATAAAATATTTGGAAAAACATTTTCCGTCAGCTGTGCGTGAATTTAGTCCAGTCAAATATAAACCCAATTCGCACACTGTCATGATTATGATTGTGCAAAGTTTGGCGGAGGCCATTGAGAATCATCATGGCCGTCTAGCTTTGTCTGTGTGCAATGCTGATGATTTTAGACGTGATCGAAATAATATTCAAAATGAAGTTAATGAAAAATTTCACTTCGATGAACGAAACGGTCCAAATTTTATAAATGTAATCGATCGTAGTCTTTGGGAATCCAAAAAACCAGCTGCTGGTAAGCTAACGGAGCAGACATTGCAGATTACGGTAAAACCACAGAAGCGTACTGTTGAAGAGCGCCCTTCCAACCGTGAAGAACTTGATGAAATTTCGAGCGAGGATGAAACTACTGGTTCTCATGAAAATAACAAGAAGTCAAAGAGTCACACACAATCGCCGGCTTATCGTATTTTACCGCGAGTAAGACGCTCACCCCCTTTCGAAGAAGAACGAGGTAATGCGAATGATAAGAGGTTGCCAACACCCAAGGAGTTGTCCCTGCAGGCTTCGCACATTGCACAAGAACGTTACAAATGGGAAAAGTATAGATGTATGCTCGAAATACAATTAAAGCAAATGGAGAAAATCCAGAAAGATTATGAAAAAAATCCAGAAAAGCATCCGCTTTATCCAGAAGAATGGAAGAAGTTTTGGAATCGTCGCTACAAGGAATTACAAGCTGAGAAAAAGACTGATCCCAATAAATATGATTACAAACCGGAGTGGATACAATTTTGGACGAAACGAATGCAGGATTTATTTAAAGATGACGTAGAAAGAAAAAAGAAAGAAATCAAGGTCAAATTAGGTCTTTCTGAAAATGCTGAAGAGAAAGTTGACCAATTAAAGGAGAAATATAAAGTTCAAGTTTCTCGAAACGTTTCTATCATTGGAGGAGGAGGAACACAGTCCGTTTCCGAACGCACTAAAAATCTAACCAATAATCCGAAATCACCTGCTATGGCAGTCATTGACATTAGTGATGATGATAGTAATGAATCCAATTATAACAAGTCTCACTCTCACAGAACACGCCGATCTCGTTCAATATCTCCGCGATCGCGACGTCTCGAAAGAAAAAGATCTCGGCAGCGGTCTTATAGTCGCTCCCGTAGTCCGCGGTCGGATGATTACGCCGGGGACAGGCACCATTACAAGCAACACGAAGTGTCATATGAACGGCATAATCACAGCGGACCACCGAGATCATATCCAGTTGGAGATTATTATGGCGGATTACCACCCTATAGCCGCTCACGCTATCAAGTCCCATCCCATTACGGCGTTACATCTTCAAGTTATCGAATTTTGGATTCTCATCAATATCCAAAATACGAGCGTTCATTAAGCCCATCCAACAACGCCAAAGAGGAAATCTCCGTCAAAGCTGAACCGCCTCCCGAAGACGATGGCCCACTGACGGTAGTTGCTGTTTTGCGTCTATTGACAGCTCTCGAAGAGCATCTAGGCAGTCTGGGACCAAAAGTTGTTGATATGTTAGGTAAAGCTTTAGCCTTAGAAAAGGTTAAGGCAAATTCAGCCGATGATATGTTAATTAATGAAGATAATTGTGTGTTCTTTGAAACAATAAAAGAAAAATTGAAAGGCTTACTTATAGCCAATGTACTTGATGAAGCGCAGAAAGTGAAAGCCGTAAAGAAAGCTATCAAGAATATTGCCGCAATCGTGCATCAAGTTAATGAACAAGGTAAGCATGTAATTATTCGAATCGTAAGTATAAAGAGAAAATTAAAAAAACATAAATTTCAAATAAATATATTAAAAGAAAATATATGAATTTCCGTAAATTTATATATATTTTACAAATGCATTAGTGTATATTCTCTTACATATGTCGGACTTCATGTAAAGGGTGTATTATATGCTCAGATGTTTCGTCGCATGAGAAAAACCGGGGGAAAGGTCGGGAAACGATTATTCCTGATGTTTGCATGTGACAGTATTCACTCTGTGTTTAAAAAAAAATATGTAAAACAATTCTACAATTTCTATCTAAACACAAAATGATCTCGGATTCATACGGTTTATGTGACTGTCAAGTTTTATCGTGTTATCGTGGTTACATGTAAAGATTTGTTTACCTGACGCGGTAAATATTTGAGTGTTTCGATTTATTATCAACTATCTTCAATTCCTTGTAAATGTGATGCAATGAAAAAGTGATAAAAAATTCATAATGATAATAATATTTCAAGGTTTAATATCAATAACTGAAAAACTATAAATATATTTATTTTACTAAAATAAATCACTAATTTAAATAGGACCGAATCTGGCAAGGAAATTCGAAATTACGAGGTATAAAACACTCGTAAGTATGCGTTTTATTATATTTCTGTGTGTGATAAAAAGTGATAGAAGTATGTGATAAAAAGTGGTTTCAACAGAGTATACAAGATCAACTATGAAATGAAAGTGGAGTGTTTTATTCTAATGAGAAATAGTCTTCATTGTTGTGGACTAAGTAGTTATTAAGGTGGAATCCATGATAATCCGGGATGTAAAAGAGGATTTTCATTCATATGAAACTTTTCAGTGATATCAATTATAAATGTGACACTTTTTTTGGGTAAACACGGTTTATATAAAAAATGATTTATTTAATGATCAATCCAGTTCGCCATTCCCCTTTGCCATAAATAAAAGAATATGGTCTGGCATATGTTTTTTAATAAAAAGGCCAAAATCTGCTTTAGAGGATATCCATAATGGAATTGATATTTTTTCAAATAAAATACCACGATGTTTAGGCAAACATTGTTATATATTTTTATTCGTTGTGGATGTCGTATGTGAAGAAATACTTCTTAGTGTATTTCAGTTTATAATTTCAAATATTCTCAACCCGTATACGATATAACGTATAAGGTATACGATATAACGTACACGATAGTCCGGTATTGCCGCGTCAAGCGTTCCGTTCTTTTTGTTTAGTCAGTGGAAATGAATTGTGTCAAACGCAAATAAAAACTAATGTTTTCGAATTGTACTGAGTTATAATAAGTACAAAATTAATACAAAACACAAATATTTATCCGTAAGAAAAAACCATTAATATTATTTAATAATATTTTGTTGACCTTCGCAGGAAAAGCTACCGCCAGCCGCACAGAAAATGACGAGACTAAAGGTGAAGATAATACGTCAAATAAAAGGAAGCTGAATTCGACACCTAAAATTGATGATTTGCCATTCGATCGTCAGCTTGTCTCCACGAAGTTGGCTGCTGCTTTGGTTATGCAGGGTCGCGAAGATGTTTCTACTGAAGATATGAATAAATTGATTTATATTTTTATTTTAATGGTCAAGTTAACAAAAGATAAATCCGAACTAGACGGAACGCCGATTTACACTAAAGACATCTTTCCCGATTTAGGTATTACTATACCTCCAACACCGGCATCGGTGGCTAATAACTTAACCTCCACAATGTCATCCATTGTTGACGACTTTTTCGAAAACGAAGTAAATGCTTTAGTGCAAGAAGTAGAGGATGAGATATCAATTGAAGCAAATGAAAAAAATGCTAAAGGTGATGCAACAAATTCTAGTATGTTGGAATCGTTAACGGATTCCGATTTGCAAACTTTACTGCAGAACTTCAAACATTTGTCTACCGAAGAACAACATCATCTGATTGCGCACTTAAAGAAGTTGGAGACGGCTGATCCCAATCGTGTTGAGAAATTGAGAAAGTTTGTCAACCTTTCGGATTCGTCTGATACGTTGAATACTTCTACCACGTTTGGTACTTCATCAAAGAATAATGATGATTCCAACAGATCGAATGATCCTCATCCTTCATTGAAAAATTATGAAAACTCGCCCGTATTATCTCACGATAGTAATAAATTGAAGAATTCAATGGATGAGGTCGGCGAACGGCGTATACGCAATGTTAGTGTTTCAAATCCCAATAAGTTTAGTCTTGATGATGAAGACGAAGACGATGATTATAATTTTGAGGATGTTTTTAAGGCAGCCTCTAGAAATGCAAAAAGTCTATCCGACGAGCGTTCGCAATCAAAAAGCGAATTGAAATCAATTGATTCCAAAGTAACCAATGCAAACCCGATACCCACTGTCTCCGTCCCCTCAACATCTACATCGAATCCATTAACTTTCAATCCAGCTGGCTTAAATATTTCACTAAACGACACTCAAAATTTAATCGCTAATTTAATGGGATCTCTTCAGCAAAGCAATTCAAATAATCTTCCCATCAGCAATGAAACAAAGAACAATGTGTCTAAATCGCAGAGCCAACAACAAAAGAAGCAACAATTGCCACACCAACCACCGCAACAACAACATCCAAATCAACATCATGTCATCCCTCAGAATAATATGAATTTCTACCCACAACAACAACAACAGCAAGCACATGCGCAGGGCTATCCTGACTTCAATCAAATGGGTGGTGCTATGAATAATCCACAGACAACGGGTTACTATAATAACCCAGTGGGCGCCTGTTATAATAATGCAATGGGTGGAGCCGCCTATCCAGGCTACCAGCAACAATGGGGCGGCGGTAACGCTCAAGGCATGCAACAGCAACCATTCGGAATGCAAAACTTTATACCACCTCATCAACAACAGCAAATTGGTTACAATATGTATGGACGTGGTGGAAATTAATTGTCATATTCACCACGATTCATGACGTTCATATTCAATGAATATTTAAATATAATTCACTAGATCTTAGTATTTAGAAGATACTCAGAAAGGACTCAGAAAATATCGGCACACAGAAATAGGGAGTATACTATCGTTTGTTATTAAAACTTATCAAAATTCGATAATTTCGAAGATACTAAAACTGTTCCTTTCGGTAATCACATTTTTAGAGGTGGAACTTTTTCATTTTTAGAAAAATCGAAAAGGCCGGGATTTTCAAACATTTGAATTTCATTTTATAAATTGGAGCATTTATCTAATTTTTGAATTAAAATTGCTTTCATTTCATGAATTTTTTTATAATATAAAATCTATTAATAAATTTCATATAATAAATTCAAAAAGCCAGAAAGTGCAAAAAAATTAAAGAAACTTGTAAGTATGCTTAATAGATTTCAGGTATTAAATTAAAAAGCCTGAAACGTCTCAATTATATTTGTTCCCGATATTATAAACATATGTTGCATGAATGACAGGTGAAATTAATCAGTTAATAAGATCAAAACTCGGTATGTTGAATAAAGACGTGGGGGAATAATAAAGAGATGGGACAAGCCACCACGCCGAGAAGCCTTTTTGGACGGTTTGGCCTGAAGTATCCTATACGTGGGATTTAAAGTATTTTAGTTGTTTTCTTGGAATTGAATGAAGTTGTGTAAAGAGAGTCATGGTGGAGAGTTTAGTCCACAGTGGATTTATAGATGTTTCCAAATGCATTTAATGTACATTTCATTAAATATGTATGTAAAATAAATAAACTAAATGTAATGTGATTGTAAAAAAATAGGTAACACATTTTATACATTGCAAAAATATTTAATTTCCCATTAATTATTGGCGTCACTTAAAATTGATTCGCAGATCAATTAGATGCTAATGCCGGTGTCGATAAATTAGAATAATTTACTGATTATTATTTACTTTTAGAATATAATTTTGGGTATGGTTTTTAACAAAAAAGTTTATTGAACCACAACAGTTCCTTAAGGTTTGGTTGAGATATTCCTCACTATGGATTAACACTCGACGTAATCGAATACTGCTAGTCTAGTTTTTTAGTGACTATATGAATGGAGTCATAAATTATCCTAATTTAATTATTTTCAGAAAATTTGTTTAAAATTCTAGAATCCGCCCAAGAGGGCAGAATTTAAGTATCTGTTGAAATCATGTAAAAAATGTGATTCCGTCAGATATTCTTGTTTGATGTGCGTTTGCTAATGAGTATAACGTCATATTTGTCACCGAGCGCGTTGAAAACATTTTGCACAACTTCAATTTCTATATGATTTATGTAATATATAAACAACCGTAAGGAATAGTGGTGGGTTTTTTTAAGAAAACCGAGGGGTAGTTACGGTGATGAACGGCCCCCAAATTTAGGTGAAGTGTATAATTCTTAAAATCACAGAAAGTTACGGGTATGTATAAAAAGTTTTTAACAGTAAAACACCATTAAATTTGTTACAGTGAAAAACCTTTACCCGAACTGCATTTTATACCACATAAATAATTCGTAATTCGACTTCTCGTTTATAAGAACTGAATAGTCTTTAACTCTATCAGTTTTCTTTTATAAAATCACATTTTATTTATCAAATGATTGAAAAATAAGAAATAATGATCTTTAAAAAAGAATAGGTACATATAGGTACATATGTACATATTCAAGGTACATATGTCAAGACGCAAGTGGAAGTCACTTTGACGTGGCCATAAATTTCTCGTCAAACTTGTACTCAATTCTCTAGTAGTAGTGCAAATTCAAGGCGAAGCGCTAGCTCCATGCATCGAAATGAATTGTATTTGCGCTAAGATGCAGTGTCATAATTACATTGATTTACGGGAAGCTAGCAATGTCGGTCACAACTCAGCGATCAATTGGAGATTTCGCATTTTGCTTTTGATCGATGTCCTTGTTCGTTTTGTTGTTGTCTTCAAACACATTTAAAATACGCATTTGAAATTTGAATTCTTACTTTGTCACTAGCCGCAAGGTCCATATGCTCAATTGTGATACTGTTACATGTCGCAGATCTTGGGATTCACTTCGATGTTTTGAAACTATGAGTTTTCACAGCTTGAACATTAGCAGCATTGTTGGTATAGCTTGCAATTTTACCCATTTCGCATACCATTGGTATATCACCGATTGCAGATTAATAATAAAAGTACGATCTCATTCAAATAAATTATGCATGCAGTACTTTTATATTTGAAAACTGATTAATACATATATTATTTATTGATGTTATTTAGGTAAATCATAATTACATTTTAAAAATGTTAAAATGAAACTTAACAAATTTTAGTCAAAAACATTTAGAATAATTCATGCATAAAAGGAGTAAGTACTGTTGTATCATCACAAATTTTAGAGTAATATGTACCTGTTATATTTCATGGAAGTTTATTTTCCTTCTTTCTATGAGGCGTAACTGCGGCGGTTAATGAAGTGCGAGAGTTTCTAATTCGAATCGGCTAAAACGATATGCGTATAAATAAAAGAAATCGGTTTTGACTTTGTACCAACTCCGATATTGTTTTTTGTTCTCGTTACCAAACCAAACTCGGAATGGGGTAAAAAGAGGTGATTAAGAAATGAATTCATACTTACATTTCTTCCGTTGATAGGTGGTGGTGGCATTGAATTAATTGTTCTTGAAATATTTGATGGCTTCGTATCAACGCCTTTTGTGATGCCCGTGGGCTTAACTTTAGAGCTAATATTATTATTTTGAACTGCTGCGCAACTAACGCGTGATTTGATTGGAGATTTTGCCGGAGACTTCATTTTAAATTCACTAATAGTACGTCTTCTCGTACTACTAATTGGTGTATTGGTGGCAGTTAATGCTGCCGAGTTTCGAATACTTGGGGTGGCGGTCAAGTGTGAGTACCGAGATCTGGTTGTACCGATAGAGCGTTTCATGGGCGAAATGCGTATAGTTGGTGTTGAGCATGCATTGGGAAAACCGGATGAAATGTTGAGTGTTGCACTGGTTGAGTGGGGTGTGCACATAGAGATGGGTGTAGCTGTAGATGGTGTTTTTGCTACCAATTCCATTGGAGTGTCTACAGGTGAAACTATAGTTGGGACAACTTTTTTCATTGGGATTGTAGCTTTCATGGGAGCTGATGACTTTAGTATAGAATCAGATTTGACTCTCTTCTTAGTAGCTAACTGTAATTTTAAAGAGTTCATATTCATGTTCTGCAAGGGGCAACCTATTCCTGTTGCAACATCAGGTTTCAAATATTCCTGCCGTTCGTGATGTGTCTCCAATGTAGATGAACCTTGGGCTTCTGAACGTGAAGATAATCTACAAGAAATTAAAAAATTTTTACATTCAACGTAGCTCAGTAGCTTAGAGATTTTAAAGGAGAAAGCCTGCAATAAGTATGTTTAAATAAAATCTTAAACTGATAAACTTACGCATTTGAGTGCCTTCGGGCAGTCATTCCACAATAAGCAAATTTGGACGTACTCGGTGTTCCGCTTGAAAAAGAGTTCCTGCGTATCATATGGGATGGTGTTTTTGGTTCATCCTTTATTACTGATGAGGACGAACGGTCCATGCACTTATCACTTGGTGTTATTTCCGAAACAGGATCAAAATTTCGCTGGACCGATTGTCGTATGGGCAAATGTACGACTTTAATTTTGTCATGGATGGAAAGTGATTGAGAGCGTCGTCGCATAGCTGAATCATTACTATTACGAAGACCTAAACATGAATCATTATTAAATGATGCTTCTGGGCTAACTCTGGGTTGGTTGGAATTTTCGAGTAATGGCGGTGTGAGAGTGGTTTGGGGTGTGTTCATAACAACAATAAATGTAGGATTGATAGTAGCGCTTTGTGAACGGCCGCTGGGATCACTGTCTGCTGAGGATAAATTATTTAATTGATACTGCTCTAAAATGTATCCCAATTGATCCACTATATCATTAATATTCAATTGTTGTGAAACATTTTGTTCCTTCATTTCAGGCAAAATCAAATCTTTCTTATCTTCAGCAACTTCAGCACCGTACGTCCTGGGAGATTTTACTGTACCATTACGTATTTCATTCAAACCTGCTTGGGTTGTTGTATCGGGAGTAGAGTTTTTCTGATTTTTTCCCTTTAATGTATAAAAGTTAATTATTGAAGTTAAAAAAAATTAATTTGTATTACCTCCAATTCAATATCGAATGTTCTCTGCCGTACAATAGGTTGATGGGGTTTGGGTGAGCAAGAGGGTTTTTCCACACATTTTACTGCATTTGCCTCTGCCCCTTCTGAAAGTTTTGTGCTGAGTGTATCTAATAAATTTCCTACTTGTTCCTTTTTTTTCTCATCGCAAGCACCAATGTCGGCTATTAAGGACTTCAGATTTTTTAGCAGAGAACCGACGTCTTGGCAACTATTCGACGATTCTTGTTTAATTTTTAATTTGTTTCGTATGACGGCCAAATCAGTCAATGGTTCAATTTTTGTGAGACCCATTTTATTTTCCACACACTTCGTGTCTGGCGGGAAAAGGCCTTTTTGAGTGTCTAGGGTAGGGGAAGGCAACTTGTCCAACATAGGAATCTTCAGCATTTCTAAGTCATTATCAAATAGTTTCTTATTTTCAGTCCAATTTTCTTCTGGCTGACTTAGATCGTCATCAACAAGTTTAAGAGGAGATTCCTGAGCTAATGAATTTTCGCCCAACTTCGCAGCCTCAGACAAAATCATTGAGATGTTCTTATCGGCTAAGCTGACGTTCGCCAAAGCTGTGGGTCGACTTGATGGAGAATTAATTGTTGAATTTGAAAGGCTTAGCTTAAGCAGTCTTTTGCGATTATCCTTTATGCGTTTAGTATTCGAGGAAGTAGGAGTAGTGTCGATACTATTAGTGGAATAAGTTGTATCATCTGAAACTGATGTACATTTTTCAATTGATGATAATGGTGATGAACCATTATCATTGTGATTGTTTGATTTGATTTGATTCGAATTTCTGGTGGAATCAGAACTCTCTATTTCTGGTGTGTTATTTGTTTTGGGAGCGGTTGAAATGTTTTCTACCGTCTCAGGCGATATGCCGTCGTTGCTGAATGACAAGAGTTTACCTTCTTTTACTTCCAGCGGTGTAGCTACTAAACGAGCCTAGATCAAATAAAGTTAGCTTTATTTTATTAGTCTTGAACCAATAATCAAAGGTACCTTTTGGCAAGCTTCCTTTTCGACAATATCAAATGGATCAGGAGGCCTGCTTGCCATTTTTTGTACGATATCGAATGGGTTGTTCTCTAAACTGTCTTGCTTCACGAGCAAAGGGGGTAATGCGGCTTTTATTTCTTCCGAGAATTTTTCCGATTGTGGTGAAATAGACTTTAGTTCTTCGGTAGATGATTTTGATAGGCTCCGCGAATTATTCTCAGGTGAGTTTATTTCTATTAAATTTTCCATGCTGAAATCCATTAGATTTCCGGCCTCAAACTCCCCCATGTCGAAACAATTGCCGTGCGAATATTTCGCGACAACTTCACTATATCAGGTATTTGGAAAACGGCCACTATATGAGCCATTTGTTTTCGAAAGCAACTGTTTTTGTTGTCAAAAGTAATTCAAGGACAGGTAATATATTCCAGGGGTGTTAAAAGTACAGGTAAACTTGACGCATAATTCTTGACACATCGATATGCGAATTTTTCTACGGAATAATCAAATGTCGAAATTACTTTGGCTCCCATAAGAAGCGGAAGAAAATAAATTACCACCTGTATCCTGATGATGAGCAAAGATTTCTAATGCTTAGCAATCGTTTGATAATTATCTCCTTATTATCTCCTCCCGCGACTCTTGTTTCATATTTTCGTCCTTTGTTTACGATTTACCAAGTATTTGACAGTTAAATTTAGACTTGCTACCTGAGATGTCTTGGTCTTCAATTGTGAAATTAGCTTGGAGCAGATGCGAAATGAATTTCATGGTGTTCATGATATAAGGAAACGTGTTTAAAGGGCATTTTATCTGTTCGTTAAATAAGGATTTTATAAAATAGGAAGAGAAATAGGCGTTTATTTCTTTACAAAAAATAAAGAAAGTAGATTTTGAAAATAAATAAAATACCTTTTGTCAAAAGTCACTATTCGTATGATTCTTGCTTGCGCTGAAAAAACAAGATCGTAGCGATTAATCAAACATCTGATGATAACGTCAAGAAATTTCATAATTGCTCTATATATCGGTACCTTGACGTTTTAAATACGAGAGTTGAAAACGGTCTGAACTAAGACGTTAACGTTCATTACTTATTCAAGTTTAGACACATTCGATTGAAATAATCGTAATTGAGTTATCGATTGGAATTAAGAAAAATGTATGAATTGTCATTACTAAGAAATGACGGAATGTTTGAATCAATGTTCCGTTATAGTGAAATATCTAAAGTCTATTGATATAATTCTTTTCGAACGTTAGATTTCCGAAAGGACTTATTTAAAAAGGAAATCCTGTCATAGCTCTTAATTTGGAAATTTAGGAAAGAATATGGCACTCTTTATGCAAGAAGTTCCAGTGAAATATGCCTGCTCCTGTGGTATCGTAAATCCAATTAGTAAACTTTTCTTCTGTCGTCACTGCTTGAAACTGAGGTGTGGCTTTTGCGTATGTCATGAAGTGAGTGGAAATGTTCAGTTTTATGATAGATCTTATGATCGATCAATAATTTTTACAATTTGATCTTAGGTTGATTCTCATTTTTGCTCAAATTGTTTGGAGAATATACCATCATCTGAAGCACGTCATAAGAAAAATTGTTGCGCTAATTGTTTTGATTGTCCATGTTGCGGACATACTTTATCAGCCAGGGCTACTACCGTTACTGTGCCAAGGTAAATTTTGTACCTTCTGTCATTCATTGAATTGAAATTTTGTTTTCTTGGGAAAAAATAGAAGGCCAGATGAATTGACGAAGGAAGCTGATAAAGACGTATCGAAAGTTATTACGAGAAAGATGTATTACCTTTCTTGTTTAGCTTGTCGTTGGACATCACGAGACGTAGGAATTCCAGATCAGGCTGTTGGTGAGTTGGTTGGAATAGTCAAATTTCATTAGTTATTTTAATATTTTTGAATTTACGCAGCTTCTGGGGCTTGGCCTGAGAAAGAGTGTATGTATCAAACTCGTTTTGATTCATTATTGGAATATTATCAGGCTGTGGTTTTGCAAGACAAACAAGAAAAACAAGAATTTTTGCGAAGAAAGGCACCAAAAGTACATAAATTTCCAAGCTTAACGGTTGTAAACTGCTTTTAATCTTTTATGTATGTATTCTAAATTAAAAATAATCGAATCTGTATCAGGATCGTACTGGTTTGACTGTTTCCATTATACGCCGCCAAATTGGTTGGGCTGATAAGAATCCACAAAAGGCGAAACCACCAAGTATAATACCTGCTTTAGCCACAGATGATGTGGGTGAACTACCTGAAAATATATTTACTCAAAAAATCAATTTAGCAAATAGTGAGTATTAAAATTGTCACTCACCCTAAAAATTATATCGATAAGTAAAATTATATCCATTAAATTTTTTAGTTACAACCATTTCGCAGCGTCATCGCCAACCAGCCGATCAGCCTTTCACGGTTAATAAATTTTATCCCCAACGACGTTTCCTATGGATAAAGCGCTCTTTGCGCTGTCGGTATTGTGAACATAATGTTATTAAGCCGGAATATCATCCAACTTCGATTAAATATCGCATTCAGCTGTTTGCAAGTTATCACGTTCCCGACATTATTTTTGTGCGTACTGAACAGCCGCTAGCAGCGGGCGTATCGTCTTCAGTCATTCTCAAATTAATTAATCCTACGATGCATGACATGACCATAACCGTTATGGAATTGCCGACTCTTCATGAGGAGCTACAAATGATTGAAGAACTTAAGAATGCTGTTACAGCTCGTGATCATTCGATGTCAATCACAGCTAATGATTCTTTGAAATCATTCACGGGGGCAGCACCATCATTCTCTCAAACCTCTTCATTCTCACGACAAACGTCACTGACTGAAGATCCTCGTATAGTTGATCAAATAATTAATGCGAAATTTCAAATGTTGGATTCATCATTTGTGCTAAATCAACGCGATGATTCAACTGAATTTGATGAGGAGGAGCAAATTATTCGTGAGGATCCCAAGTAATAATTTATTTAGTTCTTTTGATAGAGAATATTCTCATGATTCTGCTATATTACAGATTTATTATATGGCGCCGTGCTAATAAGGTTTCTATTAAATTAAATATAATACCCGATTCAAACCTTCAGCTAAATGACGTGGTCACATTGGGTATGAGTGTTCAGTACACTTACATAAATACCGTAACCAACACTCCCGAGAAGAAAGAATTAACACCACATGCATTGACTGCACGTGTTTATATAAAAGTTGGAACAATTTCGAAATAGCTGAAATGATTCATAACTGGTTAAACATTATCGTAAATATTTAATGGAATAATTCGTTTCAATTAACCAATTATATTATAAAAGTGAAATTAATACAAGAAAAACACAGAAGATTAATCCTAGTAGAATTTCATTATTTGTTACTGTAATGATAACCGATTAATATGTATCTCACAGAAAAACATTGACTGCACGTGTTTATATAAAAGTTGGAACAATTTCGAAATAGCTGAAATGATTCATAACTGGTTAAACATTATCGTAAATATTTAATGGAATAATTCGTTTCAATTAACCAATTATATTATAAAAGTGAAATTAATACAAGAAAAACACAGAAGATTAATCCTAGTAGAATTTCATTATTTGTTACTGTAATGATAACCGATTAATATGTATCTCACAGAAAAACATTGACTGCACGTGTTTATATAAAAGTTGGAACAATTTCGAAATAGCTGAAATGATTCATAACTGGTTAAACATTATCGTAAATATTTAATGGAATAATTCGTTTCAATTAACCAATTATATTATAAAAGTGAAATTAATACAAGAAAAACACAGAAGATTAATCCTAGTAGAATTTCATTATTTGTTACTGTAATGATAACCGATTAATATGTATCTCACAGAAAAACTATATGCTTTGAAAGGTTGCTTCAAGTCACCGAAATAAAAATGAATAGCTTAGATGATAGCGCTATCGTTAGTATGCTAATTTTAGGACTTAATATAAGAAAATTATGATGTCTCCAATTATTAGCACATTATCTACAATAAACATAGTCCCGAGTGCTTGAACGAAACTGATCTATTTACAACCTTCCATGGTTTGCATGCCCTTTCTGCGATGTTGTGATTCTTAGCATTTACTTTAGAAAACCAACAACAATTTCAATAAGTAGTTAACGCAATGCTTTATTTATTAACTAATATCAATCTCTTCAAACAATTTCCGTTATTAAATAAATCGACATGAAGCTAAAAATTAAAATCTTAATATTACTTTTACACAATTTTCCCGTACGCATTGCGGAACCGTGGCACACCTTACAAATTGCTTTTATCGTTGGAGTAAATTCATATCTTTCGATGAAAATTCTTTATTTAGAGTGCCATTTTTCTACCTTCAATCGATATTTCAACAGCTCTACGTGATTCTTTCATACGTTTTGCATCCAAAAATTTCTTTACATGCTTTTCGTAACGATTTGGTTTACGTTTCGTTGACTGAAATGGTATTAAAGTGACAGAATTTATGGGTTTTAATATTTAATGCATTGACATACTTTTATTTCGCCTTCGATTGTTGATTTAGGGCGTACCACATAGTCTTTAATAGAAGGTTGTGGTACACGCGCACGGGATACCCAATCCGGATCGCCAGGACGTACTGTGCTCTCTTCATTTGTACCAAATGCGGAATTAAGTCCTTTATTTTTTTTCTGGCTTGTCGATGGTGCGGGTTCTGGAGATTTGCGTCGGGAGCGCGGCATTTGTGCTAAATCACGTTCTTGTCGCTCCTCTTTGGACATGGCTGCAAAATCGCAGCTTAAATTGAATATAGGTCGCGCCCATTCCGATATTAAACGACCAGCACGATCACGATTTTGTTTTGTTTCTTTAGGATGTTTATATAAATACATAACTGCTTTTCCAATTCCCGATTGCTTTAAATAACTCCTGTCAATGGTGGGGAACTGAGGGGAGCATATATGTATACGAAATATTTAAAAAATGACGCATAAAGAACCAATAAATAAAAACCAGCTTACATCAGACAATAAACGTAAAATACTATCACGTATTTGAATACAAGGCAAGCTTTTATTGGGTAAAGGCGCCAGCCAATCCGTTAGAACATTTAGTATATTATGCTCCAGGAATGCCAGCTGCAAATCCTTTTTAATCAATTGTGACATGACCTGTTTGAGCATTGCTATCTTCTTGGTAGCCGGCTTTCCTTCCAAATTGAGCTGACGATCTTCATCGGAAGCATTTTTCATATTCATTATCAATTGATCGATGAGATCGTCATTATCATTAATCAAATCAATATCGCGCCTGCGTCGTCGCGATTTTTTCTCCTCCTTTTTACGCATAAGCATGGCATCAAAATCGGATATGAAGTTTTCATCCCTAATCAATTTTAATTAGCGAAGAATTTCAGAATTGCGTTTTTAAGATTTCTTATTCACTTACATTGGCTCCTTCGCAATGGGTATATTTTCATCATCCGAACTATCACCTGCTTTTTTATCCGCAGCATCAGACGTTCCTTCCTTCGCTTTATCCTCTTCTGTCCTATCGTCATCCTCATTATCAGTATCAGTTATTTTTGGGCGTTTTTTAGAACCTGAACCAACTCGATCTTCATCTTTAATAACATTAATGATTAATTTAATGGAAGTTTCATTCAGAAATTAAATAAAATGTTTTACTAAATCGATCATCCTATTAATTACCTTCCGAATCACTTAATATGTTACGTTTCTTTGCCTTTGTTCCTTCTTTTGATGAAATTGAACCACTCTTTGAACGAGATCGAGAACGTGATCGTAATTTTGAACTTCCAGAACGGTCGCGCGAGCGATGCGAAATACTTCTTGATTTTCGAGATCGATGTGAGGTCTTTGAGGTATGACTGCGGCTACGCGAACGACTGCGTGAGCCAGAGCGTTCACGCTGGCGAGATTTAGAGTGACTCTTTGAACGTCGTGAACCTGAACGACTGCGGCGAGAACGTGACAAACTGCGGTCGGATTTACTACTCTGGGATGCGCTTCTTGATCTATAAGCACTGCGCGATCTACTCCGACTTCTTGACCATGATTTTCTAGAACCAGATCGTGGTTTAGGTGATTTGCTTCGGCTGCGGTGAGATTCGGACTGACTAACAGAACGTCGGGATTCACTGCGTGACCGACGGGATTTGCTACGAAATTGATGGGATGCGCTACGAGATCGACGGGAGCCACTTCGTGATCGGCGTTTACTTTCAGGAGAACCACTTTTGGAGCGGTGTGATTCGCTACGGGCAATACTTGTTTGTCGAGAACCACTCCTAGATTTTCGTGATTGATTTCTTGATTGGCGCGAACGGCTTCGAGAATGCTCCTTCCCTTTTGCCGAATATTGTGAACAACTTCTAGAACGAGAACCACTATGAACCGAACCGATTCCAGAATGATGAGACCCACTTCTGGAACGATGAGAGCCACTTCTTGATCGATGGGATCCACTTCTTGAGCGAAAAGAATCACATCTTGAATTAATAGAGCCACTTCTTAAACTACGGGAGCCACTTCTTGATTTATGGGGGCCACTTCTTGATCTATGGGAACCACTTCTTGATCTATTAGAGACACTTCCTGATCTATAAGACGCACTTCTTGATCTATGGGAGATACTTCTTGAATGACGAGAGCCACTTCTTGATCGATGCGAGCCAGCTTTTGATCGATGGGAGTCAGTCTTTGATCGATGCGATCCACTTCGTGATCGGTGCGAGCCACTTCGTGAACGATGGGAACTACTTCTTGAACGATCGGAGTCGGGTTTTGAATGACGAGAGCCACTTCTTGAGCGGCTTTTACTTTTAGAAATTCGGGCAACACTTGTCGATCTGCGTAGATGTTCAGATTCGGTTTGCAAATCCTGAGACCTACTTGGAGAGCGTTGATTTTCATTATCAGATAATTGAGAGGCCCCAGGTGATTTATTCACGTTATTATCAGAATTATTTTCTGACTTATTTTTCGAGGGGTTCTTATTTAAATCAAATCTTTCATCAGAAATTTCCTCTTCGCTAATGGTGTTAATAGTGTCATTTTTTTCAGAATCGTCAATTCGACTTTCACGAGGACTTCTGGATCGCGAACGTGATTTATTTTCTTCACAACCTGTGACGCATTTGGCGTCATTATTTGCACTATATTTTGCGTTTATGTCCGTAGTAGAAGTTAAGCCCACAACACCGTTACTGTGTGTTTCTTTTATCGGGGACGATATAAAAGATGGTGACAGCGCTTTATCTGACTCCATCGCTTCAGATAATCCAGAAGTGTTTGATGATATGTTAGGCAGTCCTTCGCAATACTTCGGAACAATTTCTTCCCCTAAAGATTTTTGAGTGGCAATAGAATCATCTGCACCGTTTTGGTTATCCACATTTTTTTTGTTTATGCCTACAGTTGGGGATGTCACATTCTCGGATTCTTTATTAGCAGCATTTTCTCCATCCATTTCTTTCTCGTGAGAATCAGCTTTAGTCGCACAGTGATTATCGTAGTACAGTAACTGATCTATTATGTATGGGAGAAATATTTTTTAAAATAATTCAGCATAGTACTATATATTAAAACTAATGAAGGGGCAATTATCTCCACTCACTTCTATTCCTATTGCAACTCAAGAGAAGTATATTTTTCAGATAAAATTAGTTTTAGAATTAGAATTCGCAGACTTTTCTAGGCCGATAATAACCTCAAGTTCTATTTTTGCTATTAAGGCAACTGCCAAAATAGTTAAAATATATCGATAATCGAAAGTGCTACCAAATTCAAAATTTTTATTAAAAAAATTATTTGGGCTTGGTTTGACCAGCGCCGTTTTACGCATAAAATGAAATGGAGTATTCGTTTATTTAAGGTTGATGGGTACAGGCTTGCCCGTTATAAAAGAACTGTAAATACATCAAAATTTCAAACGAATCCTTTTATATCAGAACACAAGTCGCTGGTACGAAAAAATAGAACAAGATCATGACATGTTAAAAAACAAAAAAGGTTGTTGATGGCAAAGGCCGCTGCAGCATTAAAAACAAAGAGAGAACAATCATACAAACAAAAAAAGAAATGCTTATTGGAAACGTAAGCAATGTAACCATTATCTATGCTGTTTTTGACGAGCCTGCTATTTTTACAAATTACAATTGTTTTCGTAGCCGTATACGTCGGAAGCGCTGAAGTTTTTAAGGATATGTTATAAATTTATGTCCATTTACCCACAATGCAATAAACAAAATCTTTGTTATTCCTTCAAATTGCTGTTAGCTAAGAAAAATAAAAATCCATTCAATAATTAATTAAATTAATGAATTAAATTAGGAATAGCAGAATTGTCATCTTATCATTGTACAAGAACCCTTTTTAAATAGTTTATAGCATGTGATTTTGACAAACCCTAAAAAATTGTGTAATTAGCATTGTTCGCGAATGCACGACGTGATGTATGTGGTGATGGAAAGAACTGCATAAGTAGTAAGTAGTGTCAAAACTAAATAAATATTGCTTGGTGTGAATTGGGCACATTACCGTCCCTTTCATTGTAATAAGAAACGAGTGTTTTGATATTATAGTGAGGCAGCGAAGAATAATCGTTCGCCCTTCAGTTAGGTTTTCGTTTTTGTTGCAGATTTTATTTGAAACTTATAAATTTCTGGAGGAGAACTCTGAATTTGGTCGGAGAGGATTTGTTTTTGGGAGTATGACACAGAAATACAGTTGTATTCCAGCAGGATATGAGGATGAATTATTCGGTGAAGACGAAGACTACGACGATTTGGATTCTATTTCTCGCACTGCACAAAATCTCAAAATCACAATCGTTCCAGACATAACTTCCGGAGCTGGCATTAATGGAGAGGATTTCGATTGTAGTCTTAATGCCGATTTGGATATTTGGTTCGATTCCTTTCGACTGATGTGGAATTCATGTAAGAGGAGAGAAAATGTAAAAGCGCCTTATTTTTTCCATAATTTTTTTTCAGATAATAGAACACCAACGGCTCATCAGAGCCTAAAAGGAGTCCTATTGAAAGATCCACAACCTTTGCTTTTAGCATTGAAATTATTTGCTAATTGTCCTGGTTGTAACAATTTAAAAAATAAGAACTTGGCCTCATTCAGTGAGTACAAAATTCCTTCACTATGTAAAGGACTAATTGGCGATATGTTTGTGTTGTGTGGATTTGTGTATAATATAATATTTGTGTGCTTTTTAGTTTTGGAAACCGTTTGTGAACTCTATAAACAAGATTCTGGAATTGCTGCAAATTGTGATGATAATACACGTATGACTGTATTTAATTTTATCAAGACTTGTGGCATAGTTTCGTTATATCGGTGTGTCTTAGAGGCATACGAATTGCATAGAATACGCGATATTCTTATACCGAAAATTGAAGAGCTTATTCTGGGACATCAGTATAAAGATGTAAATGTTCAATTTATTGAATATTCCGAATTGATTTTCTCATCTTTTGCACAAATAATAGTAGATTTTATATTTCGAAAAATAGGCTGCTTACTGGTCTATGCTCTTAAAGATCACTCACCTCTTTGGTCTTTATGAAATTGTATTTCCACTTATATTGCAAGATAAGATATTCCTGGCAGAGGAATATTTGAACATGGAAAAGTCCTTACAGCTGGTAACTGTACAGTTTTTGGATACTTTATTAAATAAACAGAAATCGGTATCTCAACATTGTGATGCAATAATAACGTGAGTATAGCGGAATATATTTACGTTTCCTCTTTTAAATAATGAAATGTATTTATTATATTGAATAATTTCAAATTCTTCGTTTTAGTAAGTACAATTACAATGATGTAAAACACGATATTCTTAGTTATAGACCAATGTCGAAATTGGTAACACGTCTGGCAAAAAAGTACAAAATCGATATGCACTTAACTCCTAATTTGAATTTCTCGAAAACCTGTTCATACATGCATTACCTACATCGGAAGTATCAGGATGGTGGCATGAGCCGTGATTCTTGGCGTGAATTAATACGTGATGCTGCAAACACAAAAGCTTTACAGCTTGATCTCGTGAATAACGTGGCAACTCATGGTAACGCTGATGAAGCGATTTATTGGGCGCGATATTTTAATATTCCCAAGGATGAGTGTCCGAGTCTTATGCAAGATAAATTTGAGCAAAATCGTAAATCGCTCTCCAATACACCAAATGTTCCGGAATCTTTTGAAAGCACCGTACAAAATATCCTTGAACAATCAGCGCAAAATAATCCATTGAAAAATAAGAATCCATTAAGAGCAAAAGAATATTTAGAATTGGAATTACCTGAAGATTGTATTATACTTGTTGATCGACGGCAAACATTTCTACAAATGATAAATTATCTGGAGTCACAATCATTGATTGCATTCGATTCAGAGTGGAAACCGTCAATAAATAGTGACAATGTGGTTAGCCTCCTACAATTAGCCACTTTCGAACGTGTTTACCTTTTGGATTGTCTGGAAACAGCGAAACTTACTGACGATTTGTGGCAATTGTTGGGTCGTAAGATTTTCAATAATTTGGAAATTTTAAAAATGGGCTTCTCATTAAAACAAGATTTGAATATGTTGCACAAATCTCTTCCGGCATTACAAATCAATTTGCAAAATTGTACCAGTTATTTGGATTTACGTGATTTGTGGCGTCGTTTAAAATATATGCAGATCTTTACGCTAAATTTTAGCCACGCCTCTTGCTCGGGAGAAAGCCTCTGCGCCTTGGCCGAAATGTGTCTCGGTAAGAAATTGGACAAATCGAATCAATGCTCAAATTGGGCTAATAGACCTCTACGTCGTGATCAAATCATTTACGCCGGTGAGTTGCACGTATCGGCTTTTTGGAAATTTAAATAACTCATTTATTTTAGCTTTGGACGCTCATTGCTTACTGCAAATATATCAGGTTTTGGCAGAGCTTCTATTGCGTTTGGGTCTTGACATAGATGTACTTATAGATGAAGTGACAACAGCGAAAAGTGGCTATTTGTTAAATTCAAAACGTATTCATCCAGTTTCAAATGTGTTTGATTCCCAAACATTGAAGTTCGATAAAGAATTAACCAACGATATTGCTAAAGATAGTAAAAATTCGAAACGGGAATTACGGTAATAATTTTCAATTATATTATATATTACAGAAAAATTATTGTGAGAATGGCTTAGAAATAATTAACGAGAGTCATTTGGAAATGGTTATTTTCACTGGACGAAAATTGTTTTAATATTTGCAGTGATTTGAAATTCATTTGTGATGGCATGCTTCTGGGCTTATCCAGGGAGTTGCGAAAATTGGGAATTGATTGTATTGATATAACTAAGAATGATATCAATGAATACATTGATATTGCCAAAAGTGAAGGCCGATATTTGCTTACAAGGGACTCACGATATTTGTTGTTTATCCAAGAGTTGCCGCAAAAACAATGCATAATGATACCAAGTGAATCCAGTTTGGAACAACTAGAAAATGTGATAAATTATTTTAATATAGATATAAAAGAGAAGAATCTCTTTACACGATGCATTCAATGTAATTGTAATGAATTTATTCTGGTATCAAATGAAGAAATACAATTGTTACGTTTTGGACAAATCCAAGAGCCTCTTGAGATACAAAGCCAGGAAGATAATTCACAACGTTTTAATCCATATGAAAAATCATTGAAATTCTGTAAGTATAAAGTGTGTTTTTTATTGTAAATGTTTTAAATTAATTCAATTATATATTATTTTTTCTTTTTTAAGTGAAATTCACCGATGAAATCGCCAGAACCAAACGAACTTATCGCGGTACAATTATTGAATTAAGTCGTATAAAACGTAATATTTTTCGTACAAAGGAATACGTATATATATGTGATGTATGTATGACATAGATTTATACATAATGTTTACACTGTGCTACAAAACGTATTAAAAACACATCAAATTGTTTCGGATTTCTAATCCGAATGATATCTTTTGTAGCACTGTGTTATTATGATGATTTCCAATTTGTTCGTTTTTGTTTTGAAAGTAATAATTGCCATCTTTTTAGAGTTGCGGAATTTGCACTTGGGATGGTGCTCATTCTATACCAAATAGTGTTCGGAAATACTTTGCCACAATTGACTCCAGCTCTGATAATAAATAATTGAAAGTTAACTTTATACTTGACTCTTATGCTCTCTTAAGTTCTCTTAAGTTATCTTTAATGGTTCTACTGTAAAATTATTTCTTAATTTCGTTTGTATCTATTTTTCTTTTAATATAGTTACTTTTTTCCATACAGTTTTAATGTTAAGTACAAATATGATAAAATATTCTCATACACAATCCACACACATGAACGTAAGACACAACATGAAGAAATTTAATAAAAGAAAAATACAAAATACAAAATACAAAATACAAACTAACTATACGGTACTAAATAATAACTTTATTAAAATTTATAATGAATTAAAACATTCTACTTTATAGTGTGCGTCGTTGCTCTTCTTCTTGTTTTCGTTTTAATGACCAATTGCACCGAATATTCGTGCCGAATTTGTATGTGCTTACGGCATAAGAGTAAAATAATGCGAACTGGAGAACATGAAAAAATAAGAAAATTAGGAAAGAAGAAGAAGTAGAAGAAGAATTAATACCATATATAAAGATATAAACAGAGAGCAGATCAATTACATGTTCCGTAGCATTCTATAAGCACAGACGCGTAGAAAGTATTGGTATTGACTGGTTTTTCAAAAAAAGAATCAATCTTTATTAATTTCGTAGATAGTACTAAAATCTTTTAACCTCGCATATATATATCATGAACCGGTTTATTATCATATATAACATTATCTGGATCACAATTCTATTAATTGTGGAAAACGTACTCTCACAAATGAATTATTCCAATGAAATTCGAATACAATTTCGTAATTTTGAGAATCGAACCAATGCAGCTATTCCTGGTCATGGACGTGTAAATATTGTTATACCATTAAAATCATTGGAATCTTCAGAAAGGAATACTGGTATTGATCAAAGTCGTAGAAGGAAAAGAGAATACAATCAAAATCAACAAAACTCAATACCAAAAGAACATTTAGACGATCTTTATAAATTATTATATAAAAAGTTTGGATTAAAAATACAAGGAAATGTAACCGATGGAAAATTAATACAAACAAAAAATGGCGAAGAGTTATTGATGTTAGAGGCAATAACATCTTATCCTGACGGTAATGGTAGTAAAGTAAAACAGCATCAGTTCGAGAGATATAAGAAACGGCTTCTTTCGAGAGATGATAAACGCCGAAAAATAAATCGGCAAGTTCGGAAGCGAGAAGGAAGGAGATGGAAAAACATCACTGATAAAGCTTGAAAGATTCTCCAATACGACTAATATCAAATCATATAAATTTGGTAATAGAGAATTAAAGGCATCCGGAGCAGATAAACACCTGATAAAATAGTATGACATGTTAACAGAATAAATTATTAATTAATTAACAATAAATAAAAAAATATTTATTTATTTTTAAAAATTGAGTTTTTTGTATTTCGAAAAAATTCGTACACATTTGTACGCATTGTTCTAAAACTTAAAACCTTCGAAGTTAATTTCAAGTATTTTCAGTTCAGTCACAGAGTCCAGGATATCGTTTGTTGAAGCCACTGCGATTGCATTTAGAACGTGTTGGCCCAATTTCATATATCGGTTCCATAAGTAAATTACTAAAATCGTAATTGCATGTCAGTAAGAATTTGTATAGATGCAATTTATAAGGATCACGATAGTGTATGGCAGCACATCCGATTCTACGAGCACGGTCGGAGACCATCAAGGTGAAATGTTCAATTTGTTTGCTTGAATGAAAAAAAAGAAGAGGAAGAAGAGGAAGCAATGTTATTAGTGTTTGACTGAAGCTTTAGGTTTAAGTTTCAGCTGAAGGATTTTTTAAAAAAATAATTAAAAGTATTGAAGAGTACTTTTAAATCCAAAGGGACCTTCTTTTATATAATCAATATTATTAACCCTTTCTGAAATATAATTCATATTTAATAAATGCCTTAAAAGAAAAGTTTTTCTTCGTTACTACCAAGAAATACCTTCTTTTTTAACGACTACATAGATGTTGAAAAAATGCCAAACAAAATTCAGAGACCCAGAATTTACATTCCATTCCACGTATGTTTTCATTGAAACTTTTAATTTAATTTTGAAATTTTGTTTAGGAAAAATATTGGAAAATATAAACCTACCCTTCGGGGTGTCGATGGAAACGATTAATAAATGTTTCATTAGCATCGTGATATTCATTAAACCAGCTTAAAATAAACGATCTAATACGTTTCGTATGCGATTTAAATTGACGATTTATCCAAAAGTGTCCAATATTTTGACCGCTATAACGAAATCGTGGCGTATTATGGCATTCATCATGATCGAATATGCATCTTTTCACATTGAGTTCGGCAAGAAATTCAAGTTCGTTATCCCATCGGAGGATTGGCATACGCGAAGCGGTCGAATAACCGTCTAAATTGCCCAAAGCAATACGAGATCGCATTAAATTATGCATACTTAATATAAGATTGCGACGTTTCATATCCATACGAATTAAATGGGCTTGTTTGCCACAATCGGGTTCGATATTGCCACTATTGTGACAAGCGATATGTGTTGCCTGAATTGTATGGGAACCGTTATAGAGTTCGCACAACGATGGGTCGCAGTAAAGATGATCGGTAATCTTTCTAATATGAATCGATATATTTTGTTTTAATTCGACAAATGGCAAAATGATTATTAAGAGCATAATTAAAAGATGGCACGTGATGAACGTGCCGTAGTGATTGATTAATAAGAACATTTTGGTATATTGTCGCGAGTTTGTAAAAATTACTCTTTTTTTTGATAATTTTTAAGATTTTCTCTTTTACAGACGACGATAATAATTCGAAAATTAGTTTGTTTTTTTAAAATGATTGATAGTAGTTTCTTCTCATCAGGTGTTGACTGATTTAGAAAACCGCAACCGCTCACTACTAAATGTTTGAATAAACTGATCGTTTTGATTTTTCGGTTAAACGATTATTTATTTAAATATTAATCATGTCTAAACGTGCGGACTGCTTGGACTTTATTAGAAAAAAGCAGCTATATAACAAATTGCTATTATTGCTAAGATTGATCAGTTTTATAATATTAATAATAATAATAATAGGATTTCATTGATCATTACATTTTGTATCGAAGTACCTTCGTTCAGTTTCTCCATTTTATTTATGAATTAATTAATTTTTAAATCATGACGTTGATGATATTAATAATAAATTGGTTGTAAAAATCAATGAAAGTAATTAACGCCGTATATACAAACATTTATGTTGAGATGATTTGATAATTTAATAATACTCATTGTGTTCTTAATTAAACTCATTCTGTTTATTTTAGATTTCTATTAATTAACATTTTCAATAATAATATTGGGATTATCTTCAAAAAGATAATAAAAAATCTTGAGGGATAAGCGCTTTCGAAAAATTTTAAGATCAAATTCTCTTAATATTTTTTTCAGTACGTTTAAATTAATTAATTAATAATTCTGATTTAAAATTAATAATATAATTAATAATCGATAGATATATTTTTACATAAAAGCAACTATTAGTAAATATAATAGAAATAACACTACTGTCAGCGAAACAAGCAACAACAACTACCGTAAAGAATGTTATTCGTATTACTACCACTACTACTACTACTACTACTACTACTACTACTACTACTACTAATAATAATAATAATAATAATAATAATAATAATACTGGTATTGCAATAATAATTATACATAATCATTCACCCATAAACGATATAATATATTTGATAATGTAAGCTTTACTATTATTATCTAGTTAATTTTTATTTAATTACAGATAAATGAATGATGAACACAAGTATGCCATCAATTTTATTTGACTTAACAGACATAAATGTTTATAACAAAGAGTGCCCCTCACCCGTCTTCCCACTGCATAATAGTGCATAAATTTGGGAAAGTTTTAATTACATAAAAAACAATAATTTTGTTAAATTTATTTTATTAAAAAAATAACTCATTTAATAATTACATTATTATCGACAACAATAACAATAACATGAACAAGAGTATCAACAAAGGCAACAACAACAATAATAATGTTTTATTAATAATCACTAAATTAAAGTCATCAAATGAAATCATTAATATCAATAATAAAAATGAGAATAAATTACCGAACATAAATTCGAATTAATTTTCGAAATTTATTTATGAAAATCATGATTTAGGTATGAAATCATTATTAATGGCCATCCCATAAATAGAAATAATTATTTGGAAAATAATTTTATATCATAATTTTATATCTAGAAAAGTTCAAAGCAATTGTAGAAATAAACAAATGTTAATTACCGTAGTCACCTCGATTATAATCGGGCATGATTTTTTCTGGCAACAAATGAAATCGTTTAAATTTATGATGCCCTCCTTAATTAATTCATTTTGTTAAGTTAATTATTTAATTTTGAAATATAAGTCAATTATGTAAATAATACGAAAAGTTAATAAAACTGAAATCCTTTCGTTTTTTCCGAATTTTTTTGTGTTATAAAAAACGCAAACCTTTTGAAGTTGAACGCTTTTGTTGCGAGATTAAAATTTTTGAGATTAAAATTTTTGATTATTTTGAAGCATCCTTTCACTGACATTTAAAACTATTTGAATTGCACATATATTTATGTATATATATGTGTGTGCGTATGTGTATAATTTGGATAAAATTTATGGAGATTATTTTTCGTTTTTTTTTGGATAAATGCTAATTATTTGAATTTTTGTGATGTTTTTAACAAAATTGAAAATTCAAAAACAAAATATTCTCACCTTATAAAAATAAAAATACAACAACAACAACAACAACAAGATGAGCAGTCTATTAGTCAGGTGAACGAACAGACAGTCAGAATTAAAACTTATTAAACAGACTGAGGCGAAGCCGGAAACTTTTTTTAAATGAGCATTGCTATTTACTTAAAAGAGAAAACACCGTTGCTTACTAATCTCATAATTTTTAATATAATTAAATGTCAGAAGTGCAGAAAATAATCCTTTGAAAAATTCGTTAATAATGAAAGTATTTAGTTATTAAATTAATTATTAATTTCTATTCTTTGAAAATGAATACGAGTTTTAAAATGGAAAAACTAATTGATATTTAAAAGGGTTCTTCCAGTATCAAATTCAATGAGAAATATTTACTTACAGGACACACATTTATTTTGAGGTGAAGAATAAAAGAAATGTTCACAAAATTTCTCTTAATGTTTCAAATCTCAATGACAATAAGAATATTATAAGAGAAAGAGAAACTAACAAACAGATAATAAATCTGCAACAAAACAATTAGTTATGATGCAACTTTGATTTTCCACCCACTTTCAATACTTTCAAGTATCCCGAGATGGAAAATATTCATTCCTTTGCATTTTGGATTTTACTCACCACTGGTTCGAACTCTCCCTTTTCGGAGAGTGCATTTTTTAACACAAGTTTAAAATTGTATGGAATTTAAAATTGTGGTTTCGAATTTAATACTCTCGGAATTCAGTAATTCACAAACAGGCAATGTTATACTTATATTAGTTTGAAAGAGTAGTTTGAAGGAGTAGGCGTGGTATAACTACGATTTAGTAGTAGGCGATATGTAACCTTTTATTCACAAGAATATATTTCAATATTACATAAACACAGACAATTATTATTGAATATTGCATACGTATTAATTACGTATTAATTATTATTGAATAAACACAGATAAACTCATAATAGCCTTAAAAAGGAGGTGTGCTAATTTTCATGGTAATGTAATGTAATTTCGACAGACAGTCTGACGGACGGACAGGACTAAATTGAATCAGGGGCCGATTGACAATCGTCAATCGTCAATCGTAGCGCATTAATATTTTTCTATATTTGTTATAATTCTATTTGTAATATATTGCATAATATTGTGTTATAAAGACCCAAAAATTCATGACTAATCATCATTTTAGTATATTATCATTGCATAAGAGACAAACTAAAAATAATTGTTGTGGAATTGTTGGACCATTTTAATATCATGTAGTCATTAGAATATTTCAATAAGAATTTTGATAAATTCTTTTAATACTAATTTTGAATATATCCAAGCAATGGCACGTAAATAATCTTCTTTTTAGCACGTATTCATGGATTAAATATTATGACTGGTTTCCAAAAAATCAACTCGATTGGATGACTTAATCTAGCATTATTGTCATTAAATATGTATTATTTATTACGTATTAATTATTTCTTTAATCATTATTTTAATTATGATTCATGATTCGTTTTATTATTAAATTCTTTATAAAATTTCTTCCTAATAAACTGCGATAAAACTCATGAATAAATGAATATCGTTGGGAAAGAATTTCCAATTTTCTTAATCCTCAAATTAAAATTTTGAAAATTCCAAATGACCGAATTTATTTAACAAAAAAATTTTTTTTATTATGAAATATTCCTCAGACATATTTGTTCTTGCCGAAATCTTTATGAGAGAGTTTTAAATTTATTTATATCATTGAATTTATGATCGCATATATTAAATTTAATTGTATCGTCGGTATGAAATAACAATCCTTGAACAATCCTCTCATGATTTACTCCTACAAAAAGTTTCTCTCCTTCTCAAAGAGTTTTGAATGATCCTCAAGTAACTTTCAACAATCAACCACTAACTAACGATTATGCCAATCATTGGCATAATCATTATAGTAATCATAGCCATTAGTATCATTATGGCCAACATTATCATGGTCAAAAGCATCAAAAGCAAAATCTGTTTATCGGCGTCGGCAATATAACAATGAAATGAAATTTTGTGGTCTTCATACTTATTTCGTCCTTTCTCCCCCCCTACCCACTCTCTTTCACTCTATCTCTCTCTCATCAAACCCTCTTCCATTTTCACTTTCTACTAACTTCTATTTCTGGAAGTAAAACCAACTGCTGTTATATAGCCATCATTATAACCTTGTTCAAAGGGGGGGTGGTGAAGCGAATTCGTAATACCACAAAATATTACAAGAACAAAAAAAGAAACGTTCTATGGAGAACAAATATCTACTTCGTTACAAACAACAGATACGTAGAATTAAGTTGCTCCAGTAAACAGTGTTGGCTGCATCTTGAATAATTGCCGACGAGATTTCCAACACTAATGACAGTTTCGAGTTCAAGTTCTGGCCACTGAACTGAAAATGATAAAATAGAAACCTTTCGCCGTCATTATATAGTACTATATAGACTGCAATAGCAGTAGACACAGTTGTGGAAGAAGGAATAGCGGAAGCAAATTGTGTTTAGGGTAAACAAAAAAAAAAATTCACATAAGTGGGGGAACCGTAGTATCTACTACTCCTATAGAATTGGACCTGTACAGACATCGTGAGTTGCAGTGTCGTGTCAAATAGAAGAAGATGTTTTAGCTAGCGATAATACCCGATCCGATGTTAATTCGATTAAATATTTATCGTGTTCTTTCCCAGTTATCAATTGCGAAAGTGTTCATGTCTTTATGGGTGTTTTTTCTGAATTGAATGAATTGGTTTTGTATCCTTTGAGAGGATACAATTTAAGAGGATTCATTTGTGATCTATTACAAATTATTCCATTTTCACTCCTCCCACACAATTTCTCTTCATTTCATATATCGATTCATCCATCTTAGTTCGATTGAAAAGAAAATCTAAATAAATATATAAAATTTTTTAACGAAAGTAAATATTTAATATAATAAAAACCTAAACTTTACGAAATGAACGAATTTCTTTTTTTTTTGGTGATAAAAACGAAATTTGCTCCATTGTCTTTCGGAACGTTGATGACCATTGACCAACGTAATTGCGATTGTTCCTCGTTTTTGTTAAAAAAGTTCTTACTAACATTTTTGTTGTAGCGAGAACTGTTCGTTAAATCGTAGCCAATCTTTACAAAAGTTTGAATGTAAATGTAAAAGGAAAGGGTCGTTTTCAAGTAAAAAGGTGCTTGAATGCTTTGCAATATTTTTATTGTCTTCAGAAATCCTTCTACGGGAACTACTACTACTGCAATAGTAGTAGTAATAGTTGCAACATTTTCTGAAGATTCTCAGCAACTGAATCTTGGTTATCAATGATTTTTAAAAAGAGTTTTTATTTTTGTTTGTTTGGAAATACAATTAAATTTAGCAAAAAAGGATTTTTTTTAAAAACAATAAATAAATTTAAAATTGAAGTCTCTTAAATGGAAGCAAGAATTCTGTGTGCTCGCGTGTGTATGTGTGCGAGCATATGGGTGTACGTGTTTTGGGATATGCATGACTTTTAATCACTAATTGTGATATTTGCTTCTTTTTTCATCAGGAAATACAATTTTTCTTTGTTCTCTTTCTCTCGATTTTTTTGCTTTCATTCTTTCTCTCTCTATCGTTTTTTATAATGTCATTCTTTATTCTCTTCATTTTCCTATAACGACTTCATTCTTCACATCTTTTTTTTTAAACACAAGTAGCAAAGTAAGTTTTGCTATTAATGGTTGCCAGATGTTATCAAAAATTCATTGTATATCGTTTAGTATTCATTTATTGTAAACGATAATTGAAAAGTTCTTAACGTGATTGTTCGAAGTGTCAAGTTGGAAACAGGTTTTTTGTATTGATAATAGCATCTTCTTAAGACCATTTTTTCAAGTCCGCGAAGATGAGAGAACATCCCCGTAGGGATTTCAATGTTTTTTAAGAAATTATGATTATTGAATTAATGTTTGCTTCTAATAAATAAAATATTCCACGAAATGTGACTTTTCCAGAAGCGGAAGCTAAGTAAAGTCGCCTTGAAAGATGAAAAGATTTTTAATATTAGAAATCACCGCATACCCACACATATACACATATACGCGCACATATATAAAAATCTTATATACAAAATATACAAAGAAACTTTTAATAATTGCAACATAATTTGTGAATTTTCACTTGGATACAAAATAATTTTGTGGTTCGATTATCGGGACGTTTATAAAATGCCTGAAATAGGGACATTTATCGTACATAAATATGCCATATGCATACGCCATGCACGCCCACCCATACATACGCACAGTTATGCATGACAACAAATACGTATGATTTATACCTTGGAGAAAATTTTTTCGTGATGTTTAGTTGAGTCCTTGTTCCGTAGATTCCTATAATATTGCAAAATCATGCATAAAGTGTGTCAAACTTGGAATATGTTTTCGTTCCCAACAATCCTCTCTAAACTATGTGTCTGTGTGAGTGTGTGGTTTTTGTTGAACTGAACTGTACGTATAAAAGTCATAAGAACTCTAGATAAGCTTCTTTTCAG
Organism: Physocephala rufipes; assembly: GCA_963966595.1. NCBI lineage: Eukaryota > Metazoa > Arthropoda > Insecta > Diptera > Conopidae > Physocephala > Physocephala rufipes. The sequence goes on along the minus strand of OZ016504.1, from coordinate 29,718,438 downwards.
CAAGAATAGTGCTGTCGTACTCACACATACTCTTTGCAAGCGCATTAATTTGGTGAGTTCATACTTGTATTTAATGTGGTGTCAATGTTTCAACAATTTTGTACCTCATGCTTGCATGAAATCATTTTTGAGTGATTGCACATGCGAGTGTATTTTAATGGAGTGTGTAGGTGTTTTTTTTGTAACCTTTATTTTGTTGGGTGGGATGAGAACAGAGAGTTGTGTCCTTCTTAGGCGGGATTTTAAAATCAAATAAAATTTCACTTAGGAGAATCCGGGTTCCCTAGAACAAAGTTTAATTAAAATCACTCACTATTTTATGAATCAGAATTTAATTTTGTAATTGTTTAATTTATAAAAATTTATTTTGGATATATGGAGAAAGGTGGTGAAAATATTTGTATTTTGTGTATATTTATAATTTTAAATACTAATTTTTTTGTTCTTTAAATAAGAAATAAATTTTAAATTTGAAATTATGAAAATATATATTTTTAATATATTTTTTATATATATTTAATATATTTTTTATATCGGCCTATAGTTCATATTTCATAAAATACCGGATGCTAATTAATAAACTTTTATATTTATTATGCAGATTAGAATAATTAATCTGAAAAGTGGTTTTTAAATTTTCACTTTAACGCTTTTTTTAGCACAAATGGTAAACGATGGATTCCTGAAAGAAGCAATTTAATGCGGTAAAACCTTTTTGGGGTGGGGAAAGGATAGTTGAGGTTAAAATGTTGCGCCAAAACGATGTTATATCGACAATCTATAAGCTAAGAGAAATATGCTCTCTTAGTAAAGAAATAAGGTGGGGGCGGGAGGGGAGTGTTCAAGTAATTAATTAACGAAGGGTTAATTGAAGGGTATATTGAATGGTGTGTTTTGTAGAATTTTTTTTAACAGAAGCCAATTGATGATTGAGCTGTATATATATCCATCCTTGTAGTTATATAAATCTCTTTGCAAAAAGCAAAAGTTTTTAGTCATCATTTAAAAAAGTATTTGGTAAAAATTAGTTTTTAAGCGAAAGAAGTCAATCATTTTCAGTCATTCAAAACATTATCTGTGATTAATTTTTGTTGAATTTTTAAATGAAAATCAATATGTATACAATGTTTTTCAATATAGTTAGTAATACTTGAATGGATACTTAATTTTTTTAGATTGAGCTCGCTCTAAATAAGCGTTAATTTGAAATAAATACATCGAAAATTATTCCTTTCATATGTTTTTTTTTCAAAGAGATCTCATTATGCTGTTGTTTGTATTATTGTTGTTGTTATCGATTGAATGCTTGTACGTGCTATTTTGCGCTTGTTTTCAATATGTAAAACTTTAAAAAAAATATTGTTGGCAAAAATTAATTGAAAAGGTTTGCAAATCTGTTGGAAAACAATTGCAATTTAATATTTGATAATGATATTTCGAAAATTCTCGGATGTGTATTCAATTTCATAAGTTGTTTTTTAATAACTTTTTTTAATTAAAAAATAGTTTTTAAAATATATATTCGTGTATTCTAGAACCCCGATAACCAATGTGGCCCCATGATTTTACCTTGTACTCGTGTTACTTTGAATTTTGTAAAAAAAGGATGACACCTTGATGCGTGGTCAATTGTCAAACAAATAAACTAATTGAACTAACGAAGTGTTTGCAATGCAGATTAAATAAACTACTGGATAATCATTTAAAGCTCCCCTTAATCGAAGGACGAGGACAATGAAAAGAAAGAGCAAAGAAATAATAGTATTAAGGAACGTTGATGAGGAGAATTAAAGGACAGTGAAAATCAATTTCCCAATTGAATGTTAACAATCCAGTTGAATGCAAAATATCGTTGATTAATTTTGGATTTTTTGAAAATTGACCATGGCAAGATGCTTTGGAAGGAACTACCTCGACAAATATATTCGTAAGTAAGAGTATATTCTAACAGTATGTCCTTCCTCGCCCGGTAATGCCCGGCATTGTTCTCCTACGAACGGAAGTTACAGACAAGAACGCGAATGACGTTGTCGTGGTCTTTCAGTATTTCATGTAAATTCCTAAAAATTCTTAACACTGCGAATTTCATTAGAGCTATGATGAAGTGAATTTAAGGTTGCTTGCGAGGAGAGGGTTGGAGTAGGGTGTTACCAAGTCGGTTGATTGCATTTAAAAGCATTTAACCTTGTTCTAAAGGCGCACGCCGATTTTTCTGGTGGTGAAGTTAATTGCTGACGTTTGGTTGATGAAGGACGTAATGAACGGAATGAGCGAATGTGAATGACTGAATGAATACATTACATTTATTTGTAAAAGTTCGAAAGAAATGTCAAGGGAATTTTATAAAGACTAATGTCAGAGTCGTCGAATGAAAAATGTTTTAAGGAATAACAAGCGAAAGAATAAGAATTGTATTTTATTAAGCTCTAAATTACAAGTTCAATTCAATTTTGTTGGAAAAATTGTGCTGGATGTTATTTTTAAACAGAAACAATTTACAAATTTTTAAACAGAAAAATGTTCAATGTGGAAAGTTTTAAAATGGTCTAGAGTTAATAAATATGTATTTTTTTATAATCGACTTTAGTTTAACTAAAAAAATTGATTGCAGAGTATTGAAAAAGAAGGCGGATCTCATTTTGAATAGATATAAAAACAAAACAATAATCATACCATATATCGACCCTTCCTGGAAAACAATTATTTTTGTTGCGATAAAAACTATATTGCTTTTCTGTCATCTTTTGTAGGACATCCTATATACACATGCATACATATACACCCTTATCGTATTACACCTTTACCTATTCATCTTTTCACCGCGACGACGACGACGATGCCAACGAAAACGGCAACTGTTCTTTCCTTCATTATTCCACTTTCACGAATTAACATAAACCAATAAAAATCACTCAATTGCGAATTTCTGCAATGTCGCTGAGATCGTCAAACGTTAGTTGACGATCGTTTATATTGTGTATTCGCTTGTGTACCCTAAAGTGCAATTTCTGCAGGCTGGTAACCGCACCATCGCCACCATCCACACCTATTGTCACCGCTGTGTCGAGGGGAGACAGACACCGTGGTAACACTAATAGTGATAGCACCAACAATTCATCGTATGTTTATATATACACAAATGCACTAATGACAATGGCAACAATATTTGAAAATTGCTTACCTGCATCGTTACGAATCGAGACACCGTAGTTGTGGTAGCGCGACTATCGTGCGGATATAAATATAAATAGCTGGGTACTAAACGTACGATTAATTGCTAGTGTAAAACAACGTCGCTAGTTGTTGACTCATTATTTCTTACTCTTTCATTCTATCATTCTTTCTCTCTATCTCTAGCGAAATTTGCATTCTTTCAATGCGGAGTTTCCACGTTGAAATCCTTTCTCATTCCTGATAAAATTATTCTTGATAAAATCGCAAATGACTTCCAGTAATATACCAAAAGTTTCATTAAAATATTCCTTAAAGGCCGGACATTTTTAAAAGAATTTTGAACTAATAGTTAGTACGAATTTTTAAGATTTATCTATGAGAATTTAGAATTATTTTATGCGTTGGTGGGTAATAATTATTAGCTGTTCACCATGGTTTTATTAGCTGTTTTATATACAGAAACTAATGCAGAGGTTTTAGAGGTTTTTAATTATCAGTCCTGCAGATATAAACTTCGTTTGTTCGCGGTAATGCGATCTGTGTGGGGAAGGCATGCTTACGTGACTTTACTCAATTTATAGTCAATTTGAAATTCTTTACCGTTTCTTAGCAATAACCGATTATCCCGATTTTGTATTGAATTCGTTTGGATTGAATTGGTTTTCATTTGAAATCGTTCTCCGTCATTATCGTCGGTTTATTGCTTTCACTATTTGATGTAATGATGTCTGTGATAAATTGTTGGCGACATTGTAGACTGAGGACTGATTTCAAATTTCCGGTTAAGCATTAGCTTATTTAGAAGCTACCAACCGAATGAGGAAAGATTTTTAAATCATATGTGTTTAGAAAGGAAGGGGCGGGGAAAAGGGTAGATGTTGGAAAATTTCGCGGGAAATTTATCACGGCCATTAAAAAATTCTTTAAAACGTAGGAACTCCTGACTGGTTTCTTTGTTGGAAATACTACAAAAGGACACGTTTTTATATTTTGCGATGGTTTTTGAAAATTTAGGATTAATCATGTGATTTTAAAGAGATTTATTAAGATATATAACAGCTCATTAAAAGTATTTCATCATTTCAGTTAGTTTCATAATTTGCCGATAGATGTTTTCCCATAATTGTCCGATAGTTCTCAACAAAATATTAATAGTTTCGGGAGTAATACTTTGTAAAAACGCTTAATGTAAATTCTAACGATCTAAAATTGTTTCAGTGAATGATCAGATCTAAATCAAATTTAAATTGTTTTCGAAAGAAATTTATTATTAAAAAATCTTATAAATTATTCTTCATGCGATTATATAAATATTTCCTCACTACGTTTATAAATTAAAAACATAAAAAAATTTATTAAAGTCTTGATAAATTCAATATTTTTTATTAAAATTATCTCCGAAGATTTTATTGAATTCTAAATCTATTAATCAATTTGATTAATTCATTGATTTTTCGTATCCAGCTGAAAGCCATAAACATAACGAATCAGCGAAACATTTAATTAACCGCCTTGTTTTAATTTGCATGTGATCAGCTCTTCGCGGCGTTTGGAATTACTTAGGCTTCGTTATCTCGTTATAATTGATTTCTATAACTAGCAGGTCGTTGATATTTTAACTGTGATTAGAATTTAATTACTACTTCTGCTACGAATATTATGCCGTTTGTCCGACATTGATAAACTCAAGAATTTACTGAATTTCATATTGAATTGAATAAATGGAATAAATTGAAACTCTTTATTTTCTTCAATCATTCTCTGCCTATGTCTCTACTTCTCTCCCTTTCATTACATGTAAAGCTGAGAATTTGTGTTGTTGGTACATTTTACGTATTACCAAATTTTAACCAATTGAAAATTATCAACCAATTAAATTTATAAATTGTTAAATGAAAGGAAAACCTCTGAAAACTGAACACTGAACGTTTTGATCAGAAATCAATTTTAGACTAAATTTTCTAAAAATTTTTGAATTTTCAATTCAATTTTCTAAATTCACGCTGATGGTTTTCGTGTATGCATGTGGGTTTGTGTATTTTACCAATATGCGGTTTTATAAGTATGTCCAGAATGCATTTTGGAAATGTATTATTGCTTTGATAGGAAAGCAATATAGTTACTTTGGTGAAGTGGAGAGTTTATGGTTAAAGTTGAAGTGTGCTCGAAACTATGCATTATGCCTTCAATTTGCTTCAACTTTGCCGTGTTGTTTCATTCAATTTAATCAGTTGCGATGCGGTTGCGCCCAACGACAACGAGGTGCATTAGAGTTTAGTAGATGTTTGTTAGAGATATGAGTTTGCGGTCGGAGATGTGGTAAGGTGTGGTGAGGTGTGGTGTGTTGGTAAGTGGTGTGGTGTAGTGTGCTGGTGCAATGGGTTGTTGATGGCTTGATTTTGGTTGATGGAAATGTTTCATTTGATAGATTATTCTTCGTTAATGCGGAGTTCTTTGTCAATCGGTCTTTGGTTTTCTTTGTAATTAGTTGTTACCTTGGATAACAAAATTAAAGATATTCAGATATTGAGCATTGTTTTAATAAATTAGAAAAGGACGAAATCAAAAGGGATTGATTGGAATCCTACTAATGAGAATTCTGGAAATATTGTGGATTGAGGGTAGATTGAATATTCCTTAAATATTGATTAAATTATTTAAATAAATTGCGTAAAATTATTTATAACTCAGAAGAAATATTTTTTCAGTTAAAATTTTCTCCGGTTTATGAATTAGTGTCTGGCATAATTTACATACATTTTTCACTTTCTTGGAGAGTAAAGTCAAAACAGATTTTTTTTAACCAAGATGATAACTATCCAAGACTCTTATTTTAATGACACTGAATAAAAATACTACTTGAGAAATGTTCAAATATAAAATTTAATCTATACAGTGTTATCACAAATATTGAACTATTAAAATAAATTAGGCAGGATTGTTCATTATTCAGACAGATTTTTTGCCCAATTGAATACTCTTTGAGGTTATGAATTATTATGAATATTTCTATACTGGCGTAATCTTAATAAATTTGCTTATTTTCTATTTTTGGAGGACTCAAGGGGACGATCTCGGATCTCTTTTTAATTATTTTAAATATAAGTATTGTTTTGAGGAAAAACAAAAAATTATATTTAATAAAGCGACGAATTATAAAGAAACAAGATGAAATAAATTTTTTATTATCGTTAATTGCCGTTTAATTTATTTGCTATGTAATATTAATGTCTACATTAAAAAAAGGATGATACGCATTGATAATGCATTATTTTTCTGTGAAAGGTCATCCAATATATAAATCAACAAAATATGAAATTTTTTAATTATAAATAGATATACTCGTGTATATAACTAATATTCTCCCTCGATCATTTAACAAAATCTCATTCTTTTGCTTTAATTAAAAATTATAAGGAATCTCTTTGTTGTTCCTTTTCTTTCTTTCAATTTTTCTTTATCGTCAATTTTCCATTCGAGGATCTTATAATTCTTAATAGGTTTTTGTGGTTAAGTTTTAATTATTTATGGAAAAAAGCTAGAATTGCATTTAATAATGCCACAGGATTTCCTGCAAAGCACAAGATTAAAATTTAATGAATTCGCGGTTGGATTTTATGATTGCTTTCTCTTCGCTAATAAAGTTTTTGTATAAGCGTTGTAACCTTTTACAACGTGATTGTCTTTCATTATTTCTTTCTTGATTGCGTTGTTAATCTTTGTCTCTTTTATTTCTATGCATGCAATAGAGAGACACAGAGAGGGACAGAAAGAGAGTTAGAGAGAGAGTTAATAAAAGAAGGTTGAGATTTTTTAAAATTCAATTTTAATGGCTGTAAAGTTTTAAAGATTCTTTGACACTTCAAATAAAATAGAAAATTATATTTAAAATATTATAAATTGTTAAATTTAAATTTTGAATAATATCTGTTTCTTTTGATTTAAAAAGAAATAATTTTCGCAATACTGCTTATTATTTGAAAAACTTATTATTTTGGGATGATTTCTTTCATTTGTGTATTTCGAGGCTTGGTATTTTATTTGCCCAAAGCAGATAATACGAAACACTTTTTCATAAAGACTTCCTCAATTCCTTGTCAATGTTTTAGCATTAATATACTCTTCCTATTGACAAAATTTCGCCGAGGAACTTAATGATTTTTTTCGTGCCAACGAAGAAGTAAAAAGGTTGTAGTTTATTATTATTCCGCAACTTCCTTTGTACCAACCTCTGACAGACGCATAGCGAGAAGAAAAACTAAAGAGTCAATCACGGTCACTTTCTAGGTTTTTCCCATTATGTGTTAAGCTTTCATTTCCGTTTCAGTGACCTCGGCTACTCGTGCTTGCTTTGCACGCAATGAAACAAATAACGATAAAGCATTAAAGCAATATTATTTTTGTCCCAAATAATGGATATATGTTTATAAAAATTCAAGTTCAGTAGAAGACGAAGACAGGCCAAAGAATGAAGGAAACGAAAGTGGTGAAATGCAGGAGATGATTGATAGAAAGGTGAAGAAACGAAGAAAGTAAAATAGCTTTTTGGCAGTAGGTCATAAAAAAATGAAGACAGAAATAATACTTAAAACAATTCTGCAAAGGATAACAGAAAAAAAAGATTTGTGATAAGACGAAACTTTCATTCATCAAATTCATTGCATGAGTTTTTTCAGCGGTGAGTTTGCGCGTTGGGTAATTGAAAGCTTTAAGTTGCAGTGCGGAGTTTATTAAAAAGCTTTGATATTCGCTATCCTTTTTTACAGGGTAAAACTACGATACGGAAAAGGCTTATCATCCACTTATGATCTACATGTGAGAGGTGAGAAAGGATATTGCGCAGTTCAATCCAAGAAATGCATGAAACGCCGTTGAGGGAGGAAGGGATTTGTCTCTCTCTCTCATGCTTGCCAAATGTCAAACAACGGCAACGGTATTCACCAGAGCACAGCTGTCAAAGGACACGGCTATATTAGACATTTCGTTGTCCTGTCACCTTTCGTAATGATTCGCTTGAGTTTCGTCCTCGCAAGCTACGCGGCATACCACAGGGAATGACAAGGATACGGTAGATGGGGGGAAGGGGAAGAGGAGATAAGAAAAAGCTTCGAGTACGCGCATTCGAAGGGTTTGTCGCGTGTGCTCGTTTAGTTTCGTTAAGGATATCAACTGCTACGGTTTAGCACAACGTTAACGTCAAGTCGTTAATACATTTATGTCCGTTAATAAATAGCGCGATTGAAAACAAGGCGTAATTGTAATTCGAAATTGAATTATTCGAAATGGTTTAATGCCATTAAAGACAAATATATGTACAAATTGATGTAAAGTTATGTCATGTCTGGTAGTTTATGATAAGGATGTATTGGTGCAGAATTCATATTTTTTACGGAATATACAAAAGTGCTGTGGAATTGCATAAGATTTGCTTGACATACTTTCAGGTGGCATCATTATCTGTCATCTTCCTGCCTCGTTGATAAATGTTAACGTTTCGATGAATTATACAAAACAAAAGAACCGCAAACAAATACAAAACTAATAATGAAGTCGTTAGAAAAAGGAGCAATAAAGAGAACACAATGATTGGGGTTGAAGTATAAAACCGTGTCACAGCCTCTTGGTTTAAGTGAAAAATCGAAATAAATAAATCTTGCGGTATTTTTGGCAAAATCTCGTGACGCATACATTGAAAAATATTGATGTAAATAAAGCACTTTTTAAAATGAACAAAAATTGAGAACATTTTGAATGAATTAGGAAAATAGAAAGTGAATTAATTAAACAACGGATTAACGTCAACAACTTCGGAATAAATTAATCTTCACATATAGAAATATAAATTCCTTTGGAGTCGCTCAATGATTTGTCGTTCTCAATTAGTGCTCGTTCTCATTTCCAATCATACAATACATGCACACAAATCTATGTATATTTCCAAACCGTCTTCAACAAAAGTGAAAAGAAGAGGAAAAAGCGATAATAATAAAACTCATTCAAAAAGTTTAGTCTCTTCAATTATGATAAAGACGGAAAATAATTAATTTTTTAATATTAATGTGACGTATATTATCGTATAAATAGTACAAATATATCACACATAAATCGTGGACATTTATCTATATATTTATATCATAACAATGACTGCAGAGTCATATAAATGAATTTATAAAAACCTCAAACAATATTTGAGATATTGTTTTAAGAGATTTTGTTGCAGCGGTGATTCTGAAACGGCTTTCATAAAAGACGATTTTGAATTTAGCACAAAAAAGGTTTTGCATAATAATCAGGAATATCAAGGCAAATACATTTGATATCAAAAACATATTATGATCTATTTGATTCCATAAGCTCATGAAGAAAAAATAAACACAAATGAAATATTAAAGCATAAAAAGTTAGTTACTATCTTCCAAACATTAAAAAAAGTCCAGATTTTGTAGCAAGTGTTTGTATGCAGAATGGGTGCAGAAATTAGAATAAATTTCGAACGGCACTTAACAAAATAATACATTCTTTCTATATGCAAAGAAAGTGGCTTTACCAGGGAAGGGGTTAAGACTATACCGACTCATACCGGCTTTTCAAAAGTTCAATTATCAAAATTACAAAAATAGTGATTGTAAAAAATGTCGTGAAAAAATGAATGGAAATATGGAATGGAAAAATTAATAACAAATGTAATTATGACTAATTTGGATACTTATAATACTTTTAAATTTTTAAATGAAAGTCAATAAGATCGACAGCAGCAAACCCTGTTACCAGCCAGCGAGTGATATTAACAGTGATGTTTTCTGTTACAAAAACTGTAACCAAAACAACCGCAGTTACAACCGCAGAAATAGCTGTCAAATTCATATTTAATTCATTTTATCAGCGCGTTTTAGAATGTTGAAATACACAAACCCTTTCAAAGGTAAATATTTAATTGTTACGAGCATATTTTGTTTGACGTTTCTTAAAGAAAATAGGAAAAAATCAAGACCACTAAAAATCCTCTAAAATAATCTGAAATATCATTCAATAAATCAAAATATCATTCATAAATCAACATTATTTCTCTATAGGAGAAAGAAAAATAATAACAAGAAGAAGTCTCAATTGAGTATTTAAATGGATAACGAGGTTATTTGGTTGGAAAAATTCTATATATATTCTATATAAAGTGAAGGGATACTAGCTCAAGGTTTTACTGTCTTCTGCTCTTCAGGTTGGTGGCACACATTGGGCCTGCTGGCGGAAGTGCATCTGGTTTTACCGGTTGACCCTTTGGGTATTTCTTAAGAAACAAACAGACAAACAAACATACTACTACTACTACTGAATTTGTCGCTCTTCCGGCAGGGTCGTTTTTTCTTTCTTTGGATGGAGTAAATTTTTCACATTGAAATAGTCGTACAGGTATATAGTTGCGTATATCTCATATATCTCGTATATCAGATCCTTTATATCAAAAAGGATGTTAGAGTATAAGTCGGTCTTCAAGTCGGCCGTTGTTTTATCTAGATCCTGGGGTAATCTTATGAGTTTGATTAACGAAGCTACCTTTGTTTTCAAAAAGTTATTTCTCAAAAAGTTAATTTGGATCGATTTTTACAAGCAAATAGTATGGGACGGAAAATTGGGCAATTTGAAATTTTGTAACATTGTTCGATTTAATAACAAATATTATTCACTGCTAAGAATTAAGAATAAATCGAAATATCAATTTGCAAAGATAGTATTTTATGATTTTGGCGCATTTATTTTGAAAGAAACCATAAAAGTTTTTAATTATGAACACTTTCAGCATCTGTTCATTTCCATCGCAGTCTTGGTTGAGTAGAGAGGAAAATAAGAAATTTCAATTTTATTGCAGAAAATACGACAATAAAGATTACTTTCAGAAGTTCGAAAAAATATAAAGGGTGAGATTAATGAATGATTACAATGCATTTTTCAAAATACTACACAAAACTTTTGATATAAAATTTTCATCAAAATTCAATGAAAACTATTTTGTTTTTTGGGCTATTAAATCTTTGTATCTCTAACACTCCATCTCTCTCGCTCTTTCGCTTTCTTTTTAACTTTCTTTTTATCTATTTCTCTCTAACTCCTTAAACCGTAATAATTAAATATGGTGTGCTTTACGACAACAAAAGCCATAAATAATACTTCAAAAATTGATAACTTTTGAAGTTTTAAAAGTTCAGTCTATATAATTTTATGAGCGTATTAAGACAAGGTTTCCTCAGCCTGATGTTGTTGTTGGCAATAAATTTGAAAACATTTGTTTTCATTGAAAGCAAAATGTAAAGTCTATAAATTCAGTTTCAGTTTTCTTTTATGCATAAGAATTCAATGGCCAAAAGTTATAAAGCAAAATTCGAAAAGTGTGAAAAATGTATAAAAATAATGTCATGATGTCGAAACGTACTATTTTATGATGATAAAGTCGTAAGAACAAAAATATAAATCCTAATTGATGGTTCTGATGATTGTAAATATATTAAATGCGTGTTAGTAAATAAAATATTGGGAACTTAATTTGCAAAGGAATGGATGATTAATTTTCTATTACTAAAAATTACGAGATAATATTTGAAAATTTATCTTGAAATTTAATTCTCAAAAGTTTTGAAAGACACCAAATATTCATATTCTAATAATTTCTGTTTATAAAATCTCGAATATAATCCTTAATTGGTTAAAAGCATATAAAGTATTAAATGACACGACAGAACTTTAGAAACTTTTGCTGACATTTTAATCAAATTTTAATCTCAAACAATGGATTAAAATATATCAATTAATTAATTGATAAAAATTGCTGAAATAATTAAGAAATTTTGGGAACGTCTTTTTCTTTGGTAATTGCAAAATAATCTTTGGGCATAGAAAGTCGTTCAGCCTGACTTCCTTGACCAAATCTTTTGGTCGTTTTCTCTAAGTTCTCTAAACGACATTCTTTGATTTCTTGTGGTTTTTGTGATTTGTAATTGAATTTTTATAATTACTGTATTAATTGCTTGTAATTAATTAAATTGGTGAATAGAGAGAAATTAAATCAGCAATTTGTTAAAACTTTTAGTCGTGGCTCGGGTAATTTAAGAGTTGGCTTCACTATAGATTGCTTTATTTTGTAAAAATCAAGGTTTGAAACTGAATAAAATGTGTTGCAGTCGACAAAAAAAAAACAACGCGATTAATATAAATTAAAATATTAACCTTTTTATTTATTAGTTGTGGAAAACTTTCAAAAAAAAAAAAAAAAAAAAAAAAACAAAAAAAAAAACGAGAAAAGTAAAAAAGTAGCAAGTTCTTAAAGGTCGAGGATGCACGGGGAAATTTTTTTGAAACCTATTAATTTTAAATATGTTATATTTTTAGTGAAAATTAAAAATATCTTTCATTAATTTTTGTAATTAAAAATATTAAAATATAGAAACTACTTAAAAAATAATTTTTAAAAAATTTAAAACTTTTTAAAAAATTTTAGAAAGTTGTTAACGTAATTTTAAACAATAGAACAGAAATTTTAGAGAATGGAACCTATTTCTCATTAAAACTTTTCAGTTTCTAAAGCTTGTGTCGGCAGTTATAAATAACAATGCTCAACTTTTTAGAAATCAACTGAAAAGTTTTCATAGATTTAAGTTTTTTTTCGTCAGCAATTTTTGTTATTTTCTTGTACAAATTGTTTGTTAAAAAGTGGAGAGGTGGACAATTATACAATGAATATGTCTTATAGGGGGGATGACGATCGCTATTTTCGAGGAGAGTTTAATGTATTCTCGGTATCGTGGTGATTTACTATTAATTGGGGTAACTTGAATAATTTCTTAATTGGGACCACCATTCACGTTTTCGCTTTGTTATTTTTTCCCAAATTCTTGTTTTCAAGTAACATAAGTCAATTGTCCATTGGACTACCAGGACGCAAAAGAGAAACTTTCCCACCAAAGCTTTTTACAGTAATTCCTTGAAAACAAATAACTTAATTTAGTATTAAACAAAGATATACTAAATATGCAAAATCTTAGTATTCTATTTTCAGGCTTTTTTCTCTCAGTGTACACAATTATACAATTAAAATAATATATGCTATTGTTTTTCAGTGAAAATGCTTTAGTCTAAAATGATTTGTACGCTATTTTCTCTTCGAATGAAATTATTCTTCTAGTAACTATTTTGCGTAAGTTGTGCGATTGTGTGTGGGTGTGTGTGCGCGAAGATGTATGTAAATATATGTGCTTGACTTGTGTGTACGTTTCTATTACGAATATGTTTTTATGTTCATTCCATAGAAAAATGTTAAATTTTTCCATCAAGAACTGAATGTATTTTCTTCGATGTCAGGAACAGTTGCAGACGTAACTGTCACAAATTGTCTGAAGTTATTTAGGTTATATTATGTATCGTAAACATATACGTATGTACGTGTGTTACGAAGTGGTATACTATGGTGTGTGTGTGTGTGTGTTTGACTGATATGTGTAAATGGGTATGCTTTACAGTAAATAGTAAACGTTACTGTACTGGTACGCCACACTAGGGTTTGTTGTTGTGGAGCTGTCAAACTTATTTCACTTTTTCAACTTGCTTTTTGTATAAAAATATCTTTTTTGTTTGTAAATACGAATATACATTCACTATTCACGTGAACACGCACACTATCTGCAATCTATAGACGGGCTTTCCAATAAGCACATAACAATTATATATTGTCGAGAATTAGCCAACGTCATCATTTTCATTGCAGTAAGTGTGAGAGTGAAAGCAGTACTTGTACTTGCAAATTATTAAAAATTATTAAAAATTATCCATGTAATTTTGAGGCAAAGGTCGCAACTTGGAGAGAACCACAATTATTTTCGATAAGGCAAATCTTTAGTTATTGGCTTTATTAGTAAGCAAAAGATAAGTTAATGAACAACAATTAAATTCGCATTAGACTAAAAAAATGAGGAATTATAACACTATTTAAAATGAGCTCATGATGCGAATTTCATCTTAGCGATGGGATTGTGATGCAGTATATTAGAAAATAGTATATATCTGACCACATCAAATATTATCGCATAAAAAACCACATAAAAACAATGTCGAATTCCATTAGAGGTAATATTAATATCTCTTTATTCTGTATTTCATTTAGATAAAAGATTGTTATGCCCTTATTGAAAAACTTATTATAATACTTTTGCTTTTATAATAAATATAAAAAAGAACAGCAATTGTGTGTTTTTGGTTATGACTAGATTTAATTAGAATATTATTAATGAATTGTGTAGTGTCTAAATTAAAATCAAAGCCGAAATAAATATTAAATCTTCACTGATTGAAATATTCCAAAGCATACATTTTTTTCAGACTGTTTTAAATTATGTTATAAATATTGTTATGATCAAACAATTTAAGGTAATAAATAGCATATTATTATATTTCATATAATGTGATGTTTTCATTATCATGATATTAACATTTTTGTGTCATTTTTTTATTTCTTTTTGGCTTGACGTAATCATTATTAGCGCTTTTAAATTGTTGGTGCTGTTTGTCATTCATTGTTAGGCACGAAAAAAATTCCATTGGTTTTATAACTAAATACTCTCTATAGTTGTATAAAATTGCATTTCAGTTTTACCATTAAAAAGTAAGTCTGCCACTATTTTCGATACCTCATAAATATTCTTTTTAAACCAAACACCATGACTGAATCTACATACATTTCATTCGAAAGGTAGAAAAACGGGGCAAAGAACAATCAAAATCTGAATCTGAGTCGGAATATATATACTTTCCTATATTTGCCACATCTTCTTTAACGCGTTACAAACGTCCGCAGAAAGAACACTCTGTTCTTATCGGATGTAGGGTGTAATGAAAAATTGGATATTTTATAGATGTTCGAAGCAGATTTTGTTGTAGTCTAATTTATTTAGCTTTTTTTATTAATTCTGGCAAAATAAATCGTTAGATTTCATAAAATTTAATTTGAATATTTAATCATGAATATGATGAACTTTTAGGCGTACATTAAATGCGAGAAAGAGAAAGAGAGAGATTGATTTTATCATTAATTTTAGTCTTAATCATGAACAATAATTGATCAATACTAATTATTTGCAAAATCATCAAAGGAAAAAATTTGTAAAAAATACTCGCATAGAGACCGCACAAACCGTTTGTAACGAAGCTGATAAGTACTATTTTCTGTTAGAGGTTTAAAGCAAAAGAAACTATACTTTCATAGCTCTAGCAATTAAGGTTCTTCATTTAGAAAATCTTTCTTTAAAATTCAGAAAGAATCCTTAATGTTTCAAAAAGGACACGGGATAAATCTTTCAAAACATTGGTAAACCTAACCTTAATTTTAACTTAGGTTTTAATATTCATATTTGGGAATATTAAGTTCTCTCAAAATTTGCCCAACTTGACAAATATATTCACTATATCGCAGAATTGTTGGTCACCGTGTCTCTTCATTCTGCCTTTGTTTTATGCAAAGGTTTGCTTGTTGGATTGTAAGTCAAATTGTGGGTGTGGCATATCCTCGTTTCTGTTCTTTATTTAATAATTTATGTTTGTATGGTTATATTTATTTATTTTTTTTGTTGCCAATTCTCTTTTCTTTTTTCCTTTCTGTTTCCTTTTCTTATTTTTCCTTTTCTTATTTTTCTTATTATTCTCAATTTTTCTGATTTCCCGGGGAAAAAATGCTCAGAGTGTAAATGGAAATGTCAGCCAAACGAAGTGTGCAAATTGCTTTTCCAAATAAAAAAAATACTTAACATTTTCTCACATTTCAACATTTTTTTTGATATTTCACGCTCGCTCACTCGTTTTGACGATCACGAAAAGTGAATTGTAAGCAAAAAGGAATTCATACATATGCGCATAATTACGTAAATATGTATGTGTGGAATGGTGATTACGGTAGTGGAAGCGTTGGGTGAATGAGAAACAACAATGGAAAAATTATGATATAATTTTTATTTCTTTTAAGAATTATTTTGCTTTTATGAATTATTTTCGGGCGAAAAAAATTGTGTAAATTTTTAAAAAGCATTCGGGATTTGCAAATTAAATATCGTTGGCTAATTTTTTGTAATTTGCATAAAAAAATAATTCTTCCCCTAATTGCGATACACTTTCTTTCACGAGGAACTCGAATTGAATTAAGCTTGGCTTACCCTTGATTGCTAATTATGATATACTTGAGAGCGTCCTCTAAAAATTTCCCAATATTTGTCAAAACGGTTGTGAATTTGAAGAAAGAATTGGAAGGATGTAAATAAGACAAAATTAACAATGCGAGGATATTTTACTAATCGTCTGTTTTTAGAACGGAATATTTTTATTGAAAGTGTTTTTCTACTCTTCATAACTACTACTCTTCATAATAATTAAATTGTCTAACATTCTGGAAACGTCATTATGATCATCATTAGAATAACGAGAAAACCATTTCACAAAGAATTACGTACGTGTAATTCTACATACATACACATTAATTTTATGCACATACACGAATTAATCACATGATAATTTTTCTTACTAAACGAGCGGAAAGGTAAAGACAGAATTTATTTGTTTTTGCTGTGTTTTTGCTGTGGTTGTTTCTTTTGTTGGTGCGACTGAAGTCTTATAGATGACAACATTTTAGGTTTTGTGTGTTTTTTGTTTAGTGAGAGCTGAAAATTACTCCCCATTAAAGCAAAATCGATATAACTACAGTCACAGTAATAGTAATGACAGTAAAAACCAACAACCAAAACAACATGAACAACCTTAGCAAATAAGCCAAAAAAAAAACAACAATAACAACAGAAACCACAGCAAACATCAAACGAGGCTGAACGGAATTCTTAATTCCATTGAAAATCGGATCCATTTGCTCCTTCAATCAATTTTTTCTTACATAATCACAAAAATAACAAAACCATTCGCTAAATTACAATAATAATTAACTGAAAAGGATAGAAGAAGCTGGATGAAAGAAAAGAAACGAAATGGGTCGGGTCAAGAGAAAAGAAAAGGAAAATGGCTAAAGACGGCGAAGGCTTAAAGCGGAAATTGTAATTAAAACGTAAGAGAAGAAGATGGGAAAAGAAAATAAAGCAAAAAAAAAAAAAAAGATAGGCAGTGAATTGGTCTAAAGAGAAAAGAAAGCTATTTAAATTCAGACCTTTCCGTTATACTCTATACGATATCCTTGTTATCTTATCTTGTTGTCAGCTAATCATGATAGACGACCAAATTGTGGGCTAGGGAATAACCTCCTAAGCAAATTTGTTTCTTGCAAAATAATCTGCCAAGGAGTTCATAGCAATTACGAATTTCGTAATTTTCTATTGAATGACAGTGACAATAATTTAAAAAAAAATCGTTTTTCACATTTAAAATTTTAACATTAGTTTTGTTGAAATCTATTCCAACAATTCTCGATTAAATCAATGTTTTGATTAAATATATGATTTAAATTCTAACAATGTCATAAGATACTAACATTTGTATGATACGATCGATCCCCCACCGAGTTTTAATGCATATGAAACGATGACGACATATGTTTTCAAAAAAACATAACAAATATTTATTATTGTAAAAGGAAACATTACAATAATAATAATAATAATAATATTGTAAAAGATATTCTTATGGTGATTCATGGTGGAATATTTGTGTTGTTGCTTTGCCTCTATATAAGCCACGATATTTAATTCATTCTAGTCATTTTGCTTCTGGTAACGAGCTTGAGCGATATTTAAGTGTTATGAAGAATTTACGAAGCAAGTCTTTTGGTTTGATTAAAATATTCCTTTTGATTTGTATAATCTTAAGCTTGAGAGTGTTTTGTGCCAGTTTTAAAAATCAGCAACCAAAGCGTCAGGGGAACCATAAAATCCAGCAAGGGGATGAGATTGTCGATGAAAACGGACAACAACTAGTTCGTGAGCATTTACAACAGTTACTTCAGCAGCAGAATGAGAATCTATGCGATCTACCAAGTTGCAAACGTAGGCGTCACGTTCATTGTGAGCTTCCTTGGACACATGTACATAATTATATTGCACTGCTTCTAAATTACGTGCTGTTGAATGTGAGCATAATGTACATACATTCATATTATGTTTTCGTATATTTTTTAGAGTCTTTCCCCTCGGTGCCCGCCAAATGTTAGCATTCATAAAATCTATGAAGATAAAAGTATAGTCCGTTCAATTATTGAGATTCATAATAAATTCCGCAATGATGTTGCTGGTGGCAGAATTATGTCATTTCCGCCAGCAACTAGAATGCGTACGATATGCTGGAGTAATAAATTGGCACGTATTGCAGAGCGAAATGTTCGAAGGTGCGAGCTGAAACAGGATGAATGCTGCAATACACGTCTATATAATAAAGTCGCACAAAATTTAGGCAGTTTTACTTATTCGGATATGATAAGTTATAGAACGCGTGATATGATCATTGATTTAATGTATTATTGGCTAAAAGAATTGAAAAACTGTGAAAAGGAATATATTGATAGTTTTCCAAAGAGTCCAGAGTAAGTTAAAAGTATGCACGCCCACTCCCACATATATTTAATTTGTCCTTATCTCTAGCAGTCAAGCTATACAACATTTCGCATTGGCAATTCAGGATAATTTGAATCAAATCGGTTGTGCTGCTGCCACAATTAACGCAAAAGGTTTGAACACATTTTTATTAACTTGCAATTATAGTCACAACAACACTGTCGGCCTACCAATTTATATAAAGGGTGATACACCGGGATCTGATTGCGCTGTAGGAAAAAATAGCCTATATAAAAACTTGTGTAAAGTGAGTTCGTATTTTTTATATGAAAATTAAATCAAAACTTTTAAATAAAAGAATCCACTTAATAGTCCTGTATACGAGAAGATTAGTGTTTATTATATTACTGATTAACATATATATAATAGATGTAGCAGATTGAATGCTCTAGTGTTTCAATTTTACAAATCTTTTTCAAAATATGATTTTTTAATAAATTAAACTGATTTGAACTAATCCGAATTTTTTCCGGTCTAATTAATTTTCGGCTCCTCACGTCGAATAACTTTTCCTGAAATTGCCTGCAGGGTATTCAATTAAAACCTTGATTTTATGCACGAATTTGAATATTACTACAATAAAACAACAACGACAACAACAATAGTTATTATAATAATAATAAATGTAGTTGCTTTCATACAAACATCGGAAACGTTTGTATCTGATTTTAAACGACATTGTCGACTTCTAATTTTGTCTAGGATGGAAAAGCAGGAAGAGGAAAGTCAAAATTAGTGTTGGGAGGAAGGAATAGAGGAAGGAAGAAAGGAAGAAAGGTGGAAACAAATGTCGTTCTTTGTTCAGCTCCCGAAAAAACAAATGAAATTCAAGCATGCTTCTGAATAGAAATGTCTTGCAAATTAGAAAATATCTTGCAGTAATTAAAATAAAATCATCATCGTGAACTAATATAATTTGTAAATTAATAATTACGTATTTATATCAATTATAATGAATTGTAAATGGACAATTATTCTTGTGATGGATATTATTTTGTTATTGTTGTCTGGAATGTCTCGGTGGAGAAAGATTTTATTGATTTCAATTTAATTTCTTGAGGCTTTAATTTATTCCTGAAAATTTATTAATAATCATAGTAATAATTTAGCTAATATTATTTTATTAAACGGCTTATGAATTTCATTAGTTTATGCTCTTGCTGATTTGGCTAAATGCAATATAACTTTAGAAATGATAAATGAAAAATTGAATAATAAAATAAATGTTAGGGAAGAATTCTCCTGAGAGTAATTGATAAATTGATAAATATAATTTTTTTAAAATATTCAAGTGTTTAAATTTCCATAAATTATTTTGTCGCTATAATAATTCAAGGAAGAAGAAGAAGTGGAAACCAGCCAAACAGAAATAAGAAATTCTGTGGAATAAGTCAAAATAGCAATAACAGAAGTCGTTCGAACTCTTATAAAAACATGCACTTGTTATTATTCAAACCCAAAATACTGGAATACCGAGCAAGTTAAATGAGAACCTCTCTGTAGGGTCGCTCACTTGACTTCTAATTTTTCATTTGTTCGAGAAAGTTTGAGATTTTGAGTTGGTCGGAATGTTGGGAGAATCTAATACAAAGCAATACTGAAACAAATTATAGCAAGCAGTAATTTACTTCATCTTGACACAAAGTAGCAAATCACCACCCATCCTCTTTTAAAGAACAAAAAAAAAACCAACGATGAATACACCTTCATCATCCCGCCATACGTAGAGTAAAGCAAAGTGAATTGGAAATAATTGCTGCTGAAGATGTTGGTAAAAGTAGTTGCCTTTGGGTAGGAGACGTGAGGGGTCGTGAAGATGTTCCTTTAGGAAAATCAGCGTGAACTGGGACAGATAGGAACAAAGCAAAAGGGGAGAAGTTGGTGGTGTATCGATAGTAGGGAAGAGAAATTGAAGTGGAGACTGTTGTCTATTTAAGGAATTTATAAACCCTCAACCAAATGGAAACATATTCTTTAACAAAAAAAAAAACAACAAAAACAACAATAACAACAATATTAGCTATTACCATTCAAAATGTCATGAAACTAATTACAGGAAGCAATAATATCTTGTTATGTGGCTCCCATAAGCAATAATATGATATAATGACAATTAAAACTACAAAGAAGCCAATTTGCAGAGACCGTAATAGCCAGCCATAGCAGTGATAAAAGTGACAACAAAGGGAGCATAAAGACTAAAAGTGACACACACATATACACCCACACCAATATACACAAGTCTTTAATGAATTATTTTATGGCTTTCTTTTATTTGTGTTCGTTATTCATTCATATATTTCCTGTTTTTCATCAACACCAAAAGCAGTTTTAAATGATACAACTCACACTTAAAGTTTAATTAAAAAATCCAAAAGTCGTAAAACATTTCATCAAATAACATAAGCTTCTATTTTGTTATTTATTTTGTCACACAATAGGAATCAATTGTATTCTTGGTGGGATAACATTAATAAAAAAAGAAATCCTTGAATGAAAAAACGACAATTTTAATGCCGGATTAAATATTTTATGCATTTACATAAAATCATATTTTATTATATTTTTCAATCCATCTTTATTCAATTATAATATTTTAATATATGTTTCCCAATTCTTGAGACCTTGTTCTTGCGGTTTGTTTGGGTTCCATTAGGTTATTATAAAGGTTCGCATTCGTCTTTAAATTTAATGCCCTTTATCGTTTTTAATCTATTTAAGTAGTTGGTTTTTGTAATCTTTTTGTTTTTGTTATTATTCCTGTTTTCCCGTTTCCAAACGGTATATGTTTCAGAAAGGAAATTGAGTATATTCCCTGACCTAATATAACATAGTGACCGATCGATAGGCTAACGTTTAACGTTTAACGTTTATTTATGAGTCTAGAAGATGCTTAACAGTGAATTTTTTTCTTTCAGAATAATTTATTAGGGCCAGCTTAATACCGTCGCAAAGCAATAAAATGTCGATATAGGTATTATTTGTTTTTGTTGTTTTTATAATTTACGGTTGTCAAATAAATATTGTCTTTATACGATCAGCTTATACGATACATTTTCGGATTTTATATTTATTTCTGCTTTTGTTTAAAAGGTTTGGGTTAAAGATGGTGGGCAAAAAATTGCTCCCGACTATTAAAATCTATTTGAAATGGCGATTATGATAATTCATAACAATTTAGGAATATTTCAGGGAGCAATTGAGTTATCATTAAAACACGTTAATACAAATTTTTAGTAATTGCCTGAAAGGAGAGAAATATAGATGTGATTACATAATAATGATACATGTTTCTATCATAAATTGATCTACGGCTCTATTCTGGCTGGTTTACTAAAGTCACCACTTTTACAAATAGTATATATTTTACTATTTAGAAAGGTTTCGTATTCTGAGAGAAATTGAAAAATTATTTTCCTTATTATTTTGTAAAAATCGGAAAACGTGTTGACAATTTTTTGAAATCACAGCCAATTCGAGTTTTACTTACGAATTGAACAATTTTAATTTTTTGACCGTGAAAATAATTATGGAAGAAGATATTCTTTTGTTGCTGGATATTTACGAAGCAGAGGATAAACGACAAAGAAGAATTGAGAGGCGCCGTTACTTAAGACACCTTCGCGATGTTAATGACCCATTTTTAATGAACGAAGGAAAGTTCATAAAAAATTTTCGATTACCGCAATCTTTAGTTTTAAATATTATAGAAGAAATTCAGCCTTATGATATTCATAAAACCCGATTATCATTAACGGTAAGGTTCCTCATAGCCTTATATTTCTTTGGGCACGGTTCATACCAAAAATGCGTAGGCATTACTGCATCCAACCAATGAGTCAATCATCAGTGTCACGCACCATTAATGAAATATCAAAATTATTAATTCGCGTAAAAAATAAGTAAATTGCATTTCCTAAATCTATTGAGGAACAACTAGTAGTTCAAACAGGGTAAGGAAGGTGTCTACCTTATACCTAGTCATATATCTACATACTCATAATATTTCCTATTTGTAGATATTTTGCGAAATATGGAATTTCTGATCTACTGAAAATAAGTAATTTTACTCAAATGGCTTTTAAATTTTATTATGAAAATATACTTTCCTTTCTAAATTTTTCATTATATTTTCATAATATTTAAATTTGAACGCCACAACGAAAACTTTTTTGACATTTAGATTTTCCCCATGCATGGTGAACTAAATAAGTTTATCAGTTGTAAACAAATTTTCAGAATATCAATATTTAGTAAATTTTACTAGAAATTTACAAAAGCAGAAATATAATTTATAGTAAAGTTTATTTTCGGAATAGAGCTGCTATTCTAAATCTCAAAGAAATCATAAACAGATTATTTGTTTCGAGATGAGTAAAAACTTTTCTCCTTCTTTACTACTGTCATAATTGCTTCTTAAAAGAAATTTAGAACTACACCGAAGTTAAAACTTGTATTCCATCGCAACACAAATGTATCATTTCTTGATTTCGTAGTAAACATTTTCTGAACCCAATCGGCAATCTTCTAAACGACGACAATCGATGGCAATCACATATTTTCCAAAATAAACGATAAAAATATTTACTAAATTTTCTTTTCTCTATCTTTTTGTTATTGTAATAATATCTTTCTGTTCTTATAAATTATTATTATCGATTTTATTATTTGGATGATTGTAAATTATTGGATTGAAGAAATAGCGATAAAGATAACAATTTTTATAACAAAGAATATGTTCATCTCTAACGTATCGTTCGTTGACGTTTGTTATCGTTTTGTAGGATGGCGAAAGTTTTTGAAAATCATGAGAAATATTTGATTCTTTTTGGTGAAGGCAATAAAAATCCTAGATTACGACTTCGCAAAACTATCAATAGACTAAATTTCGTTGTTTTTTTTTAAAGTCTTATTTACAGGCTTCTGTAGAATATTACTCGTTGCGGTGATTTTTCGCAATTTCTACTTGTCCGTTTAACGACCGCATACGAATAACGAATAAGAAGGAATAAGATGGGAAATGCTTTGAAGGACAGGAATAAAAAGAAAATGCTATAAGCTGTTTGATATATTTTGTTTATGTATTCGTTTATTACATGTTGTTTCATATTCTTCTTGTCTCTTATCTTCTTCTTTACTTTAAAAATATTGAAACACAGCTTTTAAAATGTTTATGTATTTTTTGTATTATGCTGTAAAGGAATAAGAATATTGTGTGGGAAAATATAGTATCTTTATATATGCAGTAAATGCGTGTATATGATTGATTTTATTTTCTAAGAAAGCCTCCTTTTTATTTTTTGTATTATGCTGTAAAGGAATAAGAATATTGGCATAAGAATAAGAATAATAAGAAGAATAAGAATCCCAGGCAGCTTTGAATACAAATGTAAATAAATAGATTTTCTTCTTTTTTTTAAATCAATATAGGCAAGCATCAATTGATAGAAGAATTTATTGAAATTGTTATGAGATTATTTTTAATGTTAAGCAAGAATTACATCCATTAACAACTTTTTCAAGGGGTGTTTTGTGAGTTATAGGAAAGCATAAAAGAGGATTCCATAAATGACAACTACGTCAAATTTCCATAATTTTACGTTTGGTTGGAGCTTATTTGAGATCTAATCGATTGTAGTCCGGAATTTATCACTGAATAATTAGATGAATTTATATAAAACTGCGTGCCAATTAGCCCGCCAATTTTGCTGCTCCTAACTATTCATGATTGTCAAGGAAGTCAGCGTAACGTAATTTAACAGATAACAGATAATCGTTTGAAGATAATGATTATATATTAGTATTATGCCACTAACACGCTTTGTTGAAAAGCTTATCAATTTCCGGTTAGAAGGCATGTGTATTTTGGTGTGTATATCGTGTTCATATCTCATTATCATTTTCATGAATTTACTATAAAATAGAAACGAAATTGACCTAACATTAAAATTGATCTTATAATACTTGTGAACTATTTAGCAGCGTGCTCAGTCACGCAACAAAATTATCTCCTTAATACTAATCCGTTGATTTATTTATGAATGTCAAATTGTTCGGGTTTAGTTGTCGATATTTGACTTTTTCAAAATTGTTTTTAATTAATTAGTCATTCGATTGTTACATTTTTTCGTGTCACAATAGAGATGTGACAATAAATTAATTAATTATTTGAATGTATATTTAATGAATGTTGGAATTATTACCACCGGTTACAGACATTTGCTAATAAATGCTTTTACATATATTCACTCAAATTGTGGACACATTATGCTAAATATTTGATATTAGAAACGATTGAACTTATTTATTATCGTATGTTTTCTGTACCATTTATGTATTTTTTGTCACACAAACAATGTTTCAGTCATGGGTTTTCATTCGTTTTGTTTTATTGAAAAGTTACCATAATATGTCGCCGACTCCCCGATTGTCAGTTGCTTTTGGATTTTGTTTTGTATTAAACGTTTGTAGATTTTCCTTTCGTCTCTTAAAATAAATCCCTAAATATCCCAAAAATCCCTAAATTTTTAAAAGAAATCCCTAATAAACGTTTCTATGATTTTTCATAGAAATAACATTGGATTACGGTTGAGCTCTGTTAAAACTCTGTTGCGAACGGTAACTAAGTTTGCACGTGACTATTTCTACTTGATACTAACTAATACAGTTAATAAATACAATATATGTATAATATGCAGTATAATGTTATTACATTATATCTTAAATTAAGCCCAAACCAATTATTTCATCTATTTTTCAACTTGGGTATAATTTTGTAGAATTCACTGAAGACAAATACACAATTATATTATATCACTTATTTACTTATAGTAAAAGGAGTTCGTAACCGTTAGCGGTTACATTAAGGCAGAACACCACACATGATTTCCTTATAAAGGAATAAATTTATAATGCGCTGTTTATTGTACTAACGCTTTTAACGCTGTCTCCTTTACGATAAACCATATTTCTCTGGCTAACACTCTTCACCAACTCTCTCCTACAGTCAACAATTTTACAGTCTAAGCTCAAACCATGTGAAAGATGTCGCACAATCTTACCATCACACCATCGAACTTCCGGGCAGTCAACGCCTCAATATAACGTATATTTATATTGAAGTATTATCATAAGCAAACACTTACACATACAAACCTACAAAGTTTACAGCAACAACAACACGAATTGTTATGTAACGCTTGCATGATATCTAATCCCAAAGAGCCAAGCCGATACTCAGGAATGACTCACAAGAACTTCCGGCTTGGCCTTAAAAGTCATTAGCGTGCTATTAAATAAAATTTCCCATGACGATGCATGCATAAGCAACGCCGCTTTTATTGAAAATGGCTTTGCTACTTTCATTATTTATATGATGCCATTCTTTAGACTATGAGAATATGAGTAAAATACGAACAGAAGCGCCATCTATATTAAGAATTTTTAATTATTGTATGACACTTGAAAATGTGACGAGTAAAGTGCTTCCCACATACATGATTTTAATATGTATTAGTTTTTTGAAGAATGTGTATATCATTTTAAATTCTCATTTTCTCGTTTTCTTGTTTAATTTTATTCAGAAATTTCTTAAGAAATAATTTAACTAACTTTTACTGATTAAGCAATCAATTAAATTATTTATAACATTAGTTAGTTATCGCAATACCTAGAATACATTGAATGTCGCCCGTATTTAAGCTTTCACGATGCGAATATTTCTAGTATAGCATATGGTCTGACTTTATACGCCAATATCGTTAATGGGAAACGTTTTTAAGGAACTAAATAAAAACAAAGTGTTCAATAAAGTGCGAAGTTTATTAAAGTTTGAACATAAATGAAATGCTGAAATTTTTACTTTGTTTTCAAGTAAAATGAATTTTATCTCGATACCATATTTAAGAAATATTTATATGCGTCATTACTTATGTTCAATTATAATTTTCTTATATAGTATGTATACGATAGTTGATAACTTTTCATATAATTCGTAAACATCAACCGGATATACAATTAGACCCATATTCGACAGAGTCATTTATTTCCTTACAATCGTTATGTGTATATACTATAATGTATTTTATATGTATATATTTCTAGATGTGTGTTTGTTTGTATAGTGTACGGTTTCTGGAAGCGGAAATAATTTGCCATTTTAGTTTTCCCCTCGTTTTTTTTTCTTTTTTCTATTAAAATAAATACAATAGTGTTTTTATATAGACGCATATGTCTTTTTTATAGTTTCGGAGGATGCGTTTGATTGGAATGATGTTTTAAGAATAACCCCACTCTATCTTATTCTATCCTATCCCATCCACTCCCTGTTGGTGGGACTAAACAGAACTGTGCAGAGCTATGTAGGTTGGGGGTGGGGGTGTGCTTTGGAATGTTGTTTTTTGTTTTCTTTTCCGTGATTTTGGTATCACGAAGATTGTATATTTTGAACAAAGCACGGAGGAGTGAAAGAATGGAGACAAAATTGTCGGGTATTCGAAAATCAAGTATTGTATTTATTTTCTCCCTTTTCTTTTGTTTTTCTTTCATTGTTTGGGTGAACATTTTCTTATTATTTCTCTTTATGTTCTTCCGTTCAATATCTTAATTTGTAATTCTTTTCTTCTTGTTTTTTATATACTTTATTCCTTTATTGCTGAACCGCCCTTTAACCTTCTCTCTTCCGTCATTCCTAATCTGCTATAAGGTTTTTTAATGTTTGTATTCGTTGCCCGAAATTTGGCATCACATTAAACGAATTACGTGGTCGTTAAGGCTGACAGTCGTGGTAAAATGGTGTGATAATCACAGAATTTAATGGAAACTTTGGATGCTAGAATGCTCTTAGTGGCGGATTTTTATATTAGCTCTTACTCTACTTATTTACCTATTTTCCTTCTTTAGTAGAAATAAATCCACTTACTGTATATTGGGTGATATTTGTGAAGGCGAACGCCCACCTTTTCGACTTCAGGTAATACAAAATTTTAGTTTAGTCGGTGTCTTCTATTTTAATTTAAATTGAAAGGTTTGACTTCATCTATCTCGAGCTTAAAATTTAAAGAAATAAAATTCGTTACCTTCAAATTTATTTTATTATCAAATTATCTTTCAAACTCATTTCCCTTTCGATGCTATAAATCGTTACCATTGTAATAGCGTTATTCGTATTCCAATTTTCTCCATCCATTCAAAGTTTTAACAAGTTTCGCGCATCGAGTTTGAAACTTTTCCGAAATATCACCCAAAATTATTGCAAACTATGATAAGAAAACGTAAAATGAAAGCTATTTAATGTGTTTCTTTTGGCACAATGT
This sequence comes from Physocephala rufipes, assembly GCA_963966595.1. Lineage (NCBI taxonomy): Eukaryota > Metazoa > Arthropoda > Insecta > Diptera > Conopidae > Physocephala > Physocephala rufipes. Next base: position 29,690,375 of record OZ016504.1, on the reverse strand, counting down.
TATTGTTCTAGGCATTCTTCGTTAAATGCGGGGGGGGGGGGTAAGGACTTAAGCGTTTCTTGGTCTTTTATCAATTTAATTGGTAGAGCAAAACTTTTCTATTTTCTTTTCGATTTTTTCTATATAATAATAATTTTCCTTCTTTGATATTTAGTATTCTTCTATTTTGCTTTTATTTTTTTTGTTACGGGCAATTTCTGCATCTTTGATGTCGAACGAAGTCATAGAAAATTGTGTTATGAATTGAAATTAGAATAATAATTTTTTTGAGAATTAAGAAAATCATATCAGAAGAAAGTTGAAATGAATTCAGAGTAATAAAGAAAAAAGTTCATTATATATTGCTTTTTGTATATTAAAAATTTATTTAAATTATTAAAAATTGATACGTTTTGAAATTGGAATATTTGGGAAAAAGAGATGGTTTCTTATTTAGAGAAAATTAATCATGGTATATACCAGACTGGCAAGGGCGTTCAGTAATCTTTCATCTTCAATCTGCTTAACCATAATCCGATATTAATTTTCAAAATTCAAAAAAATTACTTTTGAAAAATTACTGCAAAAAACTTATTTCTTCTAAATTAACAAATTATCTCAATTGATTTTGGGATGATTTTAGTTTATGGCCTAATCGTCATTATAATGTCTTCGCGTATATTACACGATAATAATATAAAATAAATTTTTTATAGTAATTTTTGTGTAATAATTAAATTACATCTAAATGTTTTACATAACAATTAAAATCATTAAAAATAAAATAATTATAAATAAAATAATCGATTTTAGAAAAAAAACTTTTACATGGATAAAAATATTTAGCAGGTAAAACGTTGATTTTCTTCGTTTTGAAAACTTCAAAGCTGATGACATCCATTCTTCATCATTAATTCTGTCGTAAAATTTAACGAACAGAAAATTAACAAAAGAAGAAGGTCACTCTAAAGAAATACCCTCATCACCGGCTTAAAACGACAAAGAATAAGGTCATCAAGTGAAAGTATGGAAGGGGGAGTGAAACCGTTTATCGGGTCTGACGAAACTGCCTTCGATAACGTACCTCTACAAACCTTCGCTCTCAATGCCATAACAGTTGATTTTCTCTCCTCTTTCTCTAATCTCATTTTTCTCCTTCTCTTATCTCATTTTTCTCTTTCTCTCATCTTTCGCGTTTACAATTCAATTCTTTTGAATTTTATGAAAATGCTCAACTTTTTTCGTTTAGCTTTTAGATTTTAGAAAATATTTTCGAGAGAAATAAGAATTACTTTGTTAAAGTTTGTCAAACGAAATGAATGTCGGATTCGTTATTTCGGTTTTTCTTGGGTCAGTGAGCGGTTTTTATCATTCACAAAAGATTTTCTTCTGTCGTTACCGAAACGTAAGCGCAGTAGCAGCTTCATTAGTTTAAAGCTTAAATCGCTCAAGTAGAAGTTTTTGAAGGATTAATCCTGGACGAGAAAATATAAATGCAAAGAAAAGTAAAGAAAGAGAGCAAAGAGATGTTCGTTTCGCCATCACTCGCAAATTCGTTGTTATGACTTTTATTGTTGTTGTTGTTGTTGTCGTTAGGTTGTTACGTTGTTGTCATCGTGCCTCGCTAAGAAAGAACCTAATCATCATCCTAATAAAACATTTTTTACAAAAAATTGTATAATGTATTAAAGTCATGAATAAATAAATTTTCCTTCAATACCCTAAAGCGGGTATGTCGAACATTAATCCTTCAAGTAACATAAATTTGCTTACCGTGACCGCTTCGTCGATTCGCCAGGAGTGAAAAGAGTATAATTGAATTACAAAAATTATTCATATATTTTCAAGTATGTTTTTATAAAAAAGGGATATAATTTAAATATATACCAATGAGCCGTGATTAGCGTATTTGAAAATTTTCGCAAAAATATCGAAATTTAAAATAAAATTAAATATTTTTAATTTATGAAGACATTACCCCTATATTAGTGATCATAATGGAGCTTTAATATATAAATAATTCCAACTCTTATAATTAGAGAAGCCGAATAATTTAAGAGTTTGAGGTTATTTCGTTCGAATTTTATTGGATATATTTTACGACTTTTTCGATGATTAATGAAATATTTGTGGAATATTATTAGATTTGATACGAAAGCGTTGAAATTTGTGAATTTTTCCGAAGTAATTTTTGTCATGATTAACAGCAATAGAAGTCAGCAAAAATGTCTGATTATAATTATTCCTTTATATTCCCCACTTATAGACGTGCCCGTTTAATGGGGGCGGAGTTCCTGTATCGTCATAATTTTCTCTTCATTTCTTCCCGTAAGGAATTTCTAAACATTCCGTTCGATTCCAATTTGATCTACTGCTTTCTCTTTAACTAAAATTCGGAGTATTTTTATTTAAATATTTATGAGTCGTTAAAAGACGTCGATGAAATAAACGATGACCATGATGATGTTAATGATGTTGATGGTGATACTGATTAAATTGCTATTTCGTCTATCGTGTGATAAATGAAGGTCATTTCATGGTTAGTCACAAATGAAGCTTTGATGATTAAAATTCGTTTGTATGAAATATTACGCATTCCATTCAATTCCATTCAAATCCATTTTATTCTTATATTTAATGACATTCGAGTCTTACGAATATCGCAGAGTTGAAATTCGTTAATTTTAATTGCTTTTTAGTATTGATGATCATCAAGTTTTCTATCGGCTTCAGTTTTGGAGTTATCGACAAAAAGGATTTGTTTTACTTTTAGAAAATACGGATGAGCAGTATTTTATTAAAAAATCTCTATCATTCCACTAAAGTTAAATCTTGGTATCCTTTGAAAATAGCCTAAAGTCTGTGTAAAGTGTGTGTTAATGGAAATTTCAAACTTTTGGAAATAGAGGAGGTTTTGTGGACATAAATATATGAATTTAGTTTGAATGGGTTAGTATTAAAATGGTTTTGCAAAAAGCCAACTGATTTTCAGATATTCGCTCTTTTATTTTCCAAATTTATTTGGTTTACAAAGGTGAAAATAATCAAAATAAAAAACTTAAGGATTTATGTTAACAAGATAAGGCGACGAATCGAGAGTTTTTTTTATTAACTGACACACTTTAGCGTCTTTACTTTCCGAATCCTAACCAACCATTCTTAAATAGCCTTTGGGCTTATTCGTATATATTGTCTATTCACTCTCCTCTTCCTATTCGCCTTTGTTCAACAAATACTCCTCACTCTTCCCACCCGCATTCATATCTCTGACTATTCCTGGCTTTTTCTCGTACTGCAATTGACTCCACTCATTAAGCCATCAGTGGAAAATATTGCTACTGAGGCTACTGAGGCTACTGCTGCTGCTGCCATATCCTGCAGTTCCCATAAATTATCACTCTGGTATATTAATATCTTTTCGCCTGATGCATGATTTCGGTGTCCACTAGCGTTATTTATAGCGTTGCCAGCTATAACGGTTTCATGTGAAGTGATTAAATATAAAATGTTGCGATAAAAACAACAGAACAAAATCCGAAAAATAACCAAAAATAAAAAAATGGATTCCATAAATAAATAAATTTTGTGCGACAATATTAAAGGAGAAAAATAAAGAAAGGGATGTTGGCGGAAAGGAGAAGGAGAAGTACATAATTAACAGGGTGCTGTTGAAATTGTTTTATTTTGTATGGCCTCAATTTTCACACCAAGAGAAAACAATGATAAGACTTGAAAAATGAAAACTATTTATTTATTTCAATGTTTACAGTTTTGCTGAACGAATTCTTAATTATCGAAAAACTAAGCAAGAATTAAGCCGTGAATGAATTCTAAAGTCTTTAAAATGTTTTGTAATTAATTAATTAAGACATTAGTTATGACGTTATATTTGACGTTAAACGTGTGACGTCAAAATTGTGTATTGCAATTATTATATTATATTATATTATTATATTATATTTATTTATTATATTTATATTCTATTTAGGAAAATAGCTCCACGGCTATTTTTATGGCTGCAAGCTCAACGACATTTTTTTGTCTTTTAATTTTGATGGAGGTCGATTTACTTTAACTTTTTCAATAATTTCAATTAAAAACGATTGAGAATATTGGCAAAAATTATTTGAGTATATTAATAATAATAACAATAATAAAGAAAATGTATAAAATATTATTGAAAATCTAGAAACAAATTCTTTGGAGAATTACTATGCATTGTTTTTGTCATTTGACCTTTATTGAAAATGTTTTAATTGAAAATACTGAAAATGTATTGCGGTTAATGTAAAATTAATTAATTAATTTTGATTTGAAAAGGATTAACGTAAAAAGGAGAGGAGAAGGGAAAACAGAAGTAATGGAAGGAAAAGAGACCCAGAAAAATGTAAGACTTTAAAACGTTTAAAACGTTTTTAAAAAGTTTTTCTCAACATTTAGTCAAATATCATTTTCGAAAGAGAATTTCTTGCTATTTTTTTTAATTTTCACAACTTTCTCCTTCATTTCAACCCTCTCTGCCCATTTCTTGACAATTTTTAGTGGTGGATCTTCGTTCATCTCTCTGTTTGTGTGATATCCATTAATAAAAATCAAGAAACTTTGTCGTGCGACCTAACGGACATCCAGAACGCAACGGATGTCAGAATTTAACGAGTTGGATAAAAATTGTTAAGACGTCAATTTAAAATCGAATAGTTCGCACATCCATAGCTGTTTAAGTTTTCATTTCAATTTTCTCTCTCTCACACACACTTTTTCTCTTACTTTTTCTCTACCCACCGTCGTAATTTTCATCCATTCAGCGCAATATGAAATTATGATGTCAGTAACTTTTAGTCTGTGTTATTTAAATTCATTGTTAGTTTTTAGGTTCTATGAGTGTTCATTCATTTCTTAATTTTTTTTTAAAATTTCCTTTCCTTTTTATCCTGTATTTGGTTTTTTAGCTTCTTTTTATTCAGCTTATTTTTAGCACGCTTTGTTTGTGTAAGATGTTTTAAAAAAATTCTATTGAAAACAATTTCGTAAGAAGTTTGTCACTGCGGAGAGTCTGTGTGATAGTCACAACCACAGAATATACACGCATACTTGCTGTGACATCTTTTGTTGGAATCTACGAGATAGTTATACTTTTAGCATCAACAGCAGTTGAAACACATGCACATATACACATAAACACCAATACAAGCAGCAAACACGCATTAGTGTGTACGAGTAATTGTGTGCATTCTTCGCATTATGTGCACAGACATGACACACGCACACATACACCCACACCCACACAGCCAATTACACATGCACACACACCCGCGCTCACACCACACACATACACACACACATACGCAAATATACAAACGTAAAACATCTTGAAATGTCGTTGCAATGATGGTTAGTTCGGTTGCGGGCTGTGCATTCATTCGATGATAAGATTGTTGTTTGTCCTGTGGCTGTTACAAGCAATACGGTCGCCGAAGTCGAAGTCGCAGCTAACGCCACCAGAGTCAACACCATCCGGATGCCGTTGTGTGGGGGTCAGCTGTCATTTTGTGGGTGCCCGTCAGGGTTATTGAGTTTATTGGAAGCTTTAAAGAGCTTACAATATAATTTCCTTTCGTTTAGTTACTCGTGGTAGCTGATGATGGTTATTGTTCTTGTATTGGCCTTTCGTGGTTACAGTTTTTTTTGTTGTTACTGTTTTAAAAAAAAATGATGTTGACATTGTGTTCGTGTCTCTTGATCTTGTTTTTATTTTCTGCTATTAATAAAATTTGGGTTTCTTCTGCTTGGATTATGATGATGATGATAGTGTTTCTGGTGGGCCAAATGGGAGCAGCGGGAAGGATTGGGATTTGTGGTCATGAGTATTAACCACTACTAAAGATTTTGACTTTTTGGTAAAATCAAGTTCAAAACCTCAAAATATTGTTTGTCGGTAATTAAATTTCTTTGTATTTAAATTGATTCATGAAATTTTTAAGTAACATTTTTTGACCTATTCCAAGATATTGCAATAGAGTTCAGCCATTACGGTAAATAAACTTTTAAGTTAACGACTTTCATTACGGCAAGAATTTTCTTAAGAAGGAGAAAGAGAAAAATATTTCTCAATAAGGACAATTAAAAGATTATTACAATTTCAGTGAAAATAATTCATAGGATTTTCAATGCAATTCAATACTTTTTCCACCAAAATTTTATTTAAAAAGTCGCTTTCAAAAGATTTTGTTGCCGACAATAATCAATAAATATTATAACTAATTTATAAAGCATTTTTTGTCCGTTTTTCATTGAGTTGTGTTGTATTATTTATTTTCCTCGCTTTATGTTAATAAAAATTCATATTAATAAATGATTTTTTTGCGTTTTTTGTAAAAAAAATTATTGTATTTATATATTTAATAAGTGATTAACATTTTTTTAGACTGTCATGTAAACAAGTTATTAATTGTTTGTTATTTGTTTAAATGTTTCGCGTTGGATTTGGTATGTGTGATAGTGAGTATAATATTGTATGTGTTTGCGTATGTGTGAATTTAGACTTATGGTATTTTGATGAAATATTAAATTTTGTTGAAGTTTAATTTCAAATTTTATTGCTAGTGCACATAATTCGTTTAAATCGAATACATTTCAATTTTTGGGAGGAAATTTTGTAATTAAAAATATAAATCAAGATAAAAATTATTATACTATTTATTATTAAACCATTAAACCATTGCCAAAGATCTCTCTTACGTATTATCTGATATTTTCGATATTATTACAGTCTTTAAAACAAAACTAAATTGAAAAGAACAAGATATTTAAAGATAATTTGACACATTTATAACTTCCATCGTCATTAAATGGCATGGTGTGAACGTGAAACACGATGTAAATACATGAAAAATTTACTTCACTAACAATTTACGAACGATTTACTAATAAAACATTTTAAGTTTGAATGTATGTGAGTGACGTTCGGATGGGACACTCAATCCCCAACCTCCCTTTCGGCCACAGCGTGCAAAGGCAGCCAGCCCATAAAATCAATGAAATTTTTTTATTTCGTTCGCAAAAAAACAGATCCATTAAAATGGCTTTTCCGGAGATAAAGACGATATTTTCTCTTTTGTATTTTTTATTTGTCATCATCTTCTTCCCCGTATTACATTTTCATTTTTATACATTCTTTTATACATTTTTATGGATTCCGTTGTTTTTGAATTTGTTAAGGTTTGGTTTTTTCTTTTTAACTATGAATTATCAGAAAAAAATTCATGAAAGGTGAATAAAAAAGAAACCGCTACAATTTTATACCGCAATAATTTCGTGTTTGAAAATTGTTTTTGAGTTTTCTGAGATAAAATATTTCTCTTAAAAACTAAACTTAAATTCAGTTTTGGTTTTCATTAATTTATAATCGATTTATTACTGAGAATTAGTGTAATTTAGAGTTTGTTTAAATATATTTTTTTTTCATCACATTTCGGTTGCTGAACCCTGTATTCCATCATATTCTTTGGCCTTTATGGCGAAAAAAGAATTAAAAAGAAATTAAAATCATGATTGCGCTCATTATTATTTTTACTTGTGCCATAAATTCGTGGAATATGAGAAGAAAAACATGTATAAAAATGAATTTTTTAATTTCAAAACATTTTATTATCATTATTATTATTATTGCGTTATTAATATTTTATGATTTTTCATTATTATTGTCGTTATTATTATTGTTCGAGGTTCATTCGTTTAGCCGCAATCGCTAAAACTTATCTTTTGCGTTTTCGTAGCAAACATTTAATTGAAGCAATTATTTTTGAAAATTGCATTTCGCCAACAAATAAATTACAATCGATAACTCGAAAACTCGCACACACGAATCGAGTAAAGAGTAGCGAGTATAAACAAAAATGAATGAAACTCGAACGAAATGGAACGGAATGTGCAAACGTTAGAAATGGAATGAAGGAGTTGCTGCTGGTGCTGCAGTAGCAGAACTGCTTCTGCAATTATTAATAAAAATTTATGCCGCCCACCAAAAAGGTGACCAGATTATGTGGGAGCATATTTGCATGTGTGTGTGAGTATGTGTGGAATGTAAAAAGAGAAGGAAACGGAGAGTGAGAGGCAGAGGAAAGCAATATATGAGTGGTAAAATAATTACAATAAAAGAAAAGAAGAAAATGTTGAAAAATGTTGAAAAGTATAATAAATTGGGAAAAAAGAATTTCCTTTTTTATGTTTTAATTGGTGCACTAAATAATAAATGTTCTTTGATATTTTTTTATACCTTGTTTCTTTCACCCATTTCATTTTCTCTCCAGACACCGCCGCCCGCCCCGACCATTCACTCATTAGCCTTACCCCTCTCATATTTATGAAGATTTGTGGGAGAATTTGCAGCAAAACGAAACCCACGTTTTTGTGCGGGCTTCAAAAAAAAAAAACGAAAAAATTTTACGAAGAATTCATTTATTAAAAACGACGGTAGCATCTATCTTCTCCTCTTGCTCTCTCTCTCTCTTTCCACCAATGTTTCCCTTTTGGCAAGGAGCATTTGTTGTGCAGGATAAATTATTGTATGTCGTGCAATACACGCACGAATTACACGAATGGATTTTGTTGAGTTGGCAATTCGTTAATGTGCATTGGAAACGCTTTTAATTCAAGCTGCTCGCCCATTTTGATTTAGCAGCGATACCGTGCAGTTTGTAGTCCTTTTATGCTTTGCAATACATTTCGTGTTAAGTTTCAGACGTCTTAACAATTTTCGAGTTATCCGCACCTCTGAGATACAACCGCTTGAATGAAAGCCTACAATTATTGGGGAGGATTTTCTGTAAAATGTTCTGAAGAAAACAAGATAATAAATTGATCGTAATTTTTAGATTTTAAGATTAGTTTAAGTATTAGGGCTGTAATATGGAGTACTTAATTTATTTCTAAAAATATCCATAATTATTCTTTCAATTTTAATTGTTTTCTGTTTAAGTTTTTTAAGAATGTGTAGAAGACCAAAACTTGTAATCTTTTTTGTTCAATGTTATCTTGTTATCGATTAGTTTCCAAGTTTTTGGTTCTTTTTAACGATGTTTCTAGCTAACATTTTTAACGAACGCTTCTCGTATTCGATTCAAAGTTTATCGCAACTTTATTATTCGAAAATAAAGCTCAAATTAAATTGAACGTTCTCCAAATAAACTAAACGGTAACTAAGATATTCGATTAATAAAAAAATTTATCAGAATTTTACCAGAAAATGATCTTAAACTAAAAGGCTAATTTAATCCTCCTACAATTACAAATGGATTTTTATGTAAAATTCCACAGATCCTTTAATAAATGTGTCCCATAAATACCACTGATTATTACCAAAATCATAGAAATACACAATCAGATGTGATAGCAGTCCAAAAGAGAAAACAACAATATTCAAGAAACATTCTTATTTGAGTTATGCGAGGTAAATAGTCGCATACGTATGTGTGGTGAAATTTTTGGTCACGACTAAACTGTGACGACTGTGAAATGTATTGGAAATTCTTGCGATTAGAATATTACCTTTACTCCGTGCGAGGAAGTGAAAATAATCAAATGTTTTACTTTTTGTTGTATTGAATTTTCCCGATCTTTTCCTTAATTACTCACTGATTTTTGCATTAAATTATATTGATTAAACAAAAGCGCAATTAAACAAGGAAAAAGTATTCTATCTATGATCGAGATTTAATTATAAACACCTCGAGAAAGAAAATGTAATTTTAGTTGGTTCTAGTAATTTATTAGTTTTTAACTTTATTGTACATTTTCCCTTTCGTTTCTCTTTCCTATTACATTTTAAATTTCGTCGTCATATTACTCGATGTGTTTTCTTTTAATCATTGCAACATTCTTGCTCGAATGCTGCTTCATTTCAAGCCCGGTTAAGCAGATGACGTTGCATGACAAGCGAGAAAAATGAAATTGCACACATTCTCAATTATTATGTGGTTGAAGAAAGAAGTTAGGGTTGAATGAGCGGAAGGATTCAAGCTGGAGTAAAGAAGAAGAAAGGAAAGGTGAAAGTGAGCAGAATTTCATATTAGTGCATCAATTCTGCTTCGCATCATTTAAATGTAATGAGAAGGAAACGTTGAAAAAGAAAAACACAGTTACACAAAAAGGATATACATAAAAAAATTAAGGTTTTTTCAAAGCTCCTTTACGCCTTTTAATTGTAATGAAGTAAATGAATAATATATGAATAAATGAAGGAATGAAGGAACGAATCAATGAATGAATGGATGAATGAATGAATGAATGAATGAATGAATGAAGGCCGAAGTTAGGAAAAACATTGTAGGAATGAAGGTGAGGAAAAGGCTTAGGTCTTAGGATATAAAAATTCCTAACAAAAATATGCTTGAGTTTGGAATTACCTTTTCTAAGGCTTGAAAAAAATTAAGCACGAAGAAATCGCAACCTGATACAAGAAATTTCAAAAAAAAAAAAAACCAACGAAAAGAACAGGAAACGAAAATAACATCAAGGGTTAAAGATGAAGCGAGATTGAGTAGTAAATCGTAGTTTAGCAAAATGGACAATGACTTGCCATTTTTTATTATTTTATCATTTTATTCTTATCATAATAACAATCGCTGGCTGATGCAGCGATAATGAAGGAGCAACGAAAATACTTATGAAAACAACAAAAAATTATCATTATTTTTATCTCGGCTCTTTGTCTTTTAAGATTTTAAGATTCAGTGAATGCCCTTCAATGGCCTCCTATTTACCACCCGCTCCTTCCCCGACAATGTTATCCACGATTTTTTTCTGCGTTGCGAGGATGTATCATCCTTCTTCGCACACTTGTTCGAAAACACAAAGCTAGAAAACACGAAGATGAAACTCTGATGATTTTAACAAGTTGAGAGAAATTGTTGAAAGACTCGAAATTGAAAGCCAGAAATGAAGTGAAAATGACCTCGAAAAAATTCCAGCGAAATGAAATAACCGTGAATGCAAAAGTGGCAATGTTAAACATATAAAAACAACAACAACAACAACAATTTAGTAATGCAAAAATGCATCAGACGAGAGAGAGAGAGGATAGGGTATATAGGAGAAGCTCAGATAAAGAGAGGGAGCGAAGGGAGAGAAGCAGCAACCCAATATTAAGACAAATGTTAACAATGGAAAGGATTAAGAGGAAAAAACAAAATAAGGCGGACAGTATTCGAAAATGTAGTATAAAAAGATTGAAAGTAGGTGGGAGAGGAAGAAGAAAGGAAAGACAATAGAAAGTAGTTAGGGCAGATGGAAGGGCAAGTAAGGTGGCAAGGTACAAACAAGGATTCAAGTAGTAGAAATGTTAACGTAAGTGTTTGCTAGCATGATTTAAATAGAATTCAGTAAAGGAGAAAAAGAACTAGAAATACGGGTACGGAGGGGATGAGAAAGAGAAAGAAAGAATAATAAAACTGAAGCAAAAAGTAACTATTTGGTAGCTAAAAATGTTGAATTTGTGCAAACGACTGAAAGTAGAGAAGCTTGATTAGTTTTGAGAGAATGTAATGATGCTTTCCACGCACACAGACACACGCGCACACAAAGTTGGGGCAAGGTACGTGGAAGTACGTAGTGCAAAGAATGGATCTGAACTTTTGTGATCGAATAACCGATCACACAAACGTAATACAAAAAAAAAAAAAAAAAAAACAACAAGCAATTTTACAAAACATCCAACAATCGTAACAATAGCAAGTAAATCTGAAAGGTAAAAATCTGTTTCTTGTATAAATAAAAACAAACATTCAAAGTGGAGTCTCGGTCTTTGTTTTGATAGTTGATGGAATGGAACTTTGAAGTCTTGGAGTAAATTAAGATTAAGTCCTAATCATACATCTAGAAAACTCCTCTACAAAGAAGTAAGCAAAAACGCTAATTTTGGTCTGGTCAAAGCTTGTATTACTCCCTATACTCCCTATGCTTGTATTACCCTATACTCGTATCATAAATTCATAGTTCGATAAAAGACTTTTCACATAAAAGTAGGTGTGGCAGTGAGCTAATTTGCCTGATTTTGGCCGTAACGGAAACACGGATAGAAAAGATTACCCTGCAAATTTCAAGACGATTTCCGATTTCACAACGATTTCTCTGCAATTATGTTTTCTGTTCCCAGTGGGCGGATCGCGCCCATTTTCGGGATGATAATTTTCTCTTGGATAATTTTCTATTGGATATTTGTTATGGGAATATAAACCAGTTATATCGATCTCATATTAGTTTAAATACTCTGCGTTTTTCCGCTTTGCTTAGTGTTCAAAATAGGATTGGGCCCGAGTTATGCCTAAATTTTGGAGCATATTAGAGGCTATACTTGATTTTCGCCCCAATTTCTCAGCATTTAGAGAAAATAAAAATTGTAACAATGCGCTTTTAAGATAAATATTAAAATGTCGGTTTGTTAGTTTTCCGCTCGAATGCGTGGATCGAGCTTGCCAGTTTACTGAGATGGAACTCACTTGAATGCAAGGGTGCACGGTATATAAACAGAGAATAACTCTGACTTGTTTTTAATAAAATTGCTCTTGTGTATTTTTATACCGTATATTTTTACGTATATTTATTATTGAAATATGATCATCCTTAAGAGCAATCACCACACACGCAATTAGCAATCAGGAAAACAAAGAGTAAAATTATGAAATGAAAAAGAAATATTTTACATTGATTTTATTAAAGAGAAACATAAAAGAACTCGCATTCTACTACGGCTCTTTCGAGCATCAATATTTTGATTGAAGATGAAACGTGATACCGACTAAACGACTTCTACCAAAGCCTTTTTTGTTATGGTTAACAAAAAATAACAAGGAGAACAATAACACAAAGAGCTACAATAAACAAAATAAGAAGATGGTGAAACAGAGTGAGCGGAGAGAGAGAAAATTGTGAAAGTATCAACAAATCAACATTTATTGAATTGTAGGACCCGGATCACAGCAGTATGACTCGACTTATTCCACTTCCGTTTTACTATTTCCCCCCTCCTCTTCCAGTCTTTCCATCTCTTTAGTTAGATAAGCTTTGGAAGGCGAAACAATTTTCGTTTTCGAAAATTTTGAAATGTTTTTGCTCCTTTAGACTCGTTTATTAGCTAAAATTCGTTTAGTTCAATGAACGTGCTAGCAATCGAAAAGTCCGAAAAACGACTTATCGGCTCAACGACCGAGACACGGAGGGTCTAAGAGGATACGCCAATTTGTCGAATTACCCCTCTGACCCCTACTGAATGCCACAACTAGCCCCCGCAACCATCGACACTCACCACGAGCCCACTCGATATCGTTATTGCTTGAATGATTTCTCAAAATCAGTCCGTTCCATTCCCATTCCTAAATCATTCCGTTTCAACTCGTCCCTTGTTTGAAACTACGTATGTTCATGATTTTATACGTAACGTGCTTCCATGGTTGGAGACTTTTTAATTCTATTTCCGTTTTGGATTTTCATAAATCATTCTTAAAGTGAACTCGAAATTAAAGTCAATCAATTTGCGACATATCAATTGCAGGATTTAAGTAGTCCTGGCTGATTTCGTTGAGTTGGTTGAACGAATTCATCATTCTATGATAAATGATGTTGTCATCAGTAGACTGCAATAGAAAGCTTTACCTATAACATTTCATTATTGGGATTTATTTGACCGAATAAGAACGAAATGAATAGTAGGATTAGGCTATACTATAATACTTTCCCAACTTGGAAAATCTTTCAGTAAAGAGATAGAGGGAGGGGATAAATAAATTAAAAGTTGTTTTTGAGAAAATATTACCGTTTTTTTGCGTAAAGATAACACGTATTATTTAAGAGCAATAGTAAGAGCATGTATAAGAGACAAATTAATAACGTTTATATTTAATTACGTTTTTAGGAAAAGCAATAAATATTTCTTTTAATATTAAACATTCTTATGAGATAATAAAATCGTGACGCAATGAAAAAAAATTATATAAATTTAAAACCATACTTACTTTTGAAAGTGATTGTTAGGCTTTCTCGTCTAATCTTAATTCATATTATATCGTCTTGGAGCATGATGTTTTTCTCATCTTTGCCTTATCTTATTTTATATAATTTCATCTGATTTTATATTATTTTATCTCACATCGTTTTCTATTGTATCATCTCGTAAACAGAATCTAATTTCATTTTGTATGCTTTCGTTTTCTTTATCTCACTTTGTCTCATGTTATCTCATTCGATCTCATATCATATTGTCTCAATTTAGGCGCTTTTTCTCATCTCACTTTTATCATATTATCTTACCTTAATTTATTCATTATATTTTATTTCATTTCATCTCATATTTCATATTATTATATATATATATATATATATATATATATATATATATATATATATATATATATATATATATATATATATATATATATATATATATATATATATATATATATATATATATATATATATATATATATATATATATATATATATATATATATATATATATATATATATATATATATATATATATATATATATATATATATATATATAATCTCATCTTAACAGATTTCAACTCATGTCATCTTATCTCCTTTTTCGTAAACCATCTCACATCACATCTCATACAATCTCATACAATCGTATTGCATTTGATTTCATCTTATTTATTTCATTCCATATTTTATGTCATCTCATATAAATTCACCTAATTTCGGCTTATATGATAATAATTTCGTTGTTATCGTCGTCATCTCATACAATTTCATAGCTTTTTGTCTTATCTTCAATTCATTTCTGATCGACTGTTCACTTTTGTTTTTAAGAAGATATTTATTTCAAAGTACATTTGCTAAAAAAATCCGGTTAATTTAATTTTTAACATAATTCGATTTGACTTCCGGTATTAAGTCAAATACATACCCAACCACCCATCTCTTTCTCGCAAACGATTTATAAAAAAAAAACGAACGTGGGAAACTCGTTCTTTGCGTTTTGTTATCTTGTTTTCCTTTTCCTCTATATCTGCAATTTTTTACCAACGATTCGTTAAAACATGCCGTTAATAGATCGAAAATATGCGAGAAAAAAAGAAAGTGATTTTTATCTTTGTCACCCAGTTTTAGGGGTTAAAATATGCGAACTCAGTAGAAGTCAGATTCCGTGAAGATTGATAAAGTAGATCCATAATCAGCAAAATTGGAAAACTTGGCTTCAGCACTTGACACCAGATTCGTTTTTCTGCATTTAACTTTGCGAAAAACTTCGTTGTGTTTTTTGCATTTTTTGCTGCAAAAACGCTTTATTTAATGCTGGTGATTTTATGCGATATTAAAATTCATCAATCACTTGAACCGACTGAAAGCGTCCCGTAGAGTCAATGATTTTAGAAAAAATTGAAATTGAAAGCGATGGCAAAGTCATGCGATTTCGTCGCGATGATAAATATTGTTTTTTTGTGAATTTGGGGTGACTTTCGTGAGGAAGGTTATTTGTTGGAATTAGTTAAGACTGGTTTTCAATCAGTAGCTAGATTTTAAGAAGATTACTTTGAGAAAGTTTCTTACATTAAGGATAAGTATAAAACACGGAAGAAGAAAACTAGAGAACCAAAAAATGGATGGCGAAATCTGAATCGGTTGGGATGAAATCAGGATTGTCCTCGATTGATGGGTGTGCTTTTGCTTTTGTGTCTTGGATCGCTTGGTTTGTTTGCGTTGCAAAAACGAATTGTTGCATAACATTGGTAGTGCTTTCATTGTTATTAAATTGTTCTGTTTTTCTTTATCTTTTGTATTCCAAAAGAAGAGCGATGATAGACGAAATGAAGTACATTTGTATATTAAAATAAATGCAAATGACACTGATTTCCCAAATGATTTTTAGAACGTGTAAAAAGGTCGCTGGAGATTGAGCTAGACAGAAGTAATGCAGAATGACTGAAGGGCAGGAAAAGGGGGAAATGTTTCTAATTCATCAAGAGCTAATATTAATTTGATATCGTAGTATTGCAGGAAAACATTTTAAAATGAGCAGGCTGCATATTCATTTCAATATTAACGATAATTAGTCTTTGGTATTTGCAATATTAAATTCTTAATTAGTGACATATTTGCTTTGTAGGGAAGGGAACAGACGGTATACAGAAGTATGGGAGTATTGAATTGTGAACAGGATACATTGAATGATTATTTTTGTGAAAATAAAAATCAATGATTTATAAATTACGAATATTGAACGATAAATAATTTTCAAATATTTTTAAATAATATAAATATTCTCAATAAATTTTTCGCACCTCGCATGGTTGATTAGATATTATTATTTAATTATTTAATTTATTTTACTTTGTTTCATCCTAATTTTTTATTCAATCTCGTTTAGTTTAATTATATTTTATTTAATCGTTTATTTCGTTTTGTTCTCACTTTTTCCATTAATTTATATTCACTTAATAACGGAACTTATATTATTTTATTTTATTATTTTATATATTCTCTCAAACTATTTCATGTAATTTAATTTAATTCAATTTTACTTTACTTTGTTTTATTTTTATTTGTTTGATTTTATTCTATTTTGTTAATTTTTAATAAATTTGATTTTAATTTAATTTCAATATTAATTTATATTAATTAAATTTTGTGTTATAAAATTTTGATAAATTTTACTTAATTAATAATATTTATTTAATAAAAAATTGTTTTATTTGAGAATTTCCTTAAATAAAAGTTTCCTTAAATAAAAGTTTTATTTCCTTTTAAATTATTTTTTAATTATAAATATATTTGTTATTTGCAAGATTCTAAATTAATTTTTTATTAAACATAATACTAATAAATTCATTATTAGTAATAAATTTTTACATTACTTTGTTATTTTCATGTTTTTAATGTTTATGTTTTTTGTGATTTTTATGTTTCTGGATTTTTTATTTGTTTGCACGAAAATTCTCTATACGGTTCTTCCTGCATTCAAATATGGTTTGAAGGACACAACATAAAAATAAATGCAGGCAAAATGGCAAAATTGACAAAAGCGAAGCATATAATTGAGAGAATGTAAAGTAATTTCATAAATAATGCGTGTCTTTTGAGCAAGCAGGATTATGAAATAAAACGCCGCAGCGTATGCGCTATAATAGACACGTTTAAGCTGGTACCCGTATCACCAACAATTCCAGATACTGTTTGTATGAGTGAATACTTATGACGGCAATCGTCAGTGGCATAAAAATCAACAACAAATTAATCTCTATAAAGTTTGCATATTATAAAATCCAATAAAAATTTTATAGGCTTATTGACTCAATACCGTTTTAAATTAATATACTGTTTTTAAAATCTGCGAACATTCCGAAAGAGTATATAAATATGCTCATGCATCCAACAAATCCCAGAAGTAATCTTATTACTTCAGTCAACTCATAAACATCCGATTATTTAAATTTTCTTTTAAATATAAAAAGCTTAGAAGGCATAAAATGTCATCTGCTTTTATTATAAAATGTTAATATTTGACAATTTGACAGTTTCAGAAAGAAAGAAGAAGCAAAAAATGTACATACAAGTAATTTTAAGTCTAAAAAGATTGATATTTATCATAAGTAAAGACAATATTTATATTGTTGAATTTTTCGTTAAAGACAAGAAGCATGGCAAGCATAAAAATGCTTATACGGTAATCGTAATAATAATGCCTTAAGGATATTTTACAAAGATTAATGTATACTAAATTTTCGGGTCGCAGGATAGTTAAATGTAGGTTTGTACATGTGGTAAATATGAATATGTGGTGAAAATGATACAATATGCGTTTTTGTAAATTTATTGATTAAAGTAAATTAATAAAAGTAAATTAATAAATAAATTAAATTAATTCAAATTGTTCTTTTTTTACAGAGATTTCCTTCTAAATATACTTTTTAATATACATATTTTATTGTAAAGAGGAAGAGAGCGAGATAGGGTGAGAGCGAAAGAGAGCGCGGACGAAATTGTTCTTTGAGAGTTAATTTCTAGATAACTTTTCTATTTATTGTAGGAAATGCAGTACACTTTGCTTTTGGTCTTTTCTCGAGGAACACATGGATAATATGCGAAATTAAAACCAATTTATCTGGAGTTTTTTTCAAATTTATTAAAGCTTAATTAAAATTTTGAAGTATAATAAAACGCAACAAAAACGAAATCATGAAATAAACAAACAAAGAGATAGTTAAGAGCTTCGTTAATATATTATCCTTAACGTTATAATTATCATTATTGTTTTATAGGCTTCCAACCCACGTCATTTCTGCTACAGAATACTCATCAAAAGCTTCTTCTCACATTAATTACATTTAGTCAAAGTTCATAATTCTTGTGGGTGACAAAGAGAATCTAAAAATTTTGTCAACTGATATTATCTTATGACAACGTTCCGTACTCGGTATACTCTTTAGCATACATTTATAATACTGATATCGTATATGTTTCTGTATGTGTAGAAGTGTTGTACATCAGAACCTTTGTTGTATAAATATAAGTGTGTGTACATCAGAACGATAAATACATACACGCCATTATATACACGTTAGCTTTTGTATACTTTAGGTATACTTTGTGAATAATGCGAAGCGAACCCTGTGAAGAAACAACAACACAAGCTCTACATTTACTAATAATCATTTATTTTTCAAAACTACTTTTCAATTTTGAAACATTGAAGTACTTAACGGAGTATTATTGAATGTAATGCATCGGAGTGCCCCGAAAATGTCTGCAACAGTTTAAATGCGAATGTGTATGCAAGTAATATTGTTTGGTTCATGTCGAGAATAAGATAAGATGTGAGAAGTGTTTGAGGTTAGCTACTGATATTAATTCTATATGTAAAATCGTGTAAGGATTAACTCTGTTCACTTGCCAGCAAGCAATTTGACTTTTTTGTTCAAAGCGGATTGATGTTTTTCAGCAAATGGCCACATAAAAAGTTTAGAAACAGACTAAAAAATACATCTAAATTATACTAATAAAGACTTAATGTCGACTTTAGTTACCTAATAATTTTTCTTTAATTGTTGGTTTTGATTTATTAGTTTGTTTTGTTTTCCATTCAACTAATTTCAATTTAAATAAATTTTCTTTGATTCATAAATCGTCATATAGACGTCAGTCTATGAACAAAACAAAAATAAGCAATTGTACCTAGAGAGCACTGTAGTGCTTGTTGAAATAGAAGTAGGGTGGCTCTTTCAGTGACACAAAAACTGTAAATGTCTGCGCCAACTAATTGTCGGAACGAGTAGCAATTTTGTAGTAATTAAAAAACGAGCGTTTTGATTCGTTTTGTCTCGAATATAGAAATATATATATATATATATATATATATATATATATATATATATATATATATATATATATATATATATATATATATATATATATATATATATATATATATATATATATATATATATATATATATATATATATATATATATATATATATATATATATATATATATATATATATATATATATATATATATATATATATATATATATATATATATATATATATATATATATATATATATATATATATATATATATATATATATATATATATATATATATATATATATATATATATATATATATATATATATATATATATATATATATATATATATATATATATATATATATATATATATATATATATATATATATATATATATATATATATATATATATATATATATATATATATATATATATATATATATATATATATATATATATATATATATATATATATATATATATATATATATATATATATATATATATATATATATATATATATATATATATATATATATATATATATATATATATATATATATATATATATATATATATATATATATATATATATATATATATATATATATATATATATATATATATATATATATATATATATATATATATATATATATATATATATATATATATATATATATATATATATATATATATATATATATATATATATATATATATATATATATATATATATATATATATATATATATATATATATATATATATATATATATATATATATATATATATATATATATATATATATATATATATATATATATATATATATATATATATATATATATATATATATATATATATATATATATATATATATATATATATATATATATATATATATATATATATATATATATATATATATATATATATATATATATATATATATATATATATATATATATATATATATATATATTTCTATATTTTTCTATATATTTCTATATTTTTCTATATTTTTATATTTCTATATAGTAATATATAGAAATATATAGAAATATATAGAAAAATATAGAAAAATATTTTTCTATATATTTCTATTTTTTTCTATATTTCTATATATTTCTATATATTTCTATATTTTTCTATATATTTCTATATTTTCCTATATATTTCTATATTTTTCTATATTTATCTATATATAGAAAAATATAGAAATATATAGAAATATATAGAAATATATAGAAATAGATATAATATAGATATAAAATATAGAAATATATAGAAATATTTATATAAATAGAAATAATAAATATATAATAGAAATAATATAGAAATAATAATATATAAATAGAAATTTATAGAAAAATATAGAAATATATAGAAATGTAGAAAAATATAGAAATATATAGAAAAATACAGAAATATATAGAAAAATATAGAAATATATGGAAATATAGAAAAAATATAGAAAAATATAGAAATATATAGAAAAATAAAGAAATATAGAAATATATAGAAAATATAGAAATATATAGAAAAATATAAAAATATATATATTTGAGGGTAAATATTAAGAAACGGTTCACTGCCAAGCCTACTTTTAGATGAAATCCCAGAAGGACAGGGCTATCATCAGACTTTTTCAGTTTATAATACAGTTTTGAAGATATAATTGTATAAGCGGGATAACTACTTCAGATAATAGCATACCACAGAAGATTATGGGCGCGTACCGCTGTTTTACTATACAAACACAGTATAATCATTATCACGCTTTTCTATGCAGACTAGTTTTAGAGATACACGTTACAATCGCTTAGGTCTTGTCTATTGTTTTTGAAGTAAAAATGCCGTTTTTTCTACACTTAAGCATATTAGTTCGGGTCTCATTTTCAATAAATAGAATGTGAATGATCTATAATACATGCTCGTATTTTGTTTACTACTGTTTCTGTTTGATGATCGTTCTATATATTTCTAATATATAGAAATATATAGAAAAATATAGAAATATAGAAATATAAAATATATAGAAATATATAGAAATATATAGAAATATATAGAAAAATATAGAAATATATAGAATTATATATAAATATATAGAAATATAGAAAAATATAGAAATATATAGAAAAATATAGAAATATATATATATTTCTATATTTTTCTATATTTTTCTATATTTTCTATATATTTCTATATTTTTCTAAACATTTCTATATTTTTCTATATTTCTATATTTTTCTATATTTTTCTATATATTTCTATATATTTCTATATATTTCTATATATTTTATATTTCTATATTTCTATATTTTTCTATATATTTCTATATATTAGAAATATATAGAATGATCATCAAACAGAAACAGTAGTAAACAAAATACGAGCATGTATTATAGATCATTCACTTTATATTTCTATATATTGAAAATGAGACCCGAACTAATATGCTTAAGTTTAGAAAAAACGGCATTTTTCCTTCAAAAACAATAGACAAGACCTAAGTGATTGTAACGTGTATCTCTAAAACTAGTCTGCATAGAAAAGCCTGATAATGATTATACTGTGTTTGTATAGTAAAACAGCGGTACGCGCCCATAATCTTCTGTGGTATGCTATTATCTGAAGTAGTTATCCCGCTTATACAATTATATCTTAAAAACTGTATTATAAACTGAAAAAGTCTGATGATAGCCGTCCTTCTGGGATTTCATCTAAAAGTAGGCTTGACAGTGAACCGTTTCTTAATATTTACCCTCAAATAGTTCTGAACTATTGTTAAATTAATGGTTAAAATCTATTTTACAGACGAACCTTTTAAAAAGAAACAAATTTCGCCGAATCACATGGCAGAATCACAGGGTTCTAAGGCATTTTTATAAATTTAAACCAAATAAGATTATAAATTCACAATTATGCAGTTTCGTTTAAAAAATTTACAATATTTAAGAAAAAAGAACAAGAATATCCTTGAAATATTTTCCTGAGCTAAACTCATTTATATAATGAAAAATGTTGGAAGTTTTTTCCAAAAAAAAAAACAAACTTGATTCAATTTATTTTCTCTTTTGTTTTTGCTTTTAATTTCCCCTTTCCTCTTTCTTAACATCTCTTCGTTCCAGTCTCTTTAGGAATTTTTTAGAATAATTTTAATGGTTGTAAAAAAGCAACTTTTTTAGTGACTCGATGAGTAGAAGAAGTGCTCTTTTTTATATTGCTTTTTAAAAAAAAACGACTAAACTATTTTGCAGAGAGTAATGCTTGGGGGTTGTTTAATACTCCGAGTACTCACTTTGTGCGCCATAAATATTATTCTAATATTTTTTATTATTACGCTTGGTTGCATTTTCTTCTCAGTTCAATGGAATCTTTTTTATTTTTTTAAATAAATTTAAAGCTCGACAGTTTGATTTATTTCGTGTGAGTTTTTTATATTGAATGGCTTTTGTCTGGTTATTACTGCCGCCTCTTTTGTGCATTATAAATTTGCAAAATTTGCAAAAATATGGTCGATATAGATTATGATCAGATTTATAATATATAGCGTTGTGTTGTATAAAAAAATTACAGCATATGATTTCATTTTCCATTTCTTTTTTATTTTTAAGTTTTGTGTTCAACAAGAGTATTTTTTGTTAACTGTCTAGATTAGACTCCGCATTCACTCACTCGGTAATTAATTTATATAATTTTTTCCTTCGAAGTGAGAATTGACGATTGAATTTTCTCCTAGGTAGCGACAGAAAGTGCTGTAATGTCGTTTAATATCCTCTTCATATACGTGCCTTTTTGTTTTGAAATTAATGGTTTTTTGTTAACATCAAGAACATTTTGTTCTGAACTCTGTTGCCGACGCACCGAAAAAAGCGAAGAGATCTTTCGTTCGTAGGAAGCTGAAGCCGTAACGGCAAAGGAGGAAGAAAGACAAAGATTGGGCGCAACGAAAGGAGTCTACACTATCTCTCTCTGGTAGGGTTTTATTTTCCCGCGAGATTTGAATTCATCAAAGAGAAATAAGAGATTTTAGTTTCTTCGCTTCGGTTTCTTCCTTCCCCTGCTTAGTATTCTTTTTCCTCCCCCTTCCTCTTCTTTCCAATTTTCTTAGCTATTACTATTACTACATGCTATCCATTCTTTTTATTGTCCATTTCCGCGTAAATTTTAATTCCCTTACTTTTTTTTGACTTTATTTTCTTTTTTATGCTTTTCATGGGGATTTCCTTTCTTCTTAAACAAATTCAGTTGATTAAATTTCGAGAACAATTTTCCACATGAGAAAATTGTAAAAACAAGCAATTATCTTCTATTACTCAGGAAAAAGGACAGCAAACAGGAATAACAACAAGAGCGGGCAAAAATAACGATAACAGCGGTCAACATTTCATTTTAAACTACAAAAAGGTTGTTTTAATTCGGGTAGAAAAAATCGTTTAAGATTTGCCACATCCGAAGCATTAAAAACCTAAGCGTGCTATCCTTTCAAAAAGTATTTTCCTTTACACTTTTCTAATTATTGCCCTTCTCCGTTTCCTTAGGTCCTACTTTCCGCCATTCGTTTCTTTCTCCCTTCCACTCTTTCTTCCCACCACACGTTCTTACTTTCGTTATCTTCTTTTCTGCTTCTTTATTTTCTTCATCCATAATTGATTTTCTGTAATTAACTTTATGGATATTTATTAAATTAATAATAATATTATGTTTCAGTGATTGCTTTGTATTGAGTTGAAAAAGTTGCTTTTGATATAAATTATTTAGTTATGATTTATGACTTAATTATGACTATTGATTATGAATTTAATTGGTATTGAATTTTAAGTAATTTTTATTTAAAACTTAAATAATAAATTCCTTAAAAATTGTTCAAAAATGTTTCGATTTTTTAAATACGTTTTTATTTAATTTTGTGAAACATAAAACCAAAACCGTAACAACTACAAGAAGAAACATCAAATATCGCAACATAAAAATTTAGAATGGTTGACATGCTTTTGACGTTTCCTGATCATGTTCAAATATTTCTCATAGCGGCATCGTTTTACGTCAAAGTGATGGTCTGCGGTGTTGTGCGGTTCGTTGGTTCTTCTCTCTAAAATTAGACGTACATGTATTTGACAGCTAGAAAAACAACGAAAACAACAGAAAATAAAAACAACTAAAACACAAATTGAAATTTGAAAAAGAAACAAAAACATAATAAATAATAAACAATAAATTTATCTAAAAATATTGGGATCGAACAAACCGCAACAAAAAAGGATGCAAATTGAATTTAATTCTTAAATTAGAAATTAAATGTTAAAAGAGGTAACGTGGAATGAAGGAGAAATGAAACTACAGTTCTTATCGATTTTTTTAAAAGTTATATTTCGAGGAATTATATTTTCAAATATGTATAAATCGGGGCAATTGCTGAATCGCAATCGCAAGTGTTGAAGATCAATGATTTGCTCAGAACTGTTTTGTATAGAAGGATTCGGCAAATTGGAAAAGTAAAATCCACAAGAGGCACGTAGTTAAAATATCAACAATTGCATGTTTTATTGTTGTTCGTTTTTGAAACAAACGAGAGAAATTCAGCGATAGCTCAGGCTCAATTCAATTTTTCAGTCAATAACGTATTACCGTCATAAGCATTATCATTATTAGCGTCGCTTAGTAAAATAACGCTAATGAAATAAAATAGTTAAATCTATCAATTATTGTCATTATTAGATGATAATCATCATCATCATCGTCATCATCATCACCATCAACGTTAGTCTACACTAAATCCAAATCAATAAGCTTTTTAAGAAATAATTTCATTTATTTAATTTTTTTTTGCTATGCCTTCCGTATCGCAAAATGCGCGATAAAATGTCAAAATAATTTTAATTATATAATAAAACGATTACAAATTCATTGAAACAAATTTTCTCGAGTCGATTCGTCGACACTTATTTTATATTCGTCATCAGGCGTTATTGCCGTTTGGCATGAACGCAGAGAATGGAACGGTAGTGTATCTGCGGTCATTTTGTGGGCGGTCCGTTGCGTGTGCGACATTCTGTTAATAAGCAGTTGCGATTGAACAAGCTTGTAATCGTTTGTCACCGTAGGCTCTTAGTCAATTTATTGGAAGTAATTTTCTTACTTTTATTACTAAATGATGATTAGCAGTGGAAATTATAAAAACTTATTAAGACTATTATTATTATGTAGATAAAAAGGTTAAGATTAACGTAGAAGTTTGTGTGAAGCACGCTATCCGTAATTGTGCAGTTTTATGATTCTGAATGAGGTGGAAAATAAGCGGGCATGAATTAAAGTTTGACACGTTTCATGTAACATTATGCAAAATGTTGTCACTAAAATTTTTAAATATAAATCAGCTACGTCACCAGTCTTGAATCACGATCACTGATACAAATATTTGGCTTTAAAAGTATGCCAACGCTTTCTTGTTCGAATAAGGATGTAGACAAAGGCTACTACGTTCCTTGATATGTTTTGTAAACCTTTAGAGCAAAAGCTCTAACATCTTTTAAATCTTGCCTTAGCGCGCCGTTAGTGTTTGAAACGTATTTAAAGTAGTTAGAAAAATTAGAAAATTTCTGTTTAAAAATGCGGAAATTATTTTGGAGTTATGAGAATTATTGGGGATTGACCTTGGGGATTCGTTTTAAATGTAATCATTAAATAAGGAGTGGCTTTTTATCCCGAATTTACTAAATTTTAAAAATATTTTTAAACATTATATTTTTCCATATTGAATTTATTAATTAACTAAAATGGAAAATGAAATGAATTTACATTGAATGTTACGATTCAGTAGTATAGACGAAACTATATATACATCTAAAGGACTATCTGTGTATTATCTCGACCAAATTGGTTTTTCATACCAATTAAAAGTCCGTACAGTCGCAGCTCATTAAAATCGGTCAACCGTTTATTGTTATCCTGTGGTAGCAGTAGGATAATGGGAAACAGGAAAGTATTGAAAAACATGATTCCGCCCGGAAAAGGCACGGAAGAGCGGTTGGATGGTTTACTGCAAACAAAACCAATGCCTAAAAGGAACCAACACGAAAACAGGAAAACGGAATTTACGTTGTGGGAATGAATAGAAACGTGCTGATTGTG
This sequence comes from Physocephala rufipes, assembly GCA_963966595.1. Taxonomy (NCBI): domain Eukaryota; kingdom Metazoa; phylum Arthropoda; class Insecta; order Diptera; family Conopidae; genus Physocephala; species Physocephala rufipes. The sequence goes on along the minus strand of OZ016504.1, from coordinate 29,663,928 downwards.
TGAAAGTGATTACGTTCGTAAAGCTTTTGAAAATTGATTGCGATTTTCAATTTCGTTTGGCTTTAAAACCAAAACAAATGTTATAAAATAGATAACCGAATGCGATTCATTGAGTGGCAGAAAAAGAGGAAGACTGAGGCACGGATTGGAAGGTGGTGGGGGGGAGGGGTAGAGCGGTGTGATTAGAGAGAGGAAGTGGAGGGGTTATGGAGTGGAAAAAATAGATAAATACGATGACAATACAAAGCTTGCAAAAGAATTTGGTAGTACGATATAAATAATTGCCACGGGAAATGTAGAAATGGTGGGGGCGGGGAGGGTATGAGCATGGGAGTATATTGTGAAATTTTTATCTAGCAGTTTTCTATCGTGAATATATTTACATACAAAGCTAATTTATACCGATAAGAGACTACTGAAATATCGCATTTGTTGGAATAAACAAAACTACGCTTAAATTCTGAGATTAAGTTGTGATTACGAAGGGATTAAATGGAAATTCGAAATGTAATTGAATTAACGGTGTTAAGTGAATATATTTTGCTTCTAAATTAAATTACAATGATGACTGAAAAATAAATAAAAGCGACGCATAAGAAATATTCTTTCACATAATAAATTTAGGTTTAGGTTAGACAAACAGAGTGTAAAACTTTCTAAAACATAAAAGTAATACTATTTTTTCCTCCTCCTGTTTCGTCATAATTATCTATCAAAAAATTACTTAATTTATTTCACAATTTTTCAGCTTTCTCGATATTTTAAAGGAGTCTAACCTCTAAAACACCCTTAATTATTAAATTCTCTTTTTAACTATTTCTTAAAATTATAATGTATAACCTTTTATTATAATTAATACTATTGCAAATTTAATCGTCTATAATAAGAATCGCATGATTTGTGATTAAGAATTCAATTTGAGGGGTATCGTTTTATATTTACGAAATCAATTTCTATCCACTTCAAAATCTTCATCCTTCTCTTCTACAGGATATAATTTATGTTTTCATATTTTATTTTACATTTAAATAATTTATTATTTATTCATTTGATTTGGTATACTTTGTTTTTATAAGTTTTAATAATTATTATTAGATTGTTATTGTTACAAGAGTACAATTTTTCTTATTTTATTAAAACCGTTTACATTCATAAAATTTAAGTTTTGAAATTGCTGAAAAGGTTTCATAATGAATTATTATTTGAATTACTTCATATAATTATACTTTCTTCTTAATAAAAATTGAAGTGAAAAGAATAAATAGGAAAGATAAATCTAAAACCAATTTAATTTAAATTTAATTCAATTCTCCATCTCTAAATTTTCGTATTCTTTAGAAATTTTTAATGTGTTTTTAATTTGCATCCTATTTAGAGTTTTTTATTCCGTTGCTCAGAGTTTTCTGGGTTCTATTTTGCTCTCTCTCTCTCTTTGTCTCTCTTTCTCTTTCCACCTCTATTGCCCCGCGTTCTCTCGAATGTAACATAATTTGTACTTTTCCATTTATGGTTCTACAACATGCGTCTATCGATCAGCTTTTTCCTTAGTCGTTCGGTTTCCAACACCAAAAATAAAAAACGTTTGTGTCCTCGTTTACATCCCTCTCTGTTTGTTTTCGATTTGGAAACGTTTTATGAGAATTTTGAAAGGCAAAAAGTTAAAATAAATATTTATTCTTCGAATTGTTAAATCAAGTTTGTAAAAATATTTAAAATTGACCATTTTATTACATTTTTTCCTTTAATGGTCCGTAACGATAGAACTTATCCTGAGGCTGCGAATATGCGTTGAGTCCTGGAATTTCAAAAGAAATTCAATATTGAATAATTATTAACGATTTAACATGGTTTTTGATGAAACCTACTGGACCAAGCAATTGAAGTATTCTTGCATTGTTGAACGGAAATTAACTGTCCTCATTTTGTACAAAAGTTGTAAATTCACCTTTCCCCTTTTTGCGGTGCTCTTTCTCTAAGCGTCTCCTGCCGATGACGCCACCGCCAAAAATCATCAAAGAAAGAAATTTCAGAAGTTTTGAATTTAGTCTCTAATTTTTTCACTTGTTTTCATTAAACACGTATTTAAATTACTTTGGAGTTATTAATTTCAAAAATGCGCCTAGCCGTTTATATGGTCTTATTTCTTCTATATTTAAAAGAAAATCTCGTTTGAAATTTTGAATTTGAAGTTATTTCTGATTTTAAATAATATTTGAAATTTTGCTCCTATTCCTAGCTCTGAATTTGGTTCTTAGGCTTTCTTTTAAAATTAAGCTGCGGCTTATGAATTAAGTTCAGAATCCAAATATTGGCACCGAATTCTATTTCACTTTTGATGGTGGTGCATATTTTTCAAATAAGTTTCAATCATTCAATTAGATCTTTACCACCACTACAGTGAAGATTTATTAATTTAATACATGCACGTACATTTGCATACAGTCATGCACACACACATGCCATCACGGTTTGTCAAGCCAGTGCGCATCAATTTTTTGACGTGAGCCATCGTGTAATTGTGACTTCGCCCTTCGGTTGCGCCAGAGGGGTTGACTCCCGACTTTTTAAAGGTAAAAGGATCTGGTCAAAGGATGTGGCCAAAGGATACTCATTAGTTCGTGATACTAAAATTGCATTACATTATCTGTTTCTGTGCATTGCAAAAGTTCGAACTGAAATATTGAAAAGTTAGTGGTTTTCGTTTCGTTTTATGAATGTATGTAATTTATGTGTGCGTATGACAACTTATATAGAAGAAGTATGGTTCACAGTTTCATTTCACAATTTATGATAAAATAATAATATAAAGTAATAACGGCACTAATTTGATTATTAATAATATAATTATAAAATAATAATTCAAATATTTCATCTATATTAATATTCCTATAGTAATTTTCTTGCAATATTTTTCAATTTAAATGTAAACTCGCCCAAACAATTTTCCATATTTTCTCAAATAATAAATTGAAAAATTACTTCAAATCTTAAAATTTCCTAATTTTACTTCGACTGTGCCCAATTTTGTTAATTATTTTTTAATTATAGTATTGTGATTATGTCGCAGCTGCCCAAAAACAAAATAATATGATTCATAAATGTCTGAAAATTTGATTGATGACAAACGTGTTGCGGTTTATTGTTGATTGCTGCCGGTAGTACGATTTGTACTTAATACATTTGAATGTTATTTTTTGTTTGCTAATATCATTTATTTATATTCGTGTTGGTTAATAATCGCTAGCGTTTGTATTCTATTTTTCATAATAAAAAAATATATAATACATCATTTCTCAACCGCACGCGTGTCGTGCGTGGTTTCCATTTCAACAAAACCAATTCAACAAAATCATGGTGCGGCTTTGATTTTGCTTTCATGCTATTTTGTGTTTGCTCTAGAAGAAAATTGGTTTATTGTATTATTTGCCTGCCTGGCATAAAGCAATCGTAATTGAAATTTTAAAACTCAATAATTCTTTCGTTTTTTGAGAAGTGAATATTGATCTGTATTTTTAAAGATTTTAAATGGAATTAACCCAAAATCGTATTAATTATTATTAATTTTGAATATGCATTAGCACTTTGAGATTTGAGAATGAGATTTTCAAAATGGGAAAAAATGAATGTGAAAAGCAATCCGTGGAGGGTATGAAACAATCATGCTAGATAATCATAGTGATGCTTTTTAGTTAAGGTTGATATCGTGCCATAGAAATATTTTTCGATTGTCGATAGTGCAAGGCATAGGAAACGGTCATATTACGTAAAAGAAAAGCATTACAAAATGAGTCGATTGTCGATCGCTGCTTACTTTTCTAGAAAGCAGCTCATACCGCATTAAACGAAACAGAAAATAATTCGAAACGGAAAACAATTACCGTTACAGTTATTCTCATATAGAGAAAACTTTGTATAAAAATATTTAAATTGGTATTACCGGCACAAATGCAAACAAGCGCACATTTAACAGAATGATTAATGATTAACAGAATGAGCGCACATTTAACAGAAACATAATGATTAAATATATTATATTTTGTTTTATTGGGTTTCGCTTGGTGTGTGTTGGTTTAAAGATACGCTTACACAATTTATCAATTGTTAATCAAAGGAATTTTTATGTGACTTGGTGAGGTTTTAACCTAAGCAAATATTGTTACTATTTATGGTTCACCTAATTCAACAATTAATACTGTTAAATTATTTTGAATATGATTTATATAAATTTGATTTGAATTTCCTTTATATAAAATTATATTAAAAAAACATTGAAAATTTGGCGCTGAACGAAACGTTTAAAACGATATTTGATAATGGTTATGGCCGTCATATCGTTCTCGCTATAGATATTATTCCAAACGACACATAGAACAGAACAGCAACAGAAAAAAATATATAAATGTACAAATTAATGTTATATATGATTCTATATTGCATAGAATCGCTTCAAGGTATGGTCAAGATTACAATCGAGTGACTGACACCGTCATGATTGGCACGGTTTGAAATGAATGAAAGAGCTGAAAAAAATCAGTTTCGATTTTCTTTTCAATTAAATTCAAAAGTTAGAAACGGAAACCGGCAACTGACAACAAAACATTTAGAGTATATGAAAGTAAAAGCAATAACAACGCCCGTAGAAAACTGTTGATAGTTTAGAGAACAAAATCACCAATTGTTCAGAAACAAATGCTGGCAATTGCAACCACCACAAACAGAACCAAAATATTTAGCGAATTTAGCGAAACAAAGGCAGAACGAGTATTCTTCATTATCTTCATAAAGTTATTCTTCATAAATTTTTTTTACCAGAGCGTTTCTTTTTTCTTCTGCTAGTTTAATTCAAAAGATATTCTCGATATTCACAAAACTTTTTTTGATTCAAATAAAATATTCATTGAAAAGGGGAAAATCAAAGAATAAAGTGGTCAATCGATTTGTGCATAATTTTTAAAATTTTTCAGGACATTATCACGGTTCAGTTTTTCTTAAACTAATTCCAATTGAAGCGTTTAAAATTCGAATAAAGTTTAACTACCACCCAATTCCTATTGCCATCCCCTTCCACTGTACGGATCTTCTTTGAGACTATTTAGCGATTGATGGCAGAAGATAATAGAAATATAATGTAATAACAATAAATATTTGCCTTTTGGTTTTGCGAGGATTATAAACATTTCTCAGTGATGTGAGAATACAAGGCGCGATTACGTCCTTCTCCTTTTCTGAAAATACAAGAGAGGTCTCAATGTATTCTTGGTATTGGAATAATGTGCTTGTAGTGTATGAAATTGAAATTAATTAATCCATTGATATCACTATGCGATGGTCTTACTACAGAGTAATAATAGTATAATAGTATTATAGTAATAGTATTATATAATTATTAGTGACACGCGGAATGCTTGGAGCGACAATTTTGAAGCAGTATTGCAGAGAGTGTTTACAACATTCTAGTCAAGATCAACCAAGTTTTAAATCGATTTGTTACTGAAGATGAAACGTGAGGTCATAATTATGAGTCTGAAAATTTGCAAGAATTTATTTTCATAAATGAAAAATCACTAATGATTACAGTTTTTAGGGATTCAAATTAAAATAATGTTTAACAAATTATATTATTTAATAACAAATTAAGTTCACGTTAACGAAGTTCACCAAAATGTATTAAATCGCAAACGCAGCATCCGACATAATTGCTTTGTGCGTATTATACAGGATGTAATCAAGGAAAAAGACGTGCGAAGCTGACTTTGTGCCTTTGTTAAACTGCCGTTAAATTTGTGCTTCTTCATGGTATTGATATCGTTCACACGGCGCGACCTTGAAGGCTGCTACGTTTTAGAGAGTGTCTTTTTATGAAATTAAACCATGCGTGGCCTTTAGTGATTATTATTTGTTTACGAATTTGAAAAGATATTTTCGTATGTAACTATTTTCCGTCGATAAAGAGCTCAATTAAGCAAAATTAATGCTTATTTTTCAGAGAACCGAGTGCACTTTGATGATAAGATTAACTAAAGTTTTCTTTGCCACGTCTAAAAAATGTTTTTAAGACAAAAATAATGAAGTAAGGAAGAAGGAACGGGAGTGAACAAGATAGGCATAAATGAGTTACAATCAATAAGAAGGAATGAGAGAAATTGTAGTGATGATATAGCGAAGAAAAATTTTAATTGATAAATATTTAATTAATAAAAAGCAGTAAAGTCTAGCATTTATACGATATTATTCAATAATTCTCTTTAAAAATAATTCCTTTCCTTACATCAATCTTGTGAATGTTTTTTCTGCTTCCTTATCTCTTGAGAATTCTACAGATGTCTATAGATAATTTATTCAAGCGCCCATACCTCAAGTAATAGACTATGTCTTATACCATAATTTATTGTCTGTATTTTAAAGTAAAATAAAATTATAAGAAAATCAAATTTATCATAAAATTTTTCAAATAGTTTTTTGTCAATATGAAATTGATTGTAAAATCTAACTAATAAAATTTATTATTAGGAGAAATGTTTAAATTTTAAAAGATTTACGATTAAAGTATAAAAATAAGTAAACAAGCGAAGCGAAGAAACTAACAAGCAAACAAATCTACAGAAAATGCGAATCTTATTAAATGAATTTCTTTTGCAACAGAATGAAAATAAACAATGCGCAAACATAGACTGATTGAAGACAAAAATTTGCCGTTGTCACTTGCAGCCTATTGCTTACGTTCTCACATAAGCCTCTCCACAATTGTTCTACTCGATTCCATGGTGATTCCGTGAGCAGCAGCAAACTCAAATGATCTTGGAGAGAGTGAAGGAAAAACGTATTTATTGAAAACATCATACTCTGATGCCTTCCATTAAAACGTGCCTTCCTTTGTATTCATTAATTTCATTCCACGCGCACGTAGTAGATGTATTCACATTAATTACCACGGAATTTGCAACGGAAGTGGAAGAGGAAAAGACAAAGGACAGACCGGAAGGAAGTCAAGAAGGAAGAGTAAGTAAGAAAGAGACGGAGCGAAGAATGAAAAGAAGGAAAAACGGATGGTGGGGAGGAAGGAGGGAAGACAAGATGGAAAGATTGCAGGATAGCACAGCAAGACAACATCAAAAGGAAATGTTAATCAGAATCACATCCATATTGGATACTATGGTTGATTATATGCGAGTGTGGGGATGAGTGAGTGTGTGCGAACGGATGTATTCACTCGTTCTGATAACATTCAAAATTGTTGTTATACGTGCGTTCGTATTATTGCCATTACAATCATCATCATCATTAAATATCAACATGCCTACTGTTTGTCATTATTATCATCATCACTTATTCAATTATGTTAGTGGCGTTATTCAATATAAGCAGATGCTTGCGTATCACCGTCAGCATCATCAACGACTTTTAGATTTAGTTTTTCTTCTAAAATACTACGATCGTGTGATTTCTTTGAATATCATTGGTTCATTTATCAGAATTTTGTATGGGCTCAGGGAAATTTGTTATTTCTATAATTTCTGAGGTTTTCATTCGGAATTACACGCCTCCGATTATATATATATATTATTTATGCTCGATTTTCTATTTCAATAATTGTTCCTGTATTGCCTTCCTTTTACTTGCTTTAATATTTTAAATTTTATTTGCCTTCGTCTTCGTCTTGTCAATGGCAATGAAATCTTGATTATCATCAACAGCATCATTCAATACATTCATGCTCAAATTCATTGCTTTTCGGTATCATATAGTGCCTTTGTCATCTTTTGAAACATTTCCGATAGCAATTATAGAACCTTATGAACATTAGTTTCATAATATCATTGCTAAATTATCATGGTTTTTAGATGACGTTTCTGTTTGAAGTCATTATTTATATCATCATTTCAAATATCATTGCCTCTTCATCTCGATATTCACTCGAATCTGCTTGTGATAATCACAGCGGATATCCCTTTATCTCGCTTCACATTAGCTTTTCTCATTGCTTGGGACTTTTTGATTTGAAATTATTAAATTACTAAATTGAAATATTTTCGTTTGAAGTTTCCTTTAATTATTTATTGTTTTTTTAACATACTCTAAATGAAAAATGCTTTACAGTATCTAATTTGTCATCCAGTAAGAATTTGTTATTTTTTAATTCATTAGTTAGCCTTTAATTCATTCCAGGAATAAGCATTAAATTTTTATGAACTTTCTTAAAGTAATCAAACGGAAGTTAAGCCAGTCAACGAAATAAAACGTAAAGAAAATATAATCAACGAATTATAAGGCAGATTATTTAGTATTCTGTATTAAAATGGAAAGTTAATGGTGGTTCAGATCTTCTTAAGCACGCCATTAAGAAGGATTAGTTAATTAAAAGCTTTAACTTATTTATTAAAAAAATACGCACAGTTTTCAATTTTGGTCTATGATACAATTTCTATAGTATAAATAAATTATATTTAAGCTTGAAATTTTATTTATATCTCCAAACTCATTCGATCGCTCAAGAATTACAAGATTAGATTACAATAATTTTTTTCATTATTATTTCTGGTGTTTCTTCATAAAATGGGTAGTGATCGCAATAAACATTTCGATCCATTTGTTATATCTTTTGAATTTAATTAACTTTGGAGCAGTGTCGAAAATCGAATAAAGACTGCCGTTAGAAGTGGTAACATTCGTTGTTGTTGTTGTTGTTGTTGTAAATACGGTAACTATATCTACTGTTGCTTCTACTGTTGTTTGCTATTACGATTGTCGCTAATGACAACCACGTTATGATTTATTGGTTAGCTATTGTTGTTGTTGCTGTTTTTGTTATATAGACATGATTTGTCAGACGCGCATATCGTATTGTCGGTGGCATGCATATGTCGGGTGCGTTGTTTCCTAACGTGTGAGAGGGATGTTATTATTGTGTCTCTTGGCGACAAGACGCAGCTGTGTTTTGAAGTACCTCGCCGTTTGCTCGGTATGCCTTTTTTGCTCGTAAATACGTAGAGTCCGGAAACTATTCGACCCATTCTTCTTCTCCGTGCCCATTTTGGCAAGAAAAAGTTACTTTTAAGTTTTGTATGGATTACTCTTCTTTATGTTTTTTTGCCGTATTAAATAAGAAATAATTTAATTTTAATCCTGCCTTAGAATTTTTTGCTTAAATAAGAAATTTTACAATGTTGGGAAGTCTTCTGTCATAAATTCCAAAAAAACTGAATGGTTTAATTTAGTCCTGGTTTTAGTTTTAATTGTAAAAATCAAAAATCGATATTACTGTAATGTTTCAATACATTATCTATTTATCAGCTTTTCTTCTAAAAAAAGAGAAAGACGGACGAACATTTTTAGGTCACGGCTTGTGTGGATGAGAACAAATTGACAATTTCTATAGGAGTAGTTTTATATGTGGATGTAGATGTGTGTGCGGTTACGTGTGCGTGTGCAATATTCCTTGAAGTCAGCCTCATTTTCCCCGGAATGAGCTTTTGCTATTCCGAATTGAATACCGAATCTCTTCCTCTTCCTTCCGAATGTAGTCTGAATTTTCTGAATAATTAAAAACTTAAGGCGTTTGCGGTGTTCGCTTTTAATGGGTTTTTATAGCCTTCCATGAAGTTTAATAAAAGGATCGCATGACTCGTCGCATCATTAAATTAAATTTTGTAGCTTATGTTTCATTTCCATTCATTTTCTTTGTTAAAAGAAGAAAAGAGGTGGGGAGGTGTTTTCTGAGAGGTTGCTTGGTACACTTAAGTTCGCCGTAAATACGTTCGAGTGTGAACGTTTATGGATTAAATTATACCGTAATAGGTATCATAAAAAACGGGTAAATGTCCGTCTGTTAAGACTTCATTAATTGATGTCAAGTGTGTGTGTGTGTGTTTCAGACAGAGTAATATAGTCTGTTCCCCCCCTCTTAAGGGCTCAATATTTTTCGCCTGGTAGACATTTATTGCGGTGGGCTTAAGATGTTTATTACGATTTCTTTATTAATGGAGAATTTAATAGTCTTCGATTAAGATTTAACAATTCGTCTTTAATTGGCTCCTATTTATTTTAAGTTTTTGGTTTTATATTAAAAATGATTTACCAACGGATACTAAACCAAAAATTGGCAGAATTTAATTTGTTTCTCAAATTCAAGGAAAATCTTTTATACAAAGTAAAAGGACGAATTTATGTTATATTTTTAATGAAGCGTGTACTTAATTAAATTTTTTCATTTCAATTACGCAGTCAGTGTTTATTTTTGTTTTTATAAGTAACGATTAAAATGAGCATACTTCTGTATTTATTTTCTGAAATTCAAGAGAAACGAAAACTTAATTATTCCTTCACAACAAAAAAGTTGGCAAAATAATTTTAATTTTCATGCTTCACTTCTCATCCACATCTACAAAATATTTAGTTGAAATCGACAAAAGAAAAAACGGAAAAAAGCAAAAAAAAGCTAAACTAAACAATGTTGAACGAAATTTGGGTTTTCTTTTCTGACGGTTCCAAAATAACGTTAAGGATAACTCCTTATTTTTGCCGTGGCTTTGAAATTAATTTTATTCCTGTTGCGAAACCATGAAGAAAGAAAATTAATGAACGGAAGTGGCTACAGAAAGTGGAATGTGAGGGTGAGGGTAAGGGTAAAGGCGGTGATGAGGATGTCAAGGTGGGAGTTTCTTCAAAAAGAAATATTGATTCGTCGTGAATGAATATTTGAAATTGAGTTTGTGGATTGCATTAGTGATTGTATTAGGCGTATTAAATTGAAAAAAAGAGTGCAAGTGAATAAGAGTAAGAGAAAATAAGTGAGTAAGAGTCGCATCAAAATATACATAACAATTTCCTTCCATTTCTCAAAAAAGTATGTCTTTTCTTTTATCTTTCTCCCTCTTTTCATATCTTTCTTTTCCTCACTTTTTCTAAGAATTAAAGTTAATCATCATTCATCCCATACTCCCAAATTCACTTTATCGGATCATAAAATGAGCAGAAAATATTCAGCAACTCTCCATGTGATAAAAGTCAGTCGGAAGATCACGTTAGTAGTTTTGACGGTTAAGGAAAAAATATACGGTTAAGCGACCGTGATGAGAAGCTGTGCTGATGATGCGTAGCATCAGGAGCTCGTGGGAACTTTGAAGCATAGTGAAGCGTAGTAGATTCAAGAGAAAATTTATTACTCCGGCGCTTTTGATGCTGAGGATTTTTTTTTAAATCAGAAAAGTGTGGTTTTTTGGTCGATGTTGTGGAATTTCTTTTATGTCTTTGTTATATTTGTTATTTTTCATATATAATAAACTAAAATCAACTTAAATTAAAATTGAAATGATAAAGAATACAGAAAATTTATTAATAAGAATTACGTGGTTTTGAAATTGAGCAGAATTTTTGAAACATAAACTGAAAATTAAAAGAAAAAACAATGATAAACTTACTATTGATAAAATATAAAAAAAATATAAAATATAAAAATATAAAAAAATGGTATATAAATCCTGATTTCTATAGATCGACAGACGGAAGACAAGATGGATGGGGCTAAACCGAATCGAATGGTCATCGAAATCGAAACATATGTACTTTCTATATCTACTGAATACGATTACCTGTTAAGTGGGTTACAAATTGAATGGGAAACTATTTCTATTCCTACGACTCTGCGGAACAGTCACAAACAGAGCAATATAATTTACACAATTTTAATTGCGAATTTCCCTAAGATGATTATGCCGATGAAATTTATAATTTTTTATACTAATTAAAATTCAATTTCTGGCCTAATACAGCGTCTGTGTGTGGCCGTTGCAATTGTCGATGCTGACAATATTCACAGCTAACGTGATCATTATTTTAAATGAAATTTGTTTCGAATATTGTGGCTTTGAATATTCGTAAAATACAAATGTATATATACAAGTAAACGTTCGGATTCAAACATTGCATATTCGTAGCACAATTTTGGCTAGGTTTATCGTAATCGTTAAGTTGTTAAATATTAACACGTATCTTTTCCAAACGAATTTGTTGAAACTGAATTACATACTTTTGAGCTAAAGCGATAAACGATTCAAATTCAAATGAATTTTGCGTAGAAATGCATTCAATCGGAGCAGATTTGAAATGAATTGAATCGAAAAAAATGAGACGTATTTAAAACGTTAATAAGTTTTAATTAAATGAAAATAATTGCAAAATCACTTTTAAAAAAGGAGAAGTAAATTGAAAATTATGTTGGAAAATAAAATATAATAAAATTTCGGTTAGTAATCTTAAAAATTTAGAAAAACTGCAGAAACTACAAGAAATTTAGGAAACAACTTTTACTTCTTCCCTTTTCGTCTTTCTTCCTTTACTTCTCCTGTTGGCTTTATGAATACTCTGCGCATTTATATGTATGTGTTTATGTAGAAGATCTCTTTTGGTTGGAGAAGAATTATTGAAATTTTATAAAGTTCATGCAGAATATTCTTTAGAAAGTATGCACAAGTTTTTAGTTCGAGTCACCTCAATGAAAACTTTCAAATTTAAAGAAGTCAAAACTTTATTTGGATAACAATTTTCGCAATTCCTTGTCTTTTCTAATCCTACTTTGGTCATTTCTCAGTCATTTCTTAACTTTTGAGAAACTTTCACACACTTATGTAAAGAATTCATTTGTTGGACATAGTTTTTTCTGCTTAGAATTGCATGTATTACGCAAGTAATTTCTACGGCTTTTAAAAAAATTGTCCAGTTTCCGTATTTTCTTCATCAGAATTTCTTGGTTTTATATTTATAAGTAGTTGGATTAAAGGAAGCTTTTTGGCGTTGCCTGGAAGTGTGGTTTGCGGAGTCCGGTCTGGAGAACTTTATTGCTTTCGTTGTTGGGAGTAAATCAATTAAATCCAAATTATCAGATTATGCAAGAACGACTGAGAGCATAACGTTAGGTTTGTTTGATGTTTTTGATTAAACAAATTCTTAGAAATTCTCGAATAAATTAATTTACTAATGAAATAATTTTTTGCTAAAGAATTACTTTACGTTTTATAAATTTTTGCTTTAAAAAAGCTATAAAAAATCAATAAAATAGATTTCTTAATATCTTCCTAAACTTCTACTCTTTAGAGATTTTCCTCTTTTTTTAAAGTATTCTGGTAAGATTCTCCATTAAATCCGATTGCATGATATACCCCAAGTATTTTATATTAAAGGAAATACAAATCGCCTGTATGAACATTGGGTAAAGATTCGGATTGAAAGTAATTGAAGAGCGTTTGAGATACGAATGCAATAATTCCAATATTTTTCATTTTAACACCATTATGAATGACTTTTTGTATTAATAAAAATAAACATTATGGCTAAATTGAAAGAAAGTAAACCACCAGAACAAAATAATTTTTCCATATTTTTTGTGAGAAAAAAGTGCTTACGGGCAATTTCGTACATTCATACCTATTCTTATACGTATCATACATATGTATGCATAATGCATATATATATATATATATATATATATATATATATATATATATATATATATATATATATATATATATATATATATATATATATATATATATATATATATATATATATATATATATATATATATATATATATATATATATATATATATATATATATATATATATATATATATATATATATATATATATATATATATATATATATATATATATATATATATATATATATATATATATATATATATATATATATATATATATATATATATATATATATATATATATATATATATATATATATATATATATATATATATATATATATATATATATATATATATATATATATATATATATATATATATATATATATATATATATATATATATATATATATATATATATATATATATATATATATATATATATATATATATATACACCAATATTATCCTGGTTTTGCCAAAGTACATATAACCGGATATACTTTTAAGTGTACTCTGCCGACATATCGCAATATATACGAGTATTTCAAAGTCATCATTTTGATTCTGGAGTATGTCGCCAACACGAAAAAGCAATTCCATTTCAAATTTTCCAACAGTGATGGCAATTTTTAAATTACATTCCAACAAGATCCGTTTGAAAAAAACTTCCACTTCAGCAAACACTCACGTGCAAAAGATACTCTCCTTACACTCCCTTACATACACTTTCACATACAAAATCATCCAACCCGTCCACTCTTGCATTGTTGATTATCACTATTGTGTCGGTGAAAGGATGACAAGGGGGCGATAGGCCGTGAGTACTCTGTAGAAAAAAAAATCAAACATCTCGACTGGAGAAAAAATTGAAACGGAAACTTAAAAAAATTTGAACTAAAAGCGTTTTAATGGCTCTCTGAATATACTAAAAAATCCGCGCAATTTACTCGGTGCCAAATGGCTTAGGTGTTGGTATTTGGCTATGCCAAGAAACCAGCATACCGCCACGCCCACCACAATGGCCATAAACTTTTGCATGAAAGTCGAACCAACGTGAAAGTGTTTAAAACCACAAAGCAATCACGAACCACGAATGAAATGAATGCCCGGATTTTCAGACAAACGAAGATCGAAAACGAAAACCAGAAAAAGTACCAACTGCAATAAAAACAAAGTAAAGAAAAAAAAACAAAATCCTGAAAAATACAATTGCTGAAAAAAACATGTTGAAAAATACAATTTAAAGAAGAAAAAAACGAAACAAGAAGGAATAAACTGCAAACTTACGGAAGTAACAATAATAACAACAACAGCAATAAGAACAAGCGCAACAATAATTCCAACAACAACAACAACGATGCCGGTAGTGTGTAAAAAAAGTTTTGTAAGAAATTTAACTTTTGTCAAATTGTGAAAAGTTTTTCCGGATGCCCAAACGTTTAAAATTTTTACGCCCGATTCTCGGAGGAAACTTTTTTAGTCCGATTTTAAGAATGAATTGGGTATTTATACACCGTATATTGTGCGGTATATATATCGTTTGTGATAAGCGTATGTATACGTGTGTATGCACATGTATCAATGTATGTGCATTATGGTTGTTTATACGTGTGTGTGTGTTGCTTGTGCATCCATTCGACGCCATTAAACCGACTATTTTTTGTTATCCGTAATCGGTTTCGGCTTTTAATTTTGATGTGCTTAACCAAAACCAAGAACCCTTTTAAAAAATTTATTTTGTTAAAAGTTTTCTTTCTACAAAATTTCTTTTTATATTAAAATTGTTTATTAAAACTGAATTTTAATACATTCATAACTAATTGGATTTAATGATATTTAAATGAATAATAAATATTTCATGATATATACACGCAGGTTGCTAGGATCTGATTTGAGGGTAGATCGACGATATAACATCCTAAGTGTTTAATTCTGTTCGAGATCAAGATTGGTCTGTCACAAAATCGAAAATGTGATGAAAATTTGAATCAATTAATTAGATTTTTTTATAATGCACTTAGCACGTCTATTGCACTTTCTTTCGGCATTTTCTTTGATTGGCTATTGGGCCCTATCTTCGATTGATTGTAAGTTATTGCCACTGTTTTCAGAAATGTGTTCTTGTAGCCTGTTTAGACTGCATTATAGTTAGAGAGCATGACAGTTGGTTCAATGGTATGGTTGAGATCTAAAAAGTCAGAAAATAGAGTTGAGTGTTTTTAAACTATTTTCGCCATGATACCAACTTCTTGACGGTTATATCCACTCCTTAAAAACTATTCGTCAAAAGTAAATTCCGCCATGCGACGACCTCATAAACTGCTCACTTTTAAACTGTGAAATGATCGTATGAAAAACCCAAGCGAATGTTGAACACACAAGAGTAAGAATGCTAAAAGACCTTCATTATCTTATTCTGCTGAGAAGTTTTTATAATGGAGATGATATTCAAGAGAAAGTGGCGTGAGTATTAATAAAAAAAACACACACACACAAACAAATATGCACACACACAAACACAAGCAAAACGAAAAGAAAGAATTCCCTGTCAGAGAAATCCTTATCCTGCATTTCTTATCCTTTGTCGGTGGGAGTCAACGACACCGACACCAAGTCGGGCGTCGGTGACGGTACTGCCGTTACCTAGCGATAACTTTGATGTATTTTTAACAGCAGTATGCGGTTTATCAGAATCTGATGCAACCACTGATTAACCGCTCGAGTGGGAAGGGGGTGGGGACCTGGTGGTGGCATGGTCTGGGAAAGGGAATTGGTGACAAAAAGTAAAAGAGCAAAGATGATAAAATGGATTGTAGGATGGACGGCTTAGAGAAAGAAACAAATGCAGTCGACTAATCCGCGATGGGAAATGATATTTCGTTTTGTTCTGTTTCGCGTTTTGTGGCAGACAACTCTTTGTCTGTCGCACAGTAATCAGTGATGCTTCTTCAGATTTCACATACACATTCCTCTTTTTGTTTGTGTGTGTTTTTTATATTCATTACTTTCCTTGTTCGGTCCTTTCGTCGTTCGGTTGTTGGTTGTTGGTGAATATTATAATTCTAAACTTCAACCTTTCTCAGTACTATTTTTTCCCCTCAACCCCTCTCTCTCTCTTTCTCTCTTTCCCTCTTTCCATTGCTTTCGTCATAAAGAATTCCACAGTGAAGCCACGCTGTGTCTTGTGCCGTGACGTTTGTTGCAACAATATTCAGCCTTCTGTTTACACCGGCGCAACCGGTGTGGTGTGCTAGCAATAACAATAACGAAAAATAACAATGAAAATTTTGTTTGGTTTCTGTGTAACGGCACCAGCTGCAACGGCACTACCGGCATCGCGTTGTCTTCAAAGCACTTAACTGCTGCTTTAAGTTTCAACGCCGTTGGCGATGGTTTCAGTTCTTGCGAGCAAATGCCACGCAGATACTTGAAAATGGAGAAGTCCAAGAATAAGAAAATAAAATATGTTAATGTATTAAAGGTGATACAGCCAAGAGAAGCTAAGAGGAATGTGTGTGGGTGAGAGAGAGAAGGGAGGGGGGAGAGGGTTTGTAAGCGTTAAAGACGAAATATAAGGCAAATGATAATGCTCATAATCAAGAAAAATTTCAAGAAAACTTGTATTTTTGTACTATTTTTGTAGGACGAGGATATTTCAAGGCAGTTAAAGTAGCAAAAGACAAATGGAAAATATACATAGAAAATATAATGTTCCTTTACAGATTCACTACCTGAGATTCAAGATCTAAGGGCTTTAAAATTCATTAAATTTGCATCAAAAAATTCCAATTTTTTAACGCTCGTTTATTCGCTTAAGTCTATTGCAAGTATTTTTTTTATTTGTGAAAAAGTATGTAGTGGAAAATGATTTAATTCCGTAAAAGCTTTACAAATTCTTTTATTTATTTCAAAAAAAATTTGATTTAAATAGAAGAAAACCATAGTAGCCATTATGTAACTACTGGTTTTATTTAAACATTAATTAAACTCAGGCATGTAAAAAAGAATACTTTTGCCTTTTACTACGGTGACCCAAATCAAATGCTGTGTCTGAGGTAAAAAAGTCTATGAAATTGTCGCCGTATCTCTGAAGCTTTTTAATTTCGACGAATGCTATAAAAATTTTTGTTTTTGCTTATTCGAATATACAAACAAAAACACAAGCACTGATAACACTTTTAATCTCTTCTGACACGTATATCATATCCTCGAGCACGGTGTAAAATCGGTATTGTCCAATATTTTTTTAGATATAAACTCATATTAATCCTGCACTACAAGACTTACTGGTTCACTGGGAAAAAATGGACATGGAATTTCCACCGGACGACAGTGTCATATTGGGAGGTATTTGTTAAAAAATCGGTGCTTAAATTAATATTAATATAAGAATTCGAATTTATTGTATGCAAGTGAAAATGCATAATTGGCTCATTATGACTATCCATCACTATTAATCCACTCATGACTCGAACATCGAAATATTCATCAATCAAATAAGTATATAAATATATTATGGTAATGTAGGGTGTATGAGTTTCAACCAGAGCAAAGCCAAAACTCTTACTTACTGTAATCGCGATGATTGTTTGTGGGAAAATATCTCATGGAGGATAACAAGGACAAAGGCTAAATTTTATAGTGTTGAAAAAACTGAAATGGACTTTCAGATCCATTTGGTTTTATTTTTGAATGAAAATAAAAATATTAATAAAAATAATATTAGTTATAATATATTTTGTATAAAGCAGAAATTGGTTCTTAATAAATTGTTTTCTCCTTGCATGATCTATTTAATTTGTTTTCGTTTTTTACTTCATTTTATTTTGTTTCAAAGTGCATTTTTAAAAGAGCGCACGTGCCTTCATGCAAATTTTTGTAAATGCCAATTCTTTTAATAATAAATTTGTTTACATTTATATAATTCCTTTTTTTGGTATTTTTCGTAGCAGTGTGTATTATTTTAATTATTCCATATGAAAAATTCCAAATAGAATTTTTTCGAGTTTGTACGCGTTTTTGTTAATCGCATGCTTTTCTTTATGTTTTTTAAAAAACATGTGTGTGTCGTAGTACACGTTTTTTAGGAAAAATTTGTAGATTATGTATAAAGGGGAAAAATATATTCGATACATTTTTTCTAAATCATTGTCTATTATAAATATTCTATATATATTCCAATAATATTTTTCAGTTATCTTTAATTTTAGTATTTTCCGAATTCTAAACATTTTTGATTATGAATAACTTTATTTTAACATTTTTCGAGAAGAATTAATTCCCAGATTTTTTAAATATATATTTTTGTGTATTTCATTACATTTCACAATGGTCTTTTGTTGAAAGTATTTAATTTGAAATTTATTAGAGATTATTAGAGATTATGCTCCCTGGTAAGGCTTTAATTCTCAACTATTTATTTATAGGATGCTTTTATGGCAAACCCTAAAAGAGTATCTTATTTATGATCGTGTCCTAGTTCGTGGTTTTTCCTTCGCAAAACAACCACACCTTCACGAAATTACTTGTTTACCTTTCTTATCCTTACCTTCTTTTATATTGTCCTATTTATTTGTTTCTCTTCGTAACTTATTCTAGTCATTTCTTTGATGTTAATGCATCATCATTACTTTCGTTCTTTTATTACATAAGAAGTTATTCATATATTCTTTTAGTTTGCTATTCCTAAATTTCTTTCAGTTTGTTATTGAAAATGGGAAACACAAATTGTGAATACGTATCGAGATTTTGGGGTTATGAAGTAATTTTTAGAATAAGTGGAAATAATTATTTGACTTCTTTGTTCTTTAACTGCTTTAACTTCTTTAAGTTTCAGGATTTATGATTCGAATACCGAGGTACATGTTTTGAACATTGAATCCCTTCATCAGTAGGTTATCATTTTTTGCAAAATTTACCCAAATATTTTTCCCAGAGATTTATTGTTTGAATTAAAATGAACAAAGTAAGATTAATTAAGGAAATTGTTTAATTAGGGAAATGAAAACTGGCAAGATTATACTCTTTACTTGTTTCAAAATTAGGATCGAGAGCCCATCCCGCAGTACTTCACAATTTTGCTGCATTGTTTTAGTTTTAATTTTTTGTTTTATTCCTTCGAAAGAGCTTTGTGTCTAAAGGCAAATTTGTGCGCGTTTAATGCTTTAAATATTCTTCCTTTATTTTCAATTGGGTCAATATATGGTGGTGGGGTGTATATGTTTGTATGTATGTACGCATGTATGTGTGTGTGTGCGTGTGTGTGCCGAGCTTCTTTAACATAATTTCGGCGGTGAAAGAGAAAAATTTAAAAGACTGTAATACTATTAAGGATGTATTGTTTTTGTTGTTGCCATCGCCATCACTGCTACGGTAGTTGCGTTGTAACTGGCATAATGCCTCTTTTGCTTATCTTCCTTTGCTTTTCATTTGCATTTCTTCTGGACAGTTTATAACGTTCGTTTAATCTTTGTTCATTGTGCTTTGTTTGTTACACAGGTTTTATTTTTGTTGAATTTATTTTCCTTTTTTATCTCTTCTGTGTATTAAATATATATACTCTACACTCGAAGGGATGGAACATATTCACTGACTTCCTTCCGTTTGTAACGCATTAAATGAGGCGTGGCAAGTATAGAAAAGTACATATTCCTTTTTAGAATAACCTCTTGCGTCGATTTATCCATATCCGTCTGTCTCTCTATAGAAGTTATGAATGAAGTCGAACGTAGGGGGATGGAGGGAATTTCGATAAGAAATTTGGTACGAATATCCGCTGTGATCATCGGTTGTTTGGGATTAAAAATTGGCTAAATCGGACCAGATTCATTCCTGTCTTTTATACAAAATTCAGTATTAAAGGCTGGTTAATTATTTGATGGTATTTTGGACGCAGATTGTGTTGAAGATTAGTAGACCTAAATTAATAAAGAAAAATTAAATGTGTTACTAAAAGGGGCATGCACTGATTATTGGGATCGGACTATAAATACATATTACGGGTGTAGAGTATATGAACTGACGGCCGGACTGACGTTAGTATGCTTACATGTTTTTTATTCGAGATATATAGAAAGAGAGAACGACTTCAGCATTGTTGAGGTTACATATTTATGCCACCACTTGGTGATGCTGTTCACCTATACCGTTGCTCTGACAAATATTCTAGCGGTCCATTTAGACCAGATAAAATGGAAATCAGCGAAAGAATTCGTGTAGACGAATTATTTTGCGAAATGTTGGTGGTTTAGGTATACTGAAGATGGTTGTTGTGTTGGGTAGTGGAGGGAGAGTAGGGCGGTTGATATGTGATATTCGTTAACGTCCTCTTTAAGAGTTGCATTACTGGAGGCCCCTTAATGGTTTTTATATGCGAAAATGTTAACCGAATGAATGACTTTAGCTGCAGGTAATGTCGGAAATTATGAATGCAGTCGATGCTCTGTGTTGCGGTAAAGAGAAAGCTTTTCCCACTCACACACTCTCACTTTATCTCTCTGGCATTTGAATACCTTTTGTTGAGTGTGAGAGTGTAGTAGGGGCAAGTACGTCACGGCTTAACCGTTGAAAAGAAACACATCATACATATTCATTCGTTTATGCGAGACGAGATGAGATGATATATGATGCCTTTATGGAGAGAGAGAGGGAGGCATATAGTTTCGATAAAATGCTAGAGTGTGTTGACATGCATGTACGTACGTGGTTTAGGATAATATTAAGCGTTACAGGAGAGGAGGCTACGAAGAGTGATCTATAACGGAGGAGTTTATAGGCTTTGAGGTGATCGGAAAGGGCAATTTCTAATGTATCTTCATGAGGAAAAAGCGCGGATTTGGAAATGTGGTCAGTTAAATTGAAGTTAAACTAAAGGCACTCGAAAACTAAACCGGAAAAAAGATAAAACGGGAAAAAAGGTTATGAGATAAAAATAGGAAAAGTGAAAAATAATATTTTTACAAATTTTTACTAGTTCCTTTTCGAAAAATTTGTTTTTTGTCGGACTTAATATTTTTAATTTCGATAATTGAGTTCAAACAATTTCAATAGTTGTTCCCGTTATTTGTATTACAAAAATACAAAAATGTAAAAATAATTCAAATTTAATTTCAAATAAATTAGTAAAAATAATAAAAATAGTGTAATTCTACCAAAATTCTTACAAAATATTTCACCGTTTCTTTGAATATTTGAATAAGTTTACTTAATCATATTTGAAATCAACTGCAAGTTACGAAGACTTATAATAAATTTTGGATGAATTTTGTTTCTCGCTGAATAAATTTCCTTGAAAAATCTTAGCAAATATTAAGTTAAACCTACGAAAATCTGCAGAAAATCATTAAAAGTTGAAAAGTTATTTTGAAATTTTAAATATTGTAAATGGCTTCTGCGTCTACTGAGTTTACAATTTAGTAAACTTGGCGATGACAGCCCAAGGCGTACAAGTAATAATCTTTCACTTTATTCAAGTTGGCGTGCGATTTAATAACTTTTACTTTCCCCAGAATAATGCATTATTGTTGCTTGCAGTGGGAGTTTCATTGCATGCAAATCATTACGTTTAGGCGCTTCTCCTAAACTCTGTAACGCCCGTGGACACCATTTAATCACCATTTAATCATGGAAGTCATATAAATTCATTCCTCGCATTATGATTTTATAAATGATGTTCATTGATGATGATCATAATCAAAATGGCGATGATAATAACAACAACAAAAACAATAAAAACAAATAAGGATAACTTTTCTCATTTAATGCCAGTTCAGTTTTATCGAAATGAAAATGAGGTCATACATTTCGTCTTACCTCAAACCCTTATCTCTTCTTCACTATCGTCTACCTTGTAAAAACTTGCCACTTCTGGGCTCTCGCATCGACTGTGAAGCCAGCGATATGCCACACCACTCGAACTTTCAACGGTTTGAAGGACTTATATGAGATTTTTAGCCGTGTGATACTTGTGTGATCAGCAGAAATGCCATCGCCATATTATTTTTTTAGAGTTTTCATTTTTTTTTGTTTCATTCCTACTCGATGTTACGGTCGTTTTTTTTCTCCTTTGCTCTGAAATTTTTTGCTGCTAACGACGGTGATGATGATGGTGATGATGGTCGTGATAGCGATTCGAATAAGTGGAACGTTGTGGTTAACAGAAAAAACTTTCGTGAATTTAGCTATGCATGTGAACGTCATAGTGACAATGAATGTGTCGAGCTCATGCTAGTTATGCTTGTGTGACCTATAAACGGAGTTGCCATATTATTTTCTATATACGGTTTTAGTGAAAATATATGCTATAATGTTAGTAATAGAGTGATAGCGATTGTGATAGTAATGGTGATGGTTATAGTGGTTGAGATAGTGCTAGTGATAGTGGTAGTGATAGTGGAGGTGATAGTGATACTGATGGTAAAAGTGATAGTGATCATGAAGGCGAACTTCTCCATTCACCGGTCATCGTTAGTTGTAGTAGTAGTGAAAGTGATAGAGATGCGATGACAGTGATAGTGATAGTAGTAACAGTAGTGAAGATTAGAGTAGAAGTGATATAGGAATAGTGATGGTTAAGGTAATATTGATAGTGCTAGTGAAACTAATACTGATAGCGGTGAATAGCGATAGTGATGGTTATAGTAATGGTAATTGTGGCAGTAATAGCGGCCGTGATAGTCGTAGTCATAGCACGATATAGTGGTAGATGTAGAGGTAGAGGTAGAGGTGACTGTAATAACAGAAGTCATAGTAATGGTGATGATTGCAGTGATATTAGTAGTGATAGTGACAGTAATAGTGGTAGTGATAGTCGCAGTATTAGTGATACTGATAATAATATAGGCAGTACCTGTTAATGCGATAACGATACCGAGTATGCTAGCGATAGGCTTGTTGATAATAACTGTAATAGTGGTCCTAGTGATAGGTAGTGGTTCTGGCTTTTGGTAGGGGATGATGGTAATGGGAATGATATTTGGTGTGACGGTAACAACTGACGTGATAGTGATGCTATTTGCGATAGTGATAAAGAAATAATCGTAGAAAAATATATGTTTCAAATTTCGCATAAATTATAATTAAAGGACAAGAACAATCATATTTAATAAAACAGCTATTTAGAAAACACCAAACGACAAAATCTTTTTTTTAAACTTCCGATTTTTTGAGGTTAGAAACAACATTTTTAAAAAATTGCGTCAAGATTTACCCTTTTAGCCACTTCTTTATTCATCTTATATATTTAAGTGTCCTACGTGAGCACTCCTACTCCAAAAGGCAAACAAGTTCGAAGGGAAGGGATGATACGTATTTTAATTAAATTTATTCGCATGAGACAGATTCAAAGTGTTACAATCTCCAGAGGAGAAACTTTAGACCTTCAGATAAATCCGTTTAAAATTTACGAGGTCCAAAGGAAATTCAGATGAAATTCAACTCGCAGTCAGTATAATCCATCTCACCCCTACGTGGTATCTGCACAAATCCCTAAACCACACATTTGTGCGTGTGTGTTGAAATGCTCTTGCGTATACTCTTTACCCGTATTCTCTTGTAACCTGCATTGCAGTCATGACGCACCCATGCGTGCAATTTTTATATAGTATAAAGCTGTGAATATCCTTTCGTTTCTCTTCTTTTAATGCTTTATTGTCAAGTTTCCTGCGTTCCTTTACTGAAGAAGATATATGGAAAAGACTTCTTTAGAGACCCGGAATATGTGCTAAAGTAGAACGCACTGTAATGCATTTCACTCAGGCAAAGCAGGTGAGATTACAGTTATAAATTTTATTTTTGCCTTCGCATCTTTCACCTCTTTCGGTTGACTTTAAAATAACTTTTGCCAATTTACCGCAAGGTTCATTTAATAACAATTAATTAATATATTGTATAAAAGTTGATTTTATGTGCTTGTAGAAAGTTTCAGTGAGCAATTTCAAAATACGTAATGAATTTAATAAAATGTATATTTGGGGCATACAATATGAATTGTGTATTTCCCTTATTTTTCTGTTGGCCAAAAGCTTGAATGCAATTAATTGAAAATTTCATCATATTTTCGATAACTTTAACTTTATCACAAAAGACAAAATTCCGATGATTTTTTGACTCCATTTATCAAATACATAATATGATATCGCTTGAAAAGTGATGAATTTTATAGTGAAACTTTTGCTAATGTAAAGATTGTTAGTGATATGTGCTTACACAAAAATTAAGTGTGTATTTTAGAAACCAACTAAAGAATTAATTATAATATAAATTTGGGTGGGGGATGTATAATAAATTAGGTAATTATTTTTCTAACGACAAAAGTCTTTAGAAACTCCTATTCAATAGAAAATTCAATACCTCAAGTATTGAAATAATTATTCGATTTTTTATTTATTCCTTTAATTTATGGTTTTTGTGATGACTATTTTAGGTTTTAGTACAAACTAAACCAACCAACTATATTCGAGAAAATATCGTGAGTGAATAAATATAATAAATTTGTGTGAAACTTACAATCAATTAATTGATGTAGTTACCTTAAAGAGCATTTTTAGGATACACTCGAGTATTTATAAATGAGATACTTGCCGCGACAATGCAAATTTGCAAATACTTTGCAATTAATGATGCAAATATCGAAAGTTTAGAGTGTATGAAATATCACTTTTAGGCTAAAAACTACAATTATCTCAAGTCTTATTGCTTTTTACTTACTAGGACCTCAAGAATATTTAAATAATATTTCTATTTCAGACTTCCTTAAAAAACTTTGTTTTCTAGAAACAAAAAACATACCCAAAATGTCATTGAACGCAATATTGCAAGTTATATAGAAAATGTTCATAGAGCCAGTCACAAGAGCATCTCCATTACCTTGTTTCAGGCTCTCCGTTAACGACTGTTATTTATTTATACGAGAGCTATTCTTTATCTCAACTATGGGTCGTTGTTAGTCTGCTTGCTCTACCTTTTGTATACATTTTAAAAATAAACAAATGCTTGCCTGTTTGCTATTCTTCTGCCTCGTCATACACAATTCTATTTATATGTTTCTATTCTGTTTTTCTGTTTTGCTTCCTTTTGTTTTTACCCTTTTGTTTCCTTTGGCAAATGACAGCACGTCTCGACTGTTTCATTCAAACTTAATTCCAAAACTCTTAATGTTGTTGTCACGTTTCAGCTGTAACACGATGAAAATTGTAGTGGCAGTAGCGACGAAGTAAGCTGAAACAAAAAGGAAAATAACAATCAGTTCTAAAGCTAGAAATGTTTCGAGGGATCTGTGCTTGTTGCGTGGATGAGAATGTTCTAAATGTTACACAATAATTGTATAATACGTCAAGTGTGTCACGTGTCGTTGCCAACCTAAAAATTAATTGCTAATTCGTTTTTCACCGAAACAAAGCCGAAGGAGCAGGTAGAGAAAGAGAGAGAGAGAGAGGGTCAGAGAACAAGAGAGTGCAGGAGGAGTTTTAAATTTTTGTGTGCATATTTTAAAAATTATTCCCGAAAAGATTTACTTAGAATTTTTAGTTTCAATAAATTGAGAATTTTTTAAAAATGTCTATTCGATTTTTTTCAGTAAATAAATTCTCTCAGTGTAGAATCGAATACTAAATACTATATATATATTCCTTGTATTCTAAAATCCGTTGCAATAAATCCTGTTCAGTTGAAATTTTTCTTTCAGAGGCAAATAAATATTGATTCGTTTGTTTGTCATATTTGCTTAATTTATCTGTTTTCATTTGCTGTTAGAGTTTTTCCTATTCTTTCTGCTTTTATTGTAGCAGGCTTTCAATCAACACCAAGCAATATCAGTACGCATCGCATGACATGACATACGATTTTCAACATTTTAATGCGTTCTCCTTCCTTTTTTAAACCACCCCGTTTTGTTTGTTCTTGAGTTTTTCCTTTTGTTTTATATTCTGCTTTCGTTGTGTTGGAGCGTGTAAGGAATGGTGCTGATTTTTTGAAATTTTCAACCATACAGAGATTTATTATAACTGCTTTTACTATTTTTGTTATTTTGATTATTTTTGTTGCAGAATTTTGTTGTTTCGATTTAGGTTCTGCAGATGGTTTTGAAAGTGTTAGTGTGAGCGTGTTATTCAGAACTCCCCGTTTTCGCTGATAATTTGTGGTAGAGATTTTAACGAGTAACGTGATGAATAGACGCATCAGATAGAAAAATCCGACATCAAAGATTTAGAGAGAAGGAAGCACAGAGAAAGTAAGATGGGGAGATGTGAGGAGACTGTGGGTTTGCGTGTGTGTGTGTGTGAGAGAGAAAGTCACGGGAAGTGTGGTGGGAGAGAGTGACGTATACAGAGTGATAAAAATAAAGTATAGCGTTAGTTAGCAAAGCTGTCAGTTTGACAGCTGAACGAATTCCGTTTATTTAGCTATAAATTCTTATGTACATTTTACGCCTTCTCATTCTTATTTCCGACCCTGTTGTTTGTAAATGTTTGCCTGAAATTTCGATATTTTTTTGGGTTCAATGCAAAATCATGTTTGTTTAATGTAAGTTAATTAGCCGGGTTTTCCTTCTAACCCTAATCCGCCCTATTCCTCTATAGAAAGTCAAGAGATGAAATAGTATAAGAAATATTAAATTAAGGAATATTTTAGAAAAATTGATTTTTAAAATATTATGTTTTTTAATAAATATGATTTTAGTAGAACACAAAGTCTAGGGAAGGGTTAAAGACTAATTAAATAGGAAACTCTTTAAATAAAATTTCGTAATATATTATTTTTGAAAAGGGTTGTGAAATAGAAAGTAGTATTAATTGTATTGAAAATTTCACTTTAATAAATTGTCATTTAAAATAATTAGACTTTATTTTGATATTCAAATGCTCTCCCCCCCCTCCCACGGTGTTTCCCATTATACTCTTAACGAGCCGTTAGTAAAATTTTAATCTCACCCTAAGCTTCGAAAGCTATTAGTTTTAGACTTTCCTTCGATATATTTTCCTTTAGTTGCTTCGGGTCTAACCTGTTCGACTGTTCATTCTCTACTTTGATATTCTTTAATAACCGTAATTTTATCTAGGCGACACTCTTGACTGCACAGGAAGTACCGAATATTCGTGCAAATGCAAAGGTAATAGAAATATCGGAAGCATTCTGTTGGAAGAAAGAAAGAGAAAATAAAAAATTAATAAAATAAAAAGAAAGACTAAAGCAAGAGTAAAAGGAAGAAATGAAATGAAATACTGAAAGTAGAAGAAAATACCAGACTTAGTAAATTCATAGTTAAGATAAAGAGAGAGATAGAGAGAGAGAGGGGGGAGAAAGAGAGAGGGAGAGAAATGGATAGAGTGAGGGCGGGAGTGAGAACAAAAAATGTAGAGAACATTAAAATCACATTTTTGCTAGATTAAGAGCATGACACGATGATCAAGCTCAGTGAAGCAATTTAAGTTAAAAATGATTTGTAGTAACATTAAGAGCTAATTTCGGTACATGCATGATACCTCGATAACCTTGTATTTGGCTTCGTTATGAAATTCAGCAAGGCGCACAGAAAATAAATCAGCCTGATATTTGTGGATGATATAAAAAAGTATAAATGCATTATTTCTGTATATCTTATATTTAAAAAAAATCGTGGATTAAGGCTCAATATTAGAAAATAAAAGAATTGCAATAACGACAATTCTTGTGAGAGGACTATTAGGACTACTCTTTTGTTAACCTATATCGGATCGTATGAGTAACATTTAATAACAAAATTAAGAACCAATAATAATAATAAAATAAAATTAAAATGCTTTCATATGATTAAACTTTTTTACTTATTAGCAACGTTTTTAAACAGTTTGTGTTATAATTAATTACCATAACAATAAAATATTTCCGAAATATCTCTTAAAACGCTTCGGTTTCAGAAAAACAAAATACAATTAAATTAAACAATTCGAAATTATATTTGGATTCTACCAATACATATTTAGGTAAAAAATACAATACATATATAGGTAAAGTGTAAAAATGAATAAATGATGAATATAACATAAATATTATATATAAATATAAAATGAATTATAAAGGTTTATGGAAGAAGATTCCAATTGGCGTATGAGTAATTTTTAATTCAAATATTTTATGGTGTTCAAACGTGGGAAAAAATATGAAAAAACAAGATAAATTAAACAAATAAATTTATTGATAAATAATCATGTGCAACTTTTATTTATAATGTTTTTGTAAGGTTGAAACCACACCGGATAAACAAACATGTTTTATTTTGACTGACGGAACGATGAAACACAGTTTTTTGAAACGCACACACAAAAGCAAAAAGACTGCTCCGTTTAGTTTTATTTAACGATTTGTCAAAGAAATTATACCCTTTTTCAATTGGGTTGGCAACTCGTACCAAATGATAAAGGTTTTTCACAATAATGCCTTTACTAGTTAGGTTTTAGAATAGATAAGATTTTCTTAATTTATGAATCAAAAGCCTTTTGTCTGATTCGATGTGCTTTTAGCCTAAGTGAACAATATCTTAACTTAATAAGAACATAAATGATTCTGTTTCCTTTTAGTATCAAAGTAAACTGTGTCTCATAAGTAAACTCAATGTAGATTGAATTTCATAAACAAAATTAATACCTTTAACTACTTCTAAAGTTTTTCGAAAAAAATTCAATTCGCCCTTTCTTACAAACATACGAGAAGTTACCGAAACTCAGTCGAAACTGAAGTAATGTGGGTGAATTACAATTAAAATCTCATTACGTGATAGAAATTTTTGCAGGAAATTTCATTTGTTTTCCTTCTTGATGTTATGCTTGTCAAATCGTGTTATCTTTCTAGGACATTTTATAATAAATCTAATTCGGCGAGGTGCCACAAAAATTATTGCAAACATACAAACACATACATACATCTACTAACATGCATATGCTCACATACATAAAAGCGATACATACTTTAACGAATATTTTGTCTTAGCTTTCATGATTTTAGTATCCTTTTTTATAGTTCTTTCTGTCTATCTCTCTCTCTCTCTTTTATATTCCTGTTGGTTTTCTGGTTGGCTTTCGAGCTGGCTGACTGACTTGCATGTTGAGCACCAAATAACATTGTCTCAATTTAATAAAAAAACATATTTTTACCGTAGCAAGGAACAATAAAAAACAAAAATTAAAACAAGCAAAAACCGAACCGAACAAGGACAATCGCTACAACAACGACAACACTTGAAGCGTTGTCATTGTAAACTTCCGTGTTTACAAAAGTGCAGGCAGTCTGTCAGTTTTTTTTTCTCTAAAATTGCTTGAAGCATTTTTCAGAGTTAAGACAAAGGAATTCAGTTCAGTTCCTGTTCCTGTTGCCTAAAGGGCTGGACAGTACCAGAAGCAACAACAGCGGTAACTGTGGCAATAGCAGCGCCAGCAGCAAACTATTCGAGAAGCAAACATTGTTGCACGTTTATACCTTTTATCCTTTGTTCTTTGCTTACGATTCTACTTCTTTTTCCTTTTACTGTTTCTTCTTCTTCTCTATCTTCATCGTTTGTCTCCTCTTCAGAGAAATTTCTGTGAATCTAAATAAGAATCGATCGAAAATATTATTTAAAAAAACCAAGGTCCAAAAGATTATTTGCTTTAAAACCGTTTTCGCCTCTCTTTGTCCTTCCGTTTTAGTAACTTGAAAAATCTCTACAGCAGCGAGGAAATTCAATTTAATTAACAAAAACCGTTCGATAACGATAAAAATCGATTTCATCAAAAGTGAAATGAAGAAGATCTGTTGAATTTTTTGCCTTTAATTTTATTTGATTTCGAAATCAATTTACCGAAAATGATTTGTATAAAAAAGTGTGAACATATTTGCACAATGAAAACGTGACGAAATGCAATCCTATTGCCAGCCTTGTAGGAAAATATTTCAAGTATTTGAAAAGTCATGCATGAAAAAGAAATTTATTTGAATGAAAGTGACTGAAAATAAAAGAAAAATTAAAGAATATTTTTTAATTTGTTGGTTTTGATTGGTATTTGCGAAAAGATTTTTCGGCAGGAAAACAAACGCAACAGAAAAATTCAGAATATTAACATAATTTTTAACAGAATTATTAACAGAATATTTTCAAAATTTTCGTTATCAATACTTTAATCCTTTCAATGATCCCTTTCTTATTAATGATTGCCATATAAGGCGTTGACGAATTCTAGGTAACCAGAGAGTGTTTTCCTAGTGGGTACATGTTCACATATTCACATCTCCGTCGCACACGTCGCGTAACAATTGGCAACTGGCTATGTTGAATTAATTTGCTATTTTTGTTATTTGTTTTGGATTTTTTAGATTATATATTTTCCTCCATTTAATTGTTTTTTTTCGTTCTCTCATTTCAACACACACCGAGCAATATCAGCTCGAAGCCAAATACATTTTCATTGGTAGCAGTCCCGCAGGCTGCTGACATTGTTGAGTTTCAAATAAATGAAATTATTCAATTGTATTTATTTGCAGTTGACTTTGCTATCGAAATTAATTTAATATAAAAATGAAAGAAAAAATCAACAGTAACAGAAAGTACAGCAACGTCCAGGCAAAAACAAAAACAACAGTAGTATAGTGCTAAAGCAAAAGCAATTTCATTGAACACGCATTTACATTTCCGATTGTTTCGTTTAGCGGCATTATAACCGAAGAGTTTGTGTTTACTTAACACAATTTAATCTTGACCCCATGTGAAAATAAATAATATGCGTCGTCAATTACTTAATTTGAGTTTATTCAAAAAAGTACACGATGACTTTTCATCACGTTCAAATGCTTGCAAGAAACTTGTAAGACTTTATCATTTTCAGAATGTAAACTGCGAGATAATAGTAATTTCTTTCCAAATCATTAACTATTCTATTAATATATTGATTATTAACCTCAAATCATTATTATCGACGTTATATAATTAAATCGTTTGCCGGTACGATCCGAATCTTACTAAAGAATATAAAAATTAATCCTAAATTAAAAAAAAATACATCACTAAGCTAGGTCGCATATAAATACATCTATTTGTGATATTTATTATTCTTTTGAAGTAACACTTTCATTGTATTATCATAATAATAATCATCGTGTTAATTATTGTATATATTTTAAATTTTCTTAAATATCATGAAATGATTTTCATTTCAAAAATATTTCATTTCAAAATACTTCTTCCATTTAATTTTTATAAGAGATTGTTGTGGGGTATGGGTATGATTACGTATCGCGAGGAGTGTCTACGAGGACACAATGATTAACGTTGAAGAACGCTTTTTAATCGACTTACTTCTTATGAATAGGGGAAACTTGTGACCGAGCTTAAAGGTCATTGCCCACGTTGACCATTGGTCATTGGTCATTGTCCACGTCAGTTTAAGGTTACTTGCATATTTCCTTATGATAAATTGATTCAATAAATAGCTATATCAAAAGAAAATAAAGAACGACAACCATAAATCAAAATAAAGAAATTATGAAAAATTTATCACAAAATTTTAAATAAAAAATTAAAGATGAAAAAGAGAACTGCTGCGACAAATCGTAAACGTAAAAGATAAATTAATGGAAAAACGTGTATTTATACAAAAGGTAACTACTATCAGAACACTGTAATTGGAACTACAAGATTGCCATACCTCGCACACTGCCGGCATTATCAATTATATAACAACAACAACTACAACAACGAGAACTATATACTTATATACATAAACCGATATCTAGCGAAGGTATAACGATAACAGAAAATATTTTAAAATTAATGTTACGTAAAGTGCTCATAACTCAAGTGACCGCATCCGAACTGTACGTAAAGAGGAATTGTTTGCCTCATGGCTATTGTACCGACTGAAGGACAAACTGAACGACCAACGGATATACCACGAGTATACAATAGCGTTGCCAATATCTGTGACACATTACACCCAGTCAGGCGACTTCTTCGGTCAGTGCAAATAAACGTAATTGTTGGTGTCGCTCAACTATGAGAGTTGCTGTTGTTGTTGTTGTTGGTGCTGTTGTAAGTGCTTGTTATACCACCTTGTAAATATACACACCCTGTATTTTTTCTCAAATGTAACGGTTGTTGACAAAACGTTTGGGATCGAAATGGCATTACGAAAAGGGACATACGTTAAGGAATGTTTTATGATAGACGGATAATTTAAACGAAAAGAAAAATTGTAGTATTTATGTACGTGAATACATTTATTAATTCATTTCTCTTTTCTTCTGCTTTCGTTCTGTTCTTGTCTCTACAGCTTTCATAAACAGGGAGTGTTTCCCTAACTAATGGGTGAAATGACGAGTGGAGAGAAGCGAGTTGAGCGTATGTAAATAACGTTCAAATTCATATATTCATATATTCAATGAAGTAAAACAACAACGATCTTATAACTATGATGTTCTTACTACTAAAAAGGTATGACTATATATCACGCACTACAAACGCTGCGAATACGGGACATAGTCGTTAAGGACATCGACCTACCATCGACCATCGCCGAATTGCCAGTTCGATCGATTTTACCAACTATACCACTTACTATAAACGTTATAATTTCGATGATTTCACATGGCAATTATAATGATGTTGGCAATGATAATGGTTTTGGCAATGGCTGCATCCGGTGTGGCCAAAGAAAAATTAAATTGTCTGAAGCAAAATAAATACAACGGGTCGTGCGTGTGAGTTCGTTGGCAGAGAAAAACATCATCAGAATATGAAAGCGTTCTAAAGGTCAGGAGAAGACAATTGCGAATAATGCGTTTGTGAAATATTATAATTGCCACGCTTTATTGGTGACAATTTAAGAACAACAAGTGTTCGTACACACACACACACACAAGTAACTACACAATAACATCAATAATATTAATAACACGAAGAATTATAATTGTAAAAAGGGAAGACCAAGAGGAAAAGAAAAATAAACGAGAAAAATTTTCACAAAAACTTCAAAAAACGAGAACATCAAGTGACCGCAAAAAGTTATTTTATATTTCAGTGTATTCAACTAATGGACAGACAAATAATGGAGAGCATTAATATTAATGTTTAATAGAAGTTATATAAAAAAGTTGGTGTGATATTAATTATTATTAAATTCTTTAAAGCAAAAACTCACCAAAACTCAACAGAATGACTGAGATTAAATAACTCACACAAAATAATACTACTATTGATGTCAAATTCGAATGATATCTTATTAAATTTTCATTAAATTGACGGTGCTTAATAATAATAATAAGAAAAACAACGCAATGAGGAAATATCAATGACATTTCAGAAAACTGTTTAACATTTTTCATTCTATTAAGAACAACCAAAACAACAACAACAACAAGATGGCCGTGACGCAGTCATTATTGATAGTGTGGATACTTCTCCTACTTGTTGGTAAGTAATAATATTAGTTTTAAAAAGAACTATAACATTTTTTACCAATTTTAAATTTAAACTTCAAATGCGTGATTAAATGGACAATTTAAGTAATTCGGATTGAAGAATCCGACCACGATCCGATTTTCTCCATTCAAATCAAATGCAAGGTTAAAACCCTACTTTATCAGTGAGTTCTTTATACTCTACAAGTAAAACCAAAATATTCTCTTCACTTGGTATAGTCTTTTGTAATACATTAAAGGAGACCAGATAGTTATAGAAGGGTGCTTATATACTCTGACTCAGAAACAGCTCCTAATTTGATTTATCACTATCAGGAGATAGATTGGTTGCAGAAGAGGCACCAAAGGCACAAGAGAATATAAGCGATTGCATGAATATCGTTCAGTTTTCTTAAACTGAAAATAGACAATAAGGTAGCAGTTCTACGGTCACTATTTAAAGCTAGATTTTGATTATCTGTACTTTAAGGTTTTACTAGATGCCATAAAAATTCCATTACATTTTTATGGACTGAAGATTATGTAATAAAAAATTGTGTTTCTTCTGCGTCTGGAAAAATCCAGGCACACAATTTATTTAATGGGAAATTATCGATATAATTTGTAGATAATACCAGTTAGATTTTAACGTGCAAGAGTACTCGCTGAATATACAAAATTTATAAAGTATTTATTGCATATGAATTAATTAATGTGGTTGAAAATTCCGTGTCAAATAATAGAATTTGATTTTTTGTGAAATATAAGAATTTCCGAAATTTAAAATTACGAAAGTATTAATTAATCTAATTCTCGGTTAAAGATTCTCGCATTCGATTTCAGTGCAATCTGAAATACAAGCACTTTTTAAAGAGCATTCTATGAGTCTTCACAGTCTTGCCTTGCGTCACAGTCTTGTGTGCATAATTGATATGACTTTTAACCTCTATTAAATCGAATTAACTTTGGTAATCCAGTGATGTCGAAAGATGTATATAATATATCCAAAATCTAATTCGTTAATTGATATCAATCACTGCTATGAAATTTAATGGCGACGTCTTCCAAATAACTATTGATTGGTTCAAAAGCAAACTGAGGAAAGATATTGTTATGGATGGATTATGGTGTCCAAGTTAAATGAGAAAGAGAATGAGAGGACTACAGGGGGAAGGAACAGAGAGATAGAGAGAGAGAGAGAGAGGGAGAGAGTGACACGGTGAGGGGATAATTCTAAATTCAAATGTTTGTTTCTGCAAAAAATGTATATTGAAGAATCTTACAAATAGCTTTATTGATGCATTTCTTCCTTAGTTAAATTTTTTTTAGAAGTTCTTCTAATCCATCGTCAAACTATTTCAAAGGAATCCTTTTGTAATTTTATACTATCAATGCATAAGGTAATAAATGCCTCTTTGTAGAAGATCTCTGAAATTGATGATACTTGACCATTGAGATGACTTGACTATTAAGATGAGAATATATGGTAATGATAATGGTGATGATGATGATGGTATTGAATAAAGCACAATAGATTTATTCATATTCAACAATTGAAAATGGTTCACAAGGCAATACGTAAAGAAAGAAAGGAAAGGCAAAATCATATTAATGGGCAGACGCAATATAAACGAGCGATATATCATTTTGTGAGCACACAACGGACTCATGGACAGTTTGTTGCCATCGTATGAACCACTTTATTGGTTACGTATGCATAATATCTACAGAAGTTTTTGGTCAATTTTATTATGAAGTGAGTCAATTAGTCATACACGTCATCATTATCATCAGTCCACTTGAAGGGACTATGGTTGAAATGAATGAAGTCATGAATTCTCAAACACGAACAATTCATTGACGAGATATTAACTGACAAAATAAAGAAGGGTCATCATAATTTCGATTGCAATTTCTTTTACTTAAAAGAATATCAAAGCGTTAGTAATTGTAATGGTCTATCCTTCGTTGTTGAGCCACTTTTTCATAATCCTTTTCAAATTTCTTTAACGTTTGCAATTCTCTCTGCTATTCAGTTGTTTTTGTTTCATGTACATCTCGTATGTGACGCATATGAGGTTCAAAAAAGTGACCATTTGATAATATCTTTGGCGCGGTCATTGTCAAATCAGTCACGTTATATGAACTCGTGTAATAGAGAGAGAGACGTATATATCATAGCTTTACTTTCCATCGAAGCTGGTTCTCTTTATGCTGGCGTTCCAATTATTCTTATCGCTTCACCTGCATCATCATCGCAGATGAGAAATTTCTACGTGAGCAAGTTCAAAAGAGATCTGCTGCGTTTCACGTTTCTTTGCATGATATCGTTATCCTTGGGTTGCTTCACCTTCTTGTGTCCACTGATCATCGTTAATTGCTGGGATTTGTTGTCGTGAATTTTATATTGCTTCTATTACGTAGGAAACATAATTGATAGGGTTCTATAGATTCAGAATACCCTTACCTCAAAACGCTCGTGGCTGTTTACAAACATAGTACGTTTCAATACCGATCTTCCTTTCTTATGGTTGCGAATTTGAAAATGTTATAAATATTGGAAATCGAATACTCTTTGCAAAACTAGTGTCGTTTAATAAGATTTGAGTTGCCTTTGACATGTCTGGCCGATAATTGAGCCAGTGTGCTGGGGCAACGAAATAATGACGGGATTAGTGACTAAAATTAAATATGAAGGGCGATATTTTACAAATTCGATTAGATTCTTTTACTTGCATCTAGCATATTTTGAAAGGGCATAATATTAAGTATTTTTACGCATAACGTGATGTCGGCGGAGAAACATTGAGTACACTTAGAACATTTAGAAGATTTAGAATATTTAGAAACGTAGAAGCATTTTGGATATTTCTAGTATTTTAGTTTTAATTTGCGACTAGGATTTTTAGTACGAAGTCTCTAAGATATTTTCTCTATATTTATTTCATATTTTCTCTATATTTATTTCACCTTCTTCACCTATTTCATTTTTTTGATTACCGGAATAATAAACAAGCTTTGTTCGAAGTAAATTTTCTCTTTAATAACTAATTTAAGTATTTATCGGTATATTCTTGAATTTTCAGTAAAGTTCGAATATAGTTTACCTTGAGGCTTTCTTATAATTTGTGATAATCTTTTACTTTTCTCATTATCAGCAAAACTGATAAGCTCTCGCAAAACTAAACTAACGTTTAATGCGTTTGCATTTTAGTGACAGCCTGGAAAGTTCTAACACAATTCAATTTGTTAAAATTGTTGTGATGCGAAACAAAGGAAAATTTCGAAATTTTTAAAATGATAATATGTTTTACGTTTATACCAATGAGTATGAATATGTGTGGCTGCGTGTGTGTGCGTGTGTGTGTATGTATCCGCAGCAAATATATTTTGTTAGCAATCGACAAGTTTTGTCGTTGAGAATGTTCTAAAATATTCATTCTTTCATTATCAGAAAATCGGAAATATTTAACTTTTATACAGAATTGTATGTGAATCGTTTATTTGGAATTTTATTGATGTTCAATTAATGGAAAAGAATTTTATTATTAACGATACTTATTGCAATTCGCAATTTCTTTTAATTTGAAAACTGCGACTCAATCCTAAATACCGTTGTCAGATGAAGAATAATTCATTATTAGTTTTAAAATAAGGCAAAGGCAAAATTAATATTTAATGAGCTTTTTGGTTTTTTTTTTGTGTTTTTGATGTTATTCTAAAATAAGAAAAATATTTAAAATCTCGAGGATACAACCTTAACGAAATTTATTATGATTAATTGCCATCCGCCAATTCAGGTTTCTGTTTTATCGTTCAAAAATTGTTTAGTGAGTTTTTTTAACAACTCCAAACCCTCCTCCTGGTGGTCTCACCGCCCCCCTCGTTCTTGTTTCTACCCATATCTCTTTTTCACTTTTCGTGTCTCTATTTCTTTTACAGTTAACTGGGCGCCAAGCTATTTGTATGAAGCGTCCTTTAAAACACTTCAGTTAAAAACAAGTAGCCGTCGTTTTTTGTCGTTGTTTTTGGCAGTTACGTTTTTCCAATTTCTCTTTTGAATGTTCATGTTTCGGCAACTGTGGGTACAATGTTTGCGTATGTGCTTGTGTATGTGTGTGTCTGTGTAATATCAATGAAATTTTTTTGGTGTTTTTGAGTTTTTTAGGAAGTGTAAGACGGAGATTCAAAGCCACTGATTTACGCTTTCTCGTTGTTCAGAATTTTAACGGATTAGTCTGTATCCTTTAAAATCCTTGCTGGTGGATGCTGTCGTGATTGCTGAAAATCCTGTTCATTTTAAATTTGAGAGCTTTAAAATTTTGGAGCCTTACGCGAATGCTATAAAGCATTTATGATCTTAAACTTATGTGATAATTTTGTGATTCTCTTAATTTTTTTAATGCTATACGCGTTTTGACGTATCCTTTGATACAATAAAACTTTTAATAATTTTTCATAAAAACAATTTTTGGCAGATGTTTATTTTAAATTATGGTTACAAACTGTATGAAATATTCAAAGAGAAACAGATTTCCCTTAACATTTGCAAACTATTATGCTCTTCCATTTATCTAAAAATATTTATGCGAAAGGAAAGCATCTATAAACGTACTCGAGGGAGTGTATTTATCTTAGATATAACTCTATTACTTCTGTTCTAAATTATTAAGTCGAGGTCGTGTCCAACTTGTTCAAACATTATCTCGCTTAATTATATAATAAACGATATAATTCAACTCAACTAAATTGAACCGAACGAAAAAGGGATTTCTTTCTTTTCTTTTAAGTGTCGAAATGAAATGGAGTTTATAAGAAGATTTATTTTTTCGAATTATCAGTGGTCGCACCTGGAGATTGCTGTAAGTGATGCCAATTATATAAGACTACTACTATTTATTATACTGCTTTCTCTGTTCATTTAACCCCCCACCCACCCCTTCAACTTCAGATTCCCAAGCAGAGTCTTACGAACGGTTGAGAATGATCAATTGAATTGCCTTCTTTCAACCTTCTACTTCCAGCAATTGCGTGTGCTTTTTTTCTGAAAATCACTTGTAATTCGAACACACACGCATTCACTCATAAAAGACCCTTAACCCAGTTTTACAACCCCATCATGATTTATGTGGGCGTTCATAAGGATTTGTGAAAATGTTAGTCTATTGGCAGCCAAATGAAAGAGACACATGGAGAGAGGGAGAGAGGAAGAGAGGGAGCTACAGAGAAAGAGAGGGAGAGGGAGCTACAGAGAAAAGTGGTAAAATATTTTTAAAAGCATTGGAAAACGTATTTTATGAACTTGACATAAAAACCTCCCTGCATCATATCGTAGTTAATTCATAGTATTCAGCTTAATGTCTGTGTGTGTGTGTTGAGGGTGAAATAGTGATTTCTATTGCAAACGGCGAGCAAGGTTTCGGCAGGAAAGTGACAGTAAGTGGTGCGAAGGAATAAAGGTGAGAAATGATAAATTTACTTGAACGCAAAAAAACGTACGAATGAGCAAAGAAGCGCTGCTTTTGCGACCTTGTCATCTAAGTTTTCTCTCGTATCTTCAACACTTTAGTTTCCGAAATTAAAAAAATGGTTACGCAGTTTGTGGCGCAAGTATATCTAAAAACAAGGGAGAGAATTCGTTTCTTTCATATTGAGATTTTTATTGCGAGCATGGTTTGCGAGCAGGAAATCAAGGAGTAATGAAGAGAGTCTGCAAACTAAATGGAAAAATCGTAAAGGTATTACGCGAGAATATTTGAAGAAAATGTAATTTATATTTTCTTTAATATAAAAATTCTACACTTCAAATATTTTAACCGTCACATTAATCTCATCTGCGATAACTTCATCACTTCAGTACAATTGCAAAATAATGATGCATTAGCGTGACTGTAATAACTGTATCGTTTAACAGCTATTAATTCAGTGACGTTTTTGGTATTGATTTTTTGGTGATGGTAAGGATGGTTCTCGCAAATGATCTCGCATGCCAATTGTGATACTCTTTATTTCTGGTAAAAAAAAAGAAAAATATGCCTGAAATTTTAAAAAAAGTTAACAATAAATTATCGAATAAATACAAATAAAAATTTCTAGAAACCTAAAATTTATTATTTTTGACTGGTTTAACCACGAGAGATCCTGGCGCTTCTAACCCTCGATTTTAATGAAAGGCGTCAGCTTTGCCAAGAAAGAAACATTGCTTCTATTGTCTCGTCTCGTCTGGATCGTGAGATATAGGTGATATACGTGTAGATGATAGACAGATCTATAGACGGCAAATAATTGTGTTTCAGTTTTAACATGACGTTTTCGAAGTATTGCTAAATTCTCGACTATCGACAAATATTTCTCATACCTTTCCATTAATTCCAAACCTCTTTGGGTCGACCTGACGGAAACATGTCTCTTGAAAGTGAATTGTATAAAAATTCTTAAAATTTTTCAGCTGTTCGTGAGTTGACAACATTCCTAAGATACCGTTGACAAAACTGAAGTATAAATAATAACTACGTGTTAAGAGTGTGGAAAAGGGGAAGGGTGGGGAATTTAGAAGAAGAAAATTAGGAATGTAGGAATATCCTATAAAAGGATGCATACGCCTTTGAAAAATGTGATAACGAGGAGCAAACGAAAATGACAAAAGAGCAATAAAAATTAATATGTTTGCTGTCATTTAACACCGTGCACATTTTATAAACTTTGCTCAAAGGATATACGTCATGTAATAGACACAAACGGACACACTCGCACGCACACGTACACACACGCTACATACACAAGCACACTTAAACACCCACACATATTTCGTGTTATCATCGTTGAAAGAATCAACATAATTGAGATATTCTATTTTTAGTAAAAAATTCCGTTAGTTAGTTCGACATCGGCGAGTTGGTAACGGCAAGTGAGAGGATGGATGTTGGTTGGCGTTGTTGGTCTTGGTGTAGCACGCTCTTTTATCCACCTGCAGGTCAATCATTATGGCGGTCACATCGTAAAAAAATTCATTATTTTCAAATGAAATCTGATATTTCCTCTTACTGGCGTGTCGAGTTGGTGTCTCCTGTCCACAAGTTTGCCACCTTTCCGGCTTCCATTCTTATTTACGTTTCTTGCAATCTTTTAGAACCGGGTGTGAATTTCACAAATTAAATTAGCGTGCTTGAATTTACTCACAAATCCGTATAATATAAAAATGTATATAAAAGATCTCTGCCTTTCCTTCCTTCGATGGGAGGACTGAATCCTTTCTTAGCCTCAAAAGAAAGTTGAATTAAAAAAATAACTATATTAAAATAGATTGAAGGGTTTATATCTTAAGTCTTGATAGGGGGGCGGGGGTCGGAAAGTCTTTCTTACTCTTTCAACTTCACCATAGTGTCTTCTTAAGATTCACATGACGTAGATTTAGCAAGGATATTGTGCTTACGTTATAAATCCTTAAAAGCGGGCCGTGCGGCGCATCGCCCAATTGCGGAACTGAATAAAAGCCAAATCCAGAAATCCATAAAACAAAAAAAAAAACACATCACGAAAAACAGCAGTGTGGAGAACGTGGCAGGAATACTCAGTTGCCAAGGGACCGTACTCCATTTTCTCGAGCCCTATCATGCAGATCTGCTTAAGCGGAAACCAAACAATGTAATGTCGACGAGTATCTGTTGCAGATTATGCGAGTGAGCCTCGAAGTGAGTGAAGGAGAAAACAAGAGAACGAAGCGCAAGCAGGCAGTAAGTCAATCGGAGGAGGAAGGTGGGTGGGAAGGAGAGAGGAAACGGTAATGTTATGTCAAGAAGTGCCATTCAGTGTAGACCGGGCCACTTAACTTCAGGCTTCATTGGCTCGACGCGCCTCTGGAAAATGCTTCAGCTGCTGCATTTGATTAAGTGCTGAGCGTTTTACGTACACACAAACAAACAAACAAACATGCACACACCCGCTCATCGGATTCAATTTTATGTGAAAACCACGTAATGAAGTGGGAGAAGATCCTTCTCTTCTTTCATTTTTTCCTACCTTCCATCCTTTCGTCCTTTCCTTCCTTTCACCACTTTTTCTTCCTTTTTTCTTTTCCTCTTTTATTACGTCTCGATGAGAAGCGATAAAACAATGACGGCAGACAAAGGATTAAGGATAATGTGGTGGATCGTCAACGAAAGGGTCTGAGACGAACTGTCGCGAATGACATTAAGTATGACTGACGAACTAAATGGTGGATAAAGTGAATGGTATTAAAAATGTCCAACCAAAGACTCGTGTCGGTGAAACACGTCAACGAGTTCGTTTTTAAAAGCGCGGCGCGATTACTGTATGGTTCCGAATCAGGGGAGAGGGCAGGATTACTCGAAAGGACTGCACCAGAAGACAGGATTGCTCGTCTTTGTGGTGGTGGGTGATAATCCAAATGTATGCAACTTTCATAGGTGCTGTCACGATCGCGGTAAAATTGAAACTCGTTGTTGGTTTTGTATTTGTTGTCATCGTTGTTGTTGTTGTTGTTTTTGAAAGTTTTCAATTTTACTTGACAAACCAACCAACGAGCTTTTGCTTTTTCTTAATGACGTTTAATTTTGAAGAGTCATTATTTTTTCCGCCTTCCGTGGAAAGGACGACAGATTATTATCCTTTTGCCTTCGTTGGCCGAGCGCTGGCTTATTTAAAATTGCTGTCAGTCTAACATAATATGGCTTCCGTGTGTATGCGTGCATGCATGCATGTGTGTGTATCTATGCGTGCGTGTGTGTGTTCGAGTGGATGTGTGTGTGTGTTCGTGTTGCGAATGCTTGACATGTCTACCCGTTTGAAACATCCGCGGAAATGAATTCATTTTAAATTCCATCTGCAGTCGTTTCTTCAGATGATTTTTTCTTCAGGATTTCAGAAACCCTTTAACATTTTTTGAGTGGAGCTCATAATTATATTTAAGTACTTTTATGGAAATAATGCGAAATTAAATTGCGAATCCTTTCATGGGACGTGGCAGAAAGGTATTCCTTTGTAAAATCAGTTTTGCTTTCCGTTTTGAAGTGCTTAAGATTTTGGATTTATATCGGGATTTCTTAAATGAAATCAGGATATTAAGCAAAACCGTACATCCATCAAAAGAAATGAAAGCGTGAGTGATTTTTTTTGAAAAAAAATTAAGGTCGTTTTAAGAGAGATCCCGTATGGAATCCCGTAATTGAAGACGCTTTCATTGTTGGGAGGTCTGTATGGGTCTGTATGGATTAAAGTCAAATAAGGACTTCTTGCGACGAAGCCACACATTTAAAAATGCCAAGCAGTAAAATTCCGATTTGTCATCACATGACATGACACGGCAATACAGTGAACATAGTTGAAGTAAGTGGAGAATGCTAACGGTATCATGCTTTTTCTTCCTCCATCAATGATAAAATACCAAGTTCCTGAAGTATCTCAGTCCTTTTGTTACCCAAAACCGACAAATACCCATCCTGCCTCACAAAAAACGTTGCTGACGTTGCTGATTTTAATGGTCTTGTTTGTGTACTTAGCCATGCTAAGACCATAAACTGCACGAATTGAATTGCATGTAAAGAGCTTTAGGTGTGCCCGCTTTTGCTTTCTCGTATTCAGAACCGGCGCTCAAGCAGTAGACTGACTGGAGCGGAAAGAAGACAAAATATCATCATCATAAAAGCATCAAAAGCAAATGTTGTAAAGATGAGCAAAACAACAACAAAAGACAACAACAGCTTCCAAAATTCAACAATAGCACGACGTTATGCCTTTTATACACATAAAAAGTAAATTAGCTTACGTGAAGTAAACATCGGCATGATTTGTTTCCTGTGGGCCATCCTTCCCGTCCTTTCATTCATCATTTTTCTTTCATTCTCCTTTTTTCTGTTTTTCTTCCCTATCCTTGACGGCGCTGCGATGCTGTCCTTCTATTATCCTTTAAATCACAAAGAAAATACCAAAACGTGACTCAAAAAATAGAGAACGGCCTTCGAGGCGCAATTCATGCTGACAAATTTCACAAAATGAAAGGATTTTGATGCGGGCATGGTCAGCTGCTAAGGATTTTCTTGGTGCGCAATTCTAGCGGTCGCTTCGCTTCTTCTTGGCCATTTGGTTGATCTAGCAGACTTCTGACAAACAGTGTGTCGGTGCACGTTGTGAAAAAACAATTAACCAGTTAATGACTTTTTAAAGGTTTTGTTTGTGCTCCGGCCTGTCTGGCACCTTTCGGCGGTTTTGCCACTTTTTAAATTACCTTTTTTTGCTTCTTCTCTTGTGGAAAATGAGTATTTGATGGTTTAAGTATTTATTTTCGTTAATCCTCGGGGAAAAATATATAAGAAAAATCTCTTTTATACAATAAAAAGAATAAAGGTATATGCACATAAATATTCTTTTCGCTATCGTTTTCAGCTTGAAAAATTCGTGTACAAAATGTGTTCAATGTATTCCAAATAAAATGTACGCTCTCCTCAAAAAATGTGGCTCTCTTCTTGTGGCCTCTCTTCTTATGGCCCCTTAAAAAGAATGTATTTTTGGTCAAATATGTACGCCAAATGCTGTGAACAGACTTTTCGCCAGAGAAGAGCTCAAGGGTAGTTCACGTTCAAATAATTTTCATTTTTCATAGAAGTCGAAAAGCTAATTTTGTCAAGGTATTGAATGGATTATAATCAGATCTAACATATTTCTCGAGGTTAAAGGAAAATTATAAAAAATAGGAACCATATTCTTCTCATCGATACCATGAATACATTGAACCTCCTCGTATTTACGTTTATAGATTTTGATACTCTTTCCACCGAAAAACAATGAAATCCCTTCAATTTAAAATTATCCTTGCAAAAAAGTTTATGAAAATTGAATGCTCTTTTACTGAATTCAGTTTAACGTAATGAGAGGCGTAAGTAAGAAATTTAGGTCTATAAATTTTAGCTGAATCAAATTAAATGTACGATTACCAACGAAACTGATTATTATAATTAACCTAAGTTTGTAATCAATTATTTATGAATATTGCAATTAATTTGAACTTGTTGGTGTGATTGTTAATTTAAAATTGATTATTGATTTACAAAAAAAGCATCGAAACATCGAGTAGGCGGTCGATGATATTAAGG
Organism: Physocephala rufipes; assembly: GCA_963966595.1. Lineage (NCBI taxonomy): Eukaryota > Metazoa > Arthropoda > Insecta > Diptera > Conopidae > Physocephala > Physocephala rufipes. The sequence goes on along the minus strand of OZ016504.1, from coordinate 29,618,979 downwards.
GTCGTGGGCGAAAGTCTGAAAAAGGCGGAAATATGAGAATGGAAGAGAAGTAAAGTTAGAAAGGGCTGAGAGCTAGAAAGGAATGAAGAAAGAAAACGGGTCAGGAAATTGTTGTTAAAATGTTGTAATTTTAATTGCGCGATCATAAATCAAAGTTTAACACACGTTAACTGTTAAAACACATACGGGCACGCACGCACACAAACACACACACGCACACATACAAACACACGCAAATACGTACATTCATACATACACACATACATACATACATACAAACACATACAAGGGCACGCATGAACTCACACATAAACCGATTTCATTCAATAAATCCATGTTGCAACGTGTGAAGGTATTGAATCGCATTGCATTGCAACGTTACTGCATCGTATTTACTGCGTTGTTTTTAGTGTTGAATTTAACATTTGGAAACACCAAAGTAAATTGATGTAATTACATTTAATTACTTTTGCAACACACCATTCTAGAGATCGTTGTTGTTATTTTTCACGTAATAATATTTCTGTTTGTTAAAGAGTTTTTCGTTTTCGTGCGAATCGACCGACAAGGAAGGCACCATTGCGACCAAATAAACACTAATTACTAGAAACAATAAAAAACAACAACGAACAACGAGCACCGAATAGAAAACATTACCAAAAACATCAAAATTACATTTAACGCAAAAGGAGAAGGGAGGAGAGGATAATCCCTGACGTGGTGAAATCTGATACACCCTACATTTGCATTTGGCGAGACTTTGAATTTCTGTGAATTTACAAATTTTATTTAGAGTTAATTATTTACGATACCAAAATCAGAGATAAGCAGATATGATAGGACACTTTCTACACGCTCACACCTGCTTCACCAACTTAAAAATCTTGCACTTCGTTTGGTAATTTTATGTATTCTGTTCGTGAATTCAAAATAGCATACAAAATTAGGCATCGCGAAGCTTTTTGAAGCGTCGAATTAAAAGTATTCTACTTTCTTACCTCCGACATAAACCCTAAAACTATAGCATATCCGAGAATTTGGCACGCTTAGAGAAAAGTTTGCTTCAAATCTTAACTGAAATCTGAGGTGCGAAGTGCCCAAAGGCAAGGCATCGAAATCATTATTGGGCACTAGTGGATATTGTTGGGTATTACTGAACTAAAATTGTGACTTTTGACTAATGGTTGGATCACTTATGGGATGATATAGTCTAAAATGTAAAATCGGAACCCAAATTTTAGATTTAATGGAATTGAATGAGAATTGAGTAGAAATTGATTGTTAGGCTTATGTTGAAGTCTGGTATAACTTAATGAGATAGTATATAAACTTTTTGATAACAATTTTTGCGACTTATTTAATGCATATATACAGAATTACATAGGCGTAGTTATTACACGTAGCTTTCGCGTATAGAGTAATATTCGTAAATAACAGAAAAAAAAATTTGCGAGCTTTAAAGTGTAATTATAGCGGCCATTTTACAACCTGGATGGGTTTTTCATCCGCCATTTTTGACACGATTGTTTTGCTGCGTGTTTTTTGCGCATCTAATTCTCCTTCTCTGACTCCGTTTTCCATTTGTCATTACTGTTATTTGTCAGTAAGCAATTGCAAATGAAATAGAGAGAGATAGAGATAGAGAGAGAGTGGCAGAGAGAGAACGAGTGAGTGAGTTATGAGTTATGATAAAGTAACGATATTAGTTAAAGTTTAATAATCCGACAATTAACAATCATAGATTTTTGGTTTCTTCATAAGATGTTGACCAAGTTAAAATTTTTCCAACCAATAATTGCATTCAATTTTAAAATTAGGAATACTATAGTAATGAAATTCGAATTGAAAAGAGATGACAGCAAAAGTGATAAAATAAGATTAAGATAAGAAGGAAATAACATCAAATGGAATTAACTTGAACTATACGAGTCGTGGAAATCCACGATTATATATCACACTCTTTTCTAAATCTTCCTTAACGATAAATTCTTGGTAGTAATCTAGGTAGTAGCTTGTTGGAGGCATACCTATAGGATTGCAATTACCGTCTGCCATGAACAACAACGACAATAACAAGATAAAAGGAGCAATAGTCATTAGCAATAATTTGTGTTCTTTGTTTTTTGTATTTTGTGTTCTTTGAATTTTCAAAAGGAAGTTGTCGACCCGTAAAATGTATTAAATTAATGTTACCTATTTGTTTTTTGCTGTTGTTTTTAAATGTTGTTTCGAAATCAAAGTAGGATACAATAAATTGTTCACTTTATCCTTCTTTATGATATTTCGCCCAAACATTTTAGCTTTAAATGAAGAAAAAACATGGTAAACTGGGATTATGCGGTTGAATTCTCTTTAAGAAATTTACTCAAATAATATTATTGTATTTCTCTCTTGCTATTTCTATGTCTCGTTCTTTAATATCATGCTTTTCCTCTGTTATATTTTCAGGTACACTTGAAGGAGCTTCGAAACGTTTCTTTACCGATTTCCTTCAAGAGATACCAACTCCTGGCACTGGCGGTCCATCTTTCGATACCAGCGTATCAACAAATATCACCGGCTTAGTTGGCAAGACAGTTAAATTGACGTGTCGTGTCAAAAATTTGGGTAATAGAACGGTAAGTTCTTTTAAAGTAATTCAATAAATTTCCTCTAGAAATATTATTGCAATTTATCACCAAGAAAGGCCAAAAGTTATTTTAGGAATGTTCGAAATTTTCTCTAATAACAATTGCCACGATCAGAATAAGAAGGATAAAGCCGAACGAATTTGTCGTACGATGAATGTTTGTGCTTCAATTAATGTCTTTAAATGCCAATTGACATCCCTAAAGTATTCATCGTTCTCTTTTAAAGCGTTTGAAATTTTAAAAAACAAAAAATATTCTTCATATTAAATTAAAAAAAAAGTAAGAGGCTGCACACCATCGCCAGTGAACCCAAACAATCTAAACCACCGAACGACAACAAACAGATAGCAAACTCTCCATAAAGGAATAAGTCATTGCTCAGCGAAATAGTTATTCAATCTCTATTTTTTCTGTTATTCTTTTTGGCGCTTATGCCATGTTCGTTTGCTTCTAGAAATTTATATTGGCGTCGAAATACTCTCAAGCGTTTGCAATTGCCTTTTTGTTGAAAATTATTATCCTTTCAGAGAGCAATAAATAAGCTTAAACCTTAAGAGTCCTTGACGAGGAAAACGCCAATTTCTGTCGAACTTCTATTCCTGTTATTTTCGTCACACGCCTCCTTCCCTTCATCTCTCCAACCAACAACTTCCTTTTATTTTGTCATTATGGTATGCGTTTTCGTCTCTCTTCGTGTTGTATTATTTTTGTTGTTGTTGTGTTTTTGTTGACAAACGCAAAAGTTTCTCTCTGGTAAATTTCAAGAGCTTTCGCGAATTTGTGTCAAACATTTGCAGAATCAACAAATTCTGAGTAAAGTTTCAACCTTGTTCTTGAAAAACGTACTTGCTTTAACCAAGTCTTCAACTCTTGTCTTTTAGTGTCCTGTCTCTATCACTTTTCTCTCCTTTCTCTATATCTCTTTCTTCGCCATCATTCTTTTTTTCATAAATTCCGAGCAATGGCTAAACTTTTCTGAACTGAAGTGGCAGGCTCCAGCTTAAGCTCGCGATTAGACCTAATTTAAGGTTTAAGCTTCGTTCAATTTTTGGCTTAAATCTCAGCCATCTACGCTGAAAATGAAACGCCCAATTTATTTACCTTGACGATCGGTAAAATGATTGAAATTGTAGAAAAAGAAGAAACGAATTTTTGAAAAAAGTTTGCAACTCATAATAGAAAACTCGAAAGTTATTCAAAGTAATTAGGAAAAAGCGCGCTACGAGAATAACGATGGCAATATTTTCAGCGTTAGTCATGGAAACGATAAAGGCAGAAGGAATGAAGTTCGAGGACGATTTATGATGTTGTCTCGTATGAGACAAAACAACCATCTACCAGCATGAGAATGATGGTGACGGTGATAGCGCGGCTGTCGTCAATTGAAAGTGGCGCCCTCTGTTGTTTGCCAATTAAGTAATTAATTGATGTTGACAACGTGAAACGGCCTTAAAGGAAGGGGGGAAAGGAGGAAATGTGAAAAGAAAGAAACCACAATTAGAGATATAAAAATATAAACGAAATGGAAAAGAATGAAATGGATGGAAGAGAAGTGCGAAGTGTATCTATGACGGAATTAAGGAATGGGTAGCTAAACAACCCTGAAATTAATCTAATTTAGGTTACAACGAACTCATTAAAGTGAAATTATGTTGCGAAAATAACGGAAGGGCTCTTAATGTTTTTCTCTAAATAAATTCTGTTAATTTTTGTTAAATTTCGTCGCGAAGAAGAGGTCGTTTCTCATTTCCTGCCGGGTCAACAAACAGAGTTAATTGAAATTAAATTATTTACGAGCACTTTATTTAAATCCTGTGAAAAAAAAACCGATATACTTACGTTCTACATGTAATTAGCCTTAGTCTAATAATTTTTTGCTAAGACCACGAAGGCGAGCGACGTTGTGTTAGAGATCAGTATAAAAGTGGAGCACCGAACCGCACCGTGCCGGACCGGCAAATGAGAGCGTTAATGAGGCTTTTCTAAGGAAATTACATGAAACGAAAAAGGAAGCGAGAAACTTAATTAATTTAAATCATCAAGGACTTGGAGTAGAAGAAGGAGGAAGAGAGAGAGAGCGAGATGAAAAGTTTAGTAGCATTTTATCCCCTATTACTATTCAAACATAATAAATTAATGTTCTAATCACAGTCTCAAAGAAATATAGCCTTATGGAAGAAAAAACAACATATCCCTTGGACTGATTAATATCAAAAACAAACGCGAAATCAACGGCAAAACCAATAACACCGACATTAGCTGCAACAACATTAACAACTAAAGGGAAAAGTTCCCCCTTTTTTTTGCTATTACAGCACGGAAGTTATGCTTTTTTGACTTTGTATGTAAGTGGGTCACATGGACCCCCTGCAGTATAACAGGAAAAGGCAATCACTTAATGCTAAAAGGCGTCCTCGAGCCTGTTGCTTTAGGTTGATTTATTAAATGTTGGCAAAGTTTGCTGACAAACAACTACATGTTAGAGAAAACTGAATGATAGAGAAAGCGTGAGAGAAACAGAGGTAGAAAGAGACAGAGAGATAGACAGCGAGAAAGTGGGAGAAAGGGAGCGGATAGAAAGAGAGAATTTATGATCTAGATGAAGTTGAAAAACTAACAAAATTATTACATATACATGAAGTAAAGTTTTTAATTCTCTTTTTAATTTCGGTTTTATTGTCAACGCATTACTTCTGTTTTATCGTCAACATTATCATTATTATACTCGTAATTTTATTATCATTTAATATCGTTGTCAAGCATGTTATCGTTATGAAGTATTCTTTTTTTTGCAAATATTTACTTAAAATTTCATTATGTGTAAGATTTGCACTCATAATTAATAGAAGTGTTAAAAACATTAAACCGCAGATGGAAAACTTACGACTTGTAATGAATTCGAGAGAAGTCATAAAATTATTGTTAAATGAGAAAATGACATTTCAGTCATAACTTTGTGATATCAAAGCAGATTTTATCAGATAATACTACAATGTAAGCGCAGTAGGATATATCTAGAAATTTTACTCCCGTGACTTGCAAAGAATATGAAAAGTTCGAATGACGAAGGAGAAGAAGAAGAAGAAGAAGAAGAAGAGGAAGATGATGAGTAGAAGAAAACAGAACAACGAGAAATCGAGAATGGGCTTTGACAAATAGATGATTGAAGGTATCCTGAACAACTTGAAATAATAAGTAATGGATTGATTATAGAAAAGTATTTCTTGATTGATTGATTACTTGATTTAGAAATGAATTTACTTTCATTAACTTGAATAGGTAGTCACGCAATCAAACAGAGACCCGAAACAACAGCATGTGAAGTGAGTTGAGTAAACATTGAACGGTCAATCCATTATCGTCATTTCAGACGAAATTACATGTCTTGATTAATCGATTTCAGTTCAACAATTCGTTTGAATAAAGTTGAAGTTTAATCAGAATTGAATTTGATTAAGAAATTAAACATGAATAATTTATATATCCTAAGACTAAATTCACAAACGGTATTATCGCTATAAATGATATGTTACGGCGTTATCAATTTCTTTAATTTGATTTTAAAAAGTTTATAAATTTTTATTTGATTTTTTAAATTTTAAGAATAATAATAATTTCTTATTTTGGAGCCAAGTTAAATTTGTTCGTTTCCTTTGTGATATTTAGAGCTTTGTAATTTAGTACTTTTAACACATGAAGATTTTTGATTATTTCTTGATGTTTTGGTTGGTGGTTTTCATATTTTTTGATGATTTCTTTCATTCTGAAATTACTGATAAATTGTTTGAAAACTTAATCCTCTTTTACAGTTTGACATAGGTTCAGATTAATTGCAGTAAGAAGTACATGTTTATCGATTTTTCTGGCTTGATTTAATATTACGAATTGTAGTTTTGGGCCTTCTGAACGAATTTATCTTTGTTGGATTTATTAAACAAGATTCAATTGGTTTCTTATGTTCAATTCAATTGGATCGAAAATCATTGACAAAGGAACGAAAATATGTTATAATTCTTAGAAATATTGCGGAATAGTGTTCAATATCAAGTAAGAAGTAAATCAGTTTTTCTGTATTTGCTTGTTCTTTCTTCTCTTCTTGTTTCTTTTCCTTTTTTTCATTTTTCCTCTGATATCCTCTGATTATCTCTGATATTAAGGGAACATCAGAAGGATATTTCCCTCCTTTTGAAATATCGATAATCACACGTGATTTCATTTATATGTCGCATATCTGACTTGAGCCCTAATCTTCATTTAGCTCAGAATCTCCAACATTACAAATAAACTTGTCAATATGACAATTGCATTATTGTTTAGTATGTATACATATATACGAACAGATACACACTCTCTCACACAAACACATACACATGTATACGTAATCCATAATTCAAGTACGCACCTTTCAATCTACATAAACAAGACCTAAGCTTTAATTGTATTTTAGGAGAGTAAAGGATTTCAGACCACAAATTTTCTATTTGGTAGAAGTTCTCTTAATTACGTTGTGGTATCTTAGAAAATGATAAAAGGTGATTGATGTGGACCGTATATATATTTGCTACAACAGATTTTTGCATAAATATCTATAATTTTGCAACTGAACATATATATATATATATATATATATATATATATATATATATATATATATATATATATATATATATATATATATATATATATATATATATATATATATATATATATATATATATATATATATATATATATATATATATATATATATATATATATATATATATATATATATATATATATATATATATATATATATATATATATATATATATATATATATATATATATATATATATATATATATATATATATATATATATATATATATATATATATATATATATATATATATATATATATATATATATATATATATATATATATATATATATATATATATATATATATATATATATATATATATATATATATATATATATATATATATATATATATATATATATATATATATATATATATATATATATATATATATATATATATATATATATATATATATATATATATATATATATATATATATATATATATATATATATATATATATATATATATATATATATATATTTGTATATATACAATACGTTTATTGCATGTGTAACTATGACTTATGTATGTATACTTGATATATACGTACTAAAATCATATCACGTCACATCTCGTCCTATCACGTCACTTCAGATCGGCAAATCGCCTCATGACGCATGAGGTTACCTGTGCCAATTGCGGTTAAAGATACGAAAACACATTTAAATATGCATTCAACAATTCATTGATTCTGTCATTCATCCATTCATTCATTCATTGAGTTTCAACTTAATTCAAAATTCGGTTCGTTACGGCTTCATTTACGATCCATGTGTGCATATAAATTTGAATGATGATGGTAAATCGATGAATGATGATGATGTTGGATGGAAGGGAAAATCGAGTGATGATGATGATGATGCGAATAGTTAGTGATTGTGTTAATGTTTGAGTTTCTCAAATCATTGGGAACGTTAAAGGATGGTATGATTTCTTTTTAAAACAAAAACAGTTTTAAATCTCACACCATTATATATATATATATATATATATATATATATATATATATATATATATATATATATATATATATATATATATATATATATATATATATATATATATATATATATATATATATATATATATATATATATATATATATATATATATATATATATATATATATATATATATATATATATATATATATATATATATATATATATATATATATATATATATATATATATATATATATATATATATATATATATATATATATATATATATATATATATATATATATATATATATATATATATATATATATATATATATATATATATATATATATATATATATATATATATATATATATATATATATATATATATATATATATATATATATATATATATATATATATATATATATATATATATATATATATATATATATATATATATATATATATATATATATATATATATATATATATATATATATATATATATATATATATATATATATATATATATATATATATATATATATATATATATATATATATATATATATATATATATATATATCTTTCTATGTTAGTGTCAATCAGAAAATTCACGAAAGTTATTCAGGTTGCCACATGGTATTATTACATTATTACAGTATTGAAACATTAGAATAAAAGAGGACTAAACCATATATTCTAAACCGTATATATAAACCATATATGTATTTAACGATGCATTCAATGATTGTAACGGTGTACGCAAAATACTTCCTTTAATTAAATGAAAATATATAAAAGTGTACGAGATTTGTTCGAACACTTTCAGATATTTCAGGTGTTGAATTTCACTTTATTTAAAAGTTATCTACAAATTAAAGAGTGAAGAAACTCTTTTTTAAATCCAAGGAGAGTGTTCGAGGAGATAGTGAATAAAGCTGTGCTCTGACCAACCTTGAACCTATTGTGATCCAAAATTGTTCTTGACGTCCGCAAGTATGTACGCATATATCATTCATAGCTCAGAAACGGTTGGCAGCAGATGGTTGAAATTTCGAAATTGAATTCTTTTAATTTGCACTACTATAATATTCAATTCTGAACCGCTTTGGCTGAAATCGGTTGGTCGTACAAGAAAGTTATTTTTGTTAGATTGTTTGATTTCTGAAGAAAATGCAGAACTCCTAATAAATCAGAAAAAACTGTTATACTTGATGGATACACAAATTTGTTTCTTTCGTGGAACCGTTGGTGGAATGATGCAAATTTCTTTTTTTTTTGGCTTTCCATTAACGTCGGAAAGAATAAAAGAAATAAAAAAATAAATATATAAAATAAACACAAACATTCTTTCATATATTTAAATAAATCTGCAATAATTTGGGTCAAAATGATTTTTAGTTTTTGCAAGGACGACCAAAAAAATTGCTTCAATAAAAAAACAGACGCACCTAGAACACAAAACAATAACAAAAGCAAAAACAAAGCATTTAAACACAAAACAATAACAAAAGCAAAAACAAAACATTTAAACTCTTTTTAAAAATAACAGGAAGAATTATGGCGGCAACAATTACAACATCAACAACAACAACAAAATTAAAATGTGCAGCTTTATTGCGGCAAAAGTTTTTTCTTGATTTGAATTGATGCCCCCAAACTTTTCCACAAACTGCTTTGCTACTTTTTGGCGCTCCGATCGAAATGCCACGCCTATTTTCGTTCTCCTACTATTCGCTACTTTTCTTTGAAAATAAGAAAGAAGGTATGAATTAAGAAATATAAGAAGTTGTTTTAAATTTTTCGAGTTTCCGGTACGCTTCTTCTGCTACTTTTGTTTTTCCGCTCTGTTCCGTTTTCTTTAGAAGGTTTAGAGTTTTCTTAGGTGAAGCATTGAAGGAGGGGGCAGGGGAGGGAGTAGAATGTTCAGTGAAGTGAATGAGTCTGTGTATAAAACTATAGTGTAATTCTTTTGCAGTTGTTAATTCCTATAAATTTTTTCTCTATGTAAAAGACACTGCTGAAGAAACTTATTGATAATAAAATCTCAAAATCTGAAATAAAACTTTGGAAAAGAAATTTTAATGACTTCAACTAAATCTTTGTCTTTAATTGCAATTCTTTTTAAATTAGAAGAATGCAAGAAGTGGCAGAAATATCCGGTTTAAAACATTGTTTGCTCTATATTCTGGAAGACCTACCAGAGGAATGACCCACATTTTCCGTAATATTTGAAAGAGTAATAACTCCTGCATAATTAAAAGTTATCTGGAAAGAAAGCTCTGCCTTCTGTCTCAGAATAAATTTTCTCTCAAAATAATGTATTATCTAAATCGTTTTAATAAATTAAATAATTTAAATGAATTATTTATTAGTACTAATGGCGCTTATTGGTTTTGGTCTTCAGAAGATGATCATTAAAAATCGTCTGTTTATATCGTACACTTTAAATACCCTATAGCTCCTCTACAGTCGGTTACCAACAATATTCCGCACATTCAAAAAGATTTGGTTAAAAGAAAAATTTAAAAAGAGAACATCAATTCCTTAATATTTTCGTATATTTCAAATAAAGAATATCGAAAAAGGAAAATTTATCAAATTGATTTATTATTGCTTATGGTATCTTTCCGTAGTCTCACCGCATGCATCATCTATCTTTTTATGGCCAGATATTTAAATGCGTTAGATATTATACAAACATGTTTGTCAAGATGAAATATTGCTTTCATCCTTTAAAAGCTATAAAAATCATTCTCTCAATGGTATGCAAGCAGTCTCCTCGGCAATCAAATATCGTTGCATTAATTTTTCAAAAATCTCGAAGTCATGATCTTGTCGTGGCTTATCGAATTTACCTGTGACTTTGTGGTTAGAAAAGCTTAACAATTTTCGTATTTTGTTTTATAAAATTGACACTAATACAATCTGGGTATGGGCAGCCTAAGAAAAAATAATTTTTAGATATAAAAATATTTTCAAATTTTTTTAATGGGTGTACGTTTTTGCATATCGATTCCAAAAAAAAAAAAATTAAATGCGAAATAAAGTATTAAAACCTTTTAAACCTTTTAAACCTTTTAAAAGAATGCTCTACGTAAAAGTTATTTCAAAAATAGCAACAATTATTTATTCTAATTTTTATTTTAGAGGAAATAGAAGACATTTTTTCTAATTTTGCTTGCTGTTTGTATTTTTCTCTTATAAATATTCCTTCTAGTCGTTTAGGTGTGACGATGGGTCATGCTTTTCTAGCATTTATTTTATGATGGTTAAGATATTCGAATGAATTTTTACTTCGATTTCGTTTTGGGTTCTGATTCTGATTGTGATTATTTTTATTTCATTTCGTTTATTGTTAAAAAAATTTGCATTTCCAATTGATTGAATTCAAGCATTTACAACAAAACGAAAGAAATGCGAAAAAATTTAACAAAAACCTGAACGAGCAGCAGCGAAAAAGTTCTTCACAATCAACAAAACTTTAGGAAAGTTAAAAAATCGAAACAATTTATGGTTTTCGCCAAAAAGCATTTTTCCCTCGATGCTGTAAAGACTCGTTATGCAATGAAAAAAAGAATAAATAAAGAGAACGAGATGGGCAAATAGTAGTTCTCGATTATGCATAAGAGTTTAAAAGGCAATGACGATGATGACTACGATTGAAAGGATGGTGAAGGGAGTGGCAAGTGGCGATGGCGTTGACAATGACTGTGGCTAATCAGTTAACGGAAGAGTAGCGGTTAATGGAGCAGAAGTATTTCATTGCCATGATAAACTCCGGAAAAATTTGTAAAATTATTCGATCCTGTAAAAGCTATAAAGCGAATATTTAAGAGATCTAAAGCCTCTTACAATGGTTTGTAATTTAGTAGGAACGTGTCTGAAATATTCGAAGATCGAGGAAGTAATGTAAAACGTGGTCTTCCAACTGAATCAAACCCTTTAGTCATACGATTTGACATCGATTGGATTATGTTATCCAGGTGGCTTCAAAAAATGATATTCCGTTGACAATTTGGTAAGGCTTAAAGCCTTCAAGCGGAATACTTGGTACGCTATTGCAGAAATAATCCGACTAAAGCCATAAAGATTAAACTGCTAGAAAGAATTGCTGAAAAATAATTTAAATTTAAAACAGATTTTATATAAAATTGTTCAATATATTCTACGCAGCCACAGAATATCAAAAATTGATAAAAAAGCTGCTAATGTATTCATAAAATGATTGCTAACACATTTTTTATAACGATTTTTACTTTTATTATTAATATTATGTCCTTCAAATATTGTCGCGACAGTCATTGTAATTCAATACGAAGGAACGAAATGAGAGAAGATGAAGACATTCTAGAGGTGACATTCATATTTCTTTAGATAGCATTGAAAAAAAAATAGACAAACAACAAAGAAAACCTTTCAAGGAGTTTGTTTTAAAAAGCATCAAAGGAATAATCGTAAAACTGTCACGAAAAATAACAATGGCTAGAAGGAAGAAGCATGCTGAGAAGGAAGGCGTCAAAAAAGGCATTACAAAGTAGAAGAAAATTCTATATTTATGGAATACGCATTGAAGCTTTAGAAATGATTTAAAGAAATTGTAATCGAAAATAAGCAATATGTGAATCATTAAAGAGCTCTTTGATCACAATCGTTTGCAAATGATTTCAAGAAGATATTTTAAACTAAACTTTATATTAAAAAGAGCTCGTCGATTGGTTCAGCTACTTCAAGTTAGAATTATCTATTAATGTTATTCATTCAATCTGCAGACCTTGCGTATAAAAGAAAGTAAAAGCATACGGTGAAAGGGGGGGGGCGGAGGGGGCGGTATACCTAAATCCTTCTGTATCGAAATGGAAAGAACCGTCTGTGTAATTGATATCGTATTTATTTTTCGTTATAATCTACTATAATTCCAGTCCATCTGCTGACTCGTTCCATCAGAATGAGAAAGATTAATGTACATTCTCCTCCTCTAAAACGTCAACGTGAATGCCGCCCTTGATTTCTTTATCCTCGAAAAGTTGTTTTTCACCAAGACAAAGTTTAGAAACATATAATAACCAGAATAGTGCGTACGTTCGGATTGTAGGGCGGATGATTAATTACTTTGAGCGCACAGTTTTGTTTTACAGTCACCGAAACTCGTAATGCGTATAAAGGGCCATGAAACGGCAACACACTGCTAATCGTTTTATCATAGCCTTTTCTGTTTCTGTAATCTTGTAATTGTTACAACATAATTACATCGTAATTAATTTTTCACTTCAATTCGGCAATTAATTATATAATTAAAACCCAAAATTTAGCAACTTACTTTTCGGCAGATTTAAAAATGAAAAATTGTTTGAAATATGCAAAATATTTTTACAACGGTTTCAAATTAATTAAACATAATTACGTCGCAACGTTGGTTAATAATAAACGTAAAACTAATTAGATTAGCACTGATTTGATTTTACGTTATACGCATTATGACGCAAATGAAGCGACATATCCGTGTGTTTTATATATTTATAAAAAGATCAAATCTATTTGTATTACACGCGTTTAATCATTTAGTTTCGCAGTAATATTTTTTATAGACAATTATGACCTAGGTTTAGGACATGTACGTTTTTATGGATAGGGATCTGGAAGAGATGACGGTAAACCGCCAGTAAACTCGCTAAGGGGTCAATATTAAAATTAATGAAAATTACTTTTATATGGAACAGATCCTGATTCATACCTGTCGTTGTATATTTGTGAATAGATAATATTCTGCTGCCCATCCTTACGCCGCACAATGCTTCAAAAATCGAGTCCATTGTTTAAACAAATATATTTAGAAATCTCGGAAACATTAAGCTCCGTGACACACAAGAATATACCATTTTTTTAAATTTAGAACTTCAAAGAACTAAACGTATTTATTTGAAGGAGCAGAGTTAACATAAGTATATCCTGAAGTAATGGATAAATGAACAAGAATTTGTGAATTTGGCTTCTATTTATCTATCGCGTTTTAAGGAAATTCAAAAATTCAAATACGATCGAATTAAGGAGCTTCGCAACTCAATCACTAACAGCAATGTTGCGACTTAGGCACCTACCCGGACGTCATTTTGATGTTTCCCCGACTACTACAGAAAAAACACATGAAAATGTCTCGCCGTTTTATAAAAAGCAATTGGTGTACTTAATACATCTATTTCTGCTCCTAAATGGATGATCAAAAATATGCCTCCAAAATTCAGTTGATCCACGTAATTCAAGTGTTCGAAAAGCCGGAAATAACATTTCTAAAAAGAATTTTAAAAATTGTAAAAGTAAATTTTACAAAACATATTTGAATTTACTGAAGCAGTAAACATATATGAGGAATAGTCCCTGAAACCGGACGGAATTTACAAACGTAAAAGTCAAGCGTCAAACACCAAACACACAGACGCAAAAATCAAAATAAAATTCAAAAAAGAAAAAAAAAATAAAAACGTGGGTTATGGAAAACTGAACGCAGCTAAATTCAAATAAAAGCTAATTCAAACGTAATTGAAAGGCGGAAAATTAAATGAAAAAGGCAAAATAAAAAATTCTGTGGTGCTTTTTTTACCGATAGAAAAATAATTATAATGCAAATTAAAATAAATATAAAAGAAAATCCATTCAGCCTGTTTTCTATGAAGTTTTGTTTTGTTTTGGGCCTTTTCATTATATTAATAATTTCTTTTCAGAGTTTTATATCCATCCGTTAAATTAAAAAAACAAAAAAAATTCCTCTTGAGCTTAATGTTTGATTTGATTTTTACCGGCGGAGTTCTTCTGCTCTGCTCCAAAATGCAGTGACGGCGGGGAGAAAATGAAGATTTCGAGAATGCGAAAGAGAGACCATATTATACATAATTCGAGTTCGTATTTCTGATATACCGTTCCGCCTCTCTCAAAATCTTGCTGTCGTAATTGATAATTTGTGTTGTATTGGTGAGGATAAATGACGCGGGAAGGTGACATTCAATTGTACTGTTAAAGAAGTTCTTGATTTTTAATAAAATTATAGGGAGTTCTTAGAAGGGAAAGGAGACCGATAAAGAAATTTGATATGAAGTTTTGGCAACGAAACGGATACGTCATTAAACCGATTTGACAATCGATCATGCAAATTGAATCAATTAAATTTTAATTATTAAGGTATTAATTTTTATTGTATTCCATAGATTCCACATTAGATAATCAGAAAACAAAAGCGCTACTAGAATTACATCAAAAATCGCTCTTTATCTTCGTATATACGATATATTAATATTTAATACTCTTTATAATTTTCGTCAGGTGTCTTGGGTACGTCATCGCGATATTCATCTGTTAACTGTCGGACGATATACGTATACATCGGATCAGCGTTTCGAAGCTATGCATTCACCACACGCTGAGGATTGGACGTTACGTATACGTTATGCGCAACGTAAGGATTCCGGTATATACGAATGTCAGATATCGACAACGCCACCAATCGGGCATTCTGTATACCTAAACGTTGTGGGTAAGTAATTTCACATATTTCCATTGTGTAATAAGTAAGTTTATACAAATGTACTCCGTGGAGCGACCAAATGCCGTCTATGTTGTTTTATCTTACCTCATAACTCAGTTGATAATCGAGATATTTCGGGATTTGGATGTAGGGGATTTAATCTACTTCGGTGTTCCCCGAATTTGTGCTATTCCTTCGCGTGACAATTTATAGACTACAATTTATCAGTTTTATGCCCGTAGACGTAGTAGTGTGTTCTATTGCTGTCGACCCATCACGTCGACGATTGATGTCCTTTGGTATAAACAGGTTGTTCAAGTATCTTTAGAGTTCAATTTTTATTTGCATATGCATCTAATTTTTCATCGGATACACCGATTTCTTAAAGGCTGGGCCACTCAACAGAACTAATTCCGCAATAATTGCTTGCTCTTCTTATTTTTAATAACTAATTTACTTATTTTTTCATGACTATGCGTCCTTCTATTTCACTTAATCTCTATCTACCCCTCTCTCTCACACAATTGTAATGCGAATCCATGTTGTTGTTGTTGTTGTTTCTTTGAAGTCTCTAACATCTGCAACCTGCCATTTATTTATCATTCTGAGAATCATTCTGTCAGTTATCCTGTCATTCAGCCTGTCCAATACGTCCTTGAGTTTATTGTTATTTCATCTAACCAGCCTCATCCATCTCATCCATCTCATCCATCTCATCTCCGCGTCTATTTCTCTTCTTCTTTTTCCAGTTGCAGCCTATTCATCAGAATTTATATCATAGCTCGCCCGTTTCGCCGCCTCATGTGTATGTGTATATGAGTGTACATGCATGTGTGTATGTGAATGTGTGCTTGTTTGTCTGTCTAACAGTGTGTGGTGTGATTGTTTGTTATTTGACTCTTTGAATTACTTTTTCGTGGATTTTCCAGAGTGTATTTTCCCCAATCTCTCCCTCTCTCTTTCTTATTCTTTCCCTTTCTCTTCAATCATTGGTTTGAATGGCGTTTTTATATATTTTTTCGAGTAGATTATGATTTCAACGATTCCCCGTGGTACCGTTTGCGTTTATAGCCTCGGTTAATTTATCGTATCGTAGTTTCCTGCTACAAAAAAAAAACAACCAGAAAATAAAGGAAGAGAACAATAATAAATGGTTTTTGAAATATCAGTCAATAACTCATTCCTTGGAAAGTTTAATAAAATATGTGCATATACGATGCCGTCAAGTTCAATATTTTTGATACTATCGAAGAGTTTTGTTTCGATTTGACGTGTTTATTCTGATGATCTACCTTGATTTTGCGTAACATTCAAAATAAATACTCAGTCGAGCCAAAGTTTGACAAATTCCGGTGTGACCCGATTTTTATAAAAAAGTGTTTTAAAATTGAACCGAAGTGATCATATATATATATATATATATATATATATATATATATATATATATATATATATATATATATATATATATATATATATATATATATATATATATATATATATATATATATATATATATATATATATATATATATATATATATATATATATATATATATATATATATATATATATATATATATATATATATATATATATATATATATATATATATATATATATATATATATATATATATATATATATATATATATATATATATATATATATATATATATATATATATATATATATATATATATATATATATATATATATATATATATATATATATATATATATATATATATATATATATATATATATATATATATATATATATATATATATATATATATATATATATATATATATATATATATATATATATATATATATATATATATATATATATATATATATATATATATATATATATATATATATATATATATATATATATATATATATATACTTTTTTAAAACTAAAGACTTTTGTTTTCTAGACTTCCTTACCAGCCTGAAAAATTGACATTTTCCAAAAAAGGCCTTTTATAATATTTCGGCTTTATCTTACGAATGAAATACTATTCGCATATTGCGATTTGTTTATGAATTTTTAATCAAGTCTTCACACCTCAATTTGCTCACCCAAGAATAACTACGTTGTATAGCTTCCGTTTTATAGATTAAACGTCTCTGTCGTAAAGATGAAGAAGAAGAAGGAGTAGGATAACTTTGCCCTTCTTTGATGTGTTTAATTTAAGTCTGACGTCGAGGCAAGGTCTGACGAAAGATAATTATATTTTTTCTTTTCTTTTTTTGTTAAATATTCTTGAATTGAATGCTTTTGTATCTACGCATAAATGTATGGCTGTTTAAATGTTTGATTGCATGTATGAATGTAAATATTTCTCTAAATATGAATGCATGTGTATTTAAAACTGATTGTGTGATGAAATTGTGCTTTTTGATAACTTTTGGTAAATTGACTTGTTGAATTTTGTTGTTCTTCTTTTGTTATGTCGGCACTTATTTTTCCATTCTTGGTAGGAAACTGAACAGTTAGCAGCTGCTTGATGTTTGTAAATTTTCACATTTTTCATTTCGACAAATGCAAAAATTATTTTTATTTATATGTGTGCGCATATCCATACACGCGTGTATGTGCCTATAAGCCTGTAGTATGTGCTCATATTGTGCGCATAGAGATGTATGCTTGAGCCTGTGAACGAACCGGATTTATTGAAATTTGCTTCATTTTTTTGACAATTTTTAAATAAAAACTATTTAGAATAGAATGGTATTTGTTTTGTACATTTTTGATTATTACTCATTCTTTTACTGTTTGGTAGAGAATGGAATATTTATCGAAAGCAAAAATATTTTAGAAAAGCCAAAATCAATGTAAACGTTTTTCATGTTTTTTAATAAACTTTGCATAAAAATTGAAACGAGAAATCCCAGAAATCCTTTGTGGTTTTATTTGTTGAAAAATATTACCAAAAACTCTATTCGAGAGTTATAATTTTTTTTAATTAAAAAGAGAAAGGAGAGACGTATGTATTGAAAAGAGCAAAAAGGAAAAGCGAATTGAATATTTGAAACGCAACAGAATAAATGAATTGATTTTTCGTATTGACATTCATGAAATATTGATAAAGAACCTAAAGCAGAAAAGTAATGATCAATAAACTAGAAATAAGGAGAAAAATTTTCTAAATAATATTAATCTAAAGAGATGTATGAGGCAAACATAAAGGCGAACAAATGACAAATACGCATTAACATAGACAGGATGTCTCAAAGAACTGAAATAAAACCGGAATTCTATAAAGAACGTTTCCCTCTTTTACGCAATCAAAGAGAATTTTACGTCATCAAAGGAAATTTTTTCAAATATACCCTTTTTTAAACCACAATTGTGTGAGAGTCTTGAAAACGATAACATGTTTTGCTACGATAAATTTTGCTACGAGTGGCATTCAAATAACAAACGCTCTCCTCTCTAACATAATTGTCATGACATAAAAACGCTCTAACATAATTGTCATGACATAAAATAATCAAGTAAATAATTCTTAAGGAATGCATATTAATCACAAAATTTTATTGTTTCGTCAAATTTTTTTCGTGACACCAGAAAGACATAATACAAAAGCAATTTACCTTTTTGTTTTTGACCACTGATTTCAGTTCAAACCTAATTTACATCGCATAGTTAAATAGTATAATTTCCATAATTATCTTCCTACAATTTTCTTAATTACAGAGCCTATCACCGAAATAATTGGTGGCCCGGAATTACACATTAATATGGGATCGACCATTAATTTGACGTGCATTGTAAAATTTGCACCGGAACCGCCACCCACCGTAACCTGGTCGCATAATCGTGAGGTAAGATTTGAAAAGAATTAATAAATTGTTTAGAATTTTTTTAGAAATAAAAACTTGAAATTTTTGTAAGTATTTACAAATTATTACTTCTGTAAATTTTCTTAGATTATATTATTATTTTTATTATTGGAGATATATCGTTTTCATGTTATTTGTGATGCATCCTATTGCTTCGCTTTTTATTTCTTTAATTCCTGGCACAATATTCTTTTTTCAGATTTTTTTCCTTTACTGCAACTATATTTCTCTCTCCCTTTTTTCTCGTTCCCTCTCTCTCTCTATCTATCTTACTCACGGGCTTTTTCTATATTTACATATGTCGCTATCTATCATCACTATCTCTTGTGCTGGATGTTAATGTTCAGGTCATAAATTTCGATTCACCCCGCGGCGGTATATCCTTGGTTACTGAAAAGGGTATACTAACAACCAGTCGGCTCTTGGTACAGAAAGCTATCCAACAGGATTCAGGACTTTATACATGTACGCCATCGAATGCAAATCCGACATCGGTTCGAGTACATATCGTTGATGGTGAGTAAGTAAGCAAATAACAAGATGATGATGATAATGACGATGATGATAATGATGATAATGACGATGATGATGATGATGATGATGAATAAAAAGAAGAAAATGGGGAAGAACGTAAAATACAAGAAGTACAACAGTTAACGAGTCGAAGCGATCAAGAGACATGTTTTGCATATTCTTCTTCCGGCTCTATTTTCAATTTGAATTTGTTTATTTGTTTATGTGTCTGTGAGTGTGTGTGTGTGGGTTTGTGTGTGTACGCGTGTGTGTAATTGTGCAGTGTTATCGTAGCAGGCTATGTTTGCGTATACATACGAGTATGACTTATCCGTATGAGTGAATGTCTTACGAAATCGAAAGAAAGAAAAGAATGATTCCGAATAAATCAATAAAATAGTCATACATTATTTATCTACATAATGTATACATTAGAAATCAAGAATTATCATCGAACACTATCTCAAAGTATAAACATAAACATATTTCAAAAGAGTAATGCATTTCTTTAATCCTACTCGACACGTTCTGAGACGATTAATAGCAAGATGGAAGATATTTCAAGTGTTTCCTATAAAAGTTCTTGCTGGGAAGATGAAGTCGATTTCATCGTATTTAACTTTTCGCATAAATTAAAAATAAATTGTTATTTATATTTTCGAAGACACTTTAAATTGTTCTGCATGTGTTAAGATACAAATAATTTGAAGAACTTTCACATACATTTTGTGAGTATATCTTTCATCTCATTGATTTCTCAACACGATCAATTTGAAAGTATAAATTTTTAAGATGCCCTTTATGAGATATGACTCGAATAAAATCATAAATAAACTTTAATTTTTTTATTTAAAAAAATTAAAAAATGACTATAAGAAATTGTGGCATCTTCCTCCATTCGAGGCAATTGTAATTTTATCGAAAGTGTCGAAATTCAGAAAAAAAACGTTTCTGATTGAGATCTTTACCAACGTTTTCACAATTCGAACTTTAATCTCGATAAGGACGATAAGGACGTCCTCTTCACTAAATAAAAAAATGGAAAATTATAGTTCTCAAAGAAGAGAAAATACAGGAATAATATTGAAAGCGTTCATCTTGAGATGATGATGATTATAATTAGCCAAGAGTTGTAGTAGAACATAAAAATATAATAAAACATTAAGTGAAAGATAGCTGTAAAGTTTTCATTAATACAAAAAAAAAATTAAAAAACTATCTGCGATAGCTTTTTTATATTTTAGATAATATAATGAAATGATAATGAGTCGAAATGCGTAATAATAATTTCTGTCAGAAAAGAATCATCTAAGACCATTGCCCCGAGAGTATTAAGAGCATTTTCCTTTTAAAGAAGAAGTCATTTCAATGTACAAGATTTTCTTCTATTCTTTAAGTATTAGTCGTAGACTTCACATTCCTTTATGTTTTGTAATTAATAGATAACTAACAAATAATAGTGTTTTTCTTAGGCTTTCTTTGGAAAATGTTATCAGTTTTATCATTCTTATAATTACACTCTAAATATTAATCATAGTTTAATTTACTGATTATTACTGACCGTTTATACGATTACTATGAATGACGTATTTAATTAGTGAAGCTAGGAATTATCACTTCTAGTATGTGTGTGTGTGTTAGTTGTGAATGGCTGAAATATATAAGAAATAATTATGTTTGTAAAGAAACTATTTTTGACGAAACGAAAAGTAATCAGACAAATGAAAAAGGTTGTGATTTATTTTATCTTAAGAATTAGAGGTATGAAATATCCAAAGTAAAAAACTCCATTATATGCAAAATCTCTATGGTGCCAGATTTCTATGAGTAAAATCTCCAAACAGTTCCGAATAAAAGATTATTAATTTTCTTACTCGCTAACGCATTGCGGCGGCAGGTGAGGGTGGGGTATGGGGTACGGTGAGGGGTTTTCCTAAAGTTAAAGATTTAGGAAGGAGCGTTAGTCTTTTCAACGATTTCAATCAATGATGTGGCGCGGTAACAAGATCGCCATGTTTGAGGTCCTCGCCAACAAAAGGTACTGAAATTACTGAGAAGACCTTGTTGAGAAGGCCGAAGGTTATTCATATAAAAAAAGATTTCGTACAAAACACCTTCATTTTAATTACATTATTTTAGCTGGGAGATACGCGTGTCTTGGGTTTAGAGGTCTGTAAAAAATTTAGCATGTAAAATGGTGTAATGTTCTTCCAATCAGACTACCGGTACCCCTTAAGGAGTAATAATTACGAACCAGAGTTTTCTTTGGTTTTTCTCAAAGAATGACTCTTTCTTTTCAGGATAGTTATGCTTCTAATTCTAATGCAGCACTTTAATAAAAATCTAACCATGAATTAAATAAATCGCAAACTGATCGTAATTTCGTCGAGGTCTTGTTTTTGTTTGCACGCTCTCGAAATGGTTGTTGTTCCTGCTGCGCCACTACTCATGGTGTAATAGTATGTATGTGTGTCTATACACATTATATTCTGAGAGAGAGAGAAACCATTGCCACTTGTCGTCAAGGCAGCAAGTGAGACGAGATGTCCTTTCTGTACAAGACGCATATGTTTATAATAGTTCGCATTTACGCTTTAAGCGAAATATTCATGATGACCAGATGGTCAATGGGAATCAATGAATATTGAAAATAAATGCATGAATATTAATATCGACCGATACCTCGAAGTCGCAAGGAAAAGTTTTGAACGAAGTAACTAAATGAAATGAAGCATAAATTATTCATATAATTTAAATAAATACTAAGGCGTACAAAATTTTAACTGAGACTCCGAAGATATTCTTAAATTGTAATGTTAGATTTTATTGAGCAGGTAATTCAAACAGTTGCTAAAATTTTTCATAATAATTTTTTTATTAAGCTTAAGAGGATCCGGGTAGATTATTATGATTAAAAAACCTACAATAGAGAGAGACCTCGGTATAAATTTTTAATCAAATTATATTGTGTCAATAATAAGAAATTCTTATTTAAAATGTAGGAATTAATTGTTTAATTTTTAAAATTATTTTCAATAAGAAACGACTGTCAAGAATTTTTGAGAGCTCCTCTGAATTATTTGCCAACTGCTAAGTAGCTGCTGCTTATTAGTCATGAATTATAGCGGGCAATATGATAAGAAAATTTTCCAAAAGAAAAATCGCGATAAACTGTCGCGTTTGATACTTTGCTAAAGCGTCTGATACAATCACACCCCCTACCCAGTAATCACATTTATTAGTATTTACAAAATTTCATTTTTAATTTGGAATAAACAGACGCTCAATATTCCAAGATTTCCCTTTAATTGTTCTTCTTAATTATCTTACATGTTATTCTCACGACGTTCGATCAGGTGAACATCCGGCGGCCATGCATCACGGTCATTCATATCGAAATGAGTTCTCGATTATGCTGCTGGTGTTATTGACTTCATTGTCACTATTCATGCATCAGCAATACGATAGGCGGCAGCATATACGCTGGAAGCGTTTCACCCGAATACCGAACAGGAATGCGGATGCGTCGTCGAGGCAATGCAAGAGCGAATTAATTCCGGCGACGGTATCGATGACATAACCAGCGACTAGAATGGAACGAAATAGTAAAGCAATGTAAATAATCGATAATTAGTTTTTTAAGAAAATTCTAGATAATTGTTTAAGATGATTACTTAAGACGATTTAGACGATAACGAGCATGATGATAATGATAATGAAAACAATGGTATGAATGGATGCGTAAGTGTTTATAATATATTACTATTTGTGAAATTATCTACAGTAAATTTAATAGTAAATGATTAAATTAATCGTAAAATTAAGTGGTAGCAAATTTCAAAATATTTACAAAAAACCACTGAAAATTTTGAAATTGAACAAAACTTAAATATTCTTATTATATTGTTAGTAAATTAAAATAAAACTGACTAGAAAATTATAATCATAATCTCTTTATTGTATTGAAAGAATAAAATAATTCCATTAACCAAAACGACAAAGCAAACAATTTCTCTTGATGTGCGTGCATAAATGGCTATTATCGATAAAATATTTATTGGCCGTCAAAAGAAAATCACTTAACTTAACTCCAACCCGCCCACACCCCGCCCCGCCCTCATCAAAATGTAACCAAACCACGCCGTTCAATTAAAATATATAATTATATTAAATTCAACATTTTTATGGTTTGAATATTTTCTAAATTGTTTTTCTTTAATTCTTTAATATTTTATTTTGATACCTTTTGAAAAGGAAAAGCTTATTTTGGTTCTTCTTTTCTAGCATTTTCCTCTTTTATGAGTCTAAATTGAGTAAATGTTTTTAATTAAAGTCAAAAAGATCTAAATATGGATACATCCAATGTTTCAATATACGTCGCATCATTACATGTTTATGGGATTTTCCTCACAAAATACCTAACCGTACTATTTGCACAACAACAACACCACCAACATCTACAAACAAAAAACACTTTCCTTTACAGTTTTTGCAACTTTTAATGAATAGCAATCGAAGTATTTAATTTGCTTTGATTTGTCACAGATTATGTTAGTATTTTTCAATATTTTTGAAATTTAATTAACAGATTTTTAACTTATTTCAATAAAGTAATTTGAATAAAGTTTAGGTTTATAAATATGTTTAATATTCATTCGAGATTATACGCCTTTTGTATAAATTTATTATTTTACCCACTTTCAATTTAAAACCAACATCAAGAAAGTCATAATTCACATTAATTGATAACGCTTTAATATATCTCTAAATTTAGAAAATTATTATATTTTCCCAACACGAGAAGGCATTTCTCGTTAAAATTTGAATTTAGTTCTTTTAAATTAATAAATTAAATTAAATAAATGAATTCTTCTACGCAATTTTATTTAATTTTATTATTATTATATATTTTGATTTAATTAGTTTTAATAAAAATATTTTTAATTTTTTCTCGCAAAATATTAAATTGAGATTTGTTTATAACTTTAATAAAATTAAATATAATTTTTTGCACATAAAATAAATACATATATCGAAGTTATACAAACACACAGCGATGTTCATGTCAAAGGGCATAAAATAACGCATACTCTTAATTGTCCAAAAGAGTTCAAACACAGTTGCGTCGCAGCGACTCTTAAGAGAAGCACTTAAGGCGAAATTAAAAAATAAAACACGAGTAAACAAAAAAACATATTTAGTTTTAGGAAATTCAAATTTTTACATGTAAAGAAAAAACCGTTATTAACATAAACTGTAAATGTGATTATATAGCATTAGATAATGATGACACAGTAAACAAAATTAACGAAGGGTAAAATAGCGAAAGTTCGATAGGGATATAAACGAATGAAGGAGAACTAGAATAACGGGCGGAAGTTCGAGAAAAATCCAAGAAGATCTTGCGATTTCTATATACGATATCAGTGATATCATTGCGCCCTGAAGAAGCTGGAGGAAAACAACTTTCACTAAATGTCGGAATATATTAGAGTATATATCCATATCAAAAGCTTTGTATAATTTTCTTCGTATTTTGTAAAATTGTCTTCTGGAGTTCAAACAAAATAAATAGATTGTAAGTGCTCGGAACTGACCAAATACTTTTACTAAAATTAATTAAAATTGTTGAATTTTTTTTGTTTATAATTATTCTTAAATAAAATTGGCAAGTTTTTCAAAATTAATTTCAGATTAAACAAAAAATAAAAAACCAAGAAGAAATTTAACATTTTTTTGTTTTGATAACAAAATTCAAAACAAAAACTTAAATTGTGGATTCGAATTTCAATAAATTAATTAAATAAATGTAAAATGTAGGAATAAAAAATGTTAAATACTTCTTCGCTATCCAGTGTTTATCATATTAAAAACGAAACCAAACGAAATTACTTTAAAATATTGAAATAGTCACGCATTGAAATAAAAAAATTCCAAAACACTAAACTAAAATCTAAAATTCTATTAAAATTAATATCTTTTATTAAATATTTATGAATAAAAGATAGACGATTACACGCGAAGTAACACAAAAGCAAGTTATAAATTCCGAAGCAAACGAAGGAAAAAATTTTTACTACTATTTTTTTCCTCTTGTTCAAAACAAAATACCAGGGAAAAATGAGAGGAAAGAAAATGAGAAGAACAGAAATGATAAAACAGATTGATGTCTGTTAATTGTGAATATGTATGATTTGTAAATGTTTCCGTAAATTACGTTACATGCTCGTTAAGGCATGTAATGAATATCGCATTTAGCGAGCTGTTTTTAAATAATTAATTGTTGAAACAAAAAAAAAAAAAAAGAAGAATTGCGTTTCTCTAAGGAACGTTAAAAAATGGCCATAAACATTTCAATAAATTTTTAATTATTACAAAAAAACTAACTTAAAGTAATTAAAATGTGAAGAAGCATGACTTTAAAAAGAAACAAAATAAAATTTAATAATAATAAAAATAACGATTAAAGACATTTTTTCATTTTAGGGAATATCTCAGGAAAATAATGAACAATTTTTCCAAGATTGCGAGAAAGAAAATTCTTTCAGATGATCTTCGAAATGTTTGGGACATTTTCTTCTAAATACGCGAGGAAATTTTCTCTGAAGGTTTGGGGAAATTTGTTTGAAATATATGGAGAAATTTTTGCTAGGGGTGCAGAGAAATTTCGGCTGAATAATAATCTTGGATTGGCTTTTTATTTTTACCATATTGTCTTTACCTGAATAATACTCTATCGGTGGCTTCTTCATTCAAGAATGAGTTTTTTCTTACTCATCGATTTAGCCCGGCGATTATTTTATTAATAAAAGCTAAAATCTGTAATTATTATCCTTGGTTTTGTTTTTGTTATTCCATTTCATCTTCCTCGTAAATTTTATTACTTATATTATTATTATATTATTTTATTACCACTAGTACGATAATTCTCACATTCCACTCTTTATGGTTGCGCCATTTCAACTTCATTATCGGCTCTTTGCGATCATCTGCATATATAATTAATAATCGTTGTCATTTGTTAGAATTAGAATTTATCGAATAGACGCAGTATTTATTGGTGTTGTTGCGATTGTTGTTGCTGCTGCCTCTTGCAGCACCAGAGGCAGCACGAGATAATAATCGCATATGTGTGTGTGTTTGTTTGTTTTTGTTGTTATTGTTCCATTTGAAAAATTATAATGAAGTGTTAAACGATAATTCGCTGACCGACTGGAATACGCAAACCCGTACAAACACACGCACGCACACACACACATCGACCGACTAAAACATCAACCCATAAAAACACACACTCACACACCCAACCACATAAAATGTTCGCATTGATATTGCTGCGGAAGGATACTAAATCCTAATGCAGAGAATTTCTGAGTTATTTTTGTTGTTGCGCGAATTCATGTTTCCGTTAAAATATTTTGTCTTGTTGTTTTGTGAACTAATTTTTGGGTTATTTTATTTGTATCTGCGTGAAAGATAACATTCACCGCTCACACACGCACACAAGGTGATTTACCATCTCTGTCATATCCTGTGCGTTTTTATTTCTTGCGAATACTTTTTTAGGAAATTCAACAAAGCTCAATACATACGAAATATTTATTGATGTCGTGCGTATTTTTGTTAAACCCTTTTTTCTACTTCAACGATTGCATCTAGATTGGCGACCAGAGGGCATAATTAAAGCGAATAATCCGAAATTGTTGTAAAATACACAATTCGTTTCTCTCTATTATTATTATTACAATTATTTTTATTACACAAAATATTCTTTAGTTCGTGCCATATCATTCACACATTTATTCCTTCTTTCAATTATTTCAATTTAACGCCTTCCAAACAAATAATCAAAATAATAAATTTTGTTATTACAAAGCCGAGTTCATACGTAAAACATTCCGTCTCATTCCTACCATCGCTAGCAAATAGG
This sequence comes from Physocephala rufipes, assembly GCA_963966595.1. Lineage (NCBI taxonomy): Eukaryota > Metazoa > Arthropoda > Insecta > Diptera > Conopidae > Physocephala > Physocephala rufipes. The sequence goes on along the minus strand of OZ016504.1, from coordinate 29,590,930 downwards.
GTTATATTTGCATTCTTTATGAGCCAGTCAATAAAATTCACCACAATCATAACAGTTCGACCCCTCTGGCAAAATATGAATATCCCCAACACTTTGGTTGGAATATCTCCAACACTTTTAATTATGACACTTCGATGAGAAATGAAATGGCTAGCGCATTAATCCGGCATTAGTATTCAGACGGATTTTCACTGCGTTGCAATCAATTGTTACAACAAAATAATCATAAACAGGAATCGAACAACAATATTGTACATGATAAATTGGATACAAAAATTCTGAAATTATAAGCGGTTGCGGTAGTTTCATTTCATCTGGATTTATTCATCTATTTATTCATCCATTATTTATTGAAGGCTATTCGGAAAAAAACTAAAAATCAATGAGGCCTTGGGGAACTACTACGTTTCAACTTTTGTGCCAATTTGTTCACACTTCGAATAATGAAAGGGTGTTACCAGATCGTTATTTTACTCATATATTGCATAAGGGTAACGCGGTAAAAATTTGAAATGGTATTTAAAAACTCAACAATAGCAATGAAAATGCATGTCACGCATCAGATATTTACTTTTCGACAAACGCTTTAAATACAAACTTCATGAATTTTATGAATGGAAAATAAACCAAAACTATTGCGACTATTCCGTCTATTCCTTCCATCCTAATTGTGAGATATTATGCATAATTTTATTAAACCTTCTAGAGGTTATTGCAAGTCAATGAGCTTTATTAAACGAAAACGAAGGAAAATGGAAATTTAAATTTCTCGCCTCATAATTATGTCGTGCATACCTGAAATATCGTGGATATATTTACATATTGTATTCGCTCTTAACGAATTAGAAAGAGCGTTTCAGATGTAGACAAATCTACATAGTGTATTCGTGTGACTAGCATCCATATCCATTTTCTGACTAGATTTTTGTGCTTATTCCATAGTTCTAAGAGTCTGATTTCATCTCGCCTTTACGAATGCCTTCCAACTGTTTTATACTACTATAGATGACGTCTTATTAAATGTAACTATGTCTGACCATTGGAAAGCAACCGGAAAGGCTAGGCTAGCCGAGACGTTCGGTACAAAGGCATAAGAGCACATTCATTTCACCCGTTTGTTCGCGTGTGTTTCTGTTTTTTAAAAAATCACAATTGCGGGAAATTGAACGGATCAATTGTCAATAACTATTCCCAATTTTCGCAGACTAGATTAATGAAATATGCTTTACTACAATTTAAGAGTTCAGAGAAGTGACTTGAAGCGAACACTGTATTAGCGTATCGTATCCACCCCCTCACCAATAAAAATCCATTCCTAAAAATGGTCGCTACTCGCCCACTAATAATAAAAGTCTGTTTTGCAAGGGAATAAAATAAAACATCGTAATAAATTTGGACATGAATAGTACACTATTGAGGCGATTCTCGCTGCTTCTGTGATGAACAATTAACGATTTCGATTCATCGAGTTAATTTTCCAACTTACAATTCGAATCGCTAGCTCAGATTTTATTGCCGATCTGGGCAGGGTAGTGGAAGTTGGGAGTGGGAGTGGTACACCCAGTTTTCATTCATACCACACTATACGTGGATGTAGGGTGTCTATAAATTCCTACCAGGCTGAATTTATTGCTTGTATACAGGTTTTTATTGCTTTCCTTCTATTTCTCCAAATGGATAACTGAAATGTCGTTGTTGTTGTTGATGATAATGTTGTTTTATTTATTTCTTTACTTTTTATTTCGTTCCTTTTTTCTATCAGACCCCTTCGGATTCCAGAAATTGCAACATCAAACCTTCGAAAGCCAGTCCATTTCAATTCGAGCATTCAAATTTGAAAAACAAAAAGTAAATCAGAGTCTTTTCATCACAGAAATTTTATTACCCTTTTAAAGGAGTTTCTCCACTGGTTTTTTGTTTAGTTCAGAATTTTTATATTCACGGATTTGAGCTTAATTTTAAACCAAATTAAGAATTCTCTGAAATTGTTCATTTGCCTTTGGGTTCCGAATCTGTTTTGCTGCTTTGTTTATTTTATTACATTATTTTTATTTGCTGAAATTGTAAAGTTATTTCACATTTTTTGCGAGGAAACGTTGTTTTTTCTCATGGAATCACAATATTTTCTCACGTTTTGGAGTTATCGCTCGTGCGCTAGATATTTTGTTTTTAATTCTGCATTCTTTGAAATGTGATTTAAAAATTTAATTATTTTTTTTCTTATATACTAATTATAATTTAATACTAATTAGCTGCTGAACTATTCCTAACGGAAAACAAGAAGAATAAGAGAAGGACGCATACTAGAACCGACTTGTGCATTTTCTCTAGAATTAGCTTTTGCAACAATTCTCTATACTCTTAACACTCTTAACACTCTTGACAACCCCTGGCGTTGATTTTGGCTGTATTAAAGAAGTTTTCATTTAAAATTAAATACTTTAAAATGCAGTTTTTCCGTTGCTTAATTACTTATTAAAAAGTAGCAAATATTCATTCTGGATGATTGTAATTGCGCTGTAAATTCCTTAATATTACGAACGACGATACAAAAACAGCACCAACAATAAGAAACAATAACAACACCGCCATCAATAATATCACGAGTATCATTACAAAATTATTGCAATTTTTACACAAATAAATATTATGTTGTTGACTCAATCACGTTCGTCCTTGCTATTTATTAATAATCAGTTCTTGTAAGCGATTATACAGGATGCTTGCCCTTTTTCACTAACTACCTTAAAAGTTTATACTTTTTGCTTTTAGACCTTTTTTGGGAAAGTTAATTATTCTTAAAAAATACCCAAAATATTGGTATTATATATTTTCAAAAACATTTTCATTTTGATATTAATTTTCACAGAATATTTTATAATATATTTAATAAACGAAGTAAGTGACTTTTCACTCTCACCAACAGTTCAATCCTAAGATTTTATCGAATATCCTAAAAAATAACCCTGTACGTAAATCTCGTATCATTCTGAAAGCCTGACGAATACATGACGTGCCCGGGAACTTACTGAAAACATTTACTTAAAAATTTTAAAAATATATAAAAGGAAATTTTTCATTAATACCGAAGTCGTGGATAAATTAATTATTAAAATTTCTGTAGCTTTAAAACAATCCGCAACTTTATTAAATCGATTTCAATTGTACTGATGCTACCTCCAGGGTATAAAAAATATTATTGGACATTATTGGAGAACACGATTGTAATATAAAATGTTATAAACTATAAAAACATTTTAGTATTGAAACGCATGCAATTAAAACTTGATAATTGGGATTAAATTAAATCAAGCTTGAGAAAATATCGTGCTCTCTACTCGCCTTTATGCGATTTTAATTCCTTGTTTTTTTTATTTAAAGAAAACAGATAAAATATTTATATAAAGAAAACAGATTAAAATTGAAATAATAATATAAATAAGCTGTCATTTGTCATTTGGACAAAGAGACGAAAGCAATGTAGATTTATGTTTTCGCCGGACTGCACCGGATTATTATAAATACGTTATTACAATTGTAATTATTATACTTAATTAAATACTGTCCGGTCGAGTTCTTTAGCTGATTTATTACAGTTCGATTGAGATATTGATTGCAAGTAGTTCAATCAATTTGTTGTTCGGGAAAATTGAAAAGTGAAAGTAATTTATTGCGATCAAGTGTTGTTCTGTCAAGAAGTTATGACTACTGGTATAAATTATTGTTCTCTTTCTCGAGATACGTTTGAAGTCGTGATTAACTGATAAATTGCTATGATAACTTTATTAAAAGTTAAATGAATGATGGCTTTGTTAGCTTAGTGTTATTTACAATTATAATGTACATCTTTGTATAGAATATTTGAGGAACATATGCGTATATATTCCTCAATATATATATATATATATATATATATATATATATATATATATATATATATATATATATATATATATATATATATATATATATATATATATATATATATATATATATATATATATATATATATATATATATATATATATATATATATATATATATATATATATATATATATATATATATATATATATATATATATATATATATATATATATATATATATATATATATATATATATATATATATATATATATATATATATATATATATATATATATATATATATATATATATATATATATATATATATATATATATATATATATATATATATATATATATATATATATATATATATATATATATATATATATATATATATATATATATATATATATATATATATATATATATATATATATATATATATATATATATATATATATATATATATATATATATATATATATATATATATATATATATATATATATATATATATATATATATATATATATATATATATATATATATATATATATATATATATATATATATTCCGACAATATATAATCCTTAATGTGTCTTTTATTAGAGTATTTAAAAAGCCCTTTTTAAAAATTGAATGTCAAGGAGCGATTGTAAATTATACTCAAATAAAATGCATAATGGGAACAATGGAAACAGCAGTAGCAATAAGAATAAGCAATAATAAAATCACCCTTTACAAAAATTTATGAGATTCATTTAGGTGTATCAAAATCATTAACGCATCAGCGTCGTTAAAATTCGAACGAAGGTTAAAGGTTAAATTTTATTGAGTTTTTTTGATAAACATAATTATAAAATTTCTAGAAAAACAAAAACAATAAAAGAAACACTTAAAACAATAAAGTATCATTTTAAAAACATTCTTGACAAAAACGGCGAGTTTGTTTTGATATGGTTATACAATTAGTAATTAATTAGAGTGACATGCTTACTCTCGGCATTAACATTAACGAGGATGTAGAATTAAAACAAAAAAAATACAAAAAAACTAGGTTTAGGATAGGCTTAGAAACATAAATTAAGAGTTGAAGTAAATTCGAACGAATAATGGAGTGAATGAGGCGATAATAAAGAAAACGCCTGAAGGTATGCAATGCTTTTTAAAAAAGAGTTTAGTATTAGAGTATTCTGATAATCTGACTACAGTGATGGCTAGTAAAATATTCATAAGGAGTCCATTTTGCTTGTGTGCTCTTCTTAATTGTACGAGTATATACATGAAATTATCAACACTATACAACCACAAGAAGACGAATCAGCAACATCAAAAATTAAGCAAGCTATAAAGGAAAAGAAGAAGAAGACGATGATGATGTTAATGCTGATGAAGAACATAGAAGAAGGAGAAGCACCACCAGAAGAAACCAACTAAAGATGTGATAATTGGAAATGGTCAGAGGGAAGAAATAGAATTAATGCTAAGCAATAAATGCTAAATTAGATATTTCAACAACTGTAATAACAACAATCACCACAACCGCAACGACAACAACAACGACAAAATTAACAATGACAACAACGGCTTGTAATTGAAGCTACAAAATACGTACCATAACAATATATCTGCACTGATATACATATAAACAGACGATAGATTTCGTCTGTTTTCCTTTGTATCTTGTATCCAATCAACACAGTTATTGTTCTCCAAGTAAGTCCATTTTAGTTCAGTTTTTATCTTGTTGAGTAAAATTATTAGTTCAAGAATTTTATGGTTTCTTTCGCTTCAATCGATTAATTCCTCATGGAACAAAGAAGCTAAGTAATTGAGATACATTGCTTTCTTATATATAATTTACAAGAGAATTTACTTTCAAACTACAAGCAATTCATTTTAATACGTGTGTTAAACTAAAGTAGCAAATAAGTCGCAATAATTAAGTAAAGCGACTTCAATACATCGATACATTGATAATCCTTTTGAACGATGATATTTTTTGAAATTATTTGATATCCTGTGGGGAAATTTAAATAGGATATGATATATCGTAATGATTGCTTTTACGACGAGACAAAGCTTGTGGCAAAGCTTAATGTCTTGCTTTAGCAACACATTATTGCGATAATGGTTTATAAACAGCTGTGCTCAATTTTAAGTATAAAAACATGTTAACGAGTTTATTCTATAATTCATTCAAACTCCTCAATTGCGTTTGCCACAGCAGGGTAATCAAAGGTTAATAGACCCTACTGCACATACTTACCGGATCTTACTGTTGCCGCTATTGCTTGAAAACATTGCTGCTGCTTTCTCACCGAATAGCTCTCATACCTAAGTATTAGACTTATTAATGATGATACAATTCTTCTTCTCAATTAACAAGATCTGATGTAAAAAAGACGCGCTAGAAAGAAAATGGAAGAAAGAAAGTAAGTAGAATAAAACTAATTAAAAAAAGTCCTTTTACAATAAAGCCCAAATTATAGAAGAAATTATCATAAATCAAGGCAAAATATTGTCTCATTTTCACAGTGAAGACGTTGTACACAAGTGATATATTTATATACATTTATCAAAAATAAATGTCACAAAATGCAATAAATGTCAGAAAATTGTTGAGCATTTAGTTTTAGGAAGAATTAATTCAGATAATTTGGGGGCTTCCCTAGATTTGCCAAGATGATCCTTTAAATAAATATTATTAGCATAATTATGATGCAAAAACAAAGAAGTGACACTAATGTAACGAAGGAATTTAAAAAAAAAAGAAGAATAAAGCTTCTGCACGATGACATCCTTTTTTAATTCAGCTACTTCTGAAAATCTCTTCGGTCGAAAAATGAAATTTCCATCATAATTAAATAAACATTAATTACTTTAATTGTGCTTCACTTTCTCCCTCTTTCTTTCTCTATCTGTCTCGCTCTATCTCTTTCTCTGTCATATTTTGTAAAATGACTGTGAATTGTATCAAACTGAATGCCATGCATTAAATTCATTCCATTCAATCCCTTCGCAATCAACGAAATCCTTCTGGTCGGCAGAAATATTTTATTGTAGTTGTTGTTGTTTCTATTATGGGATAAAGCAACAGTATACGTGTGTGATAAGCTTAATATTATGTGGCTTTTATCCTTCACGGAAGCAGAATTGGATATGGCGAGAAATTTCTTAAATTTAAAAAGTAATACATTTATTAATTTAATAGCTAGCCTAAGTGCTATTAGGTAAGAGTCGAGAGCCAAGAGTATCGTCATGCAGTCACTGCACTGTTTTGACTTTATCTCTATAGCAGTTGCCGAACGTAATAATGCTTTCATTGTTTGATTTCAGTCAAAATAATTAATAATCCGCAGAAGTAACTTCGGCAGTAGCAGCATCACTATCAGCAGTATTTCTATTAGCAACCTGCAAAATATACAACAACAATAACAACATTGAACAATAACAATGACGCAGTATATAATTATGAGTTTTAGGACTGGTGCGACAGCGCCGGTAACATCGGTTGGGTGTGCCAAACCACGCGCAATTTGATTTCTGTTCATGCAAAACTTATGATTGTTGCGAGGAAACACTTTCCTGAATACCAAATGATTCTGAAGAATTCAAACAATGAAGAACGCTAATTTCGGCCTGGACGAAGTTTACATACCCTACACCTGTAATTTAAATTTATCGTCTAAGGTCTAAATTCAATAACCAATGGGCGTGGAGCGCCGGTTTCTTTTCTTACTTAATTTAAATAAACTTACGAATTCATTTTCGACACAACTTTTCTACGTTTTGCCAATTTATTTCGTAAGAAGTGGGCATGACACAAGCTGTGATGCCAATATGCGTGCTAAATCTTAGGTCGATAACTTTTTTCGTTTTGCTTTGATCGTGACGTGATCCTACAGCCAGACACACAGACGGGCAGACGAGTGGACAGAAAGATGGGCAGACGAGCGAACATTGCTAAGTCGATTCACGAATTGATTCTGAGCACGATTATATTTATTTATATATATAGTTCTAAACCTACCACGCCTGCTTTAAAGCGCTACTAACGTAAGTACAAATTGAATATCGCGTGTAGGGTATAAAAATGATCAACATTAAGTAAGATCTAATAAAGTAGGAAATGCTTTTATTGCGGTTCGGAGAATACTTTGTAGCACTTAATAAAATATTTCTCGGAAAAGTGAAATGAAGTTTTCTTCGATAAAAATCTCTAGCGGTGATAAAAGAATTCTGGAACTCTAATAATTATGTTTTGAATTATAGAATTCTCTAAATTGCGAAAGATATTCATATTTTCATATTTTCGGTAAGACTGTGGGCTTTGTGACGTCACAAGTCATTCAATGAAATTTTCATTCTATGAATTTGGTTTAGCATAACTTTTCTATGAGAAATGTTTTTATGGTTGCAATTAACCGATATCAATCAGTTAGATAAATCATTAAGTTATTGTACTAATATAATACGTTAACAACTGATTTGTAATCAATTATTTTATTAATGAATATCAATTTTGTCCTCCCTAATGGAATGCTATATAGCCATTTTATAACTGAAGTATAAGAGAAACATATCAAAACCCTAAGGTACTAAATCGCAGGAGATTTCTAAGTAAAAAATTTTCAGCCAAAAAATCACACAAGCGACAAATTCCCGATGATTAAATGTTTGAAATATAACTAAAAAATTCGATAAAATCTACAATTTATCCGAAGGTCAAAATCACGAATGTTAATTCAGGATTTTAGGATATTCTGATATTAAATCTCAGAATCTCAGTCTCTTTAAGGATTTTACATTTTGAAATTTTATCGAATTGATCTCCTTAAAACCAGAAGCGTCTTAACGGAGATACAGAAGAATAAACAAATTTGAAAAGACACCGAAGAGTCGAAGTCGGTTTGTTTCGAAAGAAAACTCGACAAAGGCTGACAGAAAATCATTCTAATTAAGAAAACTTCAAACTTTTTGGGCACCACACGCTGCTCTCGTAGACATAGACGGAGTTTTAAAGCTGTGTCGATTGTTTTTTTTTTTGACAAAAACAAAATTTAAACAAATTTCCACAAATTTCGTTCTGACAAATTACTTATTCCACAATTTTGTTAAATAATTACCTGCAAAAGTTTCTGGCGTTAAATTCAAATAAAATAATTTTATTTTATAATGATTTATTAATTCGAAGATACAAAGATTGTTGCGCGAAAGTTAGACGAAACTTTTGTAATAAAATTAATTTTTTGGAAATATCTGCGCCATTTGTTGGAGCAGACAATAAAAATATTTTTTATTTCTAATAAACAAAACAATGAAAAGAGTAAAAATCAAGGAGAAACATGAAAATCGCTTGCCACCCTTTTCCTTTCTCAACCGTTTCCGACAAACTCATCCAATCAACAGATTTATTGGTGGGAGAATTTAATTTCGTTTCTTGTTGCATAATTTTCCTCTTATTTCGAAAGCGTAATAAAGAAGAAATAATAAAAAAAAATATTGATTAAAGTTTTTACGCAATAGAAAAAGCAGATCGGTAAAGGGTATAAACTTCAATCAATTTTTAGTCAGCACCGACGATATGGCTTAGATAAAAATTGCATCCTGAAATTAAATTAGGAAAAAATTTCAATAATAAAATTTGCATTTTCGTATTGCTTTTGTAGAACGGATATTATATTTTATTGTTGCTTTTATTGAATTTTATAAAATTTCTGAAAAATCAAATTTAATCATTGTTGCTTTAAGATAGTATTTGGTATATGAGTAGCAGTTATTTTAAGATCTTGATGTATGAATAGAAGTTATTTTGATATTAAAAAATTGTTAAAAAAATTGATCCAATGAAAGTAAGACTCCAATCGTATGTTCTTTAAAATGCAATTTCCTCTTGCTCGTAACATTAGTCTCATTTCACTTTATGCGAGAGCCTACTGTACTACTATTTTATCCTTCATGCGCAAAGGGTTTATCTTTTGATATATTTAAAAATTAAGAGACAAGTTGTTGGCGCATTTTGTTTTATTAACAGCCATGAAAGAGCAGAAAATTGAACGCTCGGAATTAAGCGGCTCAATTGTGATAATTATAATGATTAAATCACAGCGTATGGTAATCAATATAAAGAACAGCTGCTGAAATAATAATAATAATGGCAACAATAATGAACACGTAAAATACAACAAAAGTACAATGACTATGACTTACCAACACATGCACACACACAAGCAGACGCATTGAGTGAGAGGATCCTTCATTAATATAATTTTGTATTTAAAAAAAACATACTCAATTGCCTGCAAATAATTGTATACAGGATATAGATTAGCGTGTATATATATCTACGTTATTAATTAGATGGCTGTGTCAGGAAGAGTAATTTACAACAACATTATTACAACAATAATGACAGCCAACAAATATTCGAAATCTGAAAAGGTTTTTCGTCAAAGAACTAAAAGAGCGAATATAAAATTTAAAACTATTAAATTTGAACTGAAAATAAGAAAGAAAAATCGTTTTGAATTTCAAAAAAAAAGATTATTTTCTAACTTCAAAAAATTAAATTAAAATTCAAAACAAACTTTCGAATAATTTTGATCCAAGAACAAAATTTAAGAAAACAAATTAATTTAAATTCAAAAAAACTACGAAATTCAAAGAAAAGTTTATTAGATTTGATAACTTTATTCGATTTTATTAAATTTCATTAAATTTTAATAAAAAATTAAGTTCATTAAATTTGAAAACTTTATACAATTTCACCTAAATCTTCAGAATTTTGGAAAATATTTTCTAAAATTCATTTTAGTTCTATCCAAAAATTTTGGGAAAATTAAAACCAAAATTATTCTCCGTCTTTCCTACCCCTCCTTCACCTTCATGTCAACACAATTCCCTGCAAAATCTATAGCGTTTGCATGTTCTCAGTCCGGGTTTTGACGGACGGGGTAAAGATTGAACAATAATGAAAATAACGACGGGAAAAACATCATCAATACCATAACCAACACGTATTAGTAGTCGCAATTTGAAAGGAATAAAATGTCACAAAGCGGTTATATCACAAAGGGGACAATCATTTTCTGACGTCCGAAACGACACCATGAAGTGTTTGTATTGTGTTTGAGTTGGCGATGAAGCGCATCAATTGTCAATTTTCGCACTCGAAATGAAGAAAAAATAGAACCATTCCGTTCATTCAGTCATTCATTCATATCAATTCTTTGTTAAAGCTATTGTTGTCGTTTTTATCGTCATGATTGTTGAAGCAATTGTTGTTGTTGGTTGTGTTGTTGGTGTTGTTTTTGCTTTCATTATTGTTAGGTTTCACAAGCTTTTACTTTTAATCAAAAGTTGATTTCAGCTCAACTTCTGTATTGGTTTTCTTCTCTATAAACTTCACAGGAAGGAATAGAGAATGAGATTCGGGGAATTAATCAAGCTGGACTAATCTATAAATAAAATATTTTCTAACCGAACTGCTTAGACAATGCCGGATATTTTTTTATTGCATTAGATAAATAAATCATTTTAGGCTTTGTCCGGTTCTCTATCGATTTGTTTGGGCTTTGTTTTGACCGGGTCCCACTAAAAGTATTTATTCATTCTTCCCACTTTTGTGCTGATTTTTGTCATGCCGTCACGTCAACGTTGATATTTTTGAATGACCAAACCCTAAAAGTGCGAATTTCGGAAACGGTGCCAACAAAACAACGCCAAGTCAAAGCAGAGTCTAATCTAAAACGCATATAAAGAGACTAAAGAAAGATTTTAGGGAATTTCACAAAGACTCTGACAGATCATATACGAGTATATTATGAAATAAATACTATTTAACAGCTTCAGTAAGACGTGACAGTAATAATGAATTTAGCGAATGTATATCGTTTCGATATATCACGCTATTGTTTACAGAAAATACAGAAGACTCATTGACTCGGTTTTAATGTTTTAAAATGCGTTAGTAACATCTTGTGATGAGTTGATAATAATAGTAATGACGAAAGAAGGTGATGATGCAAGTGTTTATCATTTCAATAGATTCATCACGGCAGCGACTTTATTGGAATTTTAAGTTATGAGTTACGACAGAAGCCAAACTTTCGATTTCATTTAAGTCGGTCAAAATACGGTACGAGATTTTAAGATAGAGATATTTTGTATTTTGTTTATTTTGTTGTTGTCTCTTTCAATCCTCATTGTTGGAGTCTGATGTCATAAATATTTCCACAACCTTCAATGAACAGAAAGCAACAATAACAAAGACATCAACAAAAAACAACAACAATAAATACGGAAACTACGGCAATAACAATCCATACAAAACTTTCCTTTTCACTTTTTTTCACAAAAACCCAATTTGATCATTAACGCATCTCGTAACTACACGATTATAATATTTGAGTCGATCCCCAAAAAAAAAGAAAAAAATTCCCCGCATTATAAAAAATAGACATAATGAAATAAAAATTAATATTATTAAATTATTTGAAATAACAAAAAAAAAAATGGTGAAATATTATAAAATGAATAGTTATAAAGTAGATTAGAGCGAGTAAAACATTTCATACGAGTTTTTCATGTGGCAAGAGAGCGAGCGTAGCATCAAGATATTTTTACTAATTTTTGTTGTAAATACACACTTGTTATTGTTATTTTTATTATTAGACCGAGCTACATTCAAAAGCTAAAATTAATTAATTCACAAATATTTTGTAAAAAACTTTACTTGTTTAAAAATTTTTGAATGAATATTAATTATTGAATATCTCAGATTTAATTTTCTTATCTACACCTCATACTGCTCAAGAATAATTCCGTAAGAGGTATGAGAATATTTTGTAGGGACACAACTCCAAAAAGAAGGGAAAAAAGAAAAATAATGAGCTATTGTTAAATATTTATGTAAAAGCATTGAATTGTAGAATCCAATTACGAATTATCATTTTAAATTCTATTCGTAATAAAAACAAAATCCACAAAAAAAGTTAAAACGAAACAAAAAACAATAAAGGCAAACTGTGACTGAAATACTCATGCATTTTGTTATTGTCTTCAACTTGAACTAAAATATTAAAGGATTAATAGACTGACTAATAAATTGGCGACAAACTTCACGAAACGGTCTAGTAATTATCTCTTCTTTAACATCGCGATTATTTCTCGAATAGTATGAAAAATCTTCGTCTAGTTCTGACTTCCTCTTCGTTTCATTGTTCTTCTTATCTTTCTTTTAATTCTTATCTATTCTTTTTATTTATATCTATTCTTACCTTCCGAAGCGGGTGCTTCGAAGCGTAGCTTCTTTCGAAGAGGAGCTCAGTACATTTTTTACGAGTATGTCCATGGGCCTCAAAGTCTTTGAAAACGCCCCTGATAGTGTAGAGGATTCATAGAAGAATGAAAGAGGAAGAAAACCCTTATGAGTCTGAATTAAATCCTTCAAATAAGTTTTTTCTCATTTAAAAAAGAAAAACTGCATCGGAAAAAGTGAAGCTAATTTAAAGAAAGAGAGAGAGAGATTGAAACCAAAAGGAAGAATAGTAAGTAGATGAAGGAAGAGGGAAAGGAGACCAACTGTCTGACGATGAAAGTGATAATGATGGTAATAATTACTTTGAAGTGTATAAAATTCACAACGCCATGACGGACGTTCTCCGACGTCAATTAAAGTAAAAATAAAAACAAAAACAGGCACCATAAAATAACGTTATCATGCTAAACCATCATGATTTTAAATAATCAGATCTGACTACACTTCAAATGAGTCAGATCCGGCCAAGCTTAAGATATAGTTTCGTCAATGTGATGATTAACGGTGACGCTTGCGATGCGGATGCCGACGGCTTTAAGCCTTAGCATCTTTGCCTACCATTCGATAATACAGTGACGTACGAAGAGTCAGGTGTCAATGGATTGGAATGCAATTTCACTACAAAGTATTTTTGGGAAAATATTTTCGGTTTTTTCCATTTCATATTTTTGTTTTCCGGTTTTTGTTTTCGTTTTAAAATGACTTCGTCTTTTTATGGCTTTCTTGTTATCTCTTTTACGTATTTGAGAAAATAGTCTCGTTTAAATATTCATCTGTCCCCGATTATCTGTCTATCCCGTGCCCAAGCATGAAATGACAATAATTTTGTTTTATACTTAACGTGCTTTAAAATTATCCCCTTCATTTCTTTCCCCCTTACTGACGTTCGGTATTTTCTCTTAATATTTGCATCTACTTTACAAATTTACTGAATCTTTCTTATTAAATTTTTTTTCTTTGATCTGCTTAAATTTTGTGAAAATCGAAAGTTTTGCCGGTTCGAAATCGAAATTTCTTCCCGAAGTCTTGCGATGATATAACATCGACGTCGATTTTTTTTTCAATGGAATTTCTTATGGCTATTTCTTCGTGTGCTGTTAAGCCATAAACAAGAAGACATCAAAAAAAAAAACAACAACAACAACAAAGAAGCAAACAAAGTAACAGACAAAAAATAACAATGAAGATGAACCTGCCTAACCGGTTAAAGCCGGTGATTAATCTCTTGTGGTTGCCTCAAAACCCAGCATGAACTTCGGTCAACTGAGGAGGAAACACTTTCCTTCAACTTCGGCAGCGTTTAATTTTAAGACTTAATAATATGTTGACAGTATGGCCAGATTGTAAAATATGTGTGTTTATAAGAAAATTTGAATTATAATAAAACTTAATAAATGTAAAATATTTTTATATGCGTATATTTTTTTATAATACGCTCATGGATATATTTCTGCCCTTTTATAGTTTTGTATAATTTTCTTATGATTCCATTGATTTATTCCTTTCATACTCCTCACATTAAACGCTGGAGTTTTCTTCCCCGTGCAACTCCGACATATCCCCCTGCCCTTTAACGAGTAAGCCTCTCATCTATATCATTACTTTTTTCACTTTCAATATACTCTCATCGTTTTCATCTTCAGTCAACAAGCCGTCCAAATCATGTATAAGTAAAATTTCAAATTAAAATTTGTTTTCTTTCCAAAGAAAATCAAATATTTTAGCTTTTGCGCAACACTCAAACGTGTTTATCTTCAATCGGAGCACAAGGGCTAACCAAAAGCTCTGACTTTAATGCGGGGCAGAAATACAAGCGAGCTTCAGTTTAAAAATATTCAATTTTATTTTTTTTTTTAATATTTTTTTATTTTTTTTTTTAATAAACGCACACCCAAGCTACAAATTTCACTTTCTCTTCAGTTATGCGATACTGCCTTAAAAAATAGTCAATAGTCATCAGATTCCGAAGGTCGTGCCGACACTTAAGCCTGCCTCAAATGATAACACAAATTCACAACAAAACAAAAACAAAATTATATGATATTTTAATGGAATTGGTTGACGTGATGTGTCAAGGCATAAAAAATTTTCCAAATTTTATCAAAAAATTTTTTTATTTTCATCACATTTGATTTGCATAAATTAAACATATTTCAAAAAATTTTTGTTTATCTACGATAATTCGCCTGGTAGAGGCGAATAAGTCTGAGCAATAAATAAAAACTTTTCATAAATAATGAAGTCTTCATAACTCTTCCCCGTTTTTTGTTCCACCCTTTCGTTTTTCCTCCTCGACCTGTTACTTCTGTCGACTACTTTCTACCATCTACCTCTTTATCCTTCAACATTTATATCTTCCCACTACTTTGTAATTCTCTCACTTCCTCTTCATCTTCCCTTCCGTTTGTTCATTAGTAGCAAGAATTTATGTCGAAATATTGTTACGAATCTTCAAGATCGGCTTTAAGAACACTAATAAAACAACAACAACAACGGTACTAGCAGTAAAGAAGAAACTCTGCTGGAAATCACATTGAATGAATGTTTGAAGAAAATATAAACCAAACATAACGGTAGTAGAAGAAGCAATAACAACAACACTGGCAACAGAATCAATCTAACTCTAAAGTTTGTGTTTTTCAAATCGATTTGTGATAATTAACTTCTTTATTACACGTCGACATCTCTCAACAAGATTTTGAGCATCGTTTAGCAATCTTTTGGATCTTCTCGACATTTGTTAATACGATTTCGGTTTGACCACACCACCCGCTCCACCCTCCCCCCCATCCATCCTTCCGTTCCAAACCATAGCCGGCTGTCATAAGAGGTCTCGTGAAACATCTAAACAATTTTCAGCAATTTTCAATTTTTAATTTGGTTCAATCCATTTGACCCAGATTAATTTTCGATTCAGTAGCTTTTCCACATATGTTTTTGGGTTTTAATCTTTATGTCATCAGCAGGAATTAGAAGCTGATGCCAATATTCAGTTGTGTGTGGCAATTTTTCTTTATAAATTTAAGAAAACTCTTTTGAAAATTACTGACCATAATTACCATATACAGGGTCAAGCGCAATTACTTACATTCCATGTGTATGAAATTTGTGAATTACAAAAAAGGAAAGAAGCAGAGAAAAGTGTATAAATAAAATAAGTGTAATAAAAGTAAATTTGATTTAAACTGAATTATTGCAAAATGTGTTGAATAAGTGGAGAAACCATTAATAAATAAATATTGTGATAATGATGCTTCTTACACAATATCTGTAGTTGTAACCACACACACACCCACACAATGTTATGAATACATATATTCTGTACCCACATACATATTCATAGTATTTTATGATTTAATCGATATTATTTCATATGCGAATACTTACATGAATTTGTCTATCTTTATTTACCGTAAAAATTAACAAATGATGATTTTCGTTTACTACAGATTTCACTTTTTTGTATAACGTTAGCCTTATTTCGGCTTCATCTGATATATCTATGCAAATATTTGTTTGTACACATTACGAGCACTTGTACGCTCAGTAAATATTTGTTATAAATGAATTACGAATATTGATGTATGTATTGGACGATAATTCGAGTGAACACTGCCCGTGGGCTAAGCGACTAAGTATTAATTTTAGGAAGGCTAAAAAAACGAAAACTCTTAACCTCTTTTAGGCGATAACTCCTAATGACATTTACGCAACATATTAAATATTAGACATTTCTTTAAATACAAAATAAAAAATATATCATAGTGATATACTCACACACATGCGCTTGCATAAAGTGCGTATGCACTTATTAATTAAGTCTTATAAATTAAGGAAAATTAATAGCCAAAATTTCAAGGCAAATAATCCTCTACTTGCCGACTCAATTGATTTCATGAACATGAGCAAAGGTTACAAAAATAAATAAATAAATAAATAAGATGTAATTTGGGTTTTTGCTTAATTTTAATAATTTCATTTTTTAAGTTTGTGATTTTCTCCTCATAAATTGAATTGATTGATTGATTAATTATCAATGAATAGTCAATTATTATCCTCTAGAACGAGGCATATTTAACGTTCCCTGTAATAGACTGTACTGGTGATAATGTAGTCCCACTACTTGAGTTCAAGGGAATGAAGAAATTATGGGTAGATGTAGATTAGGCTTGTAAGCTATTCCTTATTAAGGACTTATTAAACTTCCTCACGACATTCCCCCCTCCCTTTAAAGAAAAGTGATTTCTTTGAAACTTACTTTTCCTGATTATTTCCATTTAAATCTAATAAAATTCCCAATCTTACAGTCCGGATATAACATTTTGTAATTATTATCTGTTTTTCTAATTTGAAAAAAATACTCCCGTAGGAAACAATTTTGCGACGATTTAAGCCTGTAAATGAGTGAAGAAAAAAAATTTTCCCCGAAGTAATTTAAAGTGAATATTGAGATGTAACTGACATGCTAAAATTATGGTGGTTTATTTTAAAAAAATTAAATAATAATAAATATATATGTTTTCTTTCATACCGATACCGTGAATACATTGAAAACCTCTCGTAGAATATTTGTCTCTTGAGTGCAAGAAAATATCGTTATTATGTTAATATTTCTTAGGAATATCTAAGCCTATCTATTAGGAATATGCTAAGCTTGGAAATATTCTGGATTATTGCAGTGTTTATTGTTTCTCGCTTGGCAACTAAAAGTTTTTACGTAGAAAAATCAAACGATCAACTCTTAAATAAAACCTAAAAGTTTTAAATTAAAACGCGTTCGAGAGTTTAAAGACTTTCAATAATTATTCCCGCATCGGCCAGAGAATAGGTATCCGCCACGCCCCATAATCTGCGGCGCAGAAGCTCACGTCGAATTTAATAGATGAAAGAATTTTCAATATAGTTCAGCAAATAGCTGACTAAATGACTCTATTGGGCATTATTTCATTACACTTGCAAGAGATAGAAGAAGGAAAAATTGACAGAGAGATAGAGCGAGAGAAAGAGAAAGAGAGAGAAGGAGAGGTGGTGAAAATGAGGTTCTCTGGAAATAACGGAGTCGTCGTTTCTGCGACTGAGTCGAAAAACTGCAACTAGAACAGCAGCCGCAACGACAGCAATAATCAGTAACAATTTGCATAAATCTGCAGAAATACATCTCACAAAGTTTTCAACGAGTTCGACGATCGTCCTCATTTCGATGAAAATGTCATTAAAAATGCAGTTTTCATTACATCGAAGCGAGCATATCATTACGCGGCATTACTAATGGTTGGTTCAAGCGGATGTAGAATGATTTCAAAGCAATTAAACGTATCACACTGTTGTTGCGTTAACACGAAATGCATCGACTGATTTCTGAATCCTAGTCTCCCGCCATTTCGCCTGGTTAGCTTGAGCCTTTGTCAGCAATCGGCTGGCATTTGGCCGCAAGAACAACGTGTCCACGGAATTTCGTCATTTGCGATACGAATATTTAGGTGGAAAAACCAAAGAAGAGAGCCTCTCTTCTTTAATCTCTGTGTTCGTTGATGATGATGATAATGACGGATAATGGCTATGGCAACCCGCAACCAAGGTGACAATATCAGCAAAAGGACAGCGATAATGTCGTTTGAGAAGTTAAACACATTGCATAGATTTTCTTCTAATTTATAGATTATAAAATAAACTTTTAAATGACTTAGATTTCTTTTTAAAAATTAAATAAATTTCGTAATAAACTAGATAATTTATATCTTCTTCCGATACACCTTTATCTGGTTAAAAACCATCCTAAACCTTTTTTAAATTTATCGATCAATGCGCTTTTCATTAAATGATCTTTGGTTTCATTTTTTCTCTTCGTCTTTAACAGAATAAATTAAAGAGAAGTCGGTTTGTAAAACTTCAAAGTAATGAACTAAATCATGTTGTTTTAACTGCAATCAACAGGATAAACTCGAGAGCATGCTGAACTTTTGAACTAAACTTTCAAAGTATGAACACAGTTTGCAAAACCGTGTGATATCTATTGAAAAATATTGAGAATTCAGGGGGAACATTTGGGGGAATAGGAAAACGTAGAATCGATAAAAGTGTTGTAACAGAAAAATATACCCAAAATTGACAAAATTATTTTACTTCGATTAATCTGGTAAAGTCATTTGTTCCGATTGAATTTTATGAGAGTGCAGTATTTCAACAGAAAAAAGGACATCCAAAGAAATGGAAAAAGTTGTTTGGAGAAATGGTGAAATTTTGAAACAAACTAAAATCTCGACAAGACTCGATATCCGTTACAGTTTTTATTATTTTTATTCAAAAGGAATATTGTTAATTAATGTTTATGCTCTTTCTTTCAAAAACAAATTTAATTGAATTGATCCCATTTTACAGGATTATTATGATTATGATATATATTTTTTGTTTTCTTCAGACTGATATACACGGTTTTCAGATTAATTAAACACAGCCGTTTATATTGTGTGAACTTTGTAGGTGTCTCGATTTACACGTTAAAATAAATCGTTTAAATCGAGGAATGAGCATACGTCGAAATTAAAAAAAAAATATCAGAGTAAAATACGTGGAAAATTGAATGAATTATGAAAAATTGCAGTGAAAGCAATAAACCGAGGTCGGAAGCAAAAAAGTACTTCGTCAACTGCCATCACTTTTTAGTAAAATAATTAAAAATAGAAGCTTAAATGATAAGTTTTAAATTATCGACTTCAGTCTTCTGAAATCGCTAATAGTGGGGGAAAAATAATTTTTTTTCTGCCTTTGCTAAAATCAGCCCACAGTGCGCCGGAAGTTAATAAATATTTTTTTGTCATGAATACACTTTTTGCCAGCAGCTAGATATGAAATATCGCAGGTTTATACCTGACAGATAGACAGGTGTGCTCGTCTTCAACAATACGCGAGGGTTGCGTTTGAACACCCTAAGATAAAGACGTCGAAAGAAAAATAGTCAATAGAGACTTTAAATAAAGCCAAAACCCGAGGGTAAAAACCGAAAAGCAACAACCAACAACTCGAATATTCACACCTTGCTCAAGAAAGATAGGAAGGAAGGAAGGAAAGGGGTGCAACGCCTATATTTGAGGTTAACGGGAAAACTTCCAGACAATCGCTAACGAAACGAAAAATGAAATAGAATTTTGAAAAAAAAATAAAATAAAGGAAGCAGATAAACATAAAAACTGTCACAGCCATGTCAATAAATTTTTTCTTAATAAAATATGGATACAAAAGCATGATTAAAGATCATTGGTAGGAGACCTAAAAAATATCAGCAGTTACAAAACTAAAATAATAAAATAATGTAGAAATTTTCGAAGAATGGCGGAATAGACTTTATTATTATTTTCTTTCAATTTGTCTTTAATATTAAATAAATTGGATTTAATAAGGAAGGAATGAGAAAAAACAGAAAAGAAAAAATATTTAAAAGTGTGTTTAATATTTAATTTTAAAGTTTAATTTTAATTTTCTTATTCTTCATATTACAAAACTTTTATCTTCAGATTACTGTTTGCAGCTATTTATCCTATGCTAATTTATCGAACTAATGGTCAAATAAACAAAATGAAAGATGACAAATCATAATTTGAATCTTATATAAATTGGACAATATTTAATTGAGTAAACACAAAATGTGATACAGAAATAGAGAGAAAGGTCAGACAAATTTTCAATTTTTATTAAAACATTGGGTAAGATATATAAGAATTTAGTTCAGAATCTTAGATTGATAATCACATTTTTTAAAACCCAAAAAACTTTTAATCCCCCTTTTCTTGTTGAGTGACAAAACTCAACACACTGACACATGTCATTCCAATGACTTGTGTCACAAATAGCTATTCCAGTTAAAATTTAAAAGCTCTCCGGATGACAATTGTCATTCCTATTGTTATTAGATCCCAAAAGCAGGTGTCAAGTAAGTAATCAAATTTTAAGAACAAATGTGAAAATCATTTCCGATAATAGAAATTCTGTAAAGTAGTAATCGTTATAATAAAATTTTCTCAATTTATTTTAAATTATATTGCACTCATGGATGAAGCAATCCAACCTAATACAATACAACAATTCATACATAAAATATATTTATTTGAAACATATTTATTTGAAAATACTTGTTGCAATTTTGTTATATCTATCAAAATTAATAAATAACGTGCATATCTGAGGTTCGAATCATTCTTCCTCGTCTCGCCTTTCCTGTTGCCCTTCAAATTTTCCTGTTGCTTTTTTCAAGGGTGGCGCCTTGCCGAGTATAATTATGTCAAATAGTTGAGAGAAAAACAAAATACGACGAAACAAATCGAATCCTGGAAAAGCACTATTAGTGGTGAATATGAATAACTTTCAGGTTATCATCGCTTAACCGGAATACCGATCACAAATTTGAATGACAAAAAGTATAACATATTTGTCATAAGTGACTTGTGTCACAGCTAGCCAGAATAGGTCTGCAAAACTAAATTTCGAATCATATGAATTATTTATGTAAATTGAAATTTGATTAAAATTTTCAAATCTCAAAAAATGCTTTCTAGCATTTTTATTTGATTTATTCCGGCATTAAATGACAATAATAGTTATGCTGGTAATGATTAAAATATGTTTTGATGACTGTTATCTAATTTGATTTACTGCTTCATCCGCTCATCGAACGGTGAAATGAACTATTGTTGGTACATCGTTACCAAACAAAAATACATTCAATCGCCGGTAAAAACGAAAAAGACAAACAAAAAAAAACAAACAAGTAAATACAAAATTGATTGCGTTTCAATTAAATAATTTCATCTGCTCTCACTGATTTTTGATAGTTTTTGGATTGTTTTATTGCACGTCTCAACAATCATTCATTTCTGTTTATACTGTTTTTGGTGGTCATTGCTAAAACCCGGAATCGTACTCACCGATAATGACCAAAACAAATTTGCATATTCACATAATCGCTTCAAAGAAATGTTTAACCATCTTTACCGAAATGTTCGTTTCCATACCGGACCGGCGTTGGAGGGCTGGAAGACCAGAAAGCACAGTAACGCGACAACTGGTTGAGAAGTTGACCAACATGTTCGTAATCTTAAGGTTGGTGCGACTTATGCTGTAATTGCGATTTTGGCTTTCAACTTGGCGCGATAGTCGTGGTGCTGGTCTTGATGATGGTAGAGGTGATGGTGGGTAGGTATTATTGTTGTTATTGAGAGTCAGTTGCCGGCAGTTGGTTGTAGCTGTTGTCAATTGAGAGTAACAGAAAACTCTCACTTTTCATCACACATTTTTTAGGATCGCTTTTAGTTTTAACGATTCAGCTCTCATGATTTTTTTTTTGGTTTTTTTTTATTTTTACTGCTCTTCTTCATTAGCATATCTTTTCTCAAACATTTCGGCTGCAATATTGTTGTAGTTGTTATTGTTGCGGACGCTTTTTTGTTCGATTGGGTGAGATGCGTTCATTATTCAAGCGCTTTTTTGAATTTTCGCCGTTATTATTATTTCATGCGTTACTGTTTCTGCCGCTGCTGCTGTTGCTTTAGGTCTAACTCTGTCTCCTCTATTGTTGTTGCTGTCATTGTCATTGCTGTCGTTAATACTGTTGTTGTTACCCCTCTTGTGCGCTGGCGATGGTGACGGTAACAGTGCCGGTGTTCACGTTATATGAGCAACTGATACCATCTGCTTGGGAGCATTTTGAATTTGAAAGTGAAAAGCAACGGTCGTCGGTCGGTTCATGCTCTTGCAAACGAAAGTGATCAACTTATTCATATAAAAAAATTAACAAACAACTAAAAGAAGTAATGAAAAACTTCGTGCAATCACACAAAACAAGATGAACGTATTCATCAGTGATAGTTAAAAATTCTTCTCTTTGACGTTTTCCAAAAAAAATAATAAGGATATTCGAAATTTAGTCCCTTTTCAAAATCAACTTCCGTCTACGCACAAGTTCGACTAATGAAAACAATATACGTGAACAACAACAACAACAACACGAACAACAACAACAACAACAATAATAATAACAACAACAAAACCAACTGCAAGAACATCATCACCACCAACAACGAAAAAAGTGCGCAAGAAGTAAAAAAGCATTATTTTCATTGGAAATTTGGAACGTACGAGAGAAAAGTCGCAAACCGAAGGATTGCAATCAGGATTACTGCTTGTCAAGATTAATTGTCAACTTGAACATTGTCTCTTAAACATACAAACGAGCATAGGAAACAAGGTATATTCCTCGCAAACATTTAAACGATTAAAAGGCGATTATTACGGGAGAGTGCTTCAAGCAAGGTCTAAAATAAAAAAAACCAGAAAAAAGGAAATCCTTGTAATCCAACTAAGCCTCTTAAAGTTTTTGTTTCCTTTCATGACTCACGGATTTTGGGTTAAGGGCATTAAAATTTGTTTTCTCTTTATTTGGACTAAATTGGCCAAACTAATCCTGGCGACGAGAAAATGTCGAGAAGGTTTTTTTATGTTGTCATGATTTTTATCATATTTATTAAATTTGTTTTTCTTTAAAATCGTTATGAATATATTTACGATCGCTAGCAATTTATTCTTTAAAGTCGTATAAAATCTGTTGGGAGCATAAAGATAAACAGCATAAACTGTTTTTTCTTCCATTTAAATTTAATTAACTTTTTTGAATTAAAAAAAATATCACTACCAGTAAAATTCTCTGAGATCCAACTAAATACGATGGTGATGTTTCCTTTTTCGCAGAACTAAAGTTAGCTGTAAAGCAACGCTTTGCCAACCCAGATTAATGAAATAACTGTATTGGAAATGAGTAACTGAAATAACAATAATAACAAATACCAATACGATAAAGTGTGTTCAAACAGAAATTTTCAAAAGCAAATCTGTTGGTAACGGTTTTTTACACGCTTACGTTATTTGAAAAGCAATAGGAATTAATAAATCATAATTTTGTGTATCCTACACTCCGCGTATTAAAAGAATAACCGCTTAGTAACGCATTAGGGCAAATCTGACAGATATAGAATAGGACATATATGCATATTCCGACTAAGAATTAGTGTCTGATTTACTTAACCCTGTCCATCCATCTGAATGCCAATTCAGTCCCCGTCTAATGAAGAAGAACGAATTGAGGAACTGTCATGTAATTTGTCACGAATATTATCTATTTCTCATTGTATTTTATGTTGCCAATTAGTGAAATCTGAGCCATGCCACTTCCTAAGACTAATGTGAATTTATCAGTATTCACTCAATTAAACTGAAATTTATATTACGGATGTAGGGTATATACATTTCAGCATGATCTGAGTCAGCTTCCTTGCATGTGTTCTATTTCAAAAAGGAGAAAACTGATATTGAGCTTAAATGAAGTAACCTTCATTTCATAGCCTTCGTTATGAAATACTGATGGCAATGCCGAAATCAGATAACAATGATATATGAACATATAGAAATATCAACAACTAAAATCTCAAAATATAATAGAAAGCGTTTGTTAGAATTTCTAATGTCACTAAAATTGCAAGTAATATTTATCACGAGCTCTTTTGTAGATTTTTCGATGTGTAGGAGGGAGGAGGAGGGTGGTTGGTGAAATTGCTTTGTACGCAAATATGTCCTTGATAAAGAAACGAAGGAGGCAAAATAACGACACAATTTTATGAATGTAAACAATGAACATTTTATTTAAATGGGAATTGAATGAACAGAAAAACAACAAATCATTCGTTGGAAAAATATGACTAAATGATTATGAGACAAATTTCTAAAGAAATGATAAAATATATTTCGAGGGATTTTCTGTAATAATTTTTATATACTATATAAATTTTTTCATAAATTTTAATAAATTTAATTTAATTTATTTTATACCATAATGAGCATTTTTTTAAAGAAATAGAGAAATATTAACTGATTGATTTCATTATTACGCAAAGGGAACATCCTCAAACAATTGGAAAAATTTTTTTGTATTGATTTATATTATCAATATCAATTTGAAAAATTGTTTGAAAAAACAATACAATAAGTTTTCAAAGTAAGCTAGAAAGCAATTAAAAGAATTTCCTTTTTACCGCTCATTAAAAATATTTTAGTTAAGACACAATTCTAATTTTTTTAATACTATTGCCATCACGATAGACAACAGTTTTCTCAATTTTAATTGCAAAGTCTCAACATATATATCGTGGCAATATTAAGGCGCGGCAAGTCGGGGTGAGGAGGAGGTTAAAAGTGGAGAAAATGGTAAAATAATGAGGACGCATTGTTCTTCAGCTTTTTTCCTACTTTGTATTTATGATATAGAAATAAATGAAAAGAAAGAGAGAGGCTGTGAACAGTTTGTACCAGAGCAGTTCAATATATTCTCGGTATCCGTTTGAGAATTGAAAATTTGAGCATGATTAGAATGAGCATGTAAAAAATCTGATTTCGCTTTCCAAAACAATATCAAATAACTTTTCCTCCCCGTTACAAATTAGCACTAATCACCTTGACCTTTTCGCCGTCTTTAAATCGTTTCTCCACAAACGCCGTTTCTCAGGTTTGAAATTAAAAAATAATAATATTATTTCATCCTTAATTATAATTACATTTTTTAATTTATACTATCATTATTTATGAGGCCATGTTTTAACATTTACCACATCATTTTTTATTATAAAATATCATTCTGTGTGTGCGTGTGCATGAGAGAAATAATTTCTTTCTGCCATTTTTTTTTTATTTAAAGCAATTTATATTTCCTTAAATGCTTAAATACTTACGCATACAGATTACTATACGTTTTAACGATATGCATAATAAATCCGGTACAATATTTTTATGTAAATTTATTAATTACCAAAAAAAAATACGAGTGTGCAAAATTAATTGAAACGAATTAAGGATTAAAGATTAAAGATAAATTAAGAAAAATTGAATGATAACCCATCAAACCGTGTAGAAGAGATTATTATATTGATCAGATAATTAAATAGCGTACAAATTTCTACAAAATTTCTTTAAAATTATTTAAAATTATTATAAAGAAAGTTAATATTTATGAAACGAACTTAATTTGACATTTATGACATTATCGAATTTCTACATAATTTTCTGTTTGTTTGTTAGTTTAGTGTCGTGACTTTTATGAACATTTCATATGTCTTCTTGTTATAACGTATAATAATTAAATTCAATATATTGAAATCATCATCGATTTTAATATACTTCACCAATCCAAGTTGAGAAAAATCGAATGAACCAAAATTTGGGTTAAAAATAAAAAATCTTAAAAGAAAGTTTTTAACAAAATTTTTGCTTTCACTCTCATTTGACATTGTTTTGAAAAGTCGCACCGAAATGCTAATTAGTCGATTGGTCCCAAACAGTATCAGATTCGAAGCACGAAACCACAAAACTATGTAAAACGCAAGAAGAGCTTCGTCGCATGTGAGAATGGCGATGATGATAATAATGATGATGATTATTAATGCTATTTTTATTCCGAAATTTCGATTAAATCGAAGAAAATGTGATCAAAAACATAACAATGAAGTTGACAACGATGACGGCGGCCAAGGCGTCGTTGACGGTGATGACAACAGCGAAGATGATAACGATGTCAACGGTGATGACGTCGACGCTACAACGACGTAGACTACTCCAACTCCAACGACGATGACAATGAAGATGTGATGACCATAACGATAACGGCTACAAGTGTTTGCTGTCAGGTAGTTTGGTATTAGTAAAAACCAGGTTTTCGACTTTTATCTTTTGATTAGATAAAAAACTGAAAACAAAACGAACGGATAACGAACAAATCGACCGCATTTCAATTGTCTTGAATGCCGGATGCTAAATTTTAATGATTTGGAAAAGATGAATGATAAAAAAAAAGAACGAGGGGGGAATTTAATTTTTCAAAATGAAATATTTTTATCATCAATAAATCTTACTGTATTTGCAAATCGCTCCAAAATTGCTCCTAGCATCGTGAATTATAAAAGAAAGTTGAAACCATTGAAACTGTTCGAATGGTTCCAGGTAGTCACCTTTAAGAGATATCAGTAGAGTTGAAGAATATTACGTAATAGGTGAAAAGATGTTGAAAATCAAAAGGAATTTCACCCACGACTGCGCAAAAAAAAAGCTGTCTGGTGGAGCATTAGCGGCATGGCCTCTACTTATTTACAGACTGAAATAGATTGGCTTTAAACTTTGGTAGGGACAATAAGGGACAATTGGCTATCACCAATTCTCGCTGCATACAATTAAAGGTCGCTTTCTTAACGTAATTTCGAACTCGCAAAGATATAAAAGAACCGACATGTTTCATAAACAATTCAAACACAATTAGCCTTTTTCTTTACGAAACTCTTTTTTATTTTGAAAATGAATAGAAAATTTTTTCGATTTTTTCTATTCCTGACTTTTCTGGAAGTAATTTCATTTGCTCTTCTTCTTCTGAGCTCTTCGGTTTTTTCTTCATCTTTATGGCCGTTTAATATTCAGCTTCTTCGATGCGGCTTACAGATGGTCACGCTTTTCTAACACAATTACTTATTACGTCAAAAATCGAGATCACGTACCGTTACGTCATCTTGCTTTCTTCTCAATTTGCTTTCTTCTTTTTGGCTATTTTCTTTTTGCGGGCATATCGGAAGAATTATTTGCTTTGCTCTTTCGTGGTTAAGACAGGGAAAAGAAGCGGATTATAAAAAAACCAGTAAGAATTATTTTTCGAACAACCAGAAAATCTTTATCCATTTCTGGCTCAAAAGATAACAAAAGAGAGGTATTAAAATACATTTCGACTTCAATAAATATTTCCACTTTTCTTTAGAAAGCACCACCCACTTCAGAAATTGAAGAGATAACTTTAAGGGAAATTTTAATCTTTTTGCGGTTGAGGAATCAATCGGGTTTTACTACAAGTACGGAGTTTAGGAAGAATCAATTTAAAATCTATGGAAAATATTCAAAAATATCGTGTAATTATCTACTTCAACTATTGGTTAATCTATGTATTTATTTAACATTAGAAATGTTCGTGGTGCCTCCTCTCGGAAATCCCCACCAGAATCACCAAAAAATAACCGATAGATTCAAAAAGGATATCTTTTGAAAGGAAGCAGAGATAAAAGTAGAATTTATTGAATTTATGTATTGCTCTTTTAAGAATTCAAAAAGTACACATAGGAGAATTCATACAATATAAAATCGAGGATACATATCCTCAAGGTACCTAAGAACAACATGAAATATAAAGAACGAAGTTATTTTTAATGTAAAATTTCTTTAAATGTCAAAGAAGCTTTTACCTATTTTTTCTGACTAGTCAGAGGGTGTCAACTCTTCACCCTTCTTCACCCTTTTTTGCGTAATCTATGTCGACTAACTCATACTCACCATATGTTGTTATAGCGTACACATATTACAGTCACAGCGAACATGCTATGCCCTTAGTTGGTGCATTGATAGCACCCAACACTACCAAGGATTTCTCGAAATGAAAGCGACAAGAATAATTAAAACTTTCACGAAAAGTGAATAAATTTTAACGACGTTTAACTTTTAATAGATGATTAAGAAACTGTGACTTCAAACTTGACACTCAGGTTGTTGAGATATTACGCCATCACAACTTCAGGCATTAAAATGAAAGGTCTAGAAAATAAAAGAATGAATTGCACGTAATACAATGATTTATATTCATGTAAATTGAGATTAGGCTACAAAGGGTCGTCAGTTCTTTAGTTAATTACATTCTGAATTAAAAGACTGAGCTTTATTTCTCACAAGAATTTAGCTCAAGAATGGCTTTCGGTATTCATTCCATACTCACGATTTGTGCATCACTGATGCTTTTTAATAAATGGAATGTTTTTCTAACATTCGGCGTTTGGAATGAACTCGACCAATGGTATATATTCCCGAAGAATCCTTTAATTATTCTCTTTCTATTCTCCAACTTGTATGCGAACGTCTTCGGTATAGAATGTTCTTCTATAGAAATCTTTATGAACATATAAATTAAAATTAACCGGATGTTTCTAGAGGCAGCGGTGAACAGATTTTGATCATCTAAATATTTTACATTTTTTATGACCTTTCACACCTACTGAGAGCAGGTTATGAACCGTAAAATCTCGTAAATAAAAAATGAAATGAACATGAAATTAAATTTATTCAATTAATCTGAAATTGTCTGCATTCCGAACATAAGGTTTATCAATATTCAGCAACGCTAACCAACAGCGACCAACATCAGTGACACCGTTACCGCTATCAGCTTCGCAGTAATAAACATTAACAGCAACAACACAAAGCGTTACGTATGTAACGATTGTCAAATGACAACAACATCACTACTAATACAAATTACACCTTCGCACTAATAAACATTAATGCCAACAACAACAACGCCAACCACAGCAACACCAGCGCATTTGTTGCTGCAATTCGAGTTATCGCACAACGAAGCGCCATACCGATCGTAAGGGGATGGCCCCCTGTGACTTTTAATTGCCCAAACGCTGCCATTAAAATACTCTGATCGCCTTTGAAAACTGAACTAAAGTGCGCCACTGTAATTTCGGCGAGTTCAACTCACGTGGAATCAATACGTACGTCTGGCATTTTCAAATTCATTGATTCTAGCTTTGGAATTCGTTGTGAGATCTTTTAGGAAATGCTATAATGCAGATTTGGCGACTGGCTGTGAGCCGAGGTTACAAAATACAAATTGAATTTCGGCTAAAACACCTTAGGGTTTAAATTAGAAAAGTAGTAATTAAAACGTAAAATTTGAAATTGAGAATAAAATTCTATTGAAATTTTTTAATTATCGTTGGTGGTTAGCCGAATTTAAGATTTAGACTGCGAACTGATTTAGGAAAACTAAAATTCATGGAAACTCCAAGCCATGGATAAGATTTTTAAGAGATATATCATCCTAAAAGAGCTTTAATTTCAAATTGTAAAGTTTATAACAATAGAAAAGATAAACAATATATAATAAAAAATAATAAATAATAATAAATAATTATAATAATAACAATAATAATAACCATAATAGTAATAGTAATCATAGTATTAATAATAATAATAATAAAAATAATAATAATAATATTAATAGTAATAATGAAAAATATTTAAATAACTAAGAGCAATAAATAGTTTCTTTACAACAAATTATTGTAATAATTAAATTGATTTAATAATTGATAATTTAATAAGAAAAATTAATTTAATAAGAAATTTAATAAGAAATCGACAAAACAATATAGAAAATGGATAGTATTTTTACAGTAAATACTATCTAATAATTAATTAAAACTCAATGAACAAAAAATAATAATAAATTGTCACACAATAGGAGTAATTAAAAATAATAACAAATCATTAAAAACAAAAATGTGGATTTAAAAAAAGTAGTAAATATAAATAATAAAACAATAATTTATAAAACATTACTAATAAACATTGGAATTAATTACTGGATTAAGAAATATTGAAATTGGAGTTAATTAAAACTCACTAAAGGGCAGAGGCGTCATTTCACAAAAAATCATTTGCTCCAATCTTCAGCTATTCCATTATTTATCAGTAAAGAGGCACACGTATGATCGGGCAAACACTTAATTTGTTGCGAATTGGAAAACGTATGAGATGTGAAAACTTATCTAGAGGTGTAAAGAAGATGCCAACGATAATGAAATAATAAAAAAGGGAAAACTTTTCAATGAAGATAAATTGAATTCATCACTGTCTTTTGTCATTCTTGGTGCTATTGCTCTGATGGCGTGATGGCGTCTGTCACCAACAGAGATGGCTGCCTGGATGTTTTTCTAGATGTTTTGTTTTCCTAAAAGCTAAAATATCGTTAATGTATTTAGAAACGCGAAGTGCGTTTCAATGTTTATGATTTTTATAAAATTTTATTTGATTTTTTACGACTGTTTTAGCATACGCATATTTTTCATTTTTGCATACATCGAATACTTTTCTTATTTTGTTTTTAAATATTCTCTCTATATTTATGCGATTTTTTTTTATTGTATTTATCAGTTGTAATTTTGAAAGTGCTCGCAACACGTGTAATCTTTTTTAGTATATTTCTGTCTTTGCCAGACAGCAAAACATTTGCGAAGAGAGAAACTCTTTTGTGGGAATCTTTAATTGAAAATGGAGCAATGAGAAAGTGTTTCATGGCAGCCGACATCCGTTAGCTTTTGCGAGTAATTTCAAAAGTAATTAATTATTCTAAATACTGTTTATTTATATTATTTATATGGATGTACTAACGTATAACGACAAGAGGAACATCAATAAACGGGCAAACCCCTGGCGAATTTTAAGGAGAAAACGAACGATTTTTTTGGGGAATTTGGTAATAAAAAACTGATTTTCGCCAGATAATTTAACCGTAAATTCTGCTCCAATGATAATTATAATTTATTATAACATTTATATCGAAAATTAATGGTCAAAAAATGCTTCATCGTAAATTATATACAAACAATTTAAATTTTTACTAATTTATCATCGCATATCTGCTGTCGTTTTATTGGTAATTTATTTTCGCGTTTCAGGTCTAGATCACGTTTTTGACGTTTGGCTTTAAACTTTACTATAATTATTGTGTTGATAAATTTTATTTTTTTATTTCAAAAAAATTGTTTTTATTTAAAAAGATAAAATAGAAAGTATAATGTCTTTTATTAAAAAATTAAAACGATTTTATTATTAGGCAACAATTTTTAATTATAACATCAACAAATTTTCGATAACTTTAAAACCGGTGACTTCAATAATAATAGTTAAGAAAATTTATAGCGGTTTCATGGCTTCCTTAAACACAAAAACACAGCGTCACTTGTCATACAAAAAAAAATCAGTCGTAGAAGATCCTAAATTGCTTAAAGTGTATCAGTCCTTTCATAAACGTTGCAACTTTAGGTGGTTAGCAATAAATTGCTAGTATGCGTGTGCATGGGCGTGCCTGTGTGTATGTATGCATGTATGAATTTGTGCAAAGTTACGAAAATCAACCCTGACTAAAATGACATGAACGTGTATATCTGAGTGTACGTGTATATGTATCGTATGTATGTGTAGATGTCCTTCTCCCTGCCAGTATGTGTTTACCTAAAATTACTTTATACGCCAATTCGCTGTCATGTTACCACATGTTCCGTGA
The DNA here is from genome assembly GCA_963966595.1 of Physocephala rufipes. Classification (NCBI taxonomy): domain Eukaryota; kingdom Metazoa; phylum Arthropoda; class Insecta; order Diptera; family Conopidae; genus Physocephala; species Physocephala rufipes. The sequence continues at coordinate 29,558,547 of OZ016504.1, read as the reverse complement.
AATTCCTTACCGACCGGCGGACGAAGAGGGATCGCCCTCTTTTTTTGGTACCATGTTTGTTGTTGTCAACTACTGAAATCGGAACGTGAAGAACGTTTAGCGGAAGAGAACTTCAGTATCTGAGTTATCAGGCAGGTGACAATTTGTGATTCTGACGTCGCCTCGTTATAGCGAATTATTTTCACGTAATTTCGTCGCAGGAAGAAAGTTTGCGGTATACCCGCAACTTCGACCTCAACCCATCTGCCGTGTTCGAAGTTACTTTATTGGAAAACAACAAAAATTCTACCAACATATTTTGCAATACTTTTATATAGGATGAAAATAAATCGAACAAAACTTATTTTACGCCCGTCCTAGAAGCAGCTCAGGAACATTTCATGCATTCCCATGAAATTCGTCACGGCTATGTTGAGATTATACGGGTATGCAGGCTTTTCTGTGGTGCCCCGGAAGACTGCGTTGCTGAGAATATGCAGGCTAAAAGCTGAAGCACTCCAGCTTGTGCCAATTCGCGTGAATAACTTTATGCGATCCATTTTAGCAAAAACATGCTTTAATAACCCTAATCGTGTAGGGAGTGCATGCAAGTAAAAATAACAGAATCAGAACCTTCCACTTGAGAATAACTCCAAATGTTTAATCTGCTTAAATTAATATTGTCCATTGGTTGCTGAAAATTATATTATTATTAAATACAAAATTTTATTCATAACAATTCTTCCTCCTTCTCTTCGTCAGATGATTGTACGAACGTTGCTTGTGATTTTGTTGGTTTGTTCAGCTCAGGCTGTTCTGAATAAAGATTTGAAACGTCGCGAGGCTTTTGATCATTACGGTCCACCACCTCCCAGGCCGTCAGCGCAATATGGGCCGCCGCCGTCAGGAAATCTGCCGCATCGAGGGTACGGTGTGCCGCAAAATACACCCTTTCGCGATTACGGTCCACCACCACCATTAAAGTATGGACCATCAAAACTAAACTTCGTTACCTCTGGCTCCGCAGCTACGGGCTATGTTGCTGGTAATGGATTGCATGAGCAGATTAAGAATCATTTTGGCGTGTCGAAACCTTTCTATGGTCCACCGCATATACAGCATAAACCATCGACTGCGTATGGACCACCCAAACCACAGTATGAGCTTCTACAACGGCCGATTCTACAATACGGTCCTCCACTTCAAAACAATGGCCTACATTCTTCCAAACCGAACTACCGACCACTATCTTCTTCCTCATCATCATCATCATCGTCGATATCTCTACCTAATCTTATCGCTGTTCTAAATCCTTCGCAACGCCCTGCCTCCTCATATGGTCCACCACCATCTGGTCCACTCCATCAACTACCTCAGCATTACGGCCCTCCACGTGGTTCAAGTTTACCAAATTTTCAACAAACAAATAAATTCCATGGTGTACCTGAAACAACCATCATAGTGGCAGGAACGGCTTCGGATAATCAACACGGTCCAGTTGGCGCCGATACGCGCCCCATTAAACAGGTGCAAATTCAAGTGGACTCCTCGGGACACACGCACAGCGTTGCCGGCTCTCAAGCTCCGTTCCACACTTCTTGCGAGGGCTGGAAACCAATAGCTAAACCGACTGGAACATTCGTTGAGCATAACCATATTGAACAGCAAACGGGTTATAGTCAAGTGTCGCAGGCTAACATCGGCACTCACTATCATGCGGCTGCTGGTGTGGAAAAGGGTTTAGAAGGAACTGGCGGAAACGTGGGCGGTAACAGCATTATAAACGGTCTTACCGATGAACAGCTTGTTGCAGTTGCCCTCCAAGCAGGCAAAATTGGAGGATCTTCCGACATACAAATACTAACAAATCACTTATCGACGTCTACTGCAGGGGACGATTATAAGCAGCACAGTCAAAATTCGATTGAGTCTAATGAATTGCATGTGAGTATCTTAAAATGACCTTACTTAACAGAACTATAAATACCCTTCTTCAGACTCTAGGCACTGTTGAAGACTCCTACTCTCGACCTCCCCCCGATTCCTATGCGCCGGGGTCGATACACGCTCAAAAGTATACTCAAATAAAGCAAAATTCTCACGTACTTGGCTTGGCCCCACCAAGCGGTAACTATGGTCCGCCACTCTCTTCAAGCAATCGTCATTCTGCACCATTACCATTCCACCAACCAAGCACACCGATCGCCTTCCGTCCACCTGTCCCACAAGGATTGATCGAATCGATTGGAAGTACCGTGCAACATCTTGATCAATTTGGCGTGAAGCCACCCAATCAGCCACCCACTTATATTCCTCCAGCAGCGAACGAAGCCGGGCATACATCTCCTGGAAATTTGGGCACCGATTATGCAGCACCCTTAGCCAATACGCATATAATTTTTGAACAGCAACTACCTAACCAAATACCTCCTCAAACATTCTTACAGGTCAGTCTTAACCGACGAGTGTAATTATCGCCTGTAAGAGCTTGTAGTTTAACCTCCTTTTGTTTTTCGCAGTATCAACAACAAAGCCAAAGTAATATAAACACCGTATACGGAATTCCATCACCACAAGAACCGATCTTGGGACCGTCTCAAGTTTCGGTTTCGTCACAGGCACACCAATACCTCCCACCCCCACCAGTGCAACAAAGTCACAATCTCGAACTGTCAAGCCAACAATACGTACCGCCTCCACCAGCTGCGGTACAGCAACCTCGACAATCACTCCCAACACATCAACACTTTCTCACCCAGAACCATTTGGAAAATGCATACAGCTCTTCACAAAACAATGAACAATTCGCCCACGTTCAGGGATTACCCGTGCTGCAGATAGATTCCAGTTTCCATCAAGTACATGACTGTGGAAATGGTCCCAATCTAATCGGAACAGGCTATCAAGCTCAGCAGCATGATCAACAAAATTACGAAGGTTCGACCAATTCCTTCAATGCCATTGCTCCAAGCATTCCAGTTGGCGAACAACATTCACACTTCATCACCGGTCCCTCGGACAGTTACGGACCACCACCGTCTGGTAGTGTTCACGATCACATCGGTCTGACTTCTCAGAAAACATCAGTCAATGCATTGCCTGACGGCACCGACCCGCAAACACTGCCAGGTCTTGATGGTTTAAATGTAATTTCGGCACAAAAGTCACAATCGATACAACTTAATTCCGATCAATCGCACAACTCGCAACAGCAACAGTCCGCAAACACATACCAGTTGCAATTCGGTAACTCCGCGTCGAACCGATTGAACAACGCACAGAATACCAATCATGATGAGATACTTTCGGATAACCTACTGCAATCCATACTCACTGCAATTGAACAATCGAATGCATCGAAGGATGAACAGCAATTGCCCGATCCACGCTTTAATCAAGCGCAGAGTCGTTCTGACCAGGACGTCGATGGCTTAGATGACGAAGAAGATAAAAATAATAATATTGACGCGAATACGTCAGAGTCTAATCACGTACCAATTAACAGAGTTCAATCACGTCGTGGTGGAGATGAAGTAACGAAGCTGAAGGCTATAGCTGCCGTAGAGGAAGACGAAGAAGAAGGAAAGAGTGAATGGAATGCTCCTGATGAAGAAGAAGAAGAAACGAGTAATCACTGAAAATTACTTTAAGTAACTTAAATGTTATTTTAAGTAACGTTAATCGAATCTAGTTCTAGACAAGTCTTTTAATTATTATTTATTAATTTAGTTTAAGAGCTTTTTCTTTTTTCAAATAAATTTTTAAACATACGCAAAAATTTTATAAATGAAAATAATTTGCACAAACGAAATAATTATCTCTTTTTACTCCTATACATTTTCTATTCTATTCTAAAAAATATTATTTATTTTTAACAAAAATTCTAAATTTTATTTTTTCATTTTTTATTATAAGAATTTGTCTATTTTTTGTGGGATTGCCATAAAGCTAAATTTCATTCGAAAGAAGCGGAAAGAAGTTAGAGCCCTAATGCTTTTAAAAATTTCTTTAAATAAAAACCATGACTTCATAAAAATCAAAATATTTATTTGAATATGCAAAGATTTTTTTTTTGAAAAAATTTTATTAAATTGGGTTAAAATTTTGGTCTGAAATTAAATAAAAATTCAAAAATATTAGAAAAATAACTTTAATACAATCTCGTATTCAGAGATATGCCCGTCTTACATCTAATTATATGACGCATTGTATTCAAAAGATATAAAAATATCTTATACAAAGAATAAATTTATACAAATAATATTTGCATTTCTTATAATCCTTTCACGATCTACAATAAAACATTCCATGTAAACAAACGCAAGCAACAATAGAATGAAATAAGGGATTACCCTCCATTCCATTGTGTCTAACGGTTGCATCATTACTGGGTCAATGGTTACCGGTAACCAAATCAACATCATCATTATCATCAATAAGAGCAAATAAACTAAATTGAGTGCAGCTCTACGAGTGCAATGCAAAAACAAAAAGGAGAAATAGCAATAAAGTAAAGTGCGTTTTAATACTGCAATAAATCAATCAAAATGAATGGAAAAAATAGAAAGAATGAAAAGGAATAAAGGGGAGGAGATTTTTTTTTTGATATTATATACTAAATGGCTGCTGTTGAAATGCAAAATACGAAGAAGAGAAAGAAGTAAAGGCGATTGAAAAATGAGAATTTACTTTGCTGAAGAGAATAAATAATATGCTACAATGAAAGGTAATTTCGTGTATGTTCGCGGGTGTGTAAGTGTGTCTGCTAGGCGTGCACGCCTCTGTGTGTATGTTTGTGTAAAAGTAATACCGCCAGACGATACAAGTCTGGCTGTTTGTTTATTCAATTTATTTTTATTACAGAGAAATAAAATTAATATAGTTTATAGATTTTTTTGAAAGGATTGAAAGCAAAACCACAAACCCCAAATAAGGAAAAACTGAAAGAAAATTGAGGAATTATGTTTCGTAAAAGAATCAATAATTGGAAATTTTTATGCCAATGAACTTAAAACGATATTATTATAAAAGAAAATGCATTTTTTTGGTATTTCTACCAAAAAAGGCAAAGTTTTTTAATGAATAAAAACAAGTCAAGTTTTTTAGAAGTTATAAATACTCTTAATTAAAATTCTTAAAACCACTTAGTTTATTTTACGATAAATTCTATATGGGCGCGATTTCGTATGGGGCGCGACAAAGACACTTTATCAATAGCTTCGATCAAAACTGCATAATTTCTACAAAAAATCGTTAAATCATAAAGCTATAAAAAAGAAGAAACACTCTCTAAAGAAAAAGAAAACACAGCCAAAGCAGAATCGAAATTTTAGAGATAAGCAAAACACAATAAAATAAATACGCCATCATACCGTAATCACGAACTTTTCCGTTACCTTTGTCTCTTACGCTCACAATCACAGTCTATTCTTAAAAGCCTCAAAGAACGTTTGTTTGTGGGTTTCTCAAAGAAAAATTTATAAAGCTGCTTTAGCATTCGGCAAGAAATCCTACGGGACACATAATGTCTTTATTAGAAGACTATTGTTGCCAACATCCCGACGGGGTGACCTAATATCTCGAATTCGTAAGGCTTCCATTGCCAATATGAACTGGTTTGGGGATGGGTGGTCTTGTTGTTCTTCCCGTTGTCATAGCAATGGTAGTACTAGCAGTACGAGCAGTATTAGTGGCTTTTATTAGGAAGATCATTACGTTTGTGTGCATGCATTTTCAACACAGGAAATACTCAAAGTCAGATGCAAAACAATTTTTAGTATTGAAGAGAAAATAGCTAAAGTTTTTTCTCTACTCCGTATCTATAAATACATATAATATAAAATATCTTTATAAAATAAAACATTGAGAGTTATTTCATCAAATGGGTCCCAACTCACTAACACAATTTTCTTCTATTGTTCAATTTCCTTTTTTTACTGAAATGCTCAAATGGTATTAGTGAGAGTTATCAGCATCGGATATAACGGAACATTCCCGTATGACATGCAAAAATAAAGATATTCTTACTTCGAAAAAATTTTTGAGTTATTTATTTTATTTAAATTGTAGCAGAAGTCCTCTGAGTTGACCGGACCCAAACAATTTCAAATAAATGAATAAATGAGTAAATAAATAAATAAATAAATACTTAAATAAATATGAAAAAATATTTAATGTTTCAAAACATAAGCACTAAAAATACCTAGATTATATTTAAAATATTTATTTGAGGAACGCTTAGCCATCGTTATCCAGAAATATTGCCTTCTTCATCTGAATCTCTCATAGCATTCACCAATCGATAATTCTCGAGAAATAAAAACTTTTTAAAAATAACAAGAAGAGAAAACTCAAAGAATTTATTTTCATAGAATCCATAGTTTATTGTTCGAAAAGAATGCTTGTTTCTGATGGCTGTTGATGTTGGATGAAGATTTGAATTCATTGACAACTTTGAAACAAAAAAAAGATCGTTTGTAAAGAATTTTTACACAGAAAAAGTTTTATTTCAATTTGAGCTTTATACTCGTACAAAGGACATTTCAGAAATTCATATCGTTCTCGTGCCATTTCCAATATTCTTCTCGTATTGTTATTCATCAAATTTAAACAATTTTTCCCATTTATATTATTATTCTTCTTCTTCTCTTCTTAAGGAAGCACGACTTTCAAAAAATTCTTGTAAAAGTGAGTTAGAGTTACGCAAAAAATAAGCATAAAACTATTTAAAATTCTCTGAGAGTGTTTGCTGTTTACTGGATTCAAGCTGTGATATCCTCTCCCGCCTTCTCTCGCCACCGCGAAGAAATTCATCAACTCACTCATTGTCCAGAGAAACATGTTTGTAAAATATTTTTCAACCAAACCGAAAAGGAAACTTGAAAAAATTGGAGAAAAAGCAATTGAGGACAATTAAATGAACTGTCGTGACATGCATCAAAATAAAAGGATCGATGCGATATTCACTGAAAGGACGCTCCGGAAGTATAATCCCCCTTCATCAACACTCAAAGCAGCAACAATCCACTTACCGAAAAGTTTTACTCAATAGTACACGCGGAGAAAAAGAATGAGAGCTAGGAAGGAAGGTGAACAATAATGAGAATATAGTTTTTGAGCTCTTGCAGTTTGGTATTACTTCATGCAGACAATTCTTAAAAGATTCATGAGCTGAATGCGCAGTGAATATTTCGTGCTGCGTATGAAGTGCTGTTGCCTTCGGCTTCGCTTAGAACATTTCCCAACTGGTGAAAGCAGCGCACTTACATACTCGTGCTTACTTACTTACTTACTTCTAATACCCTTCTCTCACACTCTTCATCAATTTATGAACTCAATAAATCTTCTGGTTGGCCGTAACCAAGCCATGTCCTGCCGTGGCATGCTATGCTCAATAAAAGTTTTATGAGCATGACGTTCGAGCATCAGAAGAACACCAATATCCAACACCACTGATGGTATCTGAGCAGTTACTGCTATTACTGTAGATCAGGATACTTCAAGGCATGCACAAAAAGGAGGGTTTTCCAAAAAGGATAGAGAGCACAGCGAACGCAGTTAATTGTTGCAGTGGTTCTGATGGTATACCGCCCATTTACGTTTTCGTACAATAAAAGTCGAATAGTATTCTCGAGGGCCCGTTTATTCGCTAATACCAGGCGGAATAAAGAATAGACCGACGTTGGAGGGGGAGGAGGATAAAACTGTACTATCTGTGGATGGTCGTCTTTTTAACGGCGAATGGATTTTGGCAAAGCATGTGGAAGCCATATCATGCAGACGGGCTAATTCTTCATCATTATTTTACATTAAGCAATAAAAGTTGAAAGCTAACAATTTTCGACAGATGAAGCGAGGATCACAACTTCATCATCTGTCTTCACAATTTCTAATACTTCTCTTAATTTCAAAATATCGAAGCACTCTAACAACTTTGTTTAAGTTAAGGATGTTACCATTAAATTATCATACAAATCCTTTAGTAGAATTCCTTTCAAAATCGTGAAAATAGAGAAAGTAACGAATTCTCGCATTAATTTAGAGTTTAGAATGAATGAAAAGCCAATTCTGACGTAGAAACTTCAGAAGCAGTTGTGAGTATTATTTTACTTTATCCAATTAATATTCTGATTTTTTGGGTTGGATTTTGTTTTTTTTTTAATTTATTTTTCCCAAAAATTACTTATTTCTTCAATCAAAATCAAAATTTTCCATATGCTTGATATTGCTTTTGATTAAAAATTGTTTTATTCGAAAAGGATTCGAAAAGGTTTCGGAAATTTTCTGCATATGCTTCATTTACACTTTACACAAATTAGCACGCGCGCAAAATCGCACACACACCCACAAGTAGGCACAGATACTGTAGACAAGCACTTAAACTCAAATAAACAATGATGAATAAATGATGTCTTCATCCATCAAAGTCCTATACCTTCCATCTCTCGACACCATCAGACAAATGTATATTTGTGTGTGCGTGTGCAAGAAAGAGTGAATTATACACACACATATATCACACACACATGCACATGCACACACATGCATATGCACACACGCATATACTCACACGTATGCACACAAACACACTACAAGCACGCATGCACAGAAACGCTCATTGCATATATTGCAAATTACAACTACATGCGCTGATACTTGCACGACTGCTTCTTTTCTGCATGTCATAATTACGCGGTTACGTTATTTCGTCATTATTGGTTTGGAAAATGTATTCCAACAGGCAAGCATTTCATGCTTGTGGTATTGCTTATGATCAAGGCCGGTTGACTTCATCTTGGGGCTGTAATATTTTCTATTTTATTTTCCATTCCCGGCCCCTGCACCTCAACGAAAGATATAAAGAATACATAGAGAAAATGCATTAAATAAATGAACCTCAAATAATGCACAAAAATCAACAAATTTATACGAATAAAAAATAGTTTATAACACGAAAAAATAACACGATACTTAGTCTATGATAAATAAATTTAAAAAAAATAGCTAATTGTTTATTGGAGACGATCTTTATGGATGATTTATGGATGAAAAACAAGAAAATATTGCTAAATCTTTACATTACAGACAGATTGACCGAGCCCTTCATTTTGTCCTGGAAGTCCTTAGACACTTATATCAGTTTTCTATAAGAATTGAATGACACGGAGACCCTGTACCTCGTCACAATGAGGAACAATTTAAACTCAACTGTACCAAAAGAAAATTTAATGATATTCTGACATTATAAATGTCAATGAAAAGCATTTGGAGCAAAAAGTTATTTATCTGGAATTTAAAACTTCTATGCAAGCTTGTATAAATTTTTTAATAATTACGTCCAAATTCTCATCGAATTTAAACTATTAAATTCACACAGAACATCCTAAGTATTCCCTCGAAAATAAAACCTTCACCAGGAAAATGTTGAATAATTCCTTGCTGGAAGGAGTCAGGATATTCCATTTTTATATAAAATTATTTCGACAATATATTTCATAATTTGTATCATGAATCATATTTTTCTCCTTCTAGAACTGATAGCGCCCCTCCCCCTCCAAGAACGAAACCCTTCGAAATCACGCCTAACGTATTTTCCAAGCCCTAAACGTTATTTCTTCTTTTTTTTGGAAATCACTGCGCTTTAACAAAGCGATTAATCATTCTGCGACATTCTTTTAGATTTCGTACTCCTTACCAAACTCCTTACATGATCACTTCTGTATCATACATACATTCCGCTCACTCACTATCTGCCCATTTCGAAAGAACGATTCCTGAACATATTGATACGATACGCTATTTGCAGAAGCTCTATATATTTTTGGAAATTTATTTGTGGCAATGCAGTCGAGATTTTGTGCTAAACTGCGACTTCCCATAAACTCTTTACTCGTTCATCTCCTCTTCATCCTTTTCCCCTTCCATTCTCTGTTCTCTCCATAATCTAGATGCTTACAAAGCGGTCGCCGGCAATTTCCAATCGGTCGGTCCTATTCGTTTTCACCGTCTACGTTCAATTTCGGCAATAAGCTGTGCGGCAACCGCATTGAAAAGCATTTCATTGCTTCGACTGATTTTGAACGGAGATACGCACACACAAAAATTGCGTGTGGCTGTTTCGCCGCATACGGCTTATGAACTATGCCGTCCGATGCAATTCGATGCATGTGTGACATTATAGGATAAGATGGTACGATGTTACGTTACAATACGAGACGATACGATCGCATGGCATTTGTGCCGGGTTCTAGAAACGTGGCCAAATGCATGTAGAATGTGCAATAAAACTGTCACTACTGGTGAACGGTGCACAAAAATTCGAGAATTTAGTGTGCGCCCAAAAAGAAAAAAATAAATAAAAAGTAACATAGCAAATTAAAGCAAAACAACATATCGTTAAGCAACAATAATAGCAATACCAAAATCGGCATTTTACGACAAACTGAACCATTAAACGAACATTAAAAAAAACTACTGCAAATGGTTCAAGAATTATACTAGTATTAGCAAAAAGATACTAAAATAAAAACAGGAATAACTAGAGTACAAGAATAATGTCAATTTCGATTTTAATGGAAAGAAATACAACAAAAATAAGGCCAGTTCTACCTGCCGATACAATATATATATATATATATATATATATATATATATATATATATATATATATATATATATATATATATATATATATATATATATATATATATATATATATATATATATATATATATATATATATATATATATATATATATATATATATATATATATATATATATATATATATATATATATATATATATATATATATATATATATATATATATATATATATATATATATATATATATATATATATATATATATATATATATATATATATATATATATATATATATATATATATATATATATATATATATATATATATATATATATATATATATATATATATATATATATATATATATATATATATATATATATATATATATATATATATATATATATATATATATATATATATATATATATATATATATATATATATATATATATATATATATATATATATATATATATATATATATATATATATATATATATATATATATATATATATATATATATATATATATATATATATATATATATATATATATATATATATATATATATATATATATATATATATATATATATATATATATATATATATATATATATATATATATATATATATATATATATATATATATATATATATATATATATATATATATATATATATATATATATATATATATATATATATATATATATATATATATATATATATATATATATATATATATATATATATATATATATATATATATATATATATATATATATATATATATATATATATATATATATATATATATATATATATATATATATATATATATATATATATATATATATATATATATATATATATATATATATATATATATATATATATATATATATATATATATATATATATATATATATATATATATATATATATATATATATATATATATATATATATATATATATATATATATATATATATATATATATATATATATATATATATATATATATATATATATATATATATATATATATATATATATATATATATATATATATATATATATATATATATATATATTATATATATATATATATATATATATATATATATATATATATATATATATATATATATATATATATATATATATATATATATATATATATATATATATATATATATATATATATATATATATATATATATATATATATATATATATATATATATATATATATATATATATATATATATATATATATATATATATATATATATATATATATATATATATATATATATATATATATATATATATATATATATATATATATATATATATATATATATATATATATATATATATATATATATATATATATATATATATATATATATATATATATATATATATATATATATATATATATATATATATATATATATATATATATATATATATATATATATATATATATATATATATATATATATATATATATATATATATATATATATATATATATATATATATATATATATATATATATATATATATATATATATATATATATATATATATATATATATATATATATATATATATATATATATATATATATATATATATATATATATATATATATATATATATATATATATATATATATATATATATATATATATATATATATATATATATATATATATATATATATATATATATATATATATATATATATATATATATATATATATATATATATATATATATATATATATATATATATATATATATACTGCCAAGAAAAGTATGGTATCTCTCCCTTTAAGACCAGGGAATACCATGGTAATACCAATAACTACGGCATCAAGAAACTATTTTCATTTTAGGGTTTTTGCTTCCTAGCAAGTCACTTCCTCTCGAAATATTATCCTTCAATAATGAAAATCTCTAAAAGGAGCAAAAAGAATAAATTGCACCAGCTGCCAAAACTATATTAAAGTTGCCAAATGAGTTGGCCAAATAGGGCAGTTTGAATGGCCTTGAAACTTTGGCAATCGCTATGTGTGTTACTTACATCCTATAGCCATGAACATGCATGTGCGTGCGCATGTGTGTGAGCATTCAAATAACCCAACAGAAGACAACGAAATTAAAAATTGTACAATATTCATCCGTCGCCCTTTGAACGTATTTCACTTTTCTTATTTTTTTGATGATGAAAATATAGCCACGCCTTTTTTAATATTCATTCATCATTTATTTTACATTACATTATTAAATCGCTAACAGATTAAATTAAAAATGTTTTCAAGCAACTATCGCTTTTCTCCTTCTTGTGCTGATGTTTTTTTTCTTATCCGTTGACAGCTATGTAGGTTTAATGTAGTTATTTTGACAGATATTGGTTTTAGTTGTTTTAATCGCTCGAAGAAGTCGAAATATAATACCAAATATTTCTTAAAAAAACAACTTCGTCGTATATATATATTGCATTATTTTACGACTTTTCATTCTACTCAATCGTTATCGTTTGATCTCAGATTCCATACTGGAAACAAAAGAATAATATTGCGCAATATATTGACAACAGATCAGTGGTAGAGCACAGTACTAGAGAAATTGATGTTTAGAGTACTAGAGAAATTTTGCAAGCTTCTCGAATATCGATTTTCCAGTACGTTCAATTACTACTTTACAATTACGCTGGTTGGCAACCAATCTCTTGTTGTCAACCAGCGTAATTGTAAAGTAGTAATTGAAAGTACCGAAAAATCGATATTCGAGAAGCTTGCAAAATTACGATTTCGTGTTGAGAAAGAAAACCAAGATCCTCTTGAGATATATCGCCAACTTAAAGAAACGTGCGATTCCTATAAAAATTTTAACTTGTTATCATTTAACAATAACAATAAAAACCATTTATAACTAGTAGTGATAGTGACTAACCAACCATTGATTAAACTATTTGTTAATTGACCAAACATTGACTATGACATTACTACCATTACTGACTTTCGGTACTCCAGAAAGAAGAACGATCAGCCTAAGTTATTTCATAAAAGCGTTACTCATAAATCTGTAATGTATCTTTAGAATTATACTGGTCCAAATTTAAAATTTTGTGGCTCGTTTGAAAAATTTACCTGATTCAATAAATTTTTAAGTTTTGATATATATATGTTTTTCATAATCCCAAATATTATCGATAAATTCATCGGAAGCTTTTTAAGATGTTTCTACCATTGTTTTTAATTGTCTACCGATGATCCTTACTTTTTCTCCCATTATAACGAAACTATAAATCCTTAAGTTTAAAACCATGAAAACATTTTCCTTGACTCAATTAAAAATATAGTTAAATTCCGAGCGCTCCCGACTAAATATGTCTTTATAACCTTCCATAACCAAAGAGCTTTTTATCCCGTACCAGGGATAAGAACCTCATTAAGATCATAAGATGCTGGTGAGAAAGACAATGAAAAATTAAAGGAGGCAAGGGAAAAAACGGAATGAATTGATAGCTGTTAATATTGTTAATTCCAGCTATAATAATATAATATTGTTACTCCAGCTAGTAGCATTCCTATCAATGTCAAGAAATATTTGTACCAACTCACACAGACTTTAGTCGGATATTTACGCTGGCGACATCTAGATGCGTCCTTTCAAAATTACTTTACACGAAGTAATAAGAAAAGACGGACGAATTCACTAAGCGGACATACTTCTATGTATTGACAAGAACAAATATATCATTGACAAATAATGACAAACAAAAAACGCAACGCAGTAATTCGATAAGTCATTTGTACAAAGACAACCGTTGACAAAGAGGGAAGAGCAATAGAGAGAGAGATAGAAAGCGCAACAATAACAACCTAAACTAAAGCGACTCTATTAGCAACAACGATAACAACAACAGCAACAACGACAACATGCGACAACAACAAAAGCATTAAAAATAATAAAAATAACTGAAGAAAAAACGAACATAAAACGATAAAGACCAGATGTCTCTAACAACACTAATCGTGATAACTCAGTAATACTGCCCTTTTTCAGCATAAAAGCCACCGCACACAGCAGTCCGAGCTGCGGGGCTCTACTGGCTCAAATTGTTTGCTGTAAACTGTATGAAGACTCGCTTCTAACAGGATTTGATTATTTCATGCACACGAGTGCATCCTTCCGCAGAATTTAACATTTAAAGGAAATTCTATAAAATTTCGTTTTTGTTGTAGCCCCTGTTCAAGCAGTTTATTCGCTCCATTCACAAAAACCGACAAGGACTGCCGGATGGCCCTGAGAATGTATGTGCATTAGCCATTATCAGTAAAGTTGAAATTTATTTATGCAGAGTTTAGATTTTTTTCCCCGGCAAACGTGCTACAAAAATGTGCTATCCGTAGTAGTAGTGACAATATATTTCGAGACACTTCGCGCTGTTAACATTTTATCGGTGAAAGCAGCAGCACGTGTGTATTGGTTGGAGAGTTTTTAGCCGCCTAAGGGACAGAAGTCAAAAGGGATAATAGAAAATTGCGCTTGCATTTTAGGAGTGATAATATATAAACGAGATCATATAACCGTATAAGCGATGGCTATAATCGAACTCAGAAAATCATTGATTATATATGCTCAATATTATACCTAGCCTAAAGAAATTTTATACAATATGTAAACAACATAATTTCATACTAAATATTTAAAAGTCGAATTCTCCTTCGATTTCGTTAGAACGCACATATAATTCACATATAGAACTTTTCATATCCTTCGATTATAATTTAAATTTGTCTGGATTACATAAATTGAAATTTTTACATAAATTGAAATGTATTTCATAAATTTAGAAGTAATTAAATTACCATACTATACCCTTTTACCTTTACTTCTTCAACAAACATAGTCATAAAAATGGATTTTCTCTAAATTTTTATTCAATATTCTCGCTTCATTTCCTTAGCATTAGTTCTCTACTTGTCTATATCTTTGGTTCCGCGTTGATAGACGATGCGGATGTAGAAAACGCTTCTCGAAGAGACGTTCGCATTATTTTTCTCTCAAAGACAAATGTCTTAATTAGACTAAGAATTGAAAAATTGACAATGATAATGAAAAATTATAAAATTCTTAATACAAAAATATAAAACCTATTTTTCTCTATTACAAATTTATGTAAGGAAAAATTTTCCAATGATCAAATTTTTCATTCGCGGAAGTATCAATTTGGGAAATTCCATAACAATTTCTTTGATAACGTACGTGCGTTATGTGAAAAATCTTTTTTTTAATAGAGTAATGTAAACTAAAGTTTGGCCACTCTTATAAAAAAATAATAATAATGTTATTTTATAATTTTTTTTGAGAATTTGTTGTATTTGTATCTGTCGTAGAGAGACAAACATTTTAAAAAATATGTTTCCCTCTTAGAGAAGTTAAAGCTTTAAAAGTCGGTCATTATTTTGTATTCTCTTCAAGTCAATATATTCTATTCGATGCGGTGTCTCATATAGATGACAATAACACAGAAAAATTGTAGAACACTAAATGAAGGAATTGTATATTCATAGAACATTTTTTATTTCAGTAAAGTGGTCTTTAATAGTACGATACGTACTCTTGGTTTTAGTTAGTGGGTTGGCAACATATAAACTGCAATTTTATAAATTATCATTTATAATATATTTATTATTGAATTTAATAAAGAACTAACTATAAAATTTCATGAAAACGTTTTGCTCTCGTAGGATCAATATATTCAAACAACTACAATAGGTTTACCTTTTCTGTAGTAGGATGTTTTCCTTACAATATGATACCGGTTTTCCGAATATAGTCGACAGGGATCACCCTATAACTTACCCATCCTCCATTTACGAACACCAACTACCGTCTAACAAAAAAAAATTCTGTTTATATTCATTGCAACTGGATGAAATCTTAATCTCGAGTTTTTCAGTTGATAAAATATTGACATTTGAAATTGAAATAGTGAAGATAATTCACACACAATCCCCGATCTTAATCATTACCTTCCTCTTAAAGAAATTCTGCAGACTGTTTGCGAAACGTGTTCAATTGATTTAAGAAGGTAATGTACACCTGTTCTGATTGTCACGATAAATTCAGTTTAATCAGTTATTCGTCACGTTGTAAATTTCTAGAACATGCAGTAATAATAAACACCAGCATGTAAATAATAAATAACCAAGAAAAATATGCGAAAATAATTTTCTCACATATTTTTCTACGACAAATGAACGCCTAGATTTTCTAAAGAAAAGCTTTTCCTGAACACATAAAATCTAGTGACAGTTTTGGGAAAGGGCATGCCAAAATTAGAAAAAATTTGTCCTTCTAAAATGAAGGGATTTTTCGCTAAAATGAAGGAAGCGCTAAAATGGAGGGATTTTTCGGAACTCCTGCCAATGAAGACGGAAGTCTTGTCAAATGACAGGCACTCGTTTGAATAATTTTTAATCAGTTTTCGGTGGACCTATTTCACCTATTTCACTAATATCTAACATTTGATGACTGTGTCTATAACTGGCAGTAACTGGCAGTAACGTGGCAGTAACTGTAATAGTATTTAAAGTTGAAAAAAAGTATGATATGACATAAAATGAAAGGTATTTTAATAAATTATTTACTATTAAATTAACAAAAGATTGAACTACTTAACTTAATATAAATTCCTAAGATCAATTATTTTAATGGGAGTACTAATAACGAATTAATGGAGCTTTTTTTCTGAGTGTAGAGACATGCTTGCCGAATGAAAAGCAAATGAAACATTTTGAAGCAATCACAAAACATTTGGTCTAATAATTCCGAAAGATTCCGAAAGATTGAACTTTCAAATAATTTTGAAAGATTGAAAGATCTAAAAATAATGCGAAATAATGCGATCGAGAGATAGGAGAAATTTAGCGAAAGGTTTAGGTTTATGAAAGATCGATCTTACCGAACACTGAACTTTCTTTCGTTTCCCAACTTCTGCCGTCATTTAGCAAAGGAACTGTATTCACTAAAACCTGACAAAATGTTGGTAAAAAAACATTCAATTAGAATTAAATATTGACTTTTGAAATTTGACTATTGAACACAATGCGATAAAAGATAGGAAGTATCGTACGATTTCCGACAGGATCCTTATCTGGTACAATGGTTTCTTACGTCGTAAAATATCGTAAACGATAAATATCAGATTAATCATAAACCGACCGCATAAAATTCTAACCCATTCTGAAGTATCACGAGCAAATATAATGTCGGTTTTGAGAAAATCGATTGTAAAATTAGAAAAACAACAAGTAAAAACACAAACGTCGGTCTGGCCGAAGCTCACATACCCTAAACACCCATAATATAAATTTATGGCTTCAATCCAATATCCAGTAGAGATATTACCTCTCTTTTGCAGTTAGCATGTTTGAATATAAATTTTAAAACACAATTTTATCTCTAAGATTTCTTTACAAACTGTCTCGTAAATGACTTCGCTTAATTTGAAACCCAAACAGCCTTTAATAACAAGGAATATTCAATACAAATTTCCTGCCGGAAATAAATTTTTTCCTCTAGGAAAAAACATCTTTCCGAACGGCTGTAACTGTGATTGCCAAAGACAAATAGGCAGACAGGCCTATTTCACGGTCGGACGAACATGGCAAAATCGGCTCCGAAGATTTCAGCATTTTAAGCAAGGATATACACATACTCTTCTAAACCTACTTATGCTAACTTCTTATGCTTCATTTAATTCATTACAAACGGAAAAAGTAAGTGAATATATCCTCACATTTTCGGTGTGGGTTATAAAAGGTCAGAGTTGACTGATTTAACGTAGTGATAGATGATTTTTCAGACCTCTATTACTCTGTAGAAATAATTTGGTCATTTCCTTGCGTGAGAGTGGGAAGTTCCACCTTGGGGGTGGGGGAGCAGTTTCATGAAAATTATTTTCTCGGAATATATTTTAGTAGTTTTCTCTTTTTATAGTAATATATTTTATATATATTTTAACAGCAATATGCATTAATAGTTCTCCTTTTGTGATCTTTTTTTGTGAATAAATTTTACAAACACGCTAAAGTTATGGGAAAGGAGAGAAGTGGAGAAAAGGCAATTATTTTGATATCAATATCTTATCACGTCAATTATTGCTTTCAATATTTAAGTCTGTCAATAACTTAAACTGCTAAAAATTAATTTGATCGAGCATCGTAATAATTGTGTTGAGTATTTATGATATTTAATCATTAAGACCACATTTTGTTATTTTCTAATCTTATCTATCACTTTTTTTGTAAATGGTTATAAATGTGTTTATTAAAACTTGCTAATATGACTTTATTTTTTTGATATACGTGTCGGCATTTAACATGCCACCAGTTGTTTTTTTCTTTTTTTTTTTTTTTTTTTTTTTTTTGTTTAAAAGACACACACGAACCAAATATTTCAGTCTGCGTTCGATCTTTAGACAATGAAGTTCTCAATCGTCCTAATCGAATACCTAATTGTTCTATTCAATATTGTTGCTGCTTTCAGTCCATCCATCAGAGATAACGGCAGAATATTTAATGGTCATGATGCTAACATAGGACAATTTCCGTACGTTGTTTCACTTGAGATTTATAAAACAAACCAAATCGAATTTTGCAGTGGATCATTAATTGCTCCTACGTGGGTCTTGACGGCTGCTCACTGTTTCGATGAGTAATTTATTTAATATTTTAGTTTTTCTTTCAGATTTTTACCTTTTCTCATTTTTTAGGATTCATACCGTATTGATTATACTGGGTTCTACGCTAAGGGAAGATGCTGAAGCGGGTTATAACCTTCCGCCCGAGAATGTCATACGTTACCCGGGCTATAATCAGTATACACTTTTGCACGATATTGCATTAGTTTCCGTTCCTGAAACTGAGCCCTGCAGTTTGATTTCGACAATTGCTTTACCCCCTTTCCACCCGTATGCTTTGCCCTCCTACGTTGGGAAGTACGGTTCAATAATTGGATGGGGCGGAACGAAACGCGGTGAACCTTATTCAAATATTTTGCAATGGGGTATAATGCGTGTTATCGATAAAGATGTATGTAAACGTGTGGACCCGTCCGTAAATATTGCCAAATTGTGCGCGGCAGTAGTCAATGATATGTCACCTTGTCAGGGTGACTCGGGCGGTCCATTCGTTGTGGAATCTGTGCTCATTGGTGTAATAAGTTATCTCGCAAATGATGTGGCGGATTGTGAAGATAGTGAACCTATAATTTTAACTCGAGTTGATTTCTATATGGATTGGATCAAGGATGTTACTGGAATTGAATAAAAAGTGTGAAAATCAACACCAACAGTAATCGTATCCATTGAATGAAGTTTTACTGCCTTCTTCGGGAGGAAGGCTTTTTTGTACATGCAGTCGACTCAATAGCGGGATAACTAATTATAAGTCCGCTATTGAATTGATTTCGTACAGATTTCGTACAGATTTCGCACAGATCGCTTTAGATTACATAAAGCCTTCAAAGATTTTCGCCGGACGGGCCTCTTATGGAGTAAAATCATAAAGCTGCAGCGAAAAACAGAAATTTTCAAAATTTCTCTCATATCAAAAATGTATTGATTCATTGATTTGGAAAATGGTTTGAACGTGATATTATGTAATTATATTTCAGAAAGACTAATTCAGGTTGAACGCATGTCATTAAAGCTCTCTCTGTGGACACTGATTTTGATATACACAAGTGGTAATACAGTCGTGTGGGCGTGTGAGCAAATTTTATTTTAATCCTTAGCATATTTTCATATTTTGAGATGAAGTTTATGATGATGATGGTGATGTTGATGGCGATACAAAATCTCTTGAAAGTTTTGCTTTGCATACAAACAAACCTTTTACAAACGAGACACGTTGCGTAATCGCTCCTATAAGTATATTTGCCTATTGCATTCTCTTTTGTTTTGCTTCTGCTACGACCGCCATTAACAGTTTCCAAGATGTTCATACCCCAAAGCATGCTTTTTTAAAAATTTTCAAGACTAACAGTGAAAGAGAAAGAAGCGACATGAATCTCGCCTCGGGGAAATTGTACTTTTATATTTCTTTTTCGTTTTAGGGGGAGTAAAAGTTTTAATTTTTGTTTCTTTGCATTCTGTTTGAGCGAAAAAGTTTTGAGAACAATATTTTGTTATTCACTGTCATTGCTGTTTCTATTGTTGCTGTTGTTGTTGTTGCTCTCGTGGTCATCATTAATATTGTTAAAGTTATTTACATGATGCATTTCGTTCGGTTCGAATGCAGTGATAATAATAATAATAACAATAATAATAATAATAATAATAATAATAATAATAATAATAATAATAATAATAATAATAATAATAATAATAATAATAATAATAATAATAATAATAATAATAATAATAATAATAATAATAATAATAATAATAATAATAATAATAATAATAATAATAATATTAATTATCGTTATCATCAATGAGCTGTATTTAAAAGCAACACATATGAAGATATTTGGGGGTGGGGTGTTTCAAACGATAATTAGAATAGACTTGCAAAAATGTCCACGAATAAAACTATCGATTAAAAATATTTCCAAATTTATTCAATATGAAAAAGTTTCGCAGGAATAGAAAAAAGTGCTTTCTTCATTATTAGTACAATTTTTGATAAAAACATGTCACAGATTTTGATAAAAATAGTTAAATTTTGTATAAAAATACATCATGTAAAGAAGTCACCTTAACGGTATTTTAAAACTTTCGAGAACTATGAAAGGTTTACGTATTCAATAATCGTACGCTGAATCGCCGCTGAATTTTCATGAACATGAATAAAACTTATAATTATCTTAATTTCTTAACAAACTATTTTCATTTCCTGTGAAGTTTCCAAATCAAAAATTTACTAATCCGTGGGCGTAACTCGTGCGCAAATATTCATATAATATATATAATTAATGCATAATTTTTTTCATTTCTTAATAAGAAATGTACACACACTTAATGAGAAAGGAAGGCAGTTATCCTTCATTTGTGTGTATTCATATTTTGGGAAGAGGGGGGTAAGAATTCGATGTCAATTACTATGCCATGAGAATATTTTTTGTTAATCATATTGCGTCCTATTCACCCCACGCGCAAGTTATTCAGTTCATTCTGGCCTAGCGGAGAGATATGTTTTTTTAAATCGTATTTCAATTTCTCATCCAATATCTGTCAGTACTCTGGGGTACCGTTGGGACATCACATAATTTTATATATATTATATAGTTAATTTTCAATCTCATAAAAAGCTACAGCCACGCGTCATGAAGGATTTAAAAATATCGTTTTCATTGAATAGGAGTGTTAAGCATAATAATTTTACTAAAAAGAGTATGAAACCATTTTTATATCTCGGTTATGAAATGTTATCTTCATCTTCACGGGTATTGAGACCTTTATCACTGCTACTTTTGGGTTTCTATCCGAAAGTAGGTCTGGCAATGAACCGATTTTCTATACTTTTGCCATCGAGGAACCAATGACATGAGAAAACATGCCCGCCAAATTTCAAGATGAATCCCCCATAGATTTCTCTGCAGTCATAATTTCTCCCCCCAGTGGCCAGACTAAGCCCATTTTTCAGGAGATAGTTCTTTCTTTAATGTTTATTATGGGAATATAAAATCAGCTCTATATTTGGTCTTAAGACTAAGTAATTACTCTCGAAATATTTATGAAATCATATTTTCTGTGAAGAGCAATCCGTTGATATTCAAAATTTTCGGTAGTATTTCAACAAATTCCAAAGTGTACTTGGCAATCTCGAGGACTCGAATCTAGTTTTAAAAATATTTGGAAATAAAAATCTCAACTGCAGTTGAAAACGTCCGAAAACATAAAAATATGAAATTTGGTCCAACTGACCATTATGAAATCGGATTTTGTTTTGAAATTAAAGCCAGAACTTCGGAATCTATTTACACTTTTCCAAAAGTCTGTCGAAAAAATGCGAAGTCCAATTAGAAATCTCTAGAATTTATTTGAAAAACATTGAAATGCGAAACCGTTACTACGAGAACCATTTGAAAAATTGTGAAATGCATTTCGAGTTTGCTGAAATGTAAAGTGAGAGGAAGAAATATTGTTATTATAAAAGGTTTCGAATAAGGCCATAAAACGTCTTGTACGGACCATAACTAATCTGTTCATTTCTCCGCTATAAACGAATTTATATCAAATTATATTCGCATCGCTAACTCAGTTGTATTTTCCCTAATATTTTACAGTCTTTTTTCAATTTGTTTTCATGGTAATTTTACGGTATTTCTAGCTGAAGTTATATAAACAGAAATACATTTCCATTATTGATCATATCTTGTATCATATTCAAATTAACACCTAGTGAAATTATTGCTGCTCGGAAAACTTGTTGGAAAGATAAATTATTATTGTTGCAATGGCAGGATCGTTATGTCAATACTTACTGGTGATTTATTTTTTTGTCATTAGTATTGAGTATACTTTGACAGCCCCAACCGATGACGATGTTTTAGAAACTGTTAAGGCGGAAGAAAGCGTTTATTTAAGAGCATGTCAAAAAGAGCTTAATGTTGCTAAAGGTGCGTTGCGTTAAACATATATCTAATCTAAATTTGAAATCGAAATCTAAAGGTTTCGAAGTAAATTATAATAAATATATGCATTTTTCTCGTTTACATTAATTTAAGTGCCGCCAGTATTTTAGTTTCTCTTAATATCTTTCCTTTATTTACAACTGATTCCTTTAGAGGACGTAGAAGGTCTAATATCTAACAAAATAGGAACAAAACTCAGTAGAGGAACAAAATGTTTGCGTGCATGTATTGGTGAAAAGCTGAAAGTGGTGCGTATGCAAACATATTTGATTTTATTTTTATAATAGTATTTTATTTGTGAAATATTCTGAACTTATAATGATTTTCACTTTCAAAGATCGACAGTGACGGAAAGCTAATTAGCGATGCTGTCGAACAACTATTTATGAAATCTTTTGCAAAAGTTTACAAAAGCCCAAAGGGTTGGGTTGCGAGTATTGCAGAAAAATGTAACAAGCAGTCCGTGAAGGGCGATAAATGCGAGACAGTCTCAAGTGTCACGGAGTGTGTAGTTCTTGCTTTGATGGAAAAAGTTAAAGGTTTTAAAAATAATTAATCGATAGTCTTCGTCAAGCATGTAGGAATTTATGAAATTATTTCCGCTCAATGAAATATTACTAATTATCCGAATTGAAAAAGAAAGTAATAAAACCTAATGAATTATACAAAACGGATACAAGAAGCCTTTATTTGATGAAAGCTGATCTTGTTTTATTTTTACAAACCCTCGCTAATTTTTATGATCTCTGAAAATTAGTCTTCTTTTGCACGTCTTAAACTAAATATACTTGCAGTATTATATTACTTCATGCTTTCTGGAAAGCATGGACTTCTCGGGTAAGAAACTTTACTTCGTTACTTCGAGGGTATAAAAATTATTTCTAAAAGTTCTAAATTGGGAAACGTTGGCCGCACAAATAGAAAATATTTCTCGGTTTGAAAAATTTATTGATTTCTATGTTATGGCTTTACAGTAATATTAAACCTTAAATTCATTAACATTTTCTTTTTCAATAATTTTACAGACACGTCTTTTTTACTAATAGAAATATTCTCCTCTCTTACAAATACTCGCTTCCAAGATTTTTTACCAAATATAAGAATTCGGTAATTGCAAATACTCCGTCTTTTAATTTTAAATAATATCTGTACATAAGTTTTACCTATGCCGCCATGAACAATATCCGGAACAACTTTATGACAGTTTCGCTTCGCCTCCGAGTGTGATTGGAGTACGATATATGTAATACTGTTTATGTAGTCTCCATACTTTTTTGCCAACCAGGGAAAAAACTGCTTAGTGATCGCGGGAAGTGCTATATAGTTATATACGATTCACACTTACCTCTTGATCGTAGAAGATGGTTCTCTCATCGGGAAACTTAAAGTAAAAATCCTTTTCTTGTAGTAAAAAATCCCCCTGCATACGTTTACCAAAGTCATGAACCTTCAAAGCGATCGCACTACCTTTCAATTGTAAAACGAATTCATAATCAAGCCGAATGAACTAATTTTGAAATACATCAGTCCCCAAACTTACCACCATTATTCGGCATTATGTATTGCTTAGTAGGTTTCAAATGCGGAGAAGTACTCTCAGACATTCGCAGCATTTCATCTTGGGTCATGGGTCTACCAAAGATTTTCACCATATAACTGAAATGCGGCATCGTGTCATTCTCAAAAGTCATTTGAACAGCCGTTTTGTTGATGCCACCATAATTAATTACCAAGGAAGCCTGATTATCAGATCTTCGAGACACCAAAATACAAGTAATTATCGATTTATGTTTAATACCCTAAAGAAAGATTGAGAAGGGGAGAGAGGAAGTGTGTGTGAGAGAGAGAGAGAGCAGAATAGGAATGAATATGAGCTAATTCGTAGTTTCATAGTATTTCGTTTAAAACCTTCTGGTTAAAAGTGAACATCCCATAATTCACTCCAGGATATTTTTTCACGTATGACAAAACCAATAAACGATCTTCGGGCACGCGTTTACCAAAACTATAATCAATTTTATATCTCTTCATACCTGCCGAGGAAATATTGAAAAATGAAAAATGATTTATTTACATATTTTAAATTCATATTTAAAAATTTTATCATACCAGTTTTTCTTCCAAAGATCTTTATCAGGTAATTAAACCCATTGCCATTTACGCTTTTAAAGCCCAATTCAGTTAAAATACGTTTAATACCTCCTCTAAGTATTGATACTCTAGCCATACGGTTATCTCTGCGGAAGACCTCAATGGATGTTATGACCCTGGGTAAATCGAACCCAGCCTAGGAAAGATTACATTAAAACTGAATTTTTTCGAAAAATATCATTTGGTACTTTGGTTACCTTTTGGACAAAGTTATATATGGCCGTCGTCGAATTATTTACAACCAAATTGTCTTTTTTTAATAAAACATCTTCTTTGACCCTTTTACCGAAGCGATAATGCAATACGGGTCTCGCCAGCGTCGTTACGGGCGTTTCAGATGCCTTCTTTGTCTTTTTATTGAATACGCGCTCCGATATACGAAACACTTCGTTTAATGCTTTTGCTCTCTTGTCCATAACTCTCTCCGCAATCAATTTTATGGCTTCGATCTTAATCAAATTTAAAATCAATTAAAATTAATTGCATATTTATATTTTATATAGTTAAAATTCTAGTTTAATTGGAAATATCTGCATATAAAATTTTATTAGTTTAACAACCCTTCGATTTAGTGCCTTTTCGCCGTCAGTGGCAGGTGCTATATCATAAGTAGGTTTCTTTTTGGGAATGTATGAAGAATATCCTGGTGCTTCAATATGTAAAATATCAAAACTATTATTTGCATTTTGAGGATTACGCGGTGCCGAACATGAAGTAATTATCAGTATAAAAATGAATATACGATAAATCATTTTTTTCTGCGCTCAAGGAACGGTTAAGAATATGTGAACTGCACTTAACGACGTTATGAATTATGGCGTACTGGTGTTCTTATTCTTCTTATACACGGGAATTATTTTTGTGTAAAATGGCGTAAAATTTGGTGTAATTGATTCGTTCTCCAATTTGATTAGATAAAATTTTATTAAAAATATATATTGCCTGTAATGGATTTTTTTTTGTATTTAATACAATAATTTTATTATATTTATTATGAATTTTAATTAGTGATAAATGTTGCAAAGGGGGAAATATATAAATAAATGAAATATGTATAAATAAAATCTATATCAATGAATTTTGTTAAGAAAAAATATCGTACAATTAAGAAATGCTCGTATAATCTAATCAATTTTTTTTATCATATTTTCATTTCTAATTTTATCGTATTTTATTTTACTTGTTTTTTAATTTTTTTAATAAACAAATTTAAAGGAGCTAACTGTATTCCATTGCATGACCTTTTTATAGTTTTTTTTTATATTACAAAAAATTTCACAGTTACGCTTTTCTTCGGCTTCGTATTTTTCATTCGTTTTTCTCGCTTTGCCTCTTCCCTAATTCTCGTTAATTATTTCTAGTATTTCATATTTGATTTATCCAATTTTTTATCAATACAAAAAATGAGGTGGTTAAAACAAAGTCTTATCATCGTGAGTTGTTTCGCTTTGTCGGGATTAAGCAATCAGTGGTCTTCATCACATAATCCGAATGGAGTCGACTTATTTGCAATTGCTTTTGAGATTTGTTCTTCTATAAATAACGTGACTAGTGGTAATGATATTATTAATGCAAAGATCACTTAGAAATTATTTTTAATTCTCCCATTCACTTCGACAATTAAAAAAAGATGAAGCTCATGAAACTTTGGACATGTACGCTCCACATCCCTGCCTACGCAAATGCCATCTAGAAATGTTAAATATGGTAAGGTTACAAAATTTTTCATTCTAAATAGATGTGTTATTGCCTGCGTTTCAGGCTTAATAAGGTTTAATTTGTAATGAAATCGTTTATTAATGCATTTTAGGTTTTCTTTCGAATTTAACTCTTTTATTTATATTAATGATGATAATGATAAATCAATATTTCTAATAATAAAATCTATTCTGCAGCTCAATCCTAATGATCCAGAGTTCAGTTATAGATGCAGTTACAGTCTAGAAGAAATTTTGGTAATTAGTTTTCAACTGATTTGCGGTGCATTTTTACGTGAGAATAAAGTGGTCATTTGTTTTTTTTTTTTTTGCAACAGCCCGAACTGCATCATGTTATTGGCATTAAACAGCATGACTTCAAGCAAGGTATCAATGAAGAATCATTTCCCTCTAAGACAAAAGAATATACTGAAGAAAATTCACAAAATAATAACAATGCGAACAACTTACAAGATGTAGACAAACCCATAAATCCCTACAAGCCAAACAAAAACAATTCTTTAGAATGGTCCGGCAAGGAATTGGACACTTCCTGTTCCTGTGGTAAAATTATAGAGAATCTAGAGGAAAATCCGAAAGTACGTATGTTTTCGACAATGATTACAAATATCATTTACTTGATAAATATCTTAAATATCTTTAATTTCATGCGTTATGACATATTGCATTCCATTCCTTTTTTGAATCCTTTCTTTCAAGGATTACATGATCAATGCTCAGTGTCATTGCAATCTACCGATGAAAAATAAAGTATTCAGCATCACAGATAACGTTAGTATAAAGACAGAAATTGAAATCGATTTCGAAGAATTATAGAGGAAGAAGAAGAAGAAGAAGACAGCAACTGAAATTGATTTTTGCAAACTATAAAATCAAATAAATCTTTTTTCTTTCGTTTCACGGAATTACAAAAGGTGACGATAATTAATATACATTTCGTCACAATTTTGCATAAAAAGAATCGCATAAAAATGCAAAAAAAATTTAGTATAAATTTGGGATCGCCAATTTTTGGAAGAGCATTTTCTTAGGGCAATTTTTTTATATTTCACTTTCAATAAAAATTTGCATTTTATTTAAAACAAAAGCACGGCTATTTTAAAATAATCAAGTTTAAGTCGTAGTTTTTGTGAAAACAAAATGTTAGGTTAGGTATAAAAGTAGTTATTCAAAGAATTGAACCCTTAACATTCCTCGATGGAATTAGGCAAAATGTATTGACAAAATATCTTATAAATGAATAAATGACAACATCCAGTTTATGACATTATTTTATTTCATATTTTCTTTATTGGCTTCACTTTTGATACATTCTTTCTTAACTTCGGAATAGTAATCGTTTGGCAAGTGATACGTTTTCAGCTGGCTGTAAGGAATGGCAGGATAGTTGAAGTTAGATACATAAAGATATAATCGAAAAATTGTATAAATTTTAAATGAAACTGAGAAAAATGAGAGATACTAAAAAGTCAAAACATAAAAGACACTAATAAAACAGAAAGAAATCGATTTTCTTTTACTAGACTGATACAATTTTAAAGTTATCTAATTGCCGGCATTGATTCCGACGCAATCAAAAACAAGAAGTTTTCTTTTTTAAGAAATATTTAATTTCTCGAAAGCAAAATGATATATTTTTATATTTTTTATCTCTCTCTTATACTGCATCGACCTCATTTTATTGGGCTATTCTTTGCCGGAGCAAAAATATATTTTGGGAAATGCTAGGACGGCGATTATTTAAGGAAAAAGCAACGGCTTTTTCCAAGCAATTTTGTAGTAATGGTATTCCATTTTTTGTGATTTTTAAAATTGTGCATTTGAAGACCCAATCACTTCAGTAGAATAAACTCAACGTTTCAAATTACATCATGAGACTATTCTTTTAAAAATCATACCATAGACCACCCAAAAATCTGCCTTTATTAACTTACTCTCTTACCAAAAAATACGATGTGTATTAAAAAATTATATTTCGTGATTTGAACAAATCGTAAAGAAAATTAAATTATAATTAAAGATCATCAAGGGTTTGAGAAAGCAAGCAAATCTTACATGGGGTATAGTTGGAGTATACCGTCAAATCTTTATGATCAAGATTTTTATTTGAAATTATTTTTGATTTTTTCGCTTACAATGCAAATAAAATTTACTTCTAAAACGAATAGTCCGACTACGAAAACAATGTGAGGAAGAACTCTCGAAAAAAGTTTTTATTGCTTAGTGTTTTGTCTCCGGGCTAGAAGGTTTTGCTTTACAGGAGCGATGTGTTTTGGAAGGAAAGTTTAAGTAATCGTCGATAAAGGAAGGAATGAATTAAACGAATTTTATTTCATTCTATAAATGTGCAAGAATCAATTTCATGGGGAATAATTCAAGAATGTCGAATTCGAAATCGAATATTAAAAGAAAAATCGAATTTAAATAAAAGATAATCAAATTTAAAAATAAAAGAAAATCTTAACATTCATTCAGCGATTAAGAATATGCAATAATTGAAACCATTTAGTAAAATACGGATGGACATACGGATGACATTACCACAAATCTTTTATATAATTCTTATATTAAAAACATTTCAAGATGTTTTTATATTTTTAATTGATGATTGACCTTCATTACTTCACCAAATTTTATATAGCGCCCCTTCATACCGGCCCAGTTTGTCGAATACACGCACGAGTCTCTGAAATTATAACTCGAAGGCAAAAATTCTAGATCAAATAGAGAAAATGTTATGGCGTTATATGTTTTTGTTCTCCTAGTGGTCATGATGATTATTGTAGACTTTCATTTTACCCAACGAACCCAACTTTTTTGTACTCACAATCGCAAAGAATTCCAATCACTTCAAATTGTTCAGTCGTTTTTTGGCGACAGTGTGTATGTTGGTCATGGTTGCCGTTGTTTTTAGTGATATTGTTGTTGTTGCCTTTGTATTTGCTATTTTTGTTGTTGCAATTACAGTTGTACTCCCAAAAGAAGTGAAGTGAACATTTCCCCAAGGATATGCATTTATATTTACTCTTGCCCTTTAAAAGTAAGTGTGATTTTGACTTGTGTCGGGTTGTTTTTGTTCTTTTCCGTTGTATTTACGGATTTTGAAAAAGTTTACAATCAGACAAAACTCTCGGTCGTAAAATTCGAGCAAGAAAAAGAGATGAAAATCGAAAATTCTATAAAGGATGAAGACGCACTCAATAATGATCATAGTCACCATAATCATCATCGTTGTAACCCACAAACGGCAAAGGAAGAAGCAGGAGACAAACAATTGACCGGAATTGAGGGGGGCAGTAACCAGAACTGGAAATGTCACTACAGTTGGATCTACAGAGATCTCACCCAACTTTGAACAATTTTGAACTTTCTCACAAGCCAAATATGAATCGGTATACGTTGAGGTAAGTAGGAGGAAGTATGGCCTCTTCCTTAGAATATAATTGTATCTCGATATATAAGATACAGGCGATATGGTCGAGCAAAGGTTGAGGCATTTGTTAATTTCTCATTTAATCTCGAACTTAAATCTCATCAGAAGTTTCTGAACTTTTTTAACAAACTTTAGAGTCATGAGAAGCTAACTTTAATTGAAAAGACAGCGGACGTACTTCGGTGTTACTTCCTGTTAACGCTAGATAGACTACTGAATTGTAAGCTAATGGAATTTCAATTTAAATCGGATAAAACGCAGCACACTCAATTGAAATAGTGACACAAAAAATTAACATAGAGGTAAAGTAATATAATATTAATGTGATTATATAAAAAATTTGCGTCAATCGTTTTTGAATCTAATTGCGTTTTGATCTTCCACTTCCTGCCGAATTTTATTTTGATTTATTATAAAAAATTATAATATATATTTATTATTATAAATTTATATATTTATAAATTCACCTTTATATATTTATATATTTATAATTCACCTTCACCTTCACCTTTATGTTATTGCAATTCTAATAAAATTTCAATACTTAATAAGGTTTATTTCAATATTTAATAAGGTTTTGTATTAAAATCCCTTCAGTTTTTTCACACACAGCTTAAAGAATCTTCTAAAACGAAATGAAATATTATGTGTATAAAATTAAATCGTTTAAACTTCAATAAAATGTTGAAACTGTACTAACGAACGTGTCGTTAAATGTAAGATATTTGGTTAAAAAAGGCCAAAATCAGAACATCCAGAATACCATCTTTATCATGTTTCAGAAAAAAAATCTCATTAGAGGACTAACAGAGAGACTAACAGAGTATGAACGAAGAGAAAGGCAAGACAAATTAAAGAAAAATAAACTTTATAAAGAATCAGTCGAAAATTTTCCTTGATATTGCGAACTTTATATAAAACAAAAAGTTTATCGATTTAAAGAAAATCTATAAGCTTCAAGCAGAAGTGCCAAACACTTATTTCCAAAATTTGTAATGAAGGGAAGCCCGAAGGATAAACACAAAAAAGTACTCTTCGAAAGATAAACGAAAGTTAGCAAAAGATGTAAAAATATACTTTAGATATTATTGGAAGATCGCATAAGAACAAAAAATCAAGCATAATAATGACAATCGTGATGGACGTGGCCAGATCGACGGTATTAGAAGTGTTGACGGCACTAAAGGATAGCAGACGCATTTTGGAAATTTGCTCAGCAATCATTTATTCGAAAGCGCTCATTCAAAAAATATGTGAAACTGAAGGAGATAGAGAGAAATTTTCATTAATTCATTCTTGATCAAGTCAAGAAATACTCAATTAGGAACAATAACAAAGTAATGCCAGCATAAGGAAATATGAAGAAAAAGGAACGAAACACAAATTGAAGACATAACAAGTAAGAACGCTAATTTCTACCTGGCCGAAGTTTATACACCTTACACTCGCTTATGTAGCGGAAGGATGACTAAATCGAATCATGAGCTGCTTCTGGAATCAGAATATATACACTTTGATATATCTGTCGTCTCTTCTTTAATGCGTTGCAAACGGAACCAAACCAACATAACAAACGGAGCACAAACCAAATATAACTTCAATACTTCGGAAGTAGGGCATAATAAACCAATTTATTTTAAGAATTAATCACATCAATAAACGGAAAAATATCCATTTCGATGAATGTTGTCACGTTGGATTACCAAATTCTAGAAGATCCTTGCGGTATGAAATCCAATTTCATTAATTGCATCTCAAAAAAATGTTGGAGAAGTTATGAATGAGATCAATAAGATTGAATCAATGAAGCAGGGGAGTAGTGAAGCAATTCGTTGACCAACTTTTTCGACTTTGTGGAATTGATTTAAAATTCACAAACTCCGTCTACAGAATTCATAAATATAATTCAAAATAATTGGATTATTATCAAGGTAATTGAAGGTAGTATCGATAGAACCGAAGAAAATTTATACTCGTATTGCAGAAAAGTCATTTGGGAAGAAATAATTCGAATATATTTAAAGTAATTCATGTTTTTGGAATCATGTATTAATCATATATGCTTCACGACTAATGATAATTGCCTTCATTTGCAAGTGGTTCGACATTAAGCCGGAACTAACTTAATCCTTTATAGGGCATATTGTTGTGTTCTCTTGTTTACCGGCATCTAATAAATTAAATCAAATGAAAAAGC
This sequence comes from Physocephala rufipes, assembly GCA_963966595.1. Lineage (NCBI taxonomy): Eukaryota > Metazoa > Arthropoda > Insecta > Diptera > Conopidae > Physocephala > Physocephala rufipes. The sequence continues at coordinate 29,525,787 of OZ016504.1, read as the reverse complement.
AAAAAATATCAAAAAAAAAAGAATATAGAAAGGGTACAATATATCCTTGAAACACTTAATCATCACATAAAAGATAAGGAACACTGCATCTGAAAATTTTGGATCAGTTTCTTCTTTCTTACCCTACACCCGAAAAGTTAAGACTATATTCACTTTTTGCTCCCGTTTGTAACTCATTATATGAAATATAATAGGTGTAGAAAAGTATTCTGGTACTCAGAATCAGCACCTAACTCGATTCAGCCTTGTCTAAAATCGACTAAAATATCTTTCAAGGCTGTTTAACATCGAAAGTAGAGAAAGAATTGATCGGTGTCACTTGAACCACATATTGCGATTACAGGAAAACTAATTTCGTATCGTTTCAAAATTTTGCGTATATACTTTCTGACTACATGGGATATATTGTGCTGCAAATGAGAGAATTTAGAATTGAGGCATTTTTACGATGGAATCAATCACTTCAGAATAAGTGAATTTCCAAAAAAGGAATGTTCCCGCCCATGCGGGAATTAATCAGAACTAAACTATAACTTTGTACTACGAGTGTAGGGTGCATAAATTTAGGTCAGACCGAATCTAGCGTTCTTATACGTCTCTTCTTCATCCTCTCGAAATCGTCATTCTCTTTCTCTTTACATATCGTTCGAAAAGAAAAAACTTGGTAATATTTCCTTGGCAAGGTGTTAACTTTCCTTTGGAAAATTCGTTGTTTGCTTCTTTACTTTGCAAGGTTTTCTGTCCTTATGCTTTTAGTTATTCGTCTCGTGCTCAAGTAATTGAAGGATATTCTTTATATATATCTTCATTGTTCCACAACAATATGTTATTGTATTTGTTATACGTATTATTGTTGCTGGTGAGCTGTTTGAGTTGTTCTAGTTTTTGTGTCTTTTGTGTCTTTTACTTACGTCCTTTGTAAACAGCTCGAATCATCATTGAATAAATTTTTAAGGAAGCCTCCTTTTTCCCCTTTCCCCTTTCTGGTTAACGTTTTTTTGTATTTGGTATTTCCTCTTGAGCTTCTTCTTCTTCTTCTCGTCGGCTCATGAGCTACATTTAAGTCGTGCTTTTTTTGTTCGAATAGAAACCAACAACAACAATTTGTTGCCGTTTCAGTTAAAAAAAAGAATGTTCAAGCGCTCTCAAACGTTATTTATCGATCCATTTCCGCACTTTCTTTTGTTTAGATAAAAGAATCATATGTTACGCACACACACGCATATTTATAGAGACCCTGTAGTAAATGCACATAAAATACACAACCCCTACCATCCCAAACATTCCCTCGTTATCCCTTATCATACATTGGTAAACAAAACGTGTCGCTTTTGAGATACGAAGGGTTAAAGTGAAAAAATATTTCTTTTAAATTTGATCTCATTTTATTTATACAAAAGATTTCTTCTTCGCCACAAGAAACAATTTCCCGGTATCAATTTCAACACGAAAATGTTCAGGGTGGTGACAAAATATTATATTATAATGTATATAACGCCTCAATAATGATCAATCAATTTAAGATAACTGAATTATGGACGTCTGTCGTTGAGAATGAAAGAATGGTAAAACCATTCAATGGAAATTTAATATGATAGATTTTTTTATAATAAATTAGAATATTCTTTCTTTTTACAATTAAAAAGAATAAATTCAAATCTCACAAAAATATACTCCATAATCGAGTGCTGCTCGCATAGGTCGCACCAAAGGCCAATAAAAGAATAATTGCTAACTCCGTCCGGTCGATTGACCCTGAGACATTTACCATCTCAATCCATTCGCGATGATATAAAATATTAGAGAAAACACCGGGAAATCCTTCAGCTCCACATGGTGCTCCCCACGAAACGATACCAGCCAATGCATTGCTACAAATCAACGGTCCCCCGGAGTCACCACGGCACGTATCCATTTCCCAATCGTTTTTATTGGCCGCGCATATCATGCTTTCGAGTTCTACATCTTTGTAAATATTTTGACATTCCTTATGGCTGAATACTATCAAGTCGGCATATACTATTTCAGCGGCATATGGTCCCCTCTGTTCGAAGAAAAATACGAAGGAGAAAAAAACAAATGAAATTTAAATGAAAATAAAATACAAATCTGAATTTATGGCTTAATGGCGCGAACGATGCTAAAACTCTAACAGGAAAAACAAGGAACTTTTTATCCGAAAAAAAAATTCTTCCCAATCGAAATTAAAAAAAAAGGAGTCTTGCTCGTTTACGCCATAAATCTCAAACCAAAATATTAATTGATTAATTTACATAAAAAAGCTGTCCCCAGCCAAGAACTGTGCAATTTTCTCCCGGTTCAATTTTCCGATCAATCAAAGGAATCACACTGATTTGATTATTGTCGTCCGGTATTGATTCCTTCAGACGTAACAGGGCAATATCGTTGGCTCCTTTTCGTATATATCTTTCATGTGAAAGCACTTCGTCCACCTGCATCTCCACCGTCTTTGCCGTCTTGAGCAGACGATTGGGAGTACCGGCAACAACAACCAAACGACGTGGCCTTGTCACAATTTTATACGAACTGAAAATAACAAAGAGCAAAATTAGAATGCGATTAAAGGAAATAATTATAAAAGACAACTATAGAGAAGGAAATAGCGACAAACATAGAAGTAACGTATTTCACTTACTCCATAACACAATGAGCAGCTGTTACGACTAAACGTGATGCAATTATGACACCTGCACAGAAATGATTATCTCCGAAATAGGCGGTCGGTCGAGCGGTACGTATGGAAACGACATATTTGGCGTATTTCAGATGGCTATGCTCTTCCGGACGATAACCGCCCGATATCAGCATCGTAAAATCATCGTCGCCATCATAGTTGGGATAGTCGGTGAGATTCGTGCAAGCAAACTCTTGAAAAAGAGAAAAACCCAAAATTAAAACGAAAATTTTTCGATTATTTTTCATTTATTAATGCGAATAAATGTCAAACGTGGGAAGTAAAAAAAAAGTTGAGAAGTACAAAAATATGAGATTAAGAAAGGTGGGATGTAAGAAACGCAATCAAGGCGTTTTAAATAATTAAGAAATTTGCCGCTTTAAAATATTAGACAACATAATTTGCCATTTGAAGTCAATTTGAATAGTCTGAGTGAATTAATCTGAAACCGGAATTAATCTGAAACTGGAATTAATCTGTTTGATTTTGTTTTATCTTGTTTTATCTACCTGTTTAATCTTCTTTTGATAATGAAGTTTAAACTGCTCGAAAACCGTATCGAGGATTGTGGAAACACATACGAGTACTGACATTGCTGTCATCAACGATTCCTTCTGAGCCCTCAGCCACGCAAGGATGTCACCATCACACGAGTACAAATTGCATTTCCGGTCAATTGAAATTGCGCTCAGTGCCATCAATAAATCAAAACTTCTTCCTTCTTCATTGTCACGGTAACAACAACAACAACAACGGGAATAGCAATGTTTCGAAGATAAAAACAACAATTGCAACAATAATAAAACGTCACAAAAAATGACGTCAGTGTTCAAAAGATCAGTGTTCGAAATCCATGAAGGAAAAAGTTTATTTTTTTTTCGTCGGCGGCTCATTCGCCCACACCTAAACTGAAGAAAAATAAAACTAAATAAATAAATAAATAAATAACAGCTGTTTGCAGCTGTCCATTTGTGACTCCCAATTGAATGAGCAACCAACTCAATTGCCAAACTTTCGCACTGATCCAATTTCAAATGGCCACAAAACCAAAAAACAAAAAACAAAAAAATAGAAATAGAAAAGTTTACAAAATAGAAGTGTTGCTGCTGGTGTCAGTGTTGTTATTGCTGTTACGTTTCTCCAACTAGTTATTGCAGGAACTATTACTGCTGCTGCTACATCCGTTGCAATCACTGTTTGCCCGTGTTGTCACCGCTCCCACAGACATCTACGAACTCCTACAAGAACTGTCAACCGTCACCAACCGTTTACGTTCATGATGATGCCAAACTTTCATAGTTCTGTTGTCTGCACACTGTTGTACAGGTTCGAAGTTGCCGCCGAACTTTTAGTTGGCAAAAAATTAACAAAAAACAAAAAGGCAAACAAAAATAGAAACAAAAAAGCTTGACAGCCGTACAAGCTCGGAGTTGCTTGTAAAAAAGTTTGCATTAAGTCGTTCCATCATTGCCGTGCGGGCGAGCAACACTCGTGAACAACGAAAGGATCAACTATTCCGTGAGTCCAAAGAAATGAAATTGAAATGACAGAAACAATGAAAAGTAAAAATTATAGCGTAGTGCTTTCGTCCTTCTTCCCTTTGCTTTCACCATCGGTGACAGCGTCAATAGTTTGAAAGAGCAAAAATAGTGAAAAACATGAGGAAAAGTTGAAGTAAAATAAAATAAAATAAAACAATAGCAACTCAAGAAATTATCGCAAAATTATATTCCTGTCAATAGTCACACAAAAAAACATAATTAAATATACCCTACACATCTTCTCATTCTCAATATTTTATTAGTTTCTCATGAAATCGTTCAAAAAAGCTCTCACTATAATTTATAACTTAGAGTATCCTTGGACAAAATGTTTTTGCGTGTGGCGGCTTTATGTCGCGGCAAGAAATACAAGCAAAAGGTAAACGAAATACTTCGCAGCTTCACTGCTAAAAGTTAAATTTCTTGTTTGCAATTTTCTAATCGTAGCCCCCTTTGCAACCATTTTGAATCTTAGTAAATAGAGCGCCAACTTAGAGACTAAAAGTGTGGAGTATTATTGTAATTTTTTGTGATATTACTAATACTACTCACCACGCCATTTTCCCATTTGGAAATTTGGTTTCTTTGGCTTTTTGTCATTTGGAATATCGTCGCTTGGGACTTTTAAATACTATCGGAATTTTTTCCTTCATCTTTTCTCGTCTTATACCGTAAAAATTGTAGCGTTTTCGGAAACTACGAAAACTTCAAAATTTTATTATATTAATTTCTGGTTTGCTTTTTATGGGATATAAAACCTTTTATTATCAGCAAAGGTTTGTTTTTGAGTGGCAAAAATATTGAATTTTTTTCTGTAATTTGAACAAAGTGATACGCTCGTAGTCGGCCGAATAGCATTAGGAGTTGACGAGGTTATAATTTCGAAATCAATATTGCGATTAGGGAGTCGATGCTCTATGGAATCGAATAAAATTCTTGTCAATTTTCAACGTGGTTTTTTTATGTGTAAGATACCAGAATAGTATATTTTAATAAAATATTTCTAAACATTATTAAAATCATACGACTCTACCCAAATTATTCGCTCTATCCAAATTTCAAGTCTGTAAGGTAAAATTGGTTGGGATTTAATTGAAAATCTTCACCATTGATACCTGACTAGGTTGAACGAGATTTTGGGCGATTGCAGTGGTCCTACAAGTAATATCAGTTTATTACCGTTAAGAAAACTGCAAGAAGAAAATAAGGTTTCACAAAATCATGACTAACTAAAATCGAAAAGGAGTTTTTTTACAAATCTAAGGAGAAATTCAAAGAAATCTGTAAAGAAGCCAAAGGATACTTCTAAACATAATTAGGAGAAAAGCACGAAGGAACAAATAAAAAAAAGAAAGAGACCAAATAATGTCTTTAAAAAATTTCTATTCCTTTTCTCTTTATTTTATTTTTAGCTTTACGAAGCGCAAAGATTCAAATTTGAAAGAGTTAAATTTTTTTGAATAGGAGAAAAACTCCTTAAGGAATATTTTGCAGATGTTGCAACACTAGCAGTTGCGGAAAAAGATGATGCCATTTTCTCGCCACATGAACTCCTCCAAACGACGCGACGATTTAAAAAGTCGGAATACTTTCATACAATTGCGACGCTTATCGTTATCGAGATAGAAAACGAGAGGAGAAATGAAATGATGATAACAGATGGAAAAGAGGTACGAAGGAAGGAAGGAAGGCAGCAATAAGAAGTAGTTAAAAAGCAAGGAAGGAAGGATATGGTAGGTATTATGTACACCTGCGCATCGTGTTTAATGTAATAGATGTAATCAACAAGGAATAAACGAATAAGCGAAAGAATATAATGTATGAACTGATAAAATCATAAGATTAACAGAAAAGCAATATCCACCCTCTTTCTCCTTTCCCTTATTCATTCCTTTACCGTTCCTTTGCAACTAGAGTGAAGTAGAAATCGCGAAGACAGCCCGAAAATTCGCTTATTATGTGCAAATGCTTAAGGAGAATGCTTTTCGTTCTGTAAGGATAATCGTTTACAAGGACGAGCCTTCTAATAGTTTCCTAAACGACTTTCATATTCAGCATAATATTACATTATCTTTCCTTTTTAATTTATTTTCTCCGCATAGCAGCTTTTTCGTAGTTTGTGCGTGCGTGTGTGTGCGTTTCTTTTGTTACTCACAGTTTAAACGAGTTAACTAAAACGGCCGAAGAACAAAGGAAAACGGTGTATCTCATAAGCACAAATACCCAAACCACCAAAATAAATTTTTATTTGAATTCGAAAATTTTGCATTATTGGCTGGTAACATCGGTTATACGTTATCGACAATACTGCTTTCAATATTATCTCTGCAACTTTTAAGACTTTTTCCAAAAAAAAATAAATCGATAGAACATTTAAATAAAGGCCACTTGCCCTTCACAGATTTTCACAAAGCCCTAAATTGGTCTTGGTTCTGATATGTTGACTTTTAGGTTTCATTGAAAATATTTTTTGTTTTATTAACAAAATATAACGAAACCGAATTGAGAAGAATCCCGTCGATTTTAATTAAAAAAGACGATTATTAAAAGAAATATTGTTTCCAAAATTTTAATTTTTTTAGAAATGTTTTTCTGTTTAAATTTTATTAGATAATGTCTGAGAAATGCTTGATTAATTACTTCATTTTTCCGTCAAATTAATTTAAAGCTTCACATGAAATTTCATTTTAGGTTGCGCATTTTTCTGGTTTCCGAGGAACAAATTTTTATGTTTTTATTTTTGTATTTTGTTTCTTTTCTTTATTTTTTTTTTTTGTAATTTAATCAAATTAAATTTACATTAATATCAGACAATTAGAAATAGTGTCTACAAAACTATATTAAATTATATAAAACGGTACATACTTCTGTATTCTCTGGAAATATAGTCTTGTCATGCCTGGTTTAAAAAAAATAAAGGAAAGAATAATGCGCACAGTTCCATCGGGCAGGAAGAAACGTGTACCACTATTAATCAACTGCGATCAACTAGACCTGATTCAGTTGCCTTTGAGTACGACACATAAAATCAATCTCAAACATCGTTCGAACACCTGAAAAGTTACTTCGAGAAAGTCAATAAAATCTAAGTGAAACTTGAATCAACTCAACCTAAATTTTACTCTTAAAATTCTTTTTTTTTCTAGAATTTTTAGCCTTGTATCCTTTATCTATATGTTCTAATCGCTCATTCCTCCCTCAATCCTTGCCGGTCATGATTTCAACTTCTTTTGCCCGGTATTCATCATTCATCGTGAAGTAAATTCACCATCATCGTTTTTATAAAAGTTGGTGAGTGCAGAAGACAAAGTTTTCGCAAGTTTCAAAACAGTGCAATCATTTTTTTTTCTTTTTCTGCAAGTATTTATGTTTTTTTTGTTTTTAATAGGTTTTTTCCCGAATAATAAATGCAAAGAGATGTTACAGCTTTTTTTCTTGCTCATGGTGTTGGATTCGATTGATAAATACTCTTTTAGAATTCGATTTAAAATATGGCTTAAAAAGCTATCCTAAACGGAGTTACTGAAAAGCTCTTTTGCAGTGTTTTAATAGAATGAATTTACTTAAAAATATTTTAAATTTCTTTCAAAGATTAACGATTTTTAGGTATAGGTTGTTTTTGATATTGCTGTTGTTGTTGAGAAACTTAAATGAAATTTAAAGTATTGCAATTTGTAATTTTTTAAATTTTTTAACTAGATATTTTAAAGAAAAAATTGTTTCACAAAACACAATTGAAAAGCAAAAAAGTACGATCTATGATAGATTTCTTAAATATTCTCTAGCTATCACGTAATATATTCAAAACGTCAATTAAAAAAATAATCAATAGTTACCATTAAAACAATAGTGTTAAGTGGCAGCCAATAGCGGTAAAGGGGCGCCACATTGTAGTTTTCATTTTCTTTTTCCTAAACAGAAACTCTTTTGTCCTATAAAACTTCAGCTTACACTTAGTTAGTCGTGTTCAGTTATTCATTAGTTCGTTCATCTCGTTCGTTCATCTCGTCATTCCTTTAAAATCGATACACAAAACTTGAAGAATAACCGAGTCAGATACAGATACATATATTCATACCACACACTACTGTATTCGCATAGCAATCCGTCTTGACCGCAATTCATCCAATTTCTCTTGAAAACATGCAACCAACTTAACATCCAACCATTCTTCATCCATCTATACATGCATCCTTGTTTCAATTTATCCATCTAGTAGTAAAGAATATCAATCTTTTCGAAAGGACGAATAATAAATGCAAGACGAGGCAGGAGGAAAAGATGGAAAAGGAGAACGTTTTTCACGAAGATGAAGATTGATTGAATTTCTCTTGCTTGCGACAATGATGACTACTTGACCATTATCAAATCCACATACACTTATACGCACTTTATATATATTTCGAGGCGCCCAGTCGAGAATTTGGAACCCATTGCAATTAACTCCGTAACTTCCGGAGATATAATGACGAAAATATTACGAAAAAATTGTTAATAAAATAAAATATTTATGCATTTGAGTTTTAATAGAGGCCACACACTCCTACGGATAACTATTTATTCTCTCGATATTATATATTTTTCATAAATAAAGTATAATCCTAACAATTTTCACTCAGTTCTTAACTATTTCAACATCTTACGATTAGATGTAATTATGACGATGATGATGATGGTGGAGATAATGGTATTCAAATGTTTAACCTTAGGAACCGTGAATAAGTTAATAACGGTTAGTACTAGGGAAGATCACGGTCAATTATTATACATAATCATGAAGGTCATAATAATTAATGAAAGTGTTTAGGTTAAGAACGATTGATAACCATTTTCAATTGCATTAATATAAAGCGATAACGATTTATGATAATAATTACATTATAATAATTATTTTCTCTATAATAATAATTGATTATTATATTTAATTCTACGAATACAATATTAAGCTCACGGCTTTGATAACAGATAAAATGAATTTGATAACAAAGTTAATACCTTCGCATTACTTCATTTTTCTATGCCCCAAGAAAATTGTATGCACATGCATACGCAGTCACACACACACACACACACAATCGCATTCCTTCTTCATTCATGCTCTTGAGTGCGTTCACAGTAGTCGTCTTTTTATTGCGAGAGCAAGCAGTTATCAACACGTTGCCAAACACGTACACACCAGCGCACACGCGATGTGTGCACACAATATCATAACGTGCAATCTTACGAGCAACTGCAAATACAGCTCGGTGTTACACACAAAGCCACATGCACCCACGACAAGATGGCGCGCTTGTGTTTGTGTTTGTGTTTGAGTTTCTGTTTGTGTTTTAGCTAGTGTTCACGTGAATCAATTAATTTTATGCAAAATATAACAAAACAAATACTTATACGCATACATAAATTGCACACACTTCACACACGCTCACGTACAATAAATTGTATGCATAGGATTAGATTAATATTTGACTGCAGCAGAATTGAAAGTATGGATTTGACAATTTACAGGATTGACAGTATTTGTCAAAGACAAAATTCTCGCAACAATACGTCACATTCACCGCTGAAATAGAGAGAAAGACATCTCTCATTGTACTAATGATTTCCCAAAATCAAAGCAAATACATAGGTTTCATATAATAAATCAATATACTAATATTGTATAATCATCAATTTGATCGATGTGCTGAATCAGTTATTCGCTAAATCAGCTCTTATTTTATGAAGCGAGTAAATGACATTGCACTAAAGAAGCAAACAACAAAAGCAAAAGGAAGTACAAACTCATAACTATAAATGTGTTCAGAAATTCTAAAAAATCCGATATAATTACGTGGGAGATTTCGTTGTGTTAAGATCGCTTTCTCAGAATTTAAACCCTTCAAGTTTCAAACGTGACACATCCTAATTTCGAGAAAACACTCTCTAAAAATCTTTTGAATTTGAACGTGAGATTGAAAAAACCTACTATTAATTAAAAGCAAGGTTCCTAAATCTCTACCTTCATCAGTATTCGATTATCGAAATCGTTACGATTCCTTTGATGTTTTCATTAATATTCAATATACGATACCATCCAATGCATGTGTGTTTTCTTGTATCTTAGCGTGGAATTATGACAATTTCATTTACCCCCTCTCACATTTCCATAATTCCACGCTAGGATATGGGAAAAAATCATATCGTATATTGAATATTAACGAAGGCATCACTGAAACATCAAGGAAACATCGAATCGGCTGTTTAGAGACAAATCCTGAACTTGTTTACCTCGATTCTATGTTGAAACATTTATTTGAGACTTGTATATATATGTGTGTATAACTGATGGATCAACATAAAATTGGGGCCCAAAAGTGCGAGCCGAATACTTACGAATTTATGAGTTACACCTGCAGAATAAAGAAACTACATTCTTAATATTAACAACTTAACCAACAGGCACAAATGAGACCATTACAAATTTTGAAGCAATATATTCGTCTAAATTAAGAATTCTTCAATACTCAGATATGAATTTTAATTAACGAATTATTCAGCATCTTAATTAACTTACACTCAAAAGCATATTGTAAGCTGCATAATTAGCATGTATATACTATACTGTATGTTGTTGTATATACTATACTGCCATTGTCTTTATCTCTTTCTCTCTCTCTCTCTCCTTGTCCTCTCTTTGTGCGATGTATCTCTCTGATGGTTAGGAATTAAATTTTAAGGAATAAATCATTCGCAGATTCAAATTCTTCGCAACGTTCTAGAATATTGACATTAATTCCTCCGTTGATTTCTCCTGGTAACCTTCCCTCTTTCCTCTGCACCCGCTACACATTTCATCCCATTATTTTTCCATCAACAATTTCTATAAGTTTTGCTATTTCTTCGTTCAGCAATATTTCTTAATATTTTTTTAAATCTCTCAAGTGAGGACGTTTTGCAAAAACATCGCCAACAATATTTTCTTGATATAGACGCCATCGCGACGAGAAATACAGATGTCGATAATATTTGCAAATATACACAGTTATCTTACCTTCCTTTCCGTCGCAACCAGCTCTATAATCTTCCACTATAATCTTCTTCAAGTTGATCTTTCAACCTTCTGTTGAAATCATCTGCATTTTTGTCATGCTCTTCGCGATACACAATTGCATCAATAAAGCCTATTTGAAATTCAGTTTACGCTAGCGAAAATAAATGCATCTGTTTTGCAGACTGTTTCTTTCTCACAACTTTCTTTCTTTTAGTATTTTTCTTATTCCAAATCGTTTCACATTAACTTTCCTACATTTTCAATATTTCTTTAGTATGAGATTATCGTAAATCTGTTTTTATAAATCCACACGTACAATATGGTCGGCCTTGTTCTTATTCCTCCCACCATCAACGGTGGTATCTTTTCGGTAATACCGGAAGGTATCAATTCAATGTCTCTTCCTCGGGGAACGCTTATTCGAACAGCTAGATGCGCTTATACTCGACACACGTGTTCTCACACATTATTGCAAGTATGTGTGCGAATATCCAAATAGAAAATAAAATGAACTCAGACTTTTTCGGGATTCTGTCGTTCGAGATTTTGTGGTTCAGCTAATTTGCCGCTCAGAAAATTTTCCCATTTTGTTAACTCAATTCCAATAGTGTTTTAGCCTAATTTCATCTACATCTCAATAAATATTGCTTTCAAATGATTAAATCGTTTCTAAATCCTCGACACAAAAATTACTTTTTAAATGCATCCTACAGAAAACCACGTTTCCTAAAGAAAATTCCTACAAAAAGAATGGTGGTTCTAAAAAAAATTCATGAGATTAAGGCAACTCTTTAGTATGTCGAATTACTTTAAGCCCGAAATCGATATATACAAACTAAACTAACTAAAGCGAACTAATACGAACGAAGGAAGAATTTCCAGTGCTGCCTGAAACCATTGCTGCGATATTTTCAATGCATCGATTTCCATTCTGTGTCGAATTCCATTCCTTCATCCTCTCCAACAAATTCGAGCGGAGGTGCCAGCAGAATTTTGTGCAATATGAACATAAAACCGCTAAACGACTATTGAGACTGCAAACACGGCAAACGCTCTTTCTCGGATTTGAGATTGTACAAATTTGAAGCAATAACAAAAAAAAAACAAAGTGTAAAATTCTACTGAGTTGGGGAGACTGGCATTTAGGGAATGTTCGGTAAAGTGTGGCAATTGGTGAAAACGTGGAAGAAACCTACAGATGCATTCTCGCATTCAAAGTTGGAATTCAAGCTGGAATGCTATCCAGTGAATATTCTGCTTAATCGAATCTAAATAATTTAAGTTGATCGAGTAATCAATTCTTATGGAAGTCCTTACTAGGAATGTTGTGCAAATTGGGAAGGCATTGGGCTGAAAGTGAGATTTATAAAGGGAGAAAGAAGTGAAGGATTAAATAACTTTTATGTTCGCGATGGCCCAATTCTAGGAATAGGAAACGACAAATACATTGTTTAGAAGTAAGGTCCCGATGGTGGTGCCATTTGCCCTCGATGGGTAGCATCCCTAAATGAAAAACAACGAAAAAATAAACTAAAATTAAGAAAGGATTAGTAGTTTCATAAAATTAAACTACTAAATTTTAAGTTCGTCTTCCTTTAGAAAAACAAACCTAGAAAAAAACTCAGCGTCTCCCTTAGGAAAGTTTTAGCTAGTTTTCTCTTAGGCTTCAAATTTGTATGTATCCATTTGATTCAATAACAAAAAGTTTTCAATACGATTTTCAAATAAATATAAGTACAAATATATTCATATTATGATATATTTAACTGAATCACGTCTCTGAATAAAACACCAAATATAAAATCATTCCTAAACGATATGCGACTCTATCGCATCATTTGATCCTCCGGTTTGAATTTTTCACTATGAGAACAAAAAGTCTTCATTGATTTGCATTTTATTTAGCCAAAACTTAAGAAAAGTTTTCTGTCACTTTTGCGCTCTTTGCGACTTATTTCTCTAATAATATTTCTTACTCTGTTTTTCTTATTCTCGCTGTTGTTTTGCACTTTATTGTAATTGTTATTTTACTTTAAAATGTTTAAATTTTACTTTAATGACTAATTCACGATGGAAACACAAACTTTATCCTTACATATATTTTGCTAGATTACACTTTTGATAATCACTTTTCAGAGCAATCTTACATCTGCAGACGCACAACAACAATAACAACAAAAAACAACTATTGCAACAACAACAATGCAACAATTGCAACAACAGCAACAATGATAACAACAAAAATGAACAAATAGCAGAAAATAGAAAAAGCAATCGTTCTTATTCGATAAGAAATGCAAGGCAACAAATTATCTAGAAATCTAAAATAAGTGATACTTAGTTCGTTTGTTGTCAATCAATCAATTGTTGTTGTCATGCCCTAAACAAAAACATTTGCTTAACGAAAAGGCTTAATAAGAGCGAAAAACTTCAAGTGGTTGAAAGATTTAAAATATTTGTGTTTTGAATTCAAATTAATATTTTCTCAATTTATATGGATCATAATTTAGTAAAATATCGCAATGAAGTAATTAGCCTGAAGCGAGAATCGTCTGTACACGATATCATACAAAACTGTGCTCTCATTCTTTTAAAAAATATTTGAAAAGTCTGCAGTGAGTCGTTATTTTTTTTTTGATTAAAGCAAAAAGATACAATTAAGAACGCTATCTTCGGCTTGTCCGAAACTTATATACCCTGCAACCTATCCAACATCCCTATGCTATCCCTACACCCTATCCTATCGCTTCGGGTGTAGAGTATAAAAATGTTATGTTTTACAACGAAACTTACCAAAAAAGTGTCGAAAATATTTTCGAGAAAAAACAAGCAATTAGAAATTAGGAAAATTTTAATGGATTACAACAAACAAACAACAGAAAGTGTGATCAGACAAACAACGTAAACATGAAAGATAAAAGCTTAAATAAATCCCTAAGAAAAATGCACAGTCTTCAGTTTTCAGTTGTTTCGACGGTATAAAGAAAAAATGTTCACTTAACGTGGCAAAGACAGATGAAGTAACACCAAAAACAAAACGTCATTTAAACGAATGCTAAGAAGTGAGAAAAGTTAAAAACCATAAAATTGAAAAAAACAGTAACTCGTCCCCAGGCAGTGTTTATATACTACACCCTACACCCGTAATATAAATTGATGTTTAAGTCTTATGATAAGTAAATGAATAAAGTTAATGAATAAAATCGGTATCAGTGAAGTGGTAAGGAGTAGGCATGGCACTATATTCTCTAACTCCATTAAAAAATGCCTAAGAGGACAAATCGTAATCATGCCATAATCTCTAATGAAGGCCCTCACTCGCTTCATGTCATGCCATAATATATATATATATATATATATATATATATATATATATATATATATATATATATATATATATATATATATATATATATATATATATATATATATATATATATATATATATATATATATATATATATATATATATATATATATATATATATATATATATATATATATATATATATATATATATATATATATATATATATATATATATATATATATATATATATATATATATATATATATATATATATATATATATATATATATATATATATATATATATATATATATATATATATATATATATATATATATATATATATATATATATATATATATATATATATATATATATATATATATATATATATATATATATATATATATATATATATATATATATATATATATATATATATATATATATATATATATATATATATATATATATATATATATATATATATATATATATATATATATATATATATATATATATATATATATATATATATATATATATATATATATATATATATATATATATATATATATATATATATATATATATATATATATATATATATATATATATATATATATATATATATATATATATATATATATATATATATATATATATATATATATATATATATATATATATATATATATATATATATATATATATATATATATATATATATATATATATATATATATATATATATATATATATATATATATATATATATATATATATATATATATATATATATATATATATATATATATATATATATATATATATATATATATATATATATATATATATATATATATATATATATATATATATATATATATATATATATATATATATATATATATATATATATATATATATATATATATATATATATATATATATATATATATATATATATATATATATATATATATATATATATATATATATATATATATATATATATATATATATATATATATATATATATATATATATATATATATATATATATATATATATATATATATATATATATATATATATATACATATACCATATATATATACATATATATATATATACCATACCATATATATATATACATATATATATATATACCATATTTGTATTTGTACTCTTTAATGAGTTGCAAATTGACACATCGATCAAAAGTGTTGAGTGTAGGGTACAGAAAGGAAAAAGAAACTAATAATACGAAAGTCTTTTAATTTAATTGATGTCTTTTGCAGATCAAAAAAAACAAGCAAACACACGAATGTAAAGAATAGTTAAAAACGGCGAAGAAGACGACGATGAAAAGACATTTTCAAGGTATTTGAGTCGTACTCTGATTAATGGCAAAAAGGAACAAACAAAAACGGGTTTCCAAATTGCAAACAAATGTACTGAGAACGTTGCACAAATCTGAAAAAGGCAACTCAATATTCCAAACCGAGTAACCAAAATTTAATTCGACTACAAGAAACAATCAAAAAAATTTGATTTTTTTAGAGATATTTTGTTTAAACCATACTTGGAGGCATTTTACTAATGTACTCGTTCCTTGTTTTTTTAAAATAATAAACCTAAAAATATAGCATTTTTCGATATTCTGAAATTTCACGAAACGATAGCCGTAATCTAAAGCGAGCATCAATATATGCAAATCAAGATTGGCAGCTCGTGAAATGGTCACCAACTATATCATCGCCTCATAAGCATACTCATGACGTGGATCTCCTTTTCTATTATAATTGTATATGACCGAATTTTTTCTACTTTTCCGTTACCGAAGTGAATCTGTTCGAGTTTCGAGTTAGTGACAGAGTTCAGATGATCAAAAACTTTCATTAAAATAAAACCCACCCAGAACCCAGAAACCCAGAATTAGTTATTCTTGACTTTCTATCCTCGGAATGCAACTCATTATTGAAAATTGAAAACAGAAAATTGAAATTGAATACTCTAGAGTAGTGTAATTCTATACTTGCATTTTTTACATTCAAAATGATGAAATGGATTTTTAGCTGTCAGTGCTTCACATAGCTAATTATATATCAAAACCATTTCATGATTTTGTACTAAAAAACGCGTGCATAGAATGGGACTACTTTAGAATATTCAATTTCAATTTTTGGGAATGACAAATTCTGCCACAACCACGATATCTACAACAAATTCACATAAATGATGAAACACGCACCTGAGGATACTGATTATGCATATATGCATCGTCGCGTATGCCAAATATTGACAATTCATTAGCGGTTTACTTGCGGCTTTAATTGCACGCGTACGAACTTGCGTCTTTGAAATCCCGCCCACATTTACGTTGTGATGACAGTTTAACTCCAAGATTATAAGAATTAACAGCATCTGCAGCACCACCATAGTCATAGTCATAAGCAAATTAAAAGTAAACACAACTATTTCAAAGACATTTTCAACCCGTTTAAATCCACCAAGTTTTTATTTTCTATTGAAATAAAATGTAGAAAATATTGCAATATTTCTTAAACCAACCACCTTCCTCCGACCCAGAAAACGTCCTTCCTACGGTAGAAATCCACCAACATTCTTCAACAATTAATCGTATTTCATTATCTATATCTCAAAACATTTCCTTTATTTTCGGTCAGTATTTAGTTCTTCTCCTCGGGCGGTTTGCAAGAGCTTAAAACCCCAGCCTCCACCATCCTCTCAAACGAGCATTCGGCATCGTAATTGCTATGGGTATGAATAAAATCGTAATTATTAGTCGAATATCGAACAAGTATGAAATCACCAAGAAAGTACTACCATATAGTCATATTCTCACCTATAAAATTCACGATATTTTGCTTTCCTTCTTTGGGCAACCAGAAAATAGAATAATGTTCCACCGAGGACACTTAATGTTAGTGCTGTGTAAATATTGCGAACAGTATTCGCATGATGAATGTGACGTAGGACAGGCTTTTTCCCGCCGGCAGCACCACCCTTATCCTTAGCACTTTTTGGTGGCGGTTTTGAGGGTTTGTCACATTCTTGTGGATTTGATGGCGATTTATCCTGCTTCAAAATAGTTGTTAGTATTGGCATTATTTATGCGTTTCTCTCGTTCAAATTAAAAAAAATGATTATTTTAAAGAAATAACGTGTTTCTTATTAATATTTTTCCTTTTTTGAATTATCACTAAAACACAAATATTAAGAAAACTTCAAAAAATCGAACTAAACAATTCAAAAATTTCAAAATGTTTGACAGTTAAGACAAAGCAAAAAGATTTACATTAAAATTTATTTTTTAATATTGTCAAAACGCACATCATGAAATATTTTAAATGAATTCATTTGAATTTTCATAACTTTGGATTTGTTTTCACTTTTTAAGCTTTAAGAACATAGAACCCTAACAAATTAGATCCATATTAGAATAATATTCAAATATTAGTCCCCTACGAAGACCTATCGTCTATAAATAAGTTTCCAAAACTTCAAATAATCAACTTTTTAAACAAATAAAAATATTTTATATGAACCAAACTAAGCCTTCACAACATAATCGCTTAATTTAAGCAATAAAAGAGAAAAACTAAAATATTATTCAATATTTATCATCATTTATAACCGCATCACAAAACTGACTAAAAGGAAAGATTTTAATTATTTATGTTCACTAAAGTTGTATGAAAGTTTTAGTTTTCAATATAAATCTCTTTTTTTATAAAAATTAAATCATTCATTAACTAATAATTGTTCTAAAAATAGAAAAAATCTCTTTTCAACCAGCAAACAAAAGCATCCGCTTAATTCATTCCTCACAGCACATCCATCACCTGCATGAGTTATGTACACTTAATTCAATATGGCGTCCATAAATTTGACCGTCATTTTGCAAAATTTTAATAAATAGGCAACCTGTTCTGGAGCCAAGCAACGAAAACAATAACATGATAATTATTCCGTGATGGTAAGAGGAAGGAAGGAGAGATGAACGAAGGATGAAACAAACGACGGGACACAGATTGAGTTATTATACAAAAACGAAAAATTAATTAATGAATAGGAGAAAGAAGATTACGAACGATAAGCGAGAGGAGTAAGGGGGAAGAGAAAGGCTGGTCGGCTGTAGAAATTTAAGGTTTAGTTTCCAGAAATATTGCTGCTTCCCGTAAACAATAATTTTAGCCGCACCAATCAAAATGAAAAGAATATTAAGGTCCATTATTTATATAAATTTACCGAACATCTCAATTAAATTCAGTCGCTAATTACAGCTTATTTACCATGACTATTACAATATTTTTTTTAATATATTTTGCTTTTATTAAGTAGTTTCTGATTGTCATCGTAATAAAAATGTGAAATAAAAAATGTGTAAATGAAAAAAATGCACTAAACAATTTTCAAATATTGAAGAATATGAAGAACTTTACTAAAGAAACCAAAAGGCCCAAAACCAATACTTTCCTGCGGGTGTAGTCGCAACTAACTCCTTTAATCGCGAATCTAATTTTGCCTCAATTTCAGTCAATCATTCTTCGAGATAATTTAAATTATCGGTAATTCCAAACAAACTATGTAGAAGATATTAAAAATTTTTGCTGACTTATTTCAAATTGAGCCGAAACTAAATAAAAACACAGTATGTTATTAAAAAAACCACATTAGAACATTTCATAAAGGACTGAGAGAGATAAGAGAATTTATGTTATTGCTTAAATTTTCGTGTAGAACCGAAAACAGTATATAAAGGGGTTTTTCAGTTCGTGCAGGTCAATATTTCAGTCCATAGCAGTCCATAGTAAATCTCACGACTAACCAGCACGTCCAAAGCAGTCCCACGATTAAGCAACACCTCCAAATAATAAAACTTTATTATCAAAATGACTGTTCATTAGTGCGTCGCTACGTGCCACACAATGGTCTTTCTGCAAAAAGGATTTGAAGATATGGTTATCTCTCACAAAGGTGACTTGAATTGGTCATCAAGATTATGCGATTTATTCTTGTGCAATTAACTTAACGTACGTCTACGCCCTTAAAGTATAACATAGGCCATCACTCAAATTCAGCCGTCTCTATGCAGTAAAGTCATTGAAAATGGGACCACTCGAATGCGTACCACTCTAAGAAACCACGGCGGACTTCTGAACGACATTAAATCCCATACATAATTACATACACAGTCCTTTGAAATAAAAACAAAAATTCATTAATCACTCACACACAGCTCATTGTATTCCACTTCAACACCGACCCGCTCCAATTGAAGAATTATCCACAAAAAACGCGGGATGTCCATCAAACGTATTCGAGTAGGCTAAACCCTTACACATTATGCATAATAATAAACATCAAGGAATCTAAAGAATGCCTCTGGAAATGTTTCCCCTTTCGTTCCACCAATGGGTTCGCACGACACCGGACAATTCAAAATTGTTTTCCTGTTCCAAAGCCTTTCGTTCTTAATAGAAAATATTTAAATTCACATTCTCAACTGAATTCTTAATGAAATTCTTTATAAAAAACATAAATAAAGCTCCATGCAGAAGGATAGAAAACCCTCTCACAATCTTGGTGGAAGAGATAGCAATATAAGGAAAGACTGAGAGGACTGCCTAGACAAGAAAGAAGAAGAGGAAGAAGAACTAGAAGGAATAAGAACAAAACTGTGCTGAAGGAATATAAAATGAAGAGGATCACAGGAATCATAACTGGAACGACTTCAAGAAGCAGAATCTTCCAAAAATTATACAAAGGGTAGCCAAGCAGAAAATTTTTATATTAAAATTTTCATTTAAAACACTAAAAATTAGATAACTTTTAATCAAATCATAAAACAGATAATTTTTTTTAATAAATAACGCAATTATGTTTAGTCATCACTGCCAACTAAAATGTTGCCCAAATTAACAACAATAACATGATGACTGCAAAACAAAATTAACAAAAAGCAAAAGCTCATAGATGTCAGATGACAGATGTCAGATAAATTCGCGAAAGTATTTTAATCTCTGTCTTTTAATGAAAACTTTAGCTATTTTTATTATTGACAATATCGACAATGTAATATTTACAAGTTTGGAATTAATCCCTTCCAAAGGGCGACACAAAAGACCGTTGTTCAGGCAAACACTTTTTAATTATGGGAGAAGGTCACACGCCTTCAACACGATTTGGACATAATAACTGTACCAGAATAAAGCCTAATCTGAAATGAAAATTATTAGTCGAAATGATATATATACACAGTTTATCCGTCTGACAGTTTATCCGGGAGAGATATTATTGTTTACCCATCTCTGTCCCTGACCCGGCAAGCGAATGTTGTCTTGGAGAAGCAAAATAATATCATCTAATATGTCCTTAGGAGTTTGGAGGAGTCGGATTATCGAATTGTTTTAGGTTTTTTATATTAGAAAAATGAACTTTTCTTTAAAGAGAAAACTTTACTTAATTT
This sequence comes from Physocephala rufipes, assembly GCA_963966595.1. NCBI lineage: Eukaryota > Metazoa > Arthropoda > Insecta > Diptera > Conopidae > Physocephala > Physocephala rufipes. Next base: position 29,504,712 of record OZ016504.1, on the reverse strand, counting down.
CCACAAAAATTGTTTTCTTTAAGAAAAATCTGCTCTCACACACAAACGCACACTTTTCGGACGACTTGATGGAGACAAGGTCAGAGCTTCGCTTATAAAAACGAAAGATTGAGATGAAAGCATGAGGAGTGATTAGCGCAAATAATAGAAACAATTCCCAGGTGAACACAGCCAGATAAGGCAAACGTTTCGTCACAGGGTAAATGCGATAATCAATAATACGATAATAAGGTCATGGCAATCTATTGAACCATCCATCAATTCTTAATTGCGAGAATGAAATATAATATTGGTAATATAATAAATATTAATATTGGTATTATTAAAGCAGCTCTTTCATACGTTAATTAAGTAATAATGAAAGCAAAGCATAAAGTGAATATATATATAAAAATTTCTTCGATCGTATATTTAAGAGTCAAACACTGCGGTAAATTTTGGCTTAAATAAGAATATCACAATCTACCATTTTATCATTCTATATTTATAGAGATAAATATTATGAGTCTCTGGGGGAACGCGTCTAAGTGTTTACATATATAAATGCATACACATGTTAGTGAACATACAGTACTTTTCGTACAGTCCTTTTCGTAGTTGAATAAAATTATGTAAATCATTTAACAGCAAATTTTCCTACAGCAACTGAAGAGAATTTATCATGCAAAGTTAAACTTGTGTTTTCAAAGAGAGTAAAAGTTAAGCTTAAACCTATGGAAACATATACCAGTACACAATAAACACACATTAACACACACACACCCACATTCGCACTCATAAGCAGACATTACCATTGCATAAACTCATAAACATTTATCAAGATTTTATGTTGCTTCATCAAAACTTGCCGGAAACGATGTCATTTTTATCATCGACTTTAGGGTGAAGTTACTCCTTAGTACAAAGAACCCTCCAACTTTTCATTCTCTCTATATCTTTTTCAGATTCTATCTAGCTCACTCGTTCTTCCTCTTCCTATTTCCTTTGCAACCTTTTTGTATGCTTGAGCAAAACAATCTTATATTCGTAAAACTCCTACACACACATAGATACAAGATCACATTCAAGTTTATGTAAGAGATTAACTAAAAGCAACAACAACAACGACAGCAACAAAAATAAATTGAAATCAACAATTCTTGTTTTCTTTGTGAATAAAAAAAGCATAATAACCTCGCCAACACTGATACGATAATTTTTATAGCCTGACTGACCGACCCAAAATAGCCGGTCGTTGGGAAAGCTCACCACTGGCCATGTTAAACTTCCATCATCATAAAATATATAGAGAGATATATATAATTATAATATTATCTTAATAATTGCTAAAAGAAGGTTGAACGAAATTTTTTATGGTAATGGTTTTATGGAAATTGTCTTTAAAATTATAAATATCAATATTTTAGCTCGGTATTAAATACAGTTAATCCTTGTTAATTATATCCAATATTAAAATTATTCAAAAGTAAGTATCGAACTGAAGACAGATTAAGTTTATTTTCGAAGCGTTTTGATCCGATTCTCAGGAAACAGTTTTTCCCAAAATCTTTTTTAACAATTTCAATATTTAACAGCTTTTCCAAAAGTCTAAATTCTCTTATTGAGCAACTGTATTTTTCAGAAATGTCCTCTTTTTTTCTTTGGTCAGAAAATGGCTCATCAAAAATAGTATCACTCCCATTAATCTAACCACATGGGACCATATAAGTAATACCGCATACGCACGTAGCCCTCCAGCGCAAATACGGAATGAATTTTAAAGTAGATGAATACGAGCTCAATTTTTATTATTCATAATAAATCCGAGTCAGCTTTCTAATGCTTGCTATTAAAACGAAACGAGCGCACTAAAGTAATTTATAAATTTTAGAAGGGACATTTTTTCATAAAGATACTCGTATGCGCCACATAAGAATTTTGTTTTTTTTTTTTTGAAAAGAAAGGCAATTTAACTGATTAAACCAGTTTTTCAGGGCAAGCATTTATAATTTATTTCGTTAATTTTTCACTCGACTCGACGTTAAACGAGTGAAAATTTATGCAGAAATTAGAGCATTTCACTAGACTTTAAACCACCCTCCTCTCTTCACCTCACCAAACAGATGGGGCACCTGTACCCCTTGGTAAAACAATCGAGGCGAAAATGAGAACAACGAAACACAACTTGTTTGGTTAATTTTTCAAAGTTATTGCGGAGCGAAAGCCAACTAAATTTTACGCTGTAAGTCTGGGCTATTTCGAGAGTTTTGTATGGGTTCGTATATGCGTGTGTGTATGTGTAAGTATGTATGTGTATGTCCAGCATAAGGTGCCTGTAAAAATGTCACCAAGTGCTCTTCTTCTTTTGTTATCCCTTTAAGTTGTTCACGTCTTTGTAATAGTTTTATGGCTTTCTCGTCTATCTTTCTCTCTCTCTCTCCCTTTCGTTCTATGTCATCGTCTCTTCTACTCTAGAGAATTTTCATTACTATAACCCTGCGTGTTTTTTTCATTTATTCATTTTGTTTGCTCGTTCATTGGGTTTGTCTTGCATTTTTAATTAATATTTAATGATTTTAACAATTTAGCACACTCTGCACCACAGCAATTTTGATTGTTATTCCCAGCGTCTCGTACATTTTTTAAACGAACTACTTTTCTCCTCCCATCCTTGTCCTTTGCCAGCTTTTGCTCGAATTGGGTTTATTTTTTCACTAAACATCCTTGTAATTATAATACAGATGACAATTATGATGACACGGGTGAATGCGATGATGACGTTCATGATGATGATGATGATGATTGTGATGATGGCGATCACAATGACGATACGGACGATGACAGATGGTTCGGTTGGTAAATAAACATATCGAGGAGAAGCACGAAAAGAACGAGAAGACTCGTGTAGAGTGTAAAATCCAATGTCATTTCCATGGCACGTTCTAACAATGTCCAAACAAATTCAGCCGGTAAACAACGAATCTATCGTTCCATCTATTCAACCAAACGAAACCACCAACTAAAACCCCCAAAGTAACAACCAAGCACTCGAACTACACTCGTACTACACACACTGCACACATACACATGTACACACATGTTCACATATAAATATACATACGCACACACACACACTTAGACGCACGCCAACGAAATCCACAAATCGACCAACCAACCAAGCAAACCAGCAATTTCCGTCAGCCGAAATGACATTCTTTCGTAATTAGATTTTTGCTGTCGGCAACCGAAATATCAAAGGAATCGTAAAGCAAATAAAGAATCCATTGCGTTGCAATTTTTCAAGAGTATCAAATGGTATTTTTGGTACGTTCGTAAAAGTATACGTTATACACACGTATGTATTGTACGTACGATTGTGTGCAATCGGTTTGTGGGGTTTGCAGGAATTGTCGTTTTCGTCGTCGGTTTGCATTGATCGCCAAACAAATAAATTACATTTCTTTGCGTTCGTGTGGAAACGGAAATGAGTCGGAAATATTGAATGCCACGAAAGTGAGTTCAAAATTAGAATGTATCGAAGAGTATTACGAGTATTATGACGAATCATACAGGCCGGTTGTTTATGAAAAACACGACAACTCTATTTTCGTGATATTTGATATTAAAAATTCAAAAAGCAATTTTCAACTTCAATTTGAAAACGTAGAATCGACTGAGGCAAAATTGGATAAGATAAAATTGTGTTGAAATATCATTGCATAAAATTGCGTAGAATGAGTTCTTTGTTCATTTGCAATTAGTTGATTAGCAGTTCGTTGGTAAATTCTAACATAGATAAATGCTTCTCGAGGCGTAATTAATTATTTGTACTAATACGTTTATAAATTTCCCAATGAAATAAAATATTTATCGAAATGATGTTTATGCGAACTGTCCTCAATATTCAAACTGTCAAATTGTCAATTCAAACTGTCAACTGCCTTCATTCATATTTATTCGGACTGTCTTCAATTCAACAAAAAAAGGTTAAAACAAAAAAACAAAAAGGTTTAATTCGTTCAGCGATAGCATCAGAGAGTCCTGTTGAATAAGCTTCGCAGCAGACATTTACACGCGACATAAGTTCATTATTATTGACAACTTTTTGCTCTCAACCCAAACCGTTCCTCTCCATTTTCCGATCACTAGCTACCGTTTCATACATTCTTTGTCGTTGCCATTTACTTTGCCCTAACATTCTTTTAGAAGAATTCTTTACAAGTGAATTTTAATTTCCTCTCATTGAAATTGGATTCCAACAATCATCCGCTTTTAACGCCTACCGCCATACGACTTCTTCTACAAAAGAGTAAGGGTCCCCCTCAAGGAATTAGGATCTTAACTTTAATTTTCTCAGCTTCTCAAAGTGCGTTGGTTAATTTGTAACAGCGTCGACAGTTCTAGTCGTTCTCGTTATTGCCGTCGCGTGATATCATCGTGCTGTCATTGTCATTGCTTGTCATCTCTTGAGTGCCCTTCATTAAATTTGTCCTACCTGCACGCTAATACCGGAAATTATCACTCGACTTACATTCTCATGCTAACACGTGCGCACACACACATACACACACGCACACATAAGCACACACGCTCGTGTAGGTATAATAAATTCACACAGACACATACGCAAACGCACATCGATGCTGGCACGCAATTATAGTTAAGTACATCCAAACCAAAATCCGTGCAAACGAGCACACATACACACACATAAGCACAACCAGTATTTTTAAAACGTGCAGAAAAGTATGAAGACAATAAAAACGATTCAATCTTTTCGTTGAATAATTTGTGCAATTTTCTAATTAACTTTCCGGCAAATGTCATCAAAACGATAAAAGCTACAACAAAAGTAACAACACACACAACAACAACAACACCAGCAATACAATACAATAAAATTTACAGCTTTTACAAAAACCAACGCAATTCATCCCAACGTAACGTAGTCAACGCAAGACAAGTGCAAAACAGCATCGAAGTGAGCTTAAATTATTTCGTCCTTTTTTGCTTCGCACATTAAATGCGCGCCCGACAACGTATTGGCTTCCTTCCTTCTTCATTCTCACCCCGGCTTCTTTCGTGTAATTGCTTTAATGGTCTTGGAAATTGTTGGCGGCACTTGCAGCTTCTTGTTTTATGATAAAATAAAAGGCAAATTACAAACATTGCTGAATTTCTAGCAAATAAATTCCACGCCAATTGACTTGACGACGAATTTGTACCATTTCTATAGAATGTTTTCTTCCATATCTCTCTTACTACATCTCGTTCTTTCACCACCTCTGTTCCACAATCTTCTTTATCTACCATATATCTATCCATTCTATAGCGGGTTAAGGTACCCATCGCGGCTAAAGGTGGAATTTTAAAAAGGGCCTCTAAGATATTTTTGCAAAAAATAATCATATTGTCAAATATTGTCTAAATATTATCAATCACAGGATTCTATAGAGAATTACTGTTACTTTTAAAAAATATACTATGTGTATTTTTCTCTCCATAAAGTTTCTAAAACTTGGGATAAATTTGTAGTTCCGAAAAGAGAGAAAGTATTATTAGAATAATTTGCAATTTAACTATTTTCCAAAACCGCGGGATAATGATATAAGAATTATCCTGCAAGATATAGTAAGTTATATTAAGAACGATGAAAAAACTCTTTCGGAGACATTGTGTCATCCAAAATCTTGATATCTTGATATCCAACCGGAGAAATTTGATCGTCCTAACAAACTACATTTTCTTGCTTCTTACGCTTACCCTGCTCTACCGCAACAGTCTTCACGACACACTTCTTATCGTCCACCCATCTCATTTATGGCCTTAAAACTTTCTAAGCAAAGCATCCACAACTGACTTCACTTTTACGAGTATCGTGACTGCAACAAAACGGAATCAAATCAATGCTGATTTTTTTTTGTTTTTCTTGTAATCAGTCCGATTGATAATTTTCCAAGTCATTGACAGGAATGACACAAAATTTACAAAATGCTGCGTGATGATGAAATGCATCGAACAAAATCCCTAATGACGAAATCGCGGGACATAAAGGAAATGATCACAAACGACAAAATCCCGAATGAAAAAATTTATAACAGATTTCTTTACGAAGTTCTGAACAAAATACCGAAAGAAGAAATCCCAAACAACTATATTCCGACGTGGCAAATACCGAAACATTTAAAGACTCACTTTCATCATACATTATAAATATTATCGTATACTAATTTTAGGCACGTGGCGACTTTCAGTCGCGTCAAATCTTTTAATCTGCAATTGGCAAAACACTTGCTCTGCACCGGCAGAATTTTTTTTTACATAAAATTTTGTATTTGAGGTATTTTAGTTTTTGAGATATCGTTCATAAAAAATTCTCAGGGATTTTCAATAAATCTGAGGAAACCGTTAATTATAACATTGCCCTCCCTATCAATTGGATAACAATTTGGGCTATACTCAAATTAGACTAATTCAATTAGTTTCAAATTCTTTATTAATGTGATCTTAAAATTCTCCTAATTCTGAGAGAACTCCTACAAAATTTTACAATCATCCTCATTCAGTATTCCTTCATCCATACAGTGCCGCGCAAATGGCAAAAAAATTGCAATCATCATCTTTTTACTCTCAACGTTAAGACAGTGAGACGCCACAAAGCCATCAAGCCATAAATAATCCGTCCAGTCCATCGGTTAACGAAAACGTCGAAAAATGCAACCGATGTCATTTGTATTGTCGTTGATATTTTTTTTGTAAAAACGATACGACTTCAGTGGTTACTGTTGTTCCTTTTGTTTTTATAGATGTTGTTGTTGTATTTTATAATAAGTGTTGGCTATAAAAATAAAATCAGAAGTAACAAATTTTCGAGTACAGACAACTTGACCGATTTCTCCCTCAAGTGTTCTGTTCAAGAAGAGGAAGAGAAAAACGCAATCGAAAGAAACCACCATCAGCCAACCAAACACGAGCAACCAACCAAGTCCTCTTCATCGTTCTCGAAACATTTACCACTTGATATCGATTGGCATCAAAAACGTCGACGAATAAAGTCGAATGTGAAGTGAGAAGCTAAAGTGTAGGGCAAAAAGAAGAAGAAGAGATGGGGGACCATGAAGAAGAAGAGGCATGTTGTTTTGAGGGTTTTCGCATTTGATGACCATTACTGATAAGTATAGGACTGAATGACTTCTTGGATCGAGGAGACAGGAAAGCAAATACTTTCCTTTCCTTGGTTTTTTTATTCCTCTTACGTCTTTTAGTTGTTTCGAAAGAGGATAAAAGGGAGAGCGAGAGAGAGAGAGAAAGAAATTTAGCGGATGTGGAAATAATGATGTGGTGACATTGGTTGGTTGGTCAACTTGACATTACCTGAACCGCAAATAAATTCTATAGCATACATATATCGTTCTCGATACGGAGAACATCGAAAATAACAAGATGGCAACACCGATACAAACGAGCAGAAGATTAACGACCATGCCGAAAGAGACGAAGTGAGGACGGAAATGAGAAGAACGTGGAAGTTTTTTTCACAAAACGTATGTTTAACGTATCTTAAAAGTTTTTCAACATATTCTGTCTTTTAAAGATAGATGTTCATCAACGACCAATATCGTTTAATCTGCCAATCATTTCCTTTTGCCATTAATATACATTCTGATTTCCTTCGCTTCACGCGAGGAGGGTGAGGTTGTGTTTTTGTGGTAATGTTTATACATTAAAACTTGAAGTGACCTCTACTCTACTACATAAGATTACTACCTTCTCCCCCTCCCCGCATTTTCTCCCTCACTTCTTGGTTTGACCAAGGGATAACAAATCGCAAGTAATTGAAATTTCAGCCACAAGGACGACATCACCAACGATATGTTACGAAGGGCACCTTCAGCCAGAGTAGGCTAAAATAGTTGCAACGTAATGGAATCGATAGCATGATAAGCAACCAACAACAACCACATTACGGTTTGGTTGACAACAATAACAATTGATTCCTTTGAATGATGCTGCTGTTCGAAGGTTAGTGTTTGACTTTTATAATTGTTTTTCTAATTGCTGTTGTTGTTGGTTTTGCTTTAATGGTATGCATAAATAGTTTATTCAGTATTCAGCAATTAATTTGGTTTTTCCCTGAAGTTATGGGAACAATTAATGAAATTAAAAGGTTTCAATAAAATTATACGAATTATATTTAATTTTATTCAATATTTTCAACATAATTTATTTAATTTGACTTTTACAAATAATTGAATACTTTTACAATACCTTAGGATGTCAGTTTTAAAGATTTCAAGAATTAAATATTTGAGAACGAGCTCGGTAAAGAGAGTTATGATTTATGCAATGATTCTCGGGAACAAGGAAATTAATTATCATTTTTCGACAACGGTTCAGCGAGAGGTTGCTTAGGAATACTATTAATGTCAGTAAAATTATGACCATCAAATCAATTACATCGTCAGGAAACGAGCAGGCTAGTCCCAGAAGAATAATAATTAGATAATAATAAATATATCCTTTAGAGAAAACCTTGGATTAAAATTAATTTTCATATGTAATTTTTCACCTTTTTTCTGTAATTTAGATAACTTATGTACAATATTCAGTAGCTGTATAACATTATTACTTTTAATGAAACAATCACAAGAAAGTTTTTCCTTCTTAGCAAGTTGAAATTATCCATAAATCTTTATAAATTTCTTTGTCGTTTTTTCCGTATCTTTTTTTCATTATTTATGGATCCATGCAAGGTTGATTTCTTGCTTTAATTAAAATCCGTTCTCCGATAATATAAATTATCTATCTCTCTACCTGATCGTGTATGAAAGTTCCGAACTGAAAGGGGTGTCCGGAACCATTAAATCAATTTTAACCTCAAGTAATGAATTCAATTATATTAATAAAAAATACACCATGGCAATTATAATTTGTTTTTTCGTTCTTGTTGTCACTTGCTTTCAATTTTTACACCCTAAAGTCGAAGAGATGGGATGTTTTAATTTACTTCTTCCGTTTGTAACACGTTGAAGACGTGGTGGGTATAGAAGGGTGTATATATGTTTGGTCAACATCTACTGAGTTTGGTAAGAATGTCCTCTAACTGCATAGTGTATTTGTTACGATTGCAAATGGGTGAAACTTTACATTCGAATTTATTATTTATGGCAAAAGTATACTCCCAAGTAATTCACCCACTACAAACTATGACCGCAGTGACATGGGAAAAAGTCGGGCTTAGTCGGGCCGGCGACAAACCCACTTCTAAGGGACGAGTCATGTTAATCGATGCTTACAGCTCTTCAGTTTATAAAGAAAATTTGAAACTAAAAGAGTTTTTTACTTGCGGTCTAGGATGTTAACTCTAAAAATGGGCATGTTACGCTCATCGAATTTAAGCTATAGATTCATATTACAGGTGTAAGGTAAAGAAGATTCGGTCAGGCCGGAATTAGTGCTCTCACTTGTTTTTTTTTATTTTTGCGTACATTTTGCAATATTTCAAATGAAATTTTCAATTAGTGTTTTCGTTGGGAAAAGCAAAAAGAACAACAAATAAAAGAAAGAAGAAGCATCAATGAACACACACACACACATTCAATAAAACTGTCAGCCAATTAAACAATCAACCGGACGGTATCACCAACGTTTTAACATTTGTTTTACGAGAAATATCTACGAGCCAAAACAGCAGGAAATGAATATCCTGAGATGAATTATTGAATCGTATCGTATTTGACGCTAGCAAAAATAAAGGAAGAACACAACAAACACACGGAATATATTTGCATAATTGAATTATTGAATATATTATGAAATAGTGTTTAACAAAAAAATCTAATAACGAAAATGAGGGTAATGTCAAGGTCGAAGATTTCCGTTTATGGAACTAAAACTTTCCACCACGCAATAAACAATTCACCACATTTTATTAAATTAAAGTCAAGGTTGATCATGGAAGCGATCTTGGGTGTGGAAAACGATGCAATGTAATCAATTAATAGATTACTTAGGAAAGTACTTTACTAAGAAGTTTATATTTTGAACTTTTGAAACTTAAATTGACAAGAGACAAACCAAGGAAAATCTGAATTCAACTAATTCCAGTGACTTCTGTGATATGAGTAGCTTCTCTCCCCATTTTACATCTCTCTCTAATTCTCCTTCTCTCTCTATCTCTCTCTTTCTCTCTCCCTCTGCCATTCCTCAATATTTTATCCTTTATCAACCGTCCGTTGGACCGTCTGTTTATTTCCCAGAGCAATGCAATAGATTCTTATACCGCTACCGCTGGGATACATTTACAGAATTTTGTTAAGATAGATACCCTTCAGATGTCTTTTTCCCCTTCTTCGCTCTTCGTTAGACGTTAGTGTAATTTTCTTGTTCAGACAACTCTTGATACTCATAATTTCACTTTTAATCCAAAAGGATTTTATTGGATATTGAAGAAAAGTTGGTTTTACAAAAGTTCAAACTAATACTTTACGCAGGATCATAAATATTCAATTTTAATTATTTTGTTTAAATACTTTCTACCGTTTAAATAACAGAATACCGGAAGGGTCGAAATTCTGATATGACAAAATCCCGAAAATATCCCGTAACTCTTCCATCGAAACTCATTAGTTTGCTCAAACCATAATCTCCTATACAAGACTTCCTATTGTGACGGCTTTTGGTCGCAGCTATTGTTGAAAGGAAGAAAACGACTGGCAAGAGAGAAAGGTTTCTAAAATTACCGAACGTGACGACTGGAGATGTGTTTTTAAAAAAGATCCCAGCAACACAAAGGATCAGAAATATACAAGATGCATCGAACATACTCACTTTTACCTGCACGCACCGAAGTAGCCATATATTAAGTTCGACCTTCTGAGCACAAAAGTTATCCACCAATCTCACCCCGATTATCATCATGCCACTGTATGCACTCACAGTCACCTACACTCGCTATCACAATCATTTTTCACTCACGTACTGCAACTACTATAACTAGCATGCGTACAAACTGGACTGCCTCTAATGCGTTGCATCTGTTGCCACTGAAACCAAGAAGAAAAACCATAAGCAATTCTTTAACCGGCTAACAGCTTAAATGAGCAACGATTCTGACGCCATCTTGTGACACGTCTTTTAGCAAAAACGCACATACACGCCATTCCTCTTCGAAATGGGTCCTTCTGTAAGCACAAACAAAAAAGCAAACAAATGAAAAATCTAAATGAAGAGTCAGTGGAAACGCGAAATGAAAATGAAGAGAAGGTACGCAACGTAGAAGAGGATGAAAGCTGGAAAAGGCGAAAAGAATTCATTTCCAAGTCTAGTCCATGCGTCGTTGTTCACTGCGCGTCTACAGCAGGTGGCAGTAGAATACGATGTGATATGCCTAAATGATCACGTTGATTCAACCCACATCAACCCTCAACCCCTCCTCCTTCTTTACTTATTCTTTTCTAACGATGTACACTCGTTGTCGTTGTTGGTGGTGGTGGTGGTTTTTGGGTTGTCGTTTTTGTTGTCATTGTTGTGATTGTTGTTATTGTTTCATTTGTTTGAAGTTGTTCAGTGGTTTTAATAAATTCTGCACAGATTATTTTCAAATGTCTCGGATGTTCTGCAGCATATGTTTTTGATTTTGAATTCAAAAAGGAAGGAAGTAAGGACGAAAAGCTGTTAAGGTTGGAAGAAAGAAATAAACAAATAAAGAAATGGGGAAAAGCACCGTGTTCATTTTATGGCTTTCTTTTTTTTGTTCTTCAAATGTAAGACTGCTTTATCTACCTCTACGAATTGTTGCGACAAATTCTGCAAATTCTGAATGGAGTGACTGGTTTTGTCATATCATGAATTATGACGCGTGAAATAGGAAAATAGCATCAATCACAATGAGCCAAACAAAGTATTCTTAACTTTTTTCGGGACGTGTGAAAGAGAAGAGGAAGCCTTATTGTTTCCAGACGTTAACGCAGATCTTGCAATTTATGCTGGAGGAGTAAAATTAAGGAAATGTATTGAATTTAATAATGCAAAATAATTTCATATTACTTAATATGTTTGGTTGTGCTTTTACTATAATTTATGCTAAATTTTTATTAGCAAAATTTTAAATAAAAACTTAACAATTGAATTTAGTTAAAGCAAATAAACGGAGTTAATTAAAATAACTTGCAAAATCACTGCGATCAAATTGAAACTGTTACGCTTTGCTATTTTATAAGAGTTCTTCAACTTTGTAGATTGGTTTGTGTGAAAGCAACACAATCGTACAACACAATCTAGGCAACAACAACGACAACAGTAGTACATTGTTGCAAATTAGAAAATTTGTTAAACGAGTAACAACAAAGTGTTCTGCCAAAAGGCATTCATTCACACGCACAGCGTAAATACACAAATATTCGTAAACACTCAAACGAACGAAATACACAAACGTATAAACGCAAATCCATACAAAAATCATGAGGTCATGAGAATGTAGGTCAACAAGCACCAGATTCTCTGACTGCATAAACAAATGTGTCAAGCATGGAAAATCGTTAAGTGGAAGTCTTGCTACGTATTGCTTCCTCCGTCATACCCGCCCACTCCATCCAGTCATCCTGATCATTCGCTTAACATCATCCACCCACTAAACAACCGGCCCCCCCACCCCTCGACATCATGTCCTTGACTTTAACGCTGAACAAAATGAAAACCCAGTTTGAAACTTGCGGTAACTGGAAGTTTCTTTAACTAATTAAGTTGTGTACAAAGGCAAATTTTTCTCAGGCGAAGCCTGACAAAAGAAAAACAGCGAAAATATTCTACTCTTCATAGAGATAAAGCGAGTACCATAACAAAAACAACATCAAAGACAACAACAACAATTACTACTACTACACCAATAAAACATAGTAAACGGTGAACAAAAGTTACTCCCGACTAACGTCTAACAGATGGAAAGATAGACGACGACAGACGGAATGATTAACAGAATACGAAGCGGACCCACAGATTTCCCGATGGACTAACAGAGAACTTAACAGAGGACAGCCACATAAATAGAGTGACAGGAAGTCGACCATTAAATGGATTTTGGAATATAAAAAATATAGATAAAAATAGATAATTTAAAACGATCTTAACCTCCACCTGGCCAAACAACATAGAGGAATAATTTTGGAAAAAAGTCTACAGCATTACTTCTAACGACTACGTTAAGAGACATTAGAGAAAAAAGTACGAAGTACAAGAAGACGAAGAAGAGGAAACTGTATTCTCATTAAATGCACACAAACACACTGAAATACGTTAAAACCACACTGAAAATGCCTTAACGGAAACCTTAATTGCTGTAGTTTTTATTTGTTGGCATTACACCGAGCATCCCGCACAACTAAAAACGCCGCTGTTTCTGTTTACAGGAAAGAAGGGAAGAAAACAGGACATTATACCTCTTGATGGTCTTACATACGTCTTCTCTCTGTTGGCGGTGCATCTTAGTGTAAAAAAGATCTGTTCGTTAAGAGAAAATGATAAGATGTCTCACTCTTACCCTGTTTTTGGGGTACCGTGGTGAAAACGGTGGTGGTGGTGGGAGTGGCGATATAATTATAAGTTCTTCTTCACAGTGACTTACTTCTCCTTATTTTAATTCTTCTTCATATTCCATGAAGAGTTATTTATTTCGCTCCGTTCGTTGGTTTTTGTTTAATTTGCCGCCTTAATCGGTTCTCTCTCCTTTATTTTTTGGTATTTTATAGTTACGGTTTTTTTTGCAGTTATTGCTTTTGGGTTTTGTTATTTGTGTTTGCTTCTTTTTCCAATTAGTATGCATTTCTTTATTCAAACTTCATGAAAATTCTGCTCCCAATTTGCAAATGTTGTGAATTTTATTAACAAAGTTTTTGAGTCATACTTTTCGCTTCTTCTCGGTTTGTGCTTAACATTCAAAGACCATGTTGCCACTTAACAAATTTTTTTCTATATCAAAATAAATTTCATAAGATTGAATTGATTTCAAGCAAAAAATTTGAACAACATTTTTTATTATTTTTATTATTTCCAGCTCGACCAGAAAAAGGAATAATTATGTTTTCTAACGAATTTCCAATGCATTATAAATCAAATAAATAAAATATATTTAACATATTCTATAAAATCTTCTCGTTTCCGAATATTGTCGTTTCGAAATTTTATCAGATATTAAAAAATCGTCCGAATTTTTCCTTTCGCAACTTCATCGTTCAGAATTTTTTTCTGTCTTCCACTTTTCATTCTGTCTCCCAAAAGACTTTCGAACTAAGCATGATAAAAGATGAAGAAACTCCTGCACAAAATCTATCAAAGCCTACATTTGTATAGATCTAATAAATCTAATAATCTTCTTAAATTTTTCCATATCGACTTATTGTTCAATAATATATCACAAAAAATAATAAATTTCGTATGGATTTTTTCGATACTGCGATCAACATTTCATTCTCTCGCTAGTGAACTCTATTAACTATTTGTGTCACGATAAAAAAAATTCCGTATAATGAGTTTTGGCATCATATCAAAGGCGATAAAAATTCGTTACAGACGATAAAAGAAATTGTGGGATATACGAGCAACCCTCTTCTTCATGGAGGAGCACATCCTTAACTTAATTAACACTAACGTAACGTAGACAATTACTTTGAAACCCGATGATTGACATATCAATTACGAGAAAAATACCGAACTAGAAAAACTAGGAAAAAACTAAAAACATAATGAAAAAGAAAAATGAGAAGAATAAGAAAATAACATCGCACGAAGGTAACTCGAAAAGTTTCCGGCCTTTTTAGGAAGAGAAAATATTTCAAAGTTTCGACAGTTTTAATCCAACGCTTCTTTCATCCTTTTATATAAACCGCTAGTGAAAAGTATTTACCAAAACATAAAATATACTCGTTAAAGTGTTTTCCTCAAACTTTTTGTGTCCCCGAGAATTTTTGTTTTCAAATTGAGAAGCAAGTGAAAACGCCATTACAGAACCTATTAAATATTTTTGATACTTAAGCAATTTAGACATTTAGATCGGTAAATTTTCAATCGACCCTCATAATAGTTAAGTATTTTGGGAACGTTTGCGAACGATGCAAGGAATACTCGCACGTGCTCTCTTTTTATATTACTTCACATACTTCCACGAGAGTTAAGACCAAAGAGTGACGAGTCAACAGGACCCATTGGATGTTCAAGATAGATTTTTCTCATTACCAGAATTTTGGGAAATGCTCGAAACTAACATTAGGGGGTAAAAGGGAGAAACTATACGAAGCGTAACAAAAAAGCAATTATAAGGAAATTATAAAACACTGAGATATAATTTAACGTCCAGCGGGAAACCAAGTTCTGAAATGAGGACAGAAAAACCATTTTAATTGAGAAAATAATAGGCTTCTTAAGAAGGTCTAAAAATGTATGTTATTCTCTATTCTTCTATATAAATTCATACAACTCTCGTGGGATATTATTTGGGATGTTCGTTAGGAATGAGCGTCCAATTAATTAAGTTTTAGAATCGTCGTTTGAGAGGATTATAATATTTTCTAAATAAATTCTGTAAATACGGAACGGACGGACGGAAGGACGGAATAATTTAAAGGTTTCATTTTTCAAGATCCTTAAAATTCGTTCGCAATATCATCCAGTTAAGGATTTAATGTTTTCTTTTATTCATAATAAATTACCGAAATTACGTATACGTTAACATAAATATATTCGTAATTAAAAACCATTTCAGAATAATTTCTAATTAGCTTTTGCAATAAAACGTTGACAATCATTAGCTAGATAATGACAATCATCATTGGCTTCATTTCTGTATCATAAAAGTCTGCCAAGAGGAGCTCCTTCAACTGTGCCAAAAGAACACTTTTCCCTCCTTCTAAGGGGTTTTCTTTCTTCCTCCTATCCTTCCTTCCTTCCTTCCTTTCTCTTACGCACACTTGACTAAAATTTCCTTTTGCGCGCTTTGATCACCCACCCAATTACCGTTCTCCCACAATCACTTTAGCACTTACGAAAAGCAATCGTTTAATCTCTTGAGCGTAGTTTCAACGCAAGAATTTTGTATCATCGCGCCTAAATGAGAGAAATTAGTAAAATTCTCTCAACTTAAAACAAGAAATTGCCTTTGCTGAAATTAACGAAATGCAAATGTTTTTCATTAAAGGAATCATCAATGAATTAGGTCTGCGTGGCAACATTGAATGACTACGAAGAAGTTTTGGCGGAAAAATTTATAATTTGGTTTGACATTTTATAATTAATAAATTATACAGTTTTTCGTATATTGAAATAGTTTTACACTTTTGAAAATAAAATACTTTCGTACAGAATATTATTTAACAAACTTTCAATAATCTAAAATGGAAAATTTTAATTATTCAAAATGAAAACTTTTAAAGTCCGAAGTCATTTGAAATCTAATATTTCCAAGGCCAGAGAAAGCTATACAACTTGCGTAATTAAGATGGCATACGCTCGATGGCATAATGTGGCAACATTCCTGACGTATATTTGTAGTAGTTTGTAGTAGTAGTTGCGCCACTACAACAAAATACGAAATGTCGTTTCTGATGGCTAGAGACAAACCGTCAGAAACTTTTGCCAGATTTACGAAAGAGATGCTAATGGACATTAATGGAAAAGGCTATACCAAATGGCCGATAAGGAGTATGTTAGAAGAGCGGGAAGGAGTGATAAAGAGAGGAAGTGAGGCGGGAGAGAGAGAGGGAAAGTAGGGGAAAGATACAGAACAAAAAGGCAATGAAGGCTAAAGGAATGTTAAAGCGAATTATTGCATTAAGGAAATGCAACAAAAAAAGATATAAATGTATATTAAAAACACAGAGGAATAACACTGACAATAAAAACTTGTTGGATAAACAAATTTAATCAAGGAAACTGAAATGGCCGTTCAACAACAAAAACATAATACTCGACCTCTATTAACCTATTTTCAATCCACTGACACCATCCCAAAACTCACCGTCCCCCTCCCGCTATCCCATTTGTACTTACCACAAAAACAACAAATTTTCAAAAGCAGAAGCTGCCGATTTCAGTCTTCATACGATATGTTTTTATATTCATTCTTTCTCATTCTTTTAAACCGAATACAAAAGTTTTTACTACAAACAGTTTTCAGTTTAATTTGCATCTCTGGGAAGATATCAGATACAATAATATTTTCTATTCCCCTCCACTTTTTTCTTTGCCAATTTACGTGGCATTTTATTGCAGAAAATATTCGTAAATGGAGTAATTTGAAGTTTTGACTCGTGCTCTGAATGCAAAACATCATCATGATGCATTTAAACTGCACCGGAAGAGCAAATGAAGCCGTGCTGAAAGGATAATTAAAAACTTTTTCATGCTCCTCTCGCTCTCGCTTTCTCTCTCTTTCTCACTCTCCCTGACTCAGGGAGTCCTTTTACTATTTTGTTAAGTCAAAACATCTTTCGAATAATTCCAAAATGTGCTAAACAGTCTCAACGCAATCTCAACATTATCGACATCCGAAAAGATTAAGGAATTAAAATTAATATTCATAACATCTTCAAAACAGAACTGAGTGTTAATTAAAGAATACATTTGGTGGTATGAGAATTTTATGTTAAAATAATTTATAATACTCCCAAATGAAATTTCATTTTTTTCTTGAAAACTTTCATGTGAAATGTTTGTTGCTTTTTTTTTGTTCTTAATCAAAAAATCCTGTTTAATTTAAAGCAAAGTGTTCGTGGAATCTGGGGAATATAGAAAACGGTGTCTAAGGGATATCGACAGATTTTCAAATTAATATTAGCGACTCAAAACGCGAGTCATAAGACTTAGTATTTAAAATAATACGCTCTCTATACATTTACATCAAAAACAACGACATATAACGTATACACACGTATATTTTTCCCATCCTATTCCGGTCACATTTACTACATTCAAGTTTAATCCTACTTCCTTCCAATTCTCTACAAACGTCCTCTTTAAACTGTTCGGAAAATTATTCAGTAGGAAAATTCTCTACATGCTACTTGCTTGATATTTACAGGGGGAGGGAGGGTAAACCAAAAATATCTTTGCTCGGTAAAACCGAAACAATTTATTATATCAATAAAAGTTTTATCATTCATCCAAGGAGTAGTTGGATGAAAATTACAGCAATGCGCCATTGTCCTTTATTTAATTAAGATCTTAAAAATAAATGAGTAAAATATCTCGACGACGATACGATATAAAATAATATAATGAAAGTACGGATATTAATTAAAAACAAAAATCATAAAACATTGAAACACACACGTACACACATACGTACACACGCACACGTACACATGCACGTACACATCCACCCACGTAGACTCTGCAAAGGACATACAGCTAACAAATGTCCCAAAGCATACCGAAGCGACCAATGTTGAACATTTGGACGTTTAGTAGCAAAACTTTTGGTGCGCACTTACTTACTCGCTCTCTATCTATCTCTGTCTCAGCAGAGAATAAAATAATTTCTCAACTAAACGAACGAGAACATACGAAAGGAGCAACTTTTCATTTGTTGCGGTAAAAGAAAGCAAATGAATTTAATTCATTTTTCGATGCTGTTGCTGCGCGGCTTCTGCCACGCCATCACGAACGAACTACGGCCACATTAAAAGCCGCATTAATACAATATGCCATGGCTGAAACTGAAAGAATGACAAATATAATATTTATTTATTGTGCAATATAAAGTCGAAGCGAGCCGAACCGTATCGAAACGAAACTAATAGAACCGGACTAAACTGAACTGAATTACCCTGAACGACTTGAGAAAATTCTCATGAGGATAAATTCGACATGAATAAAAAAATAAAAAACCTCTTTTCGAAATGGACGGAAAAACTTTGTCAAGCTTTTAGAGAGAAGAAGATCATTTATTATGGATTTAACAGAGATTTTAGAAATGAAAATTTATCAATTAATTTTATTAAATGAAATTCATAAGTGTTCAATGAAAATTCAAAACGACCTTCCTTTTAATTGTTGTTTAACTAATTACGCCCAGTTCATTCATCGATAAGCTATTCCGTAGACTGAAATCCGGAGCACGCTATGATTATGCAAAAACCATTATAGCGATTAGCCATAACGCCCTCCTTTCCAAAACAAGCCTTTCATTTCCATTGAAATAGTTTTCTCTTATGCAATTTTTTTGTTTTAATCCTAGATTTTTGGCAGATATGCAAAAGGTTTCCTGGCTTTTATGAACTCTAGTGAAAGTAGTGGAGGTTGATGCGGGTTTAACGTATCGTAAGTGGAATGCTTACAAATAAAATCTGACTTACAAGCAATGCACACGAACCAAACCGCTTTCGACTTAACCACTTTTGGGTTTTATTATTATGTTTTCGGTGGTTGTTTGTGGTTACACGATACTATTTGCTTGCGGTAACAGATAGCGGTAAGTTGAGAGAGAGCATAGATTTAATGGAAAGGAGCTCTTGTTTAACCGAAATGAGATGAAAAATATACAAAAGAAGAAATCACTTCGAACTAACCGCTTTTTAGTAAAGCGTGTTAGATATTATTGTTATGGTGGTGTTGGTGCTATTGTTGTTGTTGTTGAGCTATCATGGAATAAAAACAATAATAACCTTTTTAAATTACAAAGAATATCCTAAAAGATTTTCGGTGAAAAAATTGGGTTTTAAAAAATGAATTGCATACAAATTTTCTTTCAGGTTTTTATTGGAAAATATTTTATTTCATGAAATAATTCATAGAAAACTTAATTTATTAAAAATAAGGAAAACAAGAGATAAATTGCTCAGGCTAAAATTAAAATTAAGTTAAAGTTAACAAAATTATACAAAAATTTATTTCTTGAAAATATCAAAATTAATTAAAATGAATTGAATGAATTAAAATGAATAATTATTAAATAATAAAAAGTAGAATAAGTAAATAAAAACATGAATATATTACGGCATTCTAAATACAATAAAAAATTAAATCTTCCTTAGAATCATCAATAAATAAATGAAGATCTTTTGTAACTTCTATTTCCAATATTATAAAAGTTTAACATGAATTTCATTAAAAAAGCAAAGGGGGTAACTTCGCCGAGGCCAAAATTTGTACACATTACACTCTGCAATCGTTTTTTTTTTGTCACCAGTGACTGCCTAAGACGATTTCAAACTAAAAGTTTGAACTTCATATTTGTTCTGCAAGCTGATAAATTCTCTGAGATCTGAATTGAAGTCGTAGCAGCTATGTAAAATGGGCGTAACACAGCCACACAAAGGGACAGACTGATTAACGGACCGGAATAAATTGAGTCAGCAGACGCTGATTTTTAGTCGAAGTAATTATACTTATCTATTTCTTTTGTGTTTTTGTTGCGCTACAAAGTGTAGGGCACAAATATAATATATTTAATATTATTGTTGTTCTTTAATATTTTTGTTGAGGGTCAGATTATTGTTTTTTTTTCTCAATTATAACAAATATTTTTCAATACTTTTACTTTGCTTTATTTGCTTCGTCCTTTATTTCAGCAGTGTAGTGAATAGCATTGCGTTCAAGTAGTTGAACCATTCCGGGATTATGGGTATATGTAATAACAACACCCACACAAAAGCCCGACAAATCCATTTGAAGTAAGAAAACAAATCCATTAGATCCATTAGATCCATAGATGGAAGAACAATCGCTGAATTTGCAGAAAAAGTGAAGTTTGCATAGATAAACATGTATAAAGCAAAATATTCAGAATAAAAATCGGGATATATATGCGCACTTACCGTATGCATATCACCAAACACTAAAGACGTTACTGTTAAAAACTAGAAGCAATGATACATATTTATGGTGACAAGTATGTCCAATGGCCATCTGTAGAATATCGATTTCTAATACACTCCCACTCCTTACTGTTCTCCAATTATAGTAAGTTCATCATAACACTAACAACAATATTTCTCCCATACCAAAGCACATATTGACACTTAACTCGACCGCAGTGTCAAGAAAATTACACACTTATACACACATCCCTACGATACTCTTCAAAATGATGTTCTTCATCCCAGCAAATATGCAATACTTCTGTTTATTATTACGCTCATTTAGAAAAATAGTTTCCCTCAGGGTTTCATATTGTTGATGCCACTTTCCATCGAGTAACGAACATTGACTAACGAGTATCTATTTGTTCAAATCGCACAGAATATATATTTATACAAAAAAATTTGACTCATACAAAGATATTAAAGAAAAGTCTGGGAGACAATACAAATTAAAACAAAAATATCAAATCGATTTTATACGAAGAGGATATATCTCTTGAAACAACGAATCAAAGAGAACTTGCAGAAAGTGAAATTCTACCAACCTTTCCCTTCCGTCTTTCAATTGAAATTATAATATTGATTAGCTGACCGAGGTTCTCGATCTTGTGAATGCGTTTTAAACAAAACTCGAAGAATACTTCATTCTAAAATCCCAAGCAATTTCACGATGGCCATAAAAAATCATCTACCCAGGCTCAAACCGACAAAAAAAATAAAAAAGAGCATAATAAACTTAATAAAAGTATATCATAATTTTCAATGCACGAACGAATGGATGATAAAGTCAAAGCAATCGCTTGTAAAATTGCTTCCTTAAAAAATTAGTATGCAATACTGTTTGATAGTCGCCCTTTTCGTCCACCCTTTCAACATTTTTTCGGACTACTCGTACAACAAAACCATACAATCAACCAAGTCATTTCTTACATTCAAAAATTTTTATTTTCGTCCTTTCTGTTGTCTTTTCGTTCTTTTTTTCTGTTATTGAGGAGATTTGTTTTACATACTACTAGTGCTCTCTTGAGTTTTGCATGTCTTCAGTGTGTTTGATACCAACAACTTTACTCACATTCCGTATGCAGAGTGACGCAATCCTAGACACGAACCTTCGCTGTTACAAAAAAAAAGAACGCTATAGGATTCAGCAGTCACTGCTTTAATTTTTTGTTGTTTTCTGCAGCTGCCTGCACAAGTTTTGATGGCTTTAGCGCACATTTGTCAATTTTTATGAAATAAGAGTATTTTGCTGTCTCGTTAGTCTCAAAGTCATTCATTCCATATGTAAATTCTACATAGTTTTATAATTTCTGTGAAATTTTATTCATTATTTTCAATAACTTTTCCACCAATATTCTCCTCTATTCTTCTTTCTTCATACTGTCTTTTACCACCAACACATTTCTAGATTGAAGCATCCATGAAGTAAAGTAAGTTGAAGTAAAGTCATGTATGATTATTCTTTTCTTCAATTCGTCTTAATCCTTTGGTCCGTAAAGCCAAACTTATCTTAACACCACAATGACCTCTCGTGTGTCATCGAAGAAGACATCGAAAAATATTCTCAATCTAACTAAGCCATGTTGCACATTGCATAATATATACACCATATATAGAAATTTGCTATAAAAACTCCATTGAAAACACCATATTTACTACCTTCCATTCTTCCACCCTTTTTTCCTTCCTTTTTTGCTAACTTCCTTCTATCTCCGCCTCGCCCCAACCATACTTGCTACTTAACAAACTACCTTAATAACGTTGCCAGCCATCTAATTCAGTTCTTGATAGCAAATTTGAAATATTGCAAAATGGACTCAATTTAAGCGAGAGTCGCAATCTTCAGAATTCCGTAGCTAGTCGTCGGTATTCGCTAGGGCAGAATCAAACGAAGATGCCTATCTCGTTATAAAAATGCAAATTCGATCATAACTTCAACTGACATTTCATGGCTCTGATGAACGACACGATTATCGCAAAATTGCACGACTAGTGTGTGTCACTTCTTAGTCAGTTCTCGTTATTCCTTTAAAGTGTGTGAGAAATAGCACTTTTAAGAGAGCTCCGAAAAGCAGTTATAATAATATGCAAATTAGTAATTTCAAAAATTTATAGAATTTTACCATTAAAAATATTAACAAAAAAAACTGGAATACAATTTTTTCGGTTTTTACCTTCTAGGTAAAGTAAAATAAAGTAAAAAAAATAATTAAGGAATAATTTTTTTAAAATAAATTATTTCAACCCGTTCAAATCTTAGAGCCTTAGAATATTATCCCGAACGGGCGCACCAAGACAATGCCAACGGAACCGGTGTGAATTCAGCATCCGGCGAATTCAACTGTATAAGAACCTATCAATTATTTATTGAAAATATATACAAAACAAAAAGGAAAGACTTTAATTAAAAAAAAGTTAAAAATCATTAAGAAATTTCCAAATCTTAAAAAATACATCTACAAGCGCAGCTGTATTAATTATTCATTATTAGTTAAAAGTAAATACACGCAGAAATTCGACATATGTTGCACCATTTCGAATCAGTTGAAATGGAGTGCTGGGCAATTTTTTTCGTAAATTTTCTAAATTTATTTAATATAATCAATTACTAATTGGGGTATTCACCCTTGTATTTTGATTAATACTCTATGGGATAGTAGCGAAATTGGATTGGTGCACATGCTTTCTCTCTAGCTTCCGCAACTGTTATATTTACGCCGTGTAACAAGTGCAAAGTTTCAAAACAATTGTACAGCTGAATTCGCCGGATGCTGAATTCGCAGAATGCTAACTTTACACCGTTGTTAGCAGAACAGTACAATCATTCCATAATTTACGAGGAAATACTCGAACAAGTTTAAAAACCCGCTACCTGGAACAACACCTTTACCACAGATAATGAAAGGCACTCAAAATTACTGTACATACACTTCATTGGTACATGAGTTAAGGGAACTCTTCTCCCTTAACACGACCAATATCTCATTAATTACAAAAGAAATAGAATCGGATTGGATTGATGTAATGGTGTGAAAATTTTTCAAGTCTTCGTCTATCCTGGTATCCTATATTTATTCTATCCTATATCCTATTATTCCAGCGGGTCTTTTAAGTCTTATACTCTAATTCTTAAACTATAGTTTAAGAATTGGTCATTAACGTGTAATCCTGTTTGTTTTCTCTGTTCTGATTCTATTACCACTTTGATATTACTTTTCGACACAAATATATCCTTTGTTAAAACCTTTCTGGTGACAGAGCACCCTCTAATCACAAATTACGTCAGTACTTAAATTGACCATAATTTCATTTCAAAGTTTTTCCATATTCACCACATATCACAGACCTAAGGGTTCAAGTATAAACTAAATCCCTGTTTTTAAAGGATGACAGCCGTAGCAAAACCAAATCTAAAAAACTCATAGCATTTATCATTAACGAAAATATATATATAAATACTATGTGCAGTAAAACATGTTTTTAGTTTCAAGGTCCTTACAATAAAAAACGAAACAACGGCGTTTCCTCGTTTCCCTTTTGTGTTTTCTCTAGTTTTCTCTAGTTTTCCTCTGCTTTGAGTAACATTCAAAACGTCGTTTGGTATTTGCGATAATTTGTTGCGCGCAAATAAATGTATGGGTAATGGAACACAGACATTATCTATGGAATTGACGAATGTTTTGCATAATGCAAAAAGTTCTAGCGTTTTGTCAAAGTCAGCGTCGTTGTCTTTCCATTCGTTTCGTTTTGTATTATGAGACCCTAAATGACAATGTGATACATTTGATATGATACATTTCACAAAAATTTACACAAGATAAACGTCAAAACATTTTTGACGAGGTGAAATTAGTGCCCCAACTCTTGGCCTTTGATGAAAAAAGTAGGAATGAACTCCGACTGAAGAATCTCTGTTTCCTCAACTACAGGGTCAAACAAAAATCTAACAGGTAGTTCACAATTGCGGAAGTAGTGAACGTGTGGGTCCTAAGGTGAATTTGAATTTCAAAAGAACCGGGAATGTTTAAACGTCAATCTTTTTCTCCCTGTATGTTATGTCAATTTAGTTGGTTCACTTGGATTGGACGTTTGATTCTGGGTATTGTTTTTGTGTTTCGTTTTAAGCAATTGGTCGAATTATGGAGACCACACTAGCAATTCTTAAGCCGCATATTGTCCGGAACACTATCGCATTCCGCAATATCAAGAATTTAATTGCAAGCAACTTTACTGTATTGGACTCAAAAGAAGTCTATTTTACAAAAAGCATTTCTGAAAGATTTTACGCTGAGCACTACGGCAAGTTCTTTTACAATCGGCTAATAACATTTATGGGAAGGTAGGTAATAAACAATCATCCTGACAATTATATCGGAATTTCAAACAACCAGTTAGTCTTTTCAGTGGTCTTTGTTATGCATTCATCCTGCAATCGAATGATTGTATAGCTAAGTGGCGTAATTTTATGGGCCCTACGAAAGTCTATAAAGCAATTTACACACATCCCGATTCGATACGAGGTATATACGGGCTATCGGATACGCGAAATGCTTGTCACGGCTCTAGTAGTACGGACTCGGCGAGGCGCGAAATTGGAATAGTATTCCCAGATTTCGATAAAGACAAAATGGTTAGAATGTGGCAATACTTATTTTCCAAACATGAGAATACTTATCCTTTCAGCTCTTGTCCATGGCGGGGAGCAGCTGTTTATGAGCACCTATAGAGTTGCCAGCTAATTATGCGTCTTACGAATGCGATACCATGTGCTAATTGGAGATAATTTGCTATTTGTTTAATATTAATCGAGGTATCTCCACTGAATAGAAATTTGATGAGCCATAATTTCACAATTTTGTCGATGTTGTTTGAATATCAATTGAGTAGCTGCTTCATTTTCACATGTTCTACAAACAATGGTATGCATGCAGGATCTGCAAGATGTGACTTATGACAGAGCGGATAGTGCATTTTATCTGCGGTGAAGTCGTAGTGTAGATTATAATGACTGTTCGGACGTATTAGAATTTAAATAGCAAATTTATAGATTGAGATATACTTTAATGTAATTATATGAAAAAGGATATATATTTATTAACCAATTCGAAAAAAATATGACAGAATCCTTTAGAAATCAAATACATGTGTCATGTAATTTATACTAAAATTAACTTTATATAAATACACAAAATATAAATAATTTTTTTGTATATAAGGCTAAAAAGATTCCGTAGAATTAAGTCTTATAAAAAAGGTAGGCATTTGCAAATCCATTTAACAAGTAAGCCAATTTTTCTGGGGTGTATTTTATTCTTCCCATTAACAACGCTTAGCTTATCGAGGCTCAAAGTTTTAGTTGATGCAAAAAGTAGAATAAATACAATTACAAAGTAACGATAATACAAACTTGAGACAAAATTTTGAGTCATTCTTCGTTTATTCCCTTAGCATGTATCAAACTGAATAATTTAATGTTTGTCAAATGCTTAGCATTCACACAATTATATTTAAACTAAATCTCGTATATGTCCTTATAATATCTATAAAAATCTAAAAAATATTTTTAAAGTCATAATTATAATAAAAAGGTTGAAATGTTTGTCATAATTAAATTTTAATCCGAAACTGAGGTGTTAAGCCAATACGTAACACGTAAAACATAACGTTACAGATTGAGTTGGCAAAATATTGAAGGATAAATAGATATATATATCTACATCCACATTCATTGCAGACCATTTCGGATGTTTATTATTTCACTTATAGATCAACCGTCTAGATTGGCTTTATTCGAATACGCCTACGGATGACGTTGGCACCACTTCCAGGAGCAATTGGAGGAATATCGTTATTTTATCTAAAAGATTTTTTAGCGATTAAAATTATTAAAGCAATAATAAAAGTTAGTATTAAAAATAACTCACTCATAAATCTAGGCGTCATATTCAACTTGACGAAGGGTACATAAAATATTAGGCCAGTTAGAATAAAGAGTAGAGCATAGAGGTACTCAATGCGTGGTGTATTTATAATTGGCGCTATAACCAGGTAAACAGATATCACAAGTACTACAACCGGAATGATAATTGGCACTTTATAAGGCCGTGGATGGTTGGGCTTAGTAAATCGCATAACTATAAGAGCCAACATAGCGCCACCATAAAAAATCCAAGCGGTGAAACTGAAGAAATCAATAAGGGATTCAATGGTGCCGTATAAAACCATAGCCGCAGCAATTAGTGACTGTCAAAAATAAATGAGGATTAAAATTATAGATGAAAGAAAATCTTTTAGTTTACATAAGTATAGGTTGTACGCAAGTACGAATATTTGCAAGATCTCTGAGGTTAGTGATGCAGCTCATATCGAGATCCATTTCTCTATCCATGTCGGAGATTTAACTTACGTGAAAAATAAGACCAGGCGCCGGTGTCAGGCGACGTACATGTACGTATGATAAAATGTCAAGCAGATGTCCTTCACGACTTGCAGCAAAACATAATCTGTATATTTTTTTTAATTAAGAAAACAAATGATTATATTCGAGATAATCATTAATTACCAACCCATTATAAGTTGGTAATGAATCTTAAGATAGACAGGATACAGTATGCAGCTCGGAAACAATCCAACTGTACGAATAATCAGTTCAGCTAAAAGAAACATTACATTTAACGATTTCACTCACTTATAAATTATTACAAATTAGAAAACATCTATTAATAAAATCATTTTTCTGAGTTCTGAAATCGCATCCCGATATTAATTGAATGGTTTCCGTCCATAATTTTTATATAAAATATCCGGCTACGTAACAAAATATGCAATTCCTTTTAAGAAACATAATAAAAATCCATCCAAGGAATCCAGTTTCCGTCTACAAAAATAATTGTTACTTAAAAGTGTATTTGAATTGATAAATGATATAGGAAGTTTATTAGTTTCAATGAAAACCTACTAGCTATTGCCGTTCATATAGTTTCATCATTTGCTTCAAACTCTTCGTAGTGATAAAACTTACCGCCCGGCTGCAAACAGCGTTCCATTGGCGCTGCCAAATGTACTAATAGTCACGCTGAGTGGCATCAACCAAGCCATAGCACCCAGTACTCGATTGCCAAATGTTACCGCAACCGCTTCGGAATCGATCATTTCAGCTGGTGACATCGCGGCTAGATATGACATATTGATAAGCGCATAGCAAAGCGTTACCAATGGTATACCGATAATTATTGAGCGCGGTAAATTCTTATTGGGATTCTTAATTTCTTCGGTAACATAATTAAGATTATTCCAGCCATCGTAAGCCCAAAGACCGGTATAAAAAGCAGTTGCTATGGCCCCAAACGTTGGTGTGGGTTCATTAAATGCATTCGATAAATGTTGCGTATTGCCCTGAAATAGTTTCCAAACGCCTCCACTAATCACAATCAAAACAGCAACCAATTTGGCTGCCGTAAAGATATTCTGTACCGTCATGCCCAAATTAACGCTATAACAATTAACGAATAGTATTATTACTGCAAAAAAAAAAAATAAAAACAAATAAATAAAAGAAATGAAAATATGAAATGAATTGATTTTCTTTCAGTGAAATTAAATTGAATATGCTTACCGATTGATACTAATGCTACCATTTTAACCACCGACACCGGTGGCTGACATTCCGTTTCGAACGCCTCCACTGCATACTGTGCAAATGAAAGACATATAATTGCCATTTGTGATGGCTTTAGCACCAAAGTCGATACCCATGAAAATAAGAATGCTGGGGCCGGTCCGAAAGCATCCATAAAGTACGCCCATTCAGCTCCGGATGACGTGTTCATAGTACCCAACTCAGCATACGCCAGAGCGCCTAAAATGCAACAAAATTAATAAATAATTTTATATAGAATGTAATTACAGAGAAGTGACAATGAGGTAGAGTTTTAAGGATAGAAAATTGCTGCCTTGGAAAACTATTTGGAACGGAGCAAATATAAAACATTTCATTTATTTCGTATACTCGTTATCTCGAACGTATTCATTTTAATCGCGGTTCTAGATTTCTCCGTATAAATTACCTAGATTCCAAGGTAAATTATCGGTAGATATATAAGTATTATTTATCGGTTTTGATAAACAAAACCTTGTCTAAAATTATGTAAACATGGCGTTCACATTTGCCCAACAATAACGTCAGCTATCTCACAAACAGTAAAAACAAAACGCCATAAGAAAGGACAAAAATTGCTGACACTGCTGTCAATTTGCCAAAAATTTTTAGCGTTCTTATCAAATTCGCAACAAGTGAGAATGCATAGAAGAATATGATATATATGCAAACATATACATATGCATTTTAATATATAACAACTTATTCGCCGTTTATATGATTTATTGAATAAACAAATTATGTACTTTTCAAGGGCCGTCCGTCCCACACTATTTAAACTTAACGGCATTTATTCGATGCATGTACAGCAGGTATCAAAATATTTTGTGCGACATTTTATATTATAAATAGATATTATAAATACCTATAATAAATATATATTATAAATACCTATACTACATAGATCCTATAAAAAAGTATAACCTCAATTATAATAATATCGTATGTTGGATTCAATATCCTACGATTATATTCAAACCCTTGACATTACTATATTGGCTTACAATTGAAGAAAACAACACGGAAATAAACGTTATGTACGTTTTTTGGAGGACATAATGTTTCAAAACAATCCGTAAAGCAAATAAACCCATGAAACAAATAAAAAAGGTTCACTCATTTATATTGAGTAGGTCGATAGACACCCATTGATAAGGTCGAAGCACAGAAATAAATTAAGGAAGGAAGAAAGAGAAATTACCGCTTTTGGTTGCTTTCAATTCTGAGAAATTTCAACTGACTCAACATTTATGGAAAAAAGTTCTTAGGAGTGAAAACAGGGGCGAATCTTCGACCACTTCAATTCTTAATTATCGCCGGTAATTGTTAGGCTACTACTGGAAAGTATTTCTTCGATCGAATTGATGCAAAAATTTGAATTTTAACGTCTTACATATTCCGCATAACCTCAAATAGTAATAATGGTCTAATCTTTAATCCCAACATTAGCAAGAACTAACTTCAATATGAACGCCTTTGATAGAATAATCCGCGTTATGAAGTTCTTTGGATAATCATAGTTGGGGAAAAAAGTAGAATTAAACTGATGTAGCCAAGCTGACAAGTATTGTAATCTCCAAAGAATGCGGTTTGTCTTAGTCGCACACATAAGTCAGTCCTTGTAAATATGTCATATAGCTTTGGTATAATATTACAATTTAATAAATAGAATAAAATTTTTAAAATGTTAAAATTAATTTACCCAACAGAGAGAGCAAACCACAGGCCAGCCATATGATAAAGCTTACACCAACGGAACCAGTACGCACCAGTAGACCTGAAGGTGACACAAATATTCCAGACCCTTCAAAAGAATGATAAAGAAAAGAAAAGAAACGCAATGAAAATTTTAAAATATTTATAAGAAATTTTTACTATGTATAAGTGTGCAAGTAATAGTGATAGTAATAATGTACAAAAATAAATAGAAGTAAATAGAGAATGTAGAAGTAATCTTTAGAAACATATTCACTCTCAATTATCATCAAAATATCCTTTCACAAAGCGTTTTTTAATTATTATATTAATTGATTACATTAATTTATTACTATTTTTTTCTTTTCGTTTTTTTTTTTTTTTTTTGTTTTTTGTATAAAATTTTGCAAATTTCCGAATCATTGGAAGAGATTTGTCATTGATTTCAATTTCAAATAAATGGAACGCATTAAAAACGGGCCATGAAAAAATTAGAAAGAAATTCTTTAAATAGATATTTCCAAAATTAAACTATAAACTTTCAATTTTTTCTGTATGTTTGCCGCTTATTTTAAAGATTATTTAGCATTTATCAAATAAAATAATTTTTTAAAAAATCGGCGTGTTAGCTATTAATATTAAGAATTTATATTAAATATATACCAAATTTTATTAATATTAATAATAAATATATTAAGCAAATAGTAAAAAGTCAGTTTCACACAGAATTCTATTCATATAACGAATATATAGAGTTAAAAGAAAGAGATGGAAGATTGTGGAACTAATCTATAGTTACCCTTTCTAAATTTTAAAAACTAAATGAGGAACAATATTTTGTTTTACACGTCTGCGATGTAAGGAAATCCAAAAAATATCAATAATTAAGGAGCATCTATTCTTGGTCGTGTGCCTTCAAAAGGACATCCTCACGCAATTTGACAATTTGGCTTGTTCTTACCGTTAATCCTCTATCAGTAGATAGTATCCTATTATAATGAATTAAAAATAATCTCGTTTTAAGGCGTTATTATTATTATTTTTTTAAGTAATTGTTTTGAGTAATTGTTTGAGGAATTGTTCGGTTTGTAGAATTCGTATGAAATTGATGTAAAATTAAACCCAATATTAATTTATTTATGGTATTTGAATAATGTCTTTATCTTTGCCCAAAACTAGGTATGAATTAATATCAAATTTATTTCATTTATTTTTTTATTTAAAAACAGAAAGAAGGAATTATATCTTAAATTCTGGTTCATAATAATCCACGTAGATCATTATTTATCTCATGTCCAACACTTAATTCTTGATCTACCATGCTACTGATTTTATTTTACTATTACTGACTATATACAAAACAGATAAATAATTAATATACTTACCAATCATTGTTCCGACAATTAAAGCCACCCCACTGAAGAGTCCCACCCGTCTCTGGAGGTGAACAGCGTTGTTCGGCGTTGAGCCCTTCCTCTCCAACGGCTCCCGCATCCACCCGGTCCCTGATGTGTCGGTCTCTGTCGTTTCGGGCCCTTCTGACCCAACAGACCCATTGGAATACGTTGTCCCATTAGTCGTGACTTTAATTGGCACATGATGTCCTTTATTGTACCAAATAATTTATTCCATATGTAGACAACCATGTACGTATGTGTATGTGTTTTTGTATTTAAGTGAAATCCAGTATACACACACGAATTTAAAGGAATAGTTTCACCCAAATTTTAAACCCACAGTTGAAAATTTTTTCCATACAAATTGTATTTCAATCGATTTTATAAAGAGAAAATATAAAAAAATAAAAAATGTTATTAATTAAAAATGTTTATAAATTTAAAGTAATTAAACATTTATTGTAATTAAACATTTAATGTTTAGTAACATTAAACATTTATTTTATTTCTATTCTCTAAAACGAATTTATTTTATTCAATAGATTCCGTCTGTAAAACGGATTTTTCAAGAGTCAACGTTTTTGGCTTTTTCATTTTTTTTTTTTTTTTTTTTTTGATTTTTTGAAACATACGTAGTGTATGAATATTTTTAGAAAATTCACTAATATTTCTTTTTAAGACACACCTCGAAAATCTGTTGGATTATTTTTGCATGCGTTTCTCTGCAAGCAAAATAATTCAGATATTTTATCGCGCATGGCATGGACGTATGGCTAATTTTTCAAATTATTTCCCGGCAAATATTTTCGAAATACTAGCAACACGACACGTCAGAGCCAACGGATTTATATGAACTGTTCGGTAGTTTTTCCAACATCGAATCGTCAACCTTGCCATTCCAATCTTAGAAAACAGCAAATCGGACGGAGCCGATGGCCGTACGAAACATAAGCTAATTTTGTTTTCTCTTCTGAATAACAACAACAGCAATTACTACCCATGTTAATGGCAAACAATTCATACTAAACCAAACCTACATATGACCTCTATATGTACTAACGAACCCAAAAGAGAAAATCATAATTACTAAACAAAAATTAAGAGAGAAATGTAAGTGAGCGAGAGTGCAACGAAATGAATGCCGTGTCTCGAAGCAAGAAATGGAATTAATAATGGAAGATTTTACTTCGCTCTTTTAAATATTTGCTATCTGTCGTTGAGACTATCTATTATATTGTAAGAATATTTTTATGCAATAATTAATGGATTCATGATATAATTTGGAAATTTAATTAAATTTTAAAATATTCAAAAATATGCTTTTATGAGTGTTTTTTATAGGAGAAAGGTAAGAGAGAATTTCGGAAATTAATAAAGAAATAAAACATATTCCGCCACCTAAAAAGCACAGAAAAGAGCATAATTGAGAGATAGTTTGCATACTGAGCAAATTCTACAAACATTGTCCTTATTCTACCAATGCTCTTCTACTTATATTAATTTACAGGCATAGACATACTATGTGGTAGGATTCATATTAAAGTAGGATGAATACATTACAAATAGAAGGTAATACCATTGAAATTATCATAATTTATCTAATCAAATAATTAAAATTTATCTATCAAAAAATTATGATATATATAACATACTACTATAAACAAACCAGATTCACACATTTATGAATCCTATCATCTATAACCTGATATGTGTTTATGTAGTAGATGTCCTAAAATGATCACTATATATTTATTTTCCAAAAAATTTTTTTGAATCCTAACGAATAACTGTTGGAATTAATTTATAACACGAGAAACCAAATTGGAAACAAAAAGAGTTGTAAATAAGGAAAAAGTAACAACAATTAAACAGTCTATATACTTTCTGGGTAGATAATTTATTTTATGAAAGCATGCATTCCGGTCTACATAGGATTTCGTTTGGTGGCTACGTTAGCATCTGCACGTAGACACTTTTGTATGTCTGTCTACAAGAACTTTCTTTTCGTGGAAATGTTTTTACGTACACGTTGGCATTAATGTATTTGGATAAATATTAATCTGAATTTTTTCATTGATTTACAAGTAAATCGACGGGTTCTTTAATATTATTATTACTTTAAATTTCGCCATTTTCATAAAATTATTTTCATTATCTTCGTTTTATCTAGTAATTATTCATTTTTAATTTTCTTTTTTTTTTCTTTATTACCACATTCACTTCTTATTTTTGATTTTGTACTTATATTATCTTTTTATAATTTATAGGAAATATTTTATTAATGCCGTTAATATTATAAATTCGCAGCAGCTTCACGAGCACGCAAAAAACGATCACGATCTGTGCGTCAGTATTATACCACACCATATATAAGCCACCAGATATTATAATATCTATCAGTCCAAAGAAGTAAGAGCTTACCAGCAGATTTCAGAAACTTCGATGTCTTCGGCATCTAGTGTATAAAAGCTCCGCAGACTAGATCACCTGTCAATTTGCTGTCGATTTTATGTCGAAGTTGTTGATGTGCTCAATTCAACAACCAGATTCGAACTGACACATGATCCAGTATGCGGGATATATTTACGTTAGATGTTGATGACATCGGAGACTCTGGAACCGGCTGATAAACTCTTACTTGTCATGACTAGCGGCTGTTAGGATATTCAGTACTTAGATGGTACGGCATATAGCGACGCATAGATGTCACGCAATAGATGTTGTGGTCCTTTCGGGCATGCTCGCGAAACTTCTGTGAATTTATCATACTGTCCTCCGATCAGACATCACATTCCCTTACCAATGCGAGACTGGTCTCTCCAGATGGACTCCTTTAATTTTACTTTTTCTCTGCGAGCAGTTTTGTATGCGATGCACGACATCGTTCGCCATCTATGGGCCTTATAAAGTCCTTCCCACGATATCTGTAGCGTTGGAGACATACCTTTTCCCGTTTTGGATTGTATAGCAGTACCAAGTCGCCCTTTTGAAGCCCTTGCGAGCTAATGGCTGGGCCATATCGGTCCTTCATTTCATTGCTCAGCAGTGGTCTTCGTTGTCTGCTTGTTGGCGTATTTTATTAATTCTGGTTCAAGTGGTTGGTTCAAGTACAAGTGCGTTCATGTGCTGCTCCTGTAACTATTCTTTAATTCTCATTTTTTTACTTTTATTTAATGAGTGTTACTTTATTTTCACTTTGTGAAATGGGCCATTCATTACTGGCCCCTACACGAAACTGTATAATAGCCGATATTTTACTGGTAGCAATTTTGTTCTGTCCATTCTCGATCTCGCGACATGATACCTTAGTCTCGTGTGAAATGTCATGTTTTCCGACAGTCGATGGGCCCCGTGTACTGGTTTGTGTAAGAGGCTCGCGGTTCCTTGTGTCAAAGCAGTAGACACTGCTGCGTTCCGATGCTTGCTGTGCATCTAATATTCGTATCCCGGATGCGGAAGGTTTTTTCTACTGGTCATTGCTATATCGCCGCATCCATTATAGTACCATAAATTTATTTGTCAACCCCAGGAACCCTCTGCAGAACTTAAATGGTACAGTGCCGTCGAACGCTTGTGGCCTCAACTTTGTTGTACTGATAGCTGTAAATAATTCCAGTTCAATATTCACTGGTTTGTGAACAATCCATTACAGCAACCAATCCTGCTGTTGCTTCTAATTTCACAGTTTATTTAGTACTGTACTCTTTCGAGTTCATTACTTTCAAATGATCCAGTTTCCCTTTAACAGTTCTCTGTAATCACACGATGTGTTCAATTCAACAACCAGATTCGAGTTGGCACACGGTCTAGTCTACGGTTGAATTTTACATTATATGTCGACGGCGGCGAAGGTTCTGAAACCTGCTGACAAGTTCTTGTTATGACATCCAATGACGTAGATGCTATCACATGTATTGGGGCACAGATTTCACGTAATAGATGTCGCGGTTGTTTCTGGCATGTTCGCGATGCTCCTACTGCATGTTCGCGATGCTCCAAATATAATATAAATAAATTTGTAAATATTTATATTATTATTAAATGTTATGCAAATTTTTTCGCGTATTAATTATGCATGATATCGTTATTGTCAGCCTTCGTTTTATTATCCTATATTTACAACATTTACTATACACACTTACTTACACCTTATTTACTTACACACTTATTTCCCATTATTTCTTTTATGCAACTAAAAAATAAAAATTTCGTATACATATTTTTTCGCATAGGGTGATGCTTTATTATAAAAAATGAAAAATGTGCTTTCGAATTTATTAACAAATTTATAATAATATTAACAATAAATAAAATCTGCAAAGAAATGCTTAAATACAATGCTAATACAAAAATGAGTCACAACAAAATATTTCAAAATTTATCACATCGTCAAATGCCATATAATGCAAATAATAAATATAATATGCATCTACTTGTGAAAAATTTGAGCAATTTACAAAATGTATTCAAATAATATAATAAAAGTGATAAAATCGTGAAGTTTCTTATTAAAAATATATTGAAATATATTAGATGTTTCTTCTACTGCTGATTATAATTTTTAATATAAATATTCAATTTTTCAATCCCACGTGACGGGATCATATCAAAGAATATAGAGTAGATATAGAATATAGAGTAGTAGTACTCTATATTCTTTGATCATATTTTTTTTGAGACCTCGATGAATGGATCATAATTTGAAACAATCTAAGAACATTGCCTATCAGGTTCCAAACGGGTGGGTTGTTTGTGTTTAAAATCAAACAATTGCGGTGCATTTCTCTTTCGCACAAAGCCAACAATAACAAAATCTCTTCTATTGCTTACAATCGTTTGAGTTTGAATGACACGCATATTCAAGCGACGAAAGAGAATAATGTGAAGTAGAAAGTGGGTAACATTCTCGATTCTCGTTTTGTGATTGCAAAAAATTCTCCGATTGTTCAACAAATGTCTGTTTACAATAAATTGAAGCATATGCCATTTTTTGCAACATGTTTCCAGCATATCTTCTTATTCTTATGCTAAGAAAATGTAAAAATATTACGAGGTTTATGAAAATATTTTTAGGTTTATGAAGATATTTTCAATTAAATTTTTTAAATTTCCGTAAAATAAAGCTTAACTAATTCAAATTAACTAATTAGTTAATTGTTTAATTATTTCATTTAAAATTTTTACCAATTGAATTGAATTGAATTGAATATTTAAGTTAGACGGATTCAGAATTTGGTGGATTGATTGACTTCAATTGCAATTGATTTTTACACCAGACAAATATTTTTCTCCATTTTCTACAAATTGAAAATGTTGACAAATGACAAAACGAAATTTTAGAAATACAAAAATTTCATCAATTGATCAATTTCTTTTGATATTCTCTTCATTCCTTCCAATTACCCATTTCCTTTCATTTAAGCAATCAGTAATTATAACGAATATATATTGCGTCAGTGAATTGTGAATTTTTGCTGATTGTGTAGAATTGTACTTATTGTTGGTGTTTTACAGTGGTTGACGTTGTCAACGTTGTTGTTGTTGCTGTTGTTGGTTTTGTTATTTTTTATAGCCACCGAATCCGTGGGCTTTTTTTAAAGAAAAAGTGCAATCAATATAATTTTTTCGTGTTTCGCAGGCAACGACTTTTTAGCTTTTTTAATTACGATCTCGATGTGAAACGACTATAATTATAATTGGCAGAAAGCGAAAGGGATTTAAAGAGTAAAAGGAAGGCAGATGTAAATTTTTTTCTTTCTATAGAGACAAAGAATATTAAATGTATTTAGTTATTTAGATCAGTGTTAGCAAATCTTTTTCATTCTCTATTCTAAAAGTTAAATAAATGATCATTATAAAAACGCTAAAGAGCTTTGAGTAAATGAGAATTTTTTTTGCTGTATTTTTTTATTAGTTTTTTATTAATTCCTTTCTCTTCTGGTTTATTGAATTCTATCTAATTTTCACAATTCCTAATTTTCAAATTCGATTTGATTAATGAAGAAATCAATTTTTTACAACTGTCGTTAAAAGTTTTCCTTCGTGGAAAATATGACACGACCATGCCTTAGATGCGTGATCGCTGACTTTAATAATAAGAATGCAATTTTCTGTATAAACATGTATGACAAAAGAAATTTAAACAATATACTTTCATATTATGAAAATTCAAATATTTAGGAATATCATCGACGACATCGAAAAATATCCAAATAATAAAGAGAATCATTTCAGACGCTCACTGATTAATTTTGAAAAGAATCATTTGAACATTTTATACAAAAAGAATTCTATTAGGAATTCTCTTTATTTTCATTAATCGAAATGAAAGTATTTTTATCTCTAGACCCCAATTACATTCGCACATATATATATATATATATATATATATATATATATATATATATATATATATATATATATATATATATATATATATATATATATATATATATATATATATATATATATATATATATATATATATATATATATATATATATATATATATATATATATATATATATATATATATATATATATATATATATATATATATATATATATATATATATATATATATATATATATATATATATATATATATATATATATATATATATATATATATATATATATATATATATATATATATATATATATATATATATATATATATATATATATATATATATATATATATATATATATATATATATATATATATATATATATATATATATATATATATATATATATATATATATATATATATATATATATATATATATATATATATATATATATATATATATATATATATATATATATATATATATATATATATATATATGCATCTATATATATTATTTTATATTATTATAATATAAAAGAAACCAAATTTTAGAATATTTATATATATTACTTAGTGTATATATTACTTAGTGTATATAGAAACTAAACTAAAACATTTCTTTTAATTCTCTAGGAATTATTAATAATTTCTAAAATACTTCACATTTATTGTAATTTAAAACGTAGAATAAAATCTCATTCCAAACATGACTATTTTCTTCTCCAAAAGCAAATCTTTTTATTTTCATTAGTGGAGAATAGAATGTTCTAATATTTACTCGAGAATAATTGACGAATAAATCTCTGTTAAAATTCTCTGATGCAAAATTGTGAAGTCTACGATATAAGTCATCAAGTCACATGTTGATTTTTTCTTAATTTTTATGAGAGAATATTAAGTATAAAAATAAATAAATACTTGTACTTGATTCATGACAAAAACTTGAAGGCACATAAATTCCTTTTTTTACGAAACAAATGATTTTTTTAAGTGGGAATAAATTGAAAAGAAATAAGAATTAGGGCCATAAAAATAATAGTAATTAATGTAACTTTAACTGATTGCCTGATTGGTTTTGACTATTTCAATTAACAGACTGCTGTAGAAATTGTTTGTTGTTTGAACAATTTTTTTTTTTGAAAAGTGTACAGATCAAAAGGGACGAATAGAAGAATTACGTAGATGTCCGCGCAAGGCTTGCGTCATTTTGTAAGTCTTGACACGTGTCACCAAAAAGTTTCATTTGAAAGTGATTATTTCAAAAATAATTTCTATAAATTGTTATTACATCAGTAATGAATGAAACGTATTATATAAAAAAATGTATTAAATTTTCAAAAATTCTATATTAAATCATTTACAGCCTAAAAATTATCAAACCTTTCTAGAAAGCCGTCAGGAAGAGGATTAGCGTGGCACTAGTTCAGATATAACAAATTTCAAAATTGACTGAAAACGTGTAATAAATACATAAATACATATTATAAGCATAGTATATAAACATACTAATTTCCAGAAGTCCTGAATATTTTTAACAACATCTACGGCAACATCTGAATCACAAGGGATGGTCAAAAATGTTACTAAACTTTAATTATCTCTCATTCGTCTTTACTCGTTGTTCAAATCTAACAATTTGACCTTGAAACGCAAACGACTTTATGCAAAACTAAAGACTTTTTCTTCCCAACCCGGTGTTGTTTGTTTTTATAGAATT
Organism: Physocephala rufipes; assembly: GCA_963966595.1. NCBI lineage: Eukaryota > Metazoa > Arthropoda > Insecta > Diptera > Conopidae > Physocephala > Physocephala rufipes. Next base: position 29,465,063 of record OZ016504.1, on the reverse strand, counting down.
CAACTATTACTTCATTGTAATAGTTGAATTCTATAAAAACAAACAACACCGTAATTTTAAGCTATCGTTTGACTATCGCGTTACTCACAGGAATGCACAAATTTCGTCCCCGGCAAAAATCTCAACTATGGTGTGCGATCTTGGATAAGTTTTGTATGGAAAGGCAGGGATAAAGAAAAAAAGTAAAATCTAAAAAACCCAAATAGATCAGATTTTAACAATCATATGTTTTCTGCCGTTCATACGGGATCTCCTCGTTTCTAATACAAACAAGCTAAATTCAGTAATAGCTTAAACAAGCAAAATAAAAACTGATCATTATATTTATTTCAATATATCTTAACATATATTTCATAATAAATCGAAGCATTATTTGATATATTCTAAGAAATTAAAACAATAACAAATATTTGAGATACACTTCAATGTTCATTTAGAAATTCAAACAATTTTAATTAAAAATAAAAAGAGTCCCATTACTGTCTGCCTAATGGTATTCACAAATACCGAAACTTTTAAGTAACTTTCATTGTTTTCAATGTTTCAAATTAAGTAAACAAAAAGCTTTAACAAAGCAAAACAAAATGAATTGCTTCATTAAAAATAATGTCGCCAAACCGCCATCTCATGATCATTTCTGTGTATTCTTCTTTATTTATAAACACTATAAGTGTATAAATGTTCATTTGCGCGTAGCTTTAAATTAAGAGCTTGCCGAATTCTTTTCCTTTTTTTTATACCCTACATCCGAATGAAGAATATTGTATGTGTATCCACTTTATGCTTTGGTCCGCTGGTAAGGCATACAAGAGGACGTGGTAGGGTAGCGTGGAGGAGTAAAACCATAGTCATGAAATTAAATTCAGACGAATATTTTCTCTCATGTTGAACTTTTAATATAGAAAACAAAGAAAAAAATCAGTCTGTTGCCATGCCTTTTTTTTACATGTAAATATTAATACGTGCGTTCTGAGAGTTTAGTTTTCAATTGGATCTCTTGATAATATTGGTTGGAAAAATTTGATTTAAAATTAATTAATACAAAAATCGGAAAATAATATCTGTGGGTGTAAGGGGGTGTCCCTGCTCATAAGTCAAACGTCAGCCAGCTAAGTTTTCGAGAGATATGTAAAATTCTATTATATTAAATTATTTACTAATGATTTCTGTAATTAAAATCTAAACTTGCACTACAAGTGTAGGGTATGTCTGCTTCTACTGGACGGCCCTTAATTGTTTCTTTCATTTTTATCTACATCGATTCTTTCTCATACTTTCAAAATTAACCAAATTTATGTGAATCTTCTCGGCAAATATTTTATTTTCCGTTGCCGATTTTCATAAAATATGTTTTGTATAATCTTTCAAAAAACAAAAAAGAAAATTTGTGGCTCGAAACAAAACCAGCTCTTCCCAACGCACGAACATCGCTCTGCCATTGATGTTGTACGCATCTGTTTTACGCGGAACATTTACCCCAGGAAGGACATAATAGTTCTGTATTCTACGCAAATTAAAGTGTTGCTAATTGCTTTCGTTTCACGCAATATTTTTTAAATTAATTAATTCAATAAATGCAAAGAAATTTATACAATTAATAATTAAAATGCTCCAACTTTCTTTGTATTCTTTTTGAACTATTTCTATTTAGAATGAGAGAGCTTTCGGGGAATTTTTCGGGAGATGCAATGACATTTCAACTCTGAAAATATGCAAAACAAACACTGTAAATATTCAATACGGCCTAACCACTCCACCCAAAAGACCCTTCAAACCCATCAAATCCTAAATGACATTGTCATAATTTGAAAATCCGCAGAATTCTCAAATAATGAATTTTTGTTTAGCATCAACCAACGATGATAACACATCGTCTTCAGAATAACATTGAAACAATGTCAACTTTTACTTCTCTATCTATGACTCATATCACATCTTGCCGATATAAATAGAAGGGTGGGGAAGCGTGGGGGATGGGGAGTATATATACCCAACTAACTGTCGGAATTTTATTTCCAATTGAGATGGAATCGCATAATCTTAATTGAAATTAATTGAGCCGAGGCGTACATTTTAATATAAATTGTACAAACATTAGGATGATTGCAGTAATGGTGTGAATAATTTTTCAAATGATAGATGACACTTTAAAGAAATGAAACAACTGCAACATCTAATTTAGTTATTTATTAACCACTTTTGAGAATTTAAAGCAATGGCATTGAATAAAGATTAATATCTTTAATTGAACCACTTGGTCAAATAGATATCCTTTACACAATTTCTCCTGTCATGAATTCTTCCCTTCCAGAAGTTCGTAAAATGTTCATGGATGTAGCCCTAAGTCTGACAACTTTGTAAATGAAACGAAATATGATTTACAAAGATGTACTGACTTGTACTTGTACTTGTACTGATTTGTAATTTGACTGTACTGATATGACAGGAATGGGCTCCAGCAGGGCCAATCGAGGGACTTATTGTAATAAAGTTCTATTTTTTACATCATATTTTATTTATATTTATATTACAGTTATTATCTACCTAATCCAAAGGGCCACACAATTGTAATTTGAAAAGGACTGTATATACTTAGTAACTTATTACTTATCATCGATAAGTATTAGTATCATCGATTTTCATTGACGGAAGGCTCATCATTGACGCATATTCCCATCACATTGAAAATTAAAAGAATGCCAAAGATAGTAGTAATCATCTGAACTTCACTGAATTCACACCGACCAATAATGTCGAAACTATCGACACTTACAAATTTCAAACAGTCAAATTAAGTCGTTGAGGAATATTGCGAGAATGTTGGGAAGCAATTATCAATTCATTCACTCACTCAATCATTCAAGAATGGAAAAACAAAAAGCAAACGCACTCTCTTGCGCAGACGTACTCTGAATGTCCTTGATGTTTTACAGTAGGACGACAAATTAGAGAAGTCGGTATAAAAAATGCTCTCAGTACCGCACCCTACCCAACAAAAGATTTGGCTTAATTTCTCATAAATTTGATTACATTTTTGTAAAACATTTATACGAATTATATAATCGGAAATACTTTCAAGGTCATTAAAAAAACTCTGGAATGATGATGTAAGGAAAGCCTTTCGATAAATGATGACGATGGGCTAAATAGAAATATATAATTTTTCATTGCTTCAAAACGATGGCAAGAAATTATAGAATACTGTACATTGTTTACAAAAACAACTTTCAAATTAAACAAGGAAATTAAAAATAAATCTAAATAATAAAAAAGCCTCTTTATTTACTCCTCAGTATTTTCGTATTACGTTGAATTCTATAAAATACTTCTGTACATATTTACATTATCCTAACATACTTTCGATCGCGCATTAATCATTTACAGATTTAGAATACTATTTTCCACTGACCGTCCCAAAGGAATCAGCTGTTCGATATAACATTTAAATGCAAGAATATTTAGTAAAATCGCCATAGAATCGAGGCAAAAGAGTAATGTGTACGATTACTTCTCAAATTTCTCTCTCTTGGCCCTCGGGACCCTCTGCCCGTCTTCCCCACACAATACTTTTATGTATGCGCGTATGTGTATGTATGAATGGATGTAGATATGTATATATGTTTATGTGTGCGTGAACGGATGTACACTCGGTTGGCGCTAGACTATCGTGTGTATATTTCGCAATTCCTGGGAACCACCTCTTTTTGAAATGTGTACGAAAAAAAATTGTTATGTATTTCTATGTCGGCGGTTATGACGAAAGCGGAATGGACAATGTATATGCACTATATAGTCTTCTATTATTGCTTTGTATCCTAGAAACCTAAAAACACCAAACTATGACAACAAAAAAAAAACTTTAAAAGAATAACTAAGAATTATTAATGAATTATTAATTTTCAAAAAGCTTAATGAAAAAAAATATTTCCGATTAATGGGATATGAGTAGCCCAATTTTAAAAGGCTAAATGTAAATTTCTAAATCGAAATTGTATGCATAAAAAAAATTATATAAAATTTAACAAGTAAGAACACTTTAAAGCCGGCAAACTGAGCATTCGTATGGTTTCTCCATCTTCAAAACCCGACATCGTTGACGGACAGACAATCTAAACAAAATTTCATAACCATGTTAACAGTGGGCGAACCGCTCTCATTTTCGAGAGGACATATTTTATTGCAAAAGTAAATAAAAACAAGTCAGAAAATTAACTTCGTTCCGACCGAAGATTATACACCCTACACTCGTAATATAAACTTATAGTTTGATCCTAATAACCAGTAGGCTGTGCACGTCCCTTTTAATTTTACATATCTCTTCTCCTCATTAATTTGAATCTACTAACTCATATTCAATAACACTTTTCTTAAAAGACTCCACACATTACAGGGGGCGTGTCACCACCAACACCAACACATATCTACCAACTTATATCTAATATATATACATAATATATATATATATATATATATATATATATATATATATATATATATATATATATATATATATATATATATATATATATATATATATATATATATATATATATATATATATATATATATATATATATATATATATATATATATATATATATATATATATATATATATATATATATATATATATATATATATATATATATATATATATATATATATATATATATATATATATATATATATATATATATATATATATATATATATATATATATATATATATATATATATATATATATATATATATATATATATATATATATATATATATATATATATATATATATATATATATATATATATATATATATATATATATATATATATATATATATATATATATATATATATATATATATATATATATATATATATATATATATATATATATATATATATATATATATATATATATATATATATATATATATATATATATATATATATATATATATATATATATATATATATATATATATATATATATATATATATATATATATATATATATATATATATATATATATATATATATATATATATATATATATATATATATATATATATATATATATATATATATATATATATATATATATATATATATATATATATATATATATATATATATATATATATATATATATATATATATATATATATATATATATATATTATATATATATATATATATATATATATATATATATATATATATATATATATATATATATATATATATATATATATATATATATATATATATATATATATATATATATATATATATATATATATATATATATATATATATATATATATATATATATATATATATATATATATATATATATATATATATATATATATATATATATATATATATATATATATATATATATATCTTCATATCTCCCACGCCCCCTATAATGCATTACAAACGAAGTACCGAACTTAATATACTCTTCATCTTTCATACCTTCGGTAATAAAAAGACGTAAATATTCAAAATATTCTACTTCAATTTCTCAATTCTATGAAGCAAAACCATAAGACTGAAGCGGCAAAAAATATTAATAACCCTCAACGAATTCCGGACTGTCTGCAAGACTTCTAAAATTCACACACAATATATATTTCATCCCAACTAAATAATAAATATATAATAGCGAAGCCAAACATTCTTCGCTTCAAGCATGAATTACACGCGCTCATATTTACACGCATTCGATAAAAACTCACAAATTTACACAAACACATAGTCGTTTAGATGATACGCTTGGGTACATAAAAATTTTTGTTCCTCAAACTTGCAAAATTTTAAACCATTGTTGCATCATACTTTTTATTGTTAGTCATGTCTGATGTTTAAGCAATACGTTGACGATACCGAATTTCAGCATACGCTGCCGCTTTTTATTATTAACTTCTCCCTTCTTCTAATTTATCACATTTAAGCACACAGCCATTTTCTTACTAGCCCCATGGAGTTCTTTTATTCGTCACTATATTTTCGCTTATTATATATATGTATATTTGTATTGGTTTAATTTATTATATACTTTATCCAACCACTTCGAAAATATTTTTCATTTAATTCTTTTCTTTAGAGTTTTTATTATATATTTTAATAACAAATTTCTACCGCTTACCGTTTGCAAGAATATGAGTTGTTGTGTTTGGAAGGACATGCTGATACATGACTCGTTACAGTGCACCGATATCTTCACTGTCATGTCACTTAAACCACTGCGAGAGAATGAAAGTTGGCAAGTTTTGCGTTCCGTATTTATAACGAATTGAGAGAACCCCAAAAACGAAACAGAAGACGGCTACTACTGCTCACTCAATATTTGCTCCAAAGCCATCTCACGAACATAAAGAAGCTCAACGTACCTCTATCTAGTCGTTATTTAACAATGTTGTCACACCCCACTCCCTTCCCAAACATCAACGACAATGCACCAGATTTGGATCATCCACGTGACGTAGATTTCGTGTTTCGCTGCTATACGTTTATTTAGTATGTATGTGTTAAAACATTTTTATTTACGCGAATTTTTAACCGGGAACTTTTCACTCTACCGGCACTCGGCTATGTCACCCCCTTAAACCTTGCTCCTTCTAACCACTAATTATGCCGGTAATCCAATATTTCATCGTTTCAATTTCTTTCTTATTTAGATACAAGTGTATTTGGAGGTACGCGCATATATATATATATATATATATATATATATATATATATATATATATATATATATATATATATATATATATATATATATATATATATATATATATATATATATATATATATATATATATATATATATATATATATATATATATATATATATATATATATATATATATATATATATATATATATATATATATATATATATATATATATATATATATATATATATATATATATATATATATATATATATATATATATATATATATATATATATATATATATATATATATATATATATATATATATATATATATATATATATATATATATTATATATATATATATATATATATATATATATATATATATATATATATATATATATATATATATATATATATATATATATATATATATATATATATATATATATATATATATATATATATATATATATATATATATATATATATATATATATATATATATATATATATATATATATATATATATATATATATATATATATATATATATATATATATATATATATATATATATATATATATATATATATATATATATATATATATATATATATATATATATATATATATATATATATATATATATATATATATAATATATATATATATATATATATATATATATTATATATATATATATATATATATATATATATATATATATATATATATATATAATATATATATATATATATATATATATATATAATATATATATATATATATATATATATATATATATATATATATATATATATATATATATATATATATATATATATATATATATATATATATATATATATATATATATATATATATATATATATATATATATATATATATATATATATATATATATATATATATATATATATATATATATATATATATATATATATATATATATATATATATATATATATATATATATATATATATATATATATATATATATATATATATATATATTATATATATATATATATATATATATATATATATATATATATATATATATATATATATATATATATATATATATATATATATATATATATATATATATATATATATATATATATATATATATATATAATATATATATATATATATATATATATATATATATATATATATATATATATATATATATATATATATATATATATATATATATATATATATATATATATATATATATATATATATATATATATATATATATATATATATATATATATATATATATATATATATATATATATATATATATATATATATATATATATATATATATATATATATATATATATATATATATATATATATATATATATATATATATATATATATATATATATATATATATATATATATATATATATATATATATATATATATATATATATATATATATATATATATATATATATATATATATATATATATATATATATATATATATATATATATATATATATATATATATATATATATATATATATATATATATATATATATATATATATATATATATATATATATATATATATATATATATATATATATATATATATATATATATATATATATATATATATATATATATATATATATATATATATATATATATATATATATATATATATATATATATATATATATATATATATATATATATATATATATATATATATATATATATATATATATATATATATATATATATATATATATATATATATATATATATATATATATATATATATATATATATATATATATATATATATATATATATATATATATATATATATATATATATATATATATATATATATATATATATATATATATATATATATATATATATATATATATATATATATATATATATATATATATATATATATATATATATATATATATATATATATATATATATATATATATATATATATATATTATCTGTCAAAGAAAACGAGAAAATATAAAGTTATTCTCATTTGCAGCTACTAAATTCTCAGCGACAGCTACATTTCAAATTTGGAAGATCTACTGGCTTGCTTGTTCTTTTCAATTTTTCTGTTTACAGTGTAAACGATACAACATCTCAGCAAAGAATATAGAGTAGATAGAAGGTGCATGACGAAAATGTTTCGAATTTTCATAAGAGATGCGGTCGGTCGGCAGGTAGCGGGTGACCGAGCAACATGTTAGCAAGAAAGCAAGGCAACAAACACGACAAGCAGAAAGTAGCCGAAGCTGCCGAAGTTAATTTAATTCGTTGCCCGAGTTGCTTCTTTTTAGCTTCAATATGTTTTGTTTCATTCATTTGATTCTGATTGCGTGTTCTTGGTATATGCTTTCATTACTTGATGAACTCTCAAGCGATATAGGTCGTATGAATGCGAATGAGAAGAGCGGAGCGGAATTTAATATCAAAACAATTTTCTTACGTACCTTACTTTAATTATTTCATATTATTGCAGGCGATATTTTCAACTCTCGCCTGGTCGGTTTTGATTGGGTTCTTCAATCTCATTTTATTTTTATTTTTATTTTCATTTTCTTTTTAATCTTTCAATTTTCAAATTTGCCAATTTGCAAATTAATTTGCAAAGGTTTTTTGATTTTTTGAACTTTTGGTTTTTTGAAATTTTTTTTTGAATTAATGAGATTTTTTGAGGTTTTTGAATTAATTGAACTTTATACTATTTTATTAAACCTCCACCTGCTATAAAACTTATATTTGGAAATGCAATTATCATTATTAAAATCACATTTTCACATTAAATGTGGAAAAAAAAGGTAAGCATCCATTAGAAAACCAAAACTGGGATAGTTGACACCCAACATGAAGCGAAACATGAATATTGCAACAATGTAGCTAAACTGGGGTTCTAATATTGGAACCCCAGAGCAAAAATTTTTTGCGCTGCAACATATATGACATGCACCTTCTATCTACTCTATATTCTTTGATCTCAGCCTCTCGCCAAAGAATATAGAGTAGATAGAAGGTGCATGACGAAAATGTTTCGAATTTTCGGAACAGATGCGGTCGGTCGGCAGGTAGCGGGTGAACGAGCAACATGTTAGAATGAAAGCCAGGCAACAAACACGACAAGCAGAAAGGAGCCGAAGCTGCCGAAGCTAATTTAATTCGTTGCCCGAGTTGCTTCTTTTTAGCTTCAATATGTTTTGTTTTATTCATTTGATTCTGATTGCGTGTTCTTGGGATATGCTTTCATAGCTTGATGAACTCTCAAGCAATATGGGTCGTATGAATGCTGATGAGAAGAGCGGAGCGGAATTTAATATCTGCTTAATAAAACAATTTTCTTACGTACTCAACCTTACTTTAATTATTTCATATTATTGCAGGCGATATTTTCATTCTCGCCTGGTCGGTTTTGATTGGGTTCTTCAATCTTATTTTATTTTTATTTTCATTTTCATCTTTTTCATCTTTCAATTTTCAAATTTGCCTATTAATTTGCAAAGGTTTTTTGATTTTTTGAACTTTTGGTTTTATGAAACCATTAAACCTCCACCTGCTATAAAACTTATATTTGGCAATGCAATTATCATTATTTATTAAAATCACATTTTCACATTAAATGTGGAAAAAAAGGTAAGCATCCATTAGAAAACCAAAACTGGGATAGTTGACAACCAAACATGAAGCGAAACATGAATATTGCAACAATGTAGCTAAACTGGGGTTCTAATATTGGAACCCCAGAGCAAAAATTTTTTGCGCTGCAACATATATGACATGCACCTTCTATCTACTCTATATTCTTTGCTCTCGCACATGAGTTCAAATGGAAGCTAATGCCGTAACACGCACATGCTCTTATGGGGAACAAAAAAAAATAAAATTCCGGCGCTGCTTGCGCCGACGTCACCAAAAAAGAAGAAAATGTTCTATTTTAAAGTATGTATACACCGGCCCGAAATCTCGCATTACGACTTCAAGACCCAAACGCGTATATGAATACGTATGAACGCGAACGAATGCGTATGCTTACCACATATAAATTATCAAATCACACATTGGGAAATCAATCGCATTTCGGGCAAAATCGAAGCAAATGTGATTAATACACACCATTATAATGCGTTTACACCGACCCAAAATCACGCATTTCGGGGTCAAGTCCCAAATGCGAATGCGAATGCGAACGAAAACAAGAACAAATCAATACAAATTTTCAAATCACAAAGAATCCGAATAATTCGTATTCCAGGCGAATGCAAATGCGACCTATACACACTGTTGTTTCTATTAAACTCACCTTCACCAAACTTCACCAAAAAGTGAATAAGGCGGTGTAAAGAATTTTCAAACGCGTAATTCCAGATGCGCATTTGGGCCGGTGTAAACGTACTATTACCGGGCTATTCTGTAAACTCATATGATGTGTTCAGATCTTGCGTTCAATTTGTCACATGATTGAAAACTACAAATTCTGTAAGGTTTCATAAACGTGGGATGGGAACTCGTAAAAAATAACCGATTTTTGCTTTGCCTATCATTCATCATGTGTTTGTATTCTAGTTCAGTCGGCACAGTGTTACCATGTATAAAGACTGCTAGGTATGAGTGCAGTCGTTTAAGTAAGGTCTCTCATATTTTCATATATATAACAAATTTATTTATTTACTCAATTTTTAAATAATTTTAAATGTTGAACATTTCCTTAATTTTTAACATTATATCAATTAAAATAAACTGTTTTTGTAGACGTTCTTTCAATTTTACCATGCAAATCTCAACAAGTTCAGCATTACTTTCAACATTACCCCCGTAATATCATATAAAAATTTGCTATGGCGTAACCTGGCAACAATGGCAAAGCAAATTCGACTGGTTATTTTATGTGTGCTATATGACACTTGAACGCATGCAATCGAATGTTATGGAATTCGTGTGTTTTCGGAAAATCTTTCGAAAAGCATATAGAAGTAGCAAAAACATACGTCACAAAGACATGGAATGGGATGCGTTCGAGTTTATTTTTTTTCTGACAACGGAACATCTGTTTTACGAAAATAACAAAAGAGAATAGAAAATAGAATTGAACTGAACGCATCATGTGAGTTTACAGAATAACCCGGTTATTAGGGCAAAAGCGGAGCAAATGTGATTAATACACAATATATCGTTATTCCTATTAAGCGCGGCTTTTCCCAAATTTACGCCTAAAATTATGCCTCCAACTCTCAGGAATTTTCAAACAATTCTACAATTGTACATTACTTCTAAATTTTGCGTATGCATAATTCTCATATTTATTGTTATATAAATGCAAGACTTTTGGAGTCAGTGAAACAGCTGTTCAGTTGTCAAAAAGAAGGCGAATAAGGTAATATAAACATTTCTCGGATGCGTGATTATAGATAAAATTTAAGGTCGGTGAAAGCGTATTATTATGGTGTGTGTCGTTCCAACATTGAATTTTCGTACCGAATTTCTGTCTGTTTACGGCATAAGGCTTTCATCGCTACAATCAGCGAACTGATTGTGTCCAGTCTATATGCATCTAACATATTTGGAACATCATTACCGATACGCAAAATCGCCCCTATTTTTGACGTTTTTTGTTGTTGTTGTTGGTGTTGTTGCAAACGAAAAAACAACAAAAATTTTTTCGAGCTCGCTTAATTTCCGAGAAAAAGGTACTTGAAGTTGAAAATCCTTTAGGCTATATCTCGTAAACTAAACGCAGTAGCTGTATAGCATAGCATTTAAATTGTAGGTAATGATAATATCTTTCATTCGTGTCATTAATTTTTTTTTCGAAAAACTTTTATTTTTCAAGAAAATTAAACATTTACATTTTCAGTACTTTTTTCTCGGGTTTATATTTTTTTTTTCTTTCTAAAATATATAATTAACCCCAGTAAAAATTAAAAAAATTAACCCCAATATTTAGAAATAAAGGCTTTCTAGCTTTCTGCGCATATTTTTTTCACCAAAATCGATGCATTAATTGCGGAGAAAACACATTTTAAAGCTCAAAACTACTTATGTATAGGCCCTTATTTGCAGAACGCAACACATACCGTGATCCTGTGTTTTCACACGGTAACACTTCACCTCATACGATAACACTTAACAACTATGTAATTGTCGTGTGATTTACACATCGGAATGAAAATGTGGTGATATTTATAAAAATTTTGCTATATATTTTTTAATAAATATTGATCGTTGTATACTTAAAAATTGGAACATATTTACATGATCGTACTAGCTCTGCTTTTTTATATTTGTTGTTGTTGTGCTCTCTTCCTGATCCTAAAAAACATAAAATTAATTCCCGCTGCCTTCTGTGGGCGGGGCTGATGGCTTTTGAAATTTGGTATAAAATATCTAAACCTAAACCGCAAGCCTGTATAAATATCTATATTTCATGTAAAAAGTTATTTTATCGAAATTATAATAGTTTTTGAATTAAACGAAATTTTAAAATTCCACTACTTCTCTTCCAACAAATTGTTTTAATCGCGCGATTTTTCTTAAAAACTTTTCTGTTTTGAGATAGCGCCGCAGGCGAAAAATTTTTAAGAAAAATCGCGCGATTTTTCTTAAAAATTTTTCTGTTTTGAGATAGCGCATGCAAATTTTGTCCGAAAGTAAACAAGGTTATTTTCATAAAAATTTATGTACCAGAATATGTACCAGAATAGTTTATCAGACCATGCGTTTTGAATGCAAACAAGCCTGAAAATTTATGTGAATGACAAGGGCGAATGTTTGAACGCAACCATGGTTGCTTAGATAGCGATTATAGAAACGGGACAAATTGGAAGTAAATCAAGTGTAAAATAGGCTTTTTTATCACAACATTGAACTTTTCAGAATGAATTTTCTCGTAAATTAATGGATCAATTTTTATGAAAAAAAACGTGTAGAAAGGTCACAAGGTACTGTTTTGAAATATGGACTGAATGAAGTATGGTATGTATACATTATTTGGATAAAAAAATTAATGAATAGAAAACAAAAAAGTAGTCAAAATAAAATGAAAGTTTTCGAGAAATATTTAATTGTTTGGGTAAAAAACAAATGGTGGAATATAAAAAGGCGTTAAAAATGTTTATAAAGATGTATATTTGATAACATTTGGTTGTATGGTTTATGAGATATTTCCAATTTTTTTTGAAAATTAAAACGGTCATAATTCTTAAAATAAAAGTGATTGATAAATTTTTTTTGTTATTTAGTGTTAATTGGATCACATTAAGCCCACGAAGTCGTATGAAAATTATTGGAGAGTGTGTACAGCGGTAATGATAAGCCACATATTTAAACACTCATCGCCCTATTGAGCGATCTCATTGCGTTCATGCTATTATCAGAGCCAACAGCCATCTATCCAATAATGTAGACATTAAATATTGAGTGGATTTTATTTAAAATAAATAAAACAAGAATAGGGTGATCACTTCGAATTACATATCTACTAAATGTACTAGTCCAACATAGATTTGTTGCCTAGAGGGGTGTTAGTTTTTGTTTTGCAAACAAATGCTGATAAACAATCGAACAGCTGACGTATTTTAAAACGTCAAAAATTTCGATGTGAAATGCTAATTGATTAGATTTTATTCTGCGATTTGTGAATACTAAATAACGAATTAGAAAAACATAATTGATAGTACAATGGCCTCGCCCAGGGAAACGGGAGAAATAAATGCTATACTACCAAATTTTCTAAATATCAGTGATTCATATGCGAGCAATTTAGACAGCGAGAAGAACGTAGAAGAGGAGACACCCATTTTCACTAAACGCAAATTATTGCTTCGGATTCCCCAACAATATTTAGGCAACATATTACATTTGACAGTATCAAAAAATTGGTTGTCCTGCCTTCTTACCGGGCCTCCACAGACAACATTATTGCGCTTCTTCCTTCCGCGAGCCATCCCACCTTCCGGTAGGCCGAGTGTCTGTGATTGTCTACTAATTTGTATTTATTTTTGCCGGTTCTCATACAGAAATCTCTTTTGAAAAATATTTGGCTGGCTATAAAGTGTCCAAATTGTTTGTCGATCACACCGGCCATCACCTGCTTGCTTCCTTAGTTCCAAAATCACTAGGATTATCTGCAGATTTTCTCTATATTCATGGCGATGGTTCGAAAATACGACGAATTGAGAAATTAAAAGACCATGAAATAACAGCTGTTGCTTTCAATAAATACATGGGAACCGAATCGAGCACTGGACCAATTTTGTTGGGTACAAGCCGTGGCCTAATTTTTGAGACAGAATTGACGCAGGAAACAGAAAAGCTATCGTACTGTAAGCAAGTATGTGATTGTTTGTTATATGCTATACTACTATAAATCTTGTACCATAAATTCAAGGGTAATAACTAAAGCAGTTGTTGTGATACTTTTACTCACACATATGATTTCGAAATATTTTTATGTTATGAATATTTATCGTTTCCTATAATGTTGCATTATTCATAATGGTATTCTTTTTACGATAGTTTCTTTAATGGGAATTCCCTTTCAGGTCTACGATCTTGGAGTTGGTCGGCCTAAGTATCCCATCACTACCTTAGAATTGTTTCATCCGGTCGACTCTGGTCTATACGTCGTTATCGCTTCTACAGTTGACTGCATTTATACGTTCCGGGAATCATTTCGGTATGAGGAAAAATTTTCAATGCAATTATTATTCGCAGCTTATGTGAGTGGCCTAAGCATTCCGCATAGTATTAAAGAACCCACGGACTTTCCTTCTTCCGTACTGCGTTTCTTTGCACAACCGAATGAGAAGCAGCCTACGCGTTGGGCTTGGCTATGCGGTGCAGGCATTCGCACAGGAATGGTAAGTATCAATCTATTGGTGAAATAATATTTTACCCCAATGTTTACGTGGTACGATTTGTTTTTCAATTTTGCATGCAGGTATCATTTAATGAATCTGACGAGCTTATACTGAAAGGTGACGATATTATTTCTCTAGATTTTGAAGAGAAAAAGCACCTTTCTTATGAAGAACGTCGACAGAATCTTCCAAAGTCATTTATACTTACCGAATACCATGTTTTGCTTCTATACCCTGACCATATTACTGGTATTTGCCTATTAAACGGTGAAGTTATCTACGAGGAGTACTTTCACGAGAAATTGGGAAAGCTTTTGAATATTGTGCGGGACACATTTACTGGATCAATATACATTTATACTGACAAAGCTATTTTCAACTACAGAATTACTAACGAGCAACGTAAAATTTGGAAGATATACCTTCAAAAAAGAGATTATGAAATGGCAGAAATCTACGCTTCTGAAAATCCTGAGCAATTAAATGTTGTTTTTACTCAGAAAGCTGACCAAGCCTTTGCTCAAGGAAATTACGAAATGGCTGCAGAAATTTATGCCCAAACACAGAAGACTTTCGATGAAATTTGTTTGAAATTCATGGATCTGGAAAACAAATTACCGTTGATTAGCTATATTCAACGCCGATTGGAGAAAATTAACACTGACTGCACGGAGGAATTAACCGCACTTGTACTTTGGGTAATGGATATTTATATGACTCAAATAAATCTACCCAATCAGGATATAGCGCAACGTCAGAAATGGCAAAAAGCATACGATGATTTCATTACGCAAGCTCGAGTTAATAAATGCATAAGCAATAATTATACTGTATTCTACAATGTTCTAGCGGAACACGCTGATGCGTCGAATTTAGCAAAATTGGCGCAAAACAACCAGGATTATGAAACTGTTCTGATGCAGCAATTTAATAATAAACAATACTCTGCGGCATTAAAATCTTTAGCCGCTTATAAAGATCCAGATTTATTTTATAAATATTGCCCCACACTCATGGCGGAAATGCCAAAAGAAACCATAGAAGTTCTAAAGATGCAAGGGCGAAAATTGGAAATAGAACGCTTGGTACCTGTACTAATAACCATCGATAGTCCATTGCACATTCAGGAAAGCATAAAATATCTGGAATACGTAATCTACAATCTGGCCGAAAGCAGTCAAGCAGTACACAACTACCTTCTGCGTCTCTACGCCGAACATAAGCCAGATAATTTAATGGCTTATTTAGAAAATGAAGGCCACGACCTCTCGCTAGTACATTATGAAACCAACTATGCCCTTAGTGTCTGTTTGGAATTTAATGCAAAGAAGGCTAGTGTTTTTTTGCATTGCTTGTTGGAAATGTGGTCGGCAGCAGTTGAACTGGCTCTCAGTTTCGACCTGCAGTTAGCCAAGGACACAGCATCCAAGCCGAGAGAAGAAGCTTTGCGCAGGAAATTATGGCTAAGAATTGGTAATCTTGCTAGGGGAAATGTTATATAATAAATTTAGTTTAATTATTGATTAATATTGCTTTTTTCCAGCCCATCATGATATCAAGGGTAAGAATGATGTTGGAAAAGCTATTCAAATGTTAGAAGAATGTGATTTGCTTCGAATCGAAGACCTTCTGCCATTATTTTCGGACTTCGAAAAAATTGATGATTTCAAAAAGCCAATTTGTCTCGCTCTAAAAGTATGTATCCAAAAAAACGATACTTATAACAAAAGGATCAGAAATTTATCCTATTCTCCCTAAAATTTTTATAGTTCTTGTATAAGGCCGTCATAAATCTTTATTATTATTTTGTATTGGTATTATTTTGTAGTTTTTATACTTTCCTGAGACTAATACGTGTCAGTGCTTTATGAATGCAATTACAAAGAGAACGAATATTTTTATGTAGTAACATATTATTCTCTTCCTGTATTTAGGAATACAATTTGAAAATAAAAGATTTGAAACGTGATATGGAGGAGTACTCTAAGCAAGCAGATCTTGTACGAAAAGATCTTCAGTCTGTACGCGAGCGCAGCATTCGCATTGAAGCTCATGAACCGTGCGGTATTTGTGAATCTTACTTACTAGTGAAACCATTCTTTGTATTTCCCTGCGGACATAAATTTCATAGTGATTGTCTAGAAAAGCAAATTACTCCAATGCTAAGTTCTGATAAAAGCCGAAAATTGACTATGCTGAAGCAACAACTGGAATCATTATTGACTCAATCTACAGCTACAGGCCAATCTCACAATCAATATAAAGTTCGCGAAAGAATTAAATATGAAGTTGAGCAAATTTTGGCAACTGACTGCATTTATTGTAAGCATATGATTGAAACAATTGACCAACCTTTTTGTGAGGACTGGGATCAAGTGAACGTTGATTGGGAATAATAACCTAAGGATACTTTGATATGTTTAGAAAATTTAAAGGCATCATATAAATGAGAAAATTTTTTTTTATTTTTGATAAAAGTACTCGTACAATATGTACAGTATAAATATATGATCACATTAATAAGGAGTCATTATTTATTATTTTTTTGAAGATGGAGCACCAATATCTTCATATTCATTAAATCTTCATAAAATATTCAATATTCAAAACTTTCATATAAAATTTAATTTTATTCCAGTTAATTGTATTCGTTTTATAACTTTAAGACATTATTTTAGGTAATTTAATTGTTTTCTTTAGAAATTTTGATTGACTTTTCATGCTTGCAAATACAATTATAAAAAATATGTAATTATCTAATAGAGTATTCTAATAAATAGTGCAAATTATACAACCTAACTAAAAAGTACACGTCAGTCAATAATCTGCATTTGCAACTCATTGCTAACAAATTTTACGGCTGTTCTGAAAACAGCTTCCTGTATCGAAGCATTATTCAATATGAGCGGTATTAGCATGGCTAAGTCTGTTGGATGGAATTCGGCCAATGCCCTTTGTACGTGCTGAACTAAGCGTTCACGTTGACCGTCACTCAAATTCAGAATGACTTCGCCCAACGGAAGGAAGCTTCCTATGAATTAGGAAAAAAAATTGAAACGATAATATAAAGGAATATTTATTCAACACCCACCGCTAGTCGCCTTATACGCAGCAACACCACCAGCAGCTCCACCAATGGCAAGGCCCATTGGGCCCATCAACAATCCACCCACAAAACTGCATGCAGCACATATCATTGCTCCCTTTCCTGCTTGCTTCACCGTAACTCGTGCATTGCGTTCATCTGCGATGATTGCAATTGCTTTTATTAATTCTCGATTATCAATTGGCATTTCACTTTTTACGCACTATTTTTTTAAATTAGAAAATTAAAAGAATTAAAGAGCCTTGACTCAGAAATAAAGCGAATGCACAGCCGTTGCCAAAAATCTTATCTCTACTCGTTACCACCACATTTATAATACCCCAACGCTATTGCAAAACCCCAAAAAATTATTTGTAGTTTTTGCTTAAGTCAAACAGACTGCATTGGCGCTAATACATGAGCGCACCGTGTATTTCTGGGCCCCCGGAAGAATTAAACAAATTTGTTTTTATAATATTCATTTTAAGCATAAATGAAGAGAAAAATCTCACATTCCGCGGGGAAATCATACGCCATGTTAAAGTTGTTGCTTATACGATTCTGCACTCAATTTAAGACCAGAAAAATAACAATGTTGCCCAACAATACTATGAATAAGAGAAGGCAAGAAGAAAATTTTAGTAAATCACATGTATAGTATGCGTGAACCAAAACCCCATTAAAATAGGCGTCAAATCGCTTTTTGAAATGACGAATTGAGAATGCTGCGGTTTGAACACCACATTGGTCGTTGTTAAGTTAAATCCATTTACATTCTGCGGGAAACGTTCAACGAAGACATGTTTATAAATAAATTTCAAATTTAACTAAGCAAATCGGATTATCGATGTAATTTCACTGGAAAAATGTTGAAATGTGATGAAATTCGGTATACGGCTATAGAATACGAATATTATTATATAAGGGATAATAATTAATAATTTTAAAAATAACATTAAACATTAAACATGCTAACATTATTATTATATTAATTTTTTATTGATGTTTAATTTAAGAAAAAAGTAAGAAAATTTAAAGAAATTATTTCATGATGAGCTAAAATAAATTAATTACCAAATTTTGCAAACACTTCACAACATTATAGTACTACAATTAAATTAAAGTTCAAAGAAAATTTTCGTCTATTGTATAAAATCATATTTATTGTAAAACAAGATTGTGAGCTTCCGCTTGGACGAATCTCATAAAACATACACACGTAATATAAATTTGTAATGTAATATATGTAATTTTAATCCGCAATAATATGTGGACGGAACAGACCTCATTTAAAACAACATTTCCCTTGTCTGGGATAATTTACATCTAATAATTCACCTTAAATAAAATTCTACTCAAAAAATTATACACATGGTATAGTATAGTATAATACTGGAGGCGCCAAGCCCAATTGTTTTATGAATAAGGTGTGGCAGAGCAAATAAGGTGTGGCAGTATTTAGTAATTTTGCCCATTTTCAATCCCAAATAGCCAAATATAATTACAGAATATCCATGCAAAATTTCATGGAAATATCTTGTTCCTTTCGGCTGTCATCGCGATTTCCACAGGCAGACAGACTGACAAACAGACTAGGTATATCCGTCTGTTCGTCAGTCTGTCTGCCTGTGGAAATCACGATGGCAGCCGAAATTAACGAGATATTTCCATGAAATTTTGCATGGATATTCTGTAATTATATTTGGCTATTTGGGATTGAAAATGCGCAAAATTACTAAATAATGCCACACCTTATTTGCTCTGAAATAAAGTAATAATAAATCGATTCAGAAGGTAGTTCTGAGAGTGAATATATATACTTTTCTACTAAGGCATAATCTAATTTCTGCATTTTTTAACACAAAGCTTGATATTGTGTCATATTTTCAGAAATAGTTACACATATACATAGTAAGATATATATATTAAGTACAATACAAGTATATATTTGAATATACTTTGTACATAAACAAATAATTATAGAGAGAAACCGTTAAAAAAGGAGTCTGTATATATAAGATTGGTAAATGAATTTAAAGAAATAAAGCTAGATTAGTTGTAATTTGTACTCCGCATTGTTAGGGAAAAAGAAATGAAAATTCCTGATGATGTGAGAATTTATATAAATTGGCACCAGTGCTTAACAAAAATTTATGTATATTTCATTATTTTTAAGGTTATTTGTGGAGTTTGCGATAAATGTTTCTGTTGTCCCGACTGTCGTTTCAAACACGAAATTAAGTGTCACGCAATTAAAGTGCGTAAATTAGCAATAATGCCGAACGACCAATGTTATAATAATTCTAAGGATGACAACGCTAGCGGAAATTGCATCGATGCCAATCACGCAACTACTATATATTTATTTTGTCCGATATGTGCAAAGAGACCACTTCTACTAAAGGAAGCGATGTATTTTGAAATGCTGGAACATATAAAAGCGAATCATTTGCCACTGAATTGTCAGAAGTGTTTTAAGGTAGATAATGAATAATAATTTAAAATTAAATTAATTTAATCACATTTTCAAAAAATTGTATTAATAATATTTCCAAATAGATTTATACTACCATTGAAGATCTAAATGAATTTTCAAAATGCGTACAATCGCAAAAACTTTGTACGGAAGAAGGAAATCTTGAGAGACCGATATCTCAGGATCAAGCTTCCAATCGGGATGATCGAACTAATGTAATTCAAACAACAATAGCCACACAAACTTCACCTCTACCGGCGAAACAGAATGAGTTTGATAAATTGACTGATATAACTCCTATCTCCATGATAAATTTACGCTTGAAATCAAAAACTAAAATTACACACGAGGAATTCATAAGCGATAGTGTGTCATCCATACGGAATATATCATCGATTAATAACTCTTCCGGTACACGAAGTATTGGAATTTTATCAAATAATAGTAAAGGAACTTTAGTGCGTACGACATCGACACCTCTTCAAACGGAAATTATCATCACTAAACCAAAAGAACGAACTTTCAACGTGTCCACTGCTGTATCGAGTATTTATAATAGTGGAAATGAGACGGAGGGTAGTAGTGCACCGGTTCATCAAGCAGTTGGGTAAATTTGAATTTGAATTTTAAACAATATTGTAATATTTGTATAAAATCGAAATCGTAACGATCTTGACGTCTCGTCTCGTCTTTCGGATTATTCAATACTGCTACGAGTAACGTTTAACGAGTAACGAATAATGAGCATAGCTATATCAAATAGTAAGAAGACTACTGGAGAGGCGAGACGAGATTATTTGAACCCTGGAATAATCACAATATTTTATTTATTGTTGAAAATATTTCGCAAAGTTTGCCTTGAATGTCTCTTAAAGGGTTGAACTAATTCAAAACATTCAAAATCAACGTCTAGTAGAAATGAAATCGTTAACAATAATAAAAGGCAGTCAAATATCCCATACTTTTCAAGTTTTCTTTTAGAGATATTGCATTGATTAATATGCTTATTCCAGCGTAATCACTTTCAAGTCTTATTAGTTATCTTCCAGTTGCCTTTTAACTGATGCAGTTAACTGTTGTAGTTGAAAGGCCACTGGAAAATGATAGACAATACATGAAGGTGACTCTTGTAATCATGGAAGTGTATAAAATATAGTTGATATTCCTTTTACATTTCAAAGAACGCCCTCACACCAATCACAAGAACTTAATCGTTTTCGCAAAACCGGAGCAGGTCGTTCCAAAATTCCTCCGGTAACCCCGTTACGTCAGATCATGTCGCGAAGTGTACAGAAAGCAATCGCTGAGCATGGGCGTGCAGCACAAGAGGGTTTAAATCGTCGAAAAATATTTGAATCCAGCGATGGCAGTTTAAACGGTATGTGCGTAAAGAATTGACGAATTGCCGCGTGTTGTGAAATCAATTTTTCTATTTTTTTCAATAATAAGCCGTCGATCAACAATATGGAAAAGTGGGAATTAGTTTAGGTAACAGTTCACCATTGGATTTACGTTTATCTCCGGCTTTACGACGACATTGTAATAATGACTTTGGCAAAAATAATTTTACATCAATTAATTACCAAAATTATATGAATGCATTGCAACCACAAAAAGAGATATTCTATTCCTCTCAGAAAACAACAACTACAGAATCGATAGTTATAACGCGACTGCATAATATGGCTGATGAAGTTTTGAAAAGTCGTGATAAAGGACATTCGATAAAAGACAATAACAATAAGAAACAGACATACAGTGTCTTAAGTTGTGATAATATCAATCAATCTGTAGCAATTGATAATTCCTCCAACTCTAATACTCTTTATCAAACTTGTCGAAGTGTCGAAATCATTACATCGACCGAGACGAAATCGCTGAAGTTTGGTAGAGATAGCTATAGCTCGACAGAACAAAAACCGGCTGGGGAACCGGTTGTGTCCGGTGATCAGGGATCAAGTTTTTTAAATGCCGGTACCGATCATCTAATTCTTATAACGCCACGAGCTCGTATTAAAGGTCCCATTATCAAGAAAAATCATATAGTATTTGAAACTCCAAGCATAATTGAAGCATCGAGTCCATTTCAAGAAGTCTTTTATACTCCACAATCCAGTCCAGCCAAAAAAGAGCCTCTAGATTCTACAATTGATACGATCGAGGAAATAACCGACAGCGATAATTTTGAAAAATTACAAAAGCCTCCAGCAAATTGTTCTCCATTAGCGCAACAACCTCCTTTGCGCAATTGCCGCATTGAAAATATTATTGATAATGCATTAAATGACATTGACGATATTCCCGTAGAAGGAAAAGAAACTAAAAAACAAGAAAAGGAAACAGAAAAATCGCCAACGGCTGGAAATTCTAAAAGTAACGGTAACGGCTTATGGTCATTGATGGCATCTGTAATACGTTTGCCGTCCTTGACTGGAGAACAAACGAGTTCTAATCCTATTGCAAATTCGTTAATCAAACGATGCTCGTCGATTGCAGGTAAGTCAATGCAGGCAGGAATGAATTCAAAGATTGTCTTATATCGACTGACTCCTTTCATTAACTACTAGGTTCGATTGTCCGTTCCAAACCTCCTGCCGAAGATGATTCATTTCAATCATTAAAACGAAAACGTACTTTTACGATGGATTCTTCTTCAAATTCAAATTCAAGTCAATCATCATTAAATCAAAGTGTCATCTATACAACAAATAGCTCAACATCTAAACGTTTTCGAATTCATGGTAGAAAACCGATTCAACGAATGCGTTTAAACAGTTAAAGCTTGACTTATTTTGCATAATCCTGCGAATTTTACTGACTGCAAATATTTTAATTTATTCTATTAATTCATCCATTAAATACACGGGCCTCTTTTCAAACTCTCAAGCGATTATGATTGTTCGTTTTCTTTTGTTTCAGCTCGTCGTTTGAAACTGCTAATGTGAATCCCGAAAGACAAACGATTGTAAGAATTGCATTGAATTGAAACGGGACTAAACTCAATTAGTTAGGGTAGACTGTTTCTCATAAAAACGTAAGAATTTCGTCTCCGAAAAAATATACCATCAGTGATATTACAGGTGTGTTTTGATTGGAATGATACAGGGTACGAGAAAGGCAAACTATACAAACGAAAACTGTCTTAAATTTCAAAGATCGCGTCTTTATTCGCCAATCGTTTCGTTTGGTTTCTAATACAAACGATCAAGATTCAGCAATGGATCGAATGATTTAATTTAACATCGCTTTAAAAAAACTATTCCATAAATGAAATAAAAATCATAATTTTATATCATATTCAAATTTTTTTTTGACAGCAATACCACTGAAGAGCTACAAATTGGTCGAGTTCAGAGAATTATTTAAAATTAGAACAAAAACAATAAATCATATATAGCAGAAATTAATACAAATAAGACTTTCCCACGTATATGAATATTTTAGAATACGCTCTAATATCTCCTCCCCTCGCAATTTCTTTCCAGCAAAACATTTTCTTAAGTAACGCATGAAATCTGACAACTTAATTACGAGAACGTCTAGTTCAACGATCTTGTGTCTTAAAATCGTCTATAATAAACGATTTGCAAGAATTATCTAATAAAATTCAATTGGAAATTATCAATCGAATCAAATCCAATTGAGCCATTAATTATGAAAATGAACAAATTGCTGTTTTATTTACTGGTTTTATTTACCACTACAATTTTTACTTCACGTATATTCTGTGGATTTTGAAGGGTTTGATCTCTAAAATGAATGGAAATCACGCTAAGTTAATAGTTTATATATTCTCAGCACTCTTTTTTCGTTACGTGCACTTCTTCCCCGTTTAAATGAAACGGACAAATTAATAAAAATCTTGATATATAAGATTTTACTGAGATTGCCGAATTTATCAGCCAGATTAATTAAAACATTCTAAATTATTGCCTTTATCGATTAATTTGTTGCTTTTTTATGATACGCCTATGAAGGTTTTAAGATTAAAAGTGACCGAAAAAATGTTCGAAAAAATGAGCCATCAAATGGATACCCTTATCCATTTATACCCTTCTATTTACGCCATTAATTGCATTTATTTATTATATAAGTCATTAAATGAAGTCGACTTCATTTAATGACTTATATAATAAATAAATGCAATTAATGGCGTAAATAGAAGGGTATAAATGGATAAGGGTATCCATTTGATGGCTCATTTTTTCGAACTTCGAGTTTGTAGAATTCATTTGGAGAATTAAGCGTATCATCAGAAAGAGCATGAATAATAGTATCCTTTTGTTTCTGTTTACCATAATTGTCTTACTGGTTTCTGTGAACGGTAGACGTTTACTACCCGAGCTTGAAGGACCACCAAGAAATATCACATCGGTGAGTAAAAGCTTCATGAGATCATATAGATTTCTAATGATTACACCATCCTCAGTGGGATCGCATTATCGCTCACGGTTATCCGGCCGAACGCCATATAGTGGAAACCTCCGATGGTTATATATTAAGTATTGTACGTATTCCTCATTCATCCAAAGAATCTGATATTAAATCGCCGCCGACTCGTCGACCTGCAGTTCTTTTAGCACATGGATTATCAAGCTCTTCGGATATTTTTCTATTGCCGGGACCGGATAATGGATTGCCTTTTCTATTGGCCGATGCGGGCTACGATGTTTGGCTTGCAAATGCTCGAGGAAATACATACTCGAAGCGTCATCGCAAGTTGTCACCATCTACACGGAAATTTTGGGAGTTCGGATGGCATGAAATCGGCGAAATCGATACGGCCGCCATTATAGATTACATTTTAGATTTAACCGAAGAGAAGAAGATTCATTTCATCGGTCATTCACAGGGTAGTGCGGTCTATCTCGTGTTGATGTCTATGCGCCCGGAATATAATGATAAAATTAAGACAGCCCATCTATTGGCACCGGTAGCCTATCAGGGTAACAGCAAACACTTTTTGTTCCAAAAAACTGCACCCTTTATAGGCAAACCCGGAAAATGGAGTGATTTTGTTATGAATCGTGAATTCTATCCCGGTAATGCATATCTGCAGAGATTCCTCGACACTGTTTGTGGAGGTGATACTCGTCTACCAAAAATATGTCGAAAATTACTATTTTTGGTCGAAGGAAATGAACTGTCGAATCTTAATGTAGTAAGTGAATGATTACAGCCTTATTAAGCATTCCCCCTACTCTTTCAAAAACCACTTTTTTGAAATCTATAGTGCTGAAGCGAACAAAGATACAGATTACAGCATTTAGATATACATCTAAATTTCCACCGTTACTTTTTTTGCATAAATATATTAAAGCAATATGTAAACATCGACTGCTCTCTACATAATCTTGCATATACCTCCAGCTTCACTTCCACCCCTTCCCAAATGTTAATTTTAAGAATTACCATACTTCATTTCGAGAAAGAAACCTAAAACGAGTATTGTTGTGAATATTTTTCAGACGCTGCAACCTCTACTTTTCGAAACCCATCCCGCTGGCGCATCTACCAATCAGCTTTTGCATTCCACCCAGCTCTACACTACAGATAAATTTCAACAATTCAATTATGGGTCGAAAAAAAATATGAAACTCTACGGCCAGAAAACTCCACCAGACTATAAACTCAACAAAATAACGTCCTCTGTTTACATATACTACAGCGATTACGATTATCTCTCAACGACCGCGGATGTTGAGAGGCTGGCGTCGGAATTGCCAAATCTTCAGTTAAAACATCGCGTCACTCATCCAAAGTGGGGACACCTGGATTTTGTTGTAGCTCTCGATGTGAAACGTGAAATCAATGATTTAGTTGTACAAATTTGTAAAGAACATGATAAATTATATAATAATGCTAAATAAGAACAAGTAACAATGCTTGACCCGACCGAAACTTAATTACTCTACAACCGTAATATATATTTATAGTATGACGGTCCTTTTTCTTGATTAGTTTAAACTCATCCTCAACACAATTCACCTCAAAAACGTTCACACATCCTACAGTATACTAATACACCTGCTCCACCCATTTATTACGAATTACCCCATCCAATTGAAATTATTACGAAGTGGGTGTGATTCTTATTCGACCTCAGCCATTCAATACTAAAGAGCTTATAAAAATAGAGAATATTTGCAACAAATTTCATGAGAACATCTTATTTCGTTCTCCTGTAATCGAAATTTCTGCACCCAAACAAACAAATGGACCGAGCTAAATCGTCTCAGGAAATCATTCAGAGGCAAAATTAATACACATTTTTAAAACACCTGTCATACCACCTCTAATGCGTTACAAACGGAGGAACAAACTTAATATACCGTAAGCCTACAGATGTAGGGTATACTACATTCATTTCAGTCAAATGTATAATTAAGCGAATTCGAATAACGTTTAATATTCAAAACAAAGCGAGATGAAACGTTCAGTTTTCCCGCCGGAGACAGGACAACAGCGAGATAAATAGCAGAGATAAACAGATGGGATACTCGCATTAATCATAGGAAATTGGTACAAGTTTCACTCAAAATTTGTGGCCACGCCAACGACACTTACAGGTGCGTTCTTGCACTGGTATCGATTCTAAGGGGGCTATAGGTGAAAAGCGATTGAAAATTTGTATGAATTCATTGAACATAAAGTATATTATTTTTTGTTCTTTAGTCTTTTGATAAGTAAAATGTTATTATTCGGTACTCAAAAACTCAAAATTAATACAGTTAGCATTTATTCCATTACAATAAACGAGAAACCAAATTACAATTAACTTCTCCGGTATAAAACGATGCGCGGGTAATTGTATATTACTGTAATAAATCTGGTGGTAATTAATATTAATAATTATATATTTCACATTCGTCCCGGTGTCTTAAAATAAAGTCTACCAGCATTGTTTATATTTGGTGAAAACTACATAGAAATAGAAGCTGGGCATAATTTTTTCAACACGCTCGATAACAATTATGGCTTTATACTCGTTAGCAAACGCACAACAAACATGAACAACATCGACTGAGTTCTCACACAATGTGTCCATGAAGTCAACACACTATAAAAAATGACCATTATAACCAATATATAATTTACAGCAGCGAGTGTCCTATTTCTTTATCTTTGGCGATATTTCGCGAACTGTCACAGTTGCGACCAAAGATAAAAATTGCGACCGGAGATTAATTCATTAACCCTACTTTACAAAAAAACAAAACCAGAGTTGCATATTCAGGAGTTTCCTTTCTCTTTATATCTCTGCAAGGATGCTACATCAAAAAGACATTGATTATGAGGTAAGCTACGAACGCAAACGCATTATCTTATTAAGGCATAGTTTTAATTTGTTTGTGTAATCAATCGGAAAAAATCATATCTAAATGTCAAAAAAGATGAGCAAGGAATGGGTTCCCATTATATTTGTTGTTGCCGTTTCTATAATGCTGCCAATTTTGAATATACCTTGTAAAAGGGAGACCAGCATAATTTTAACGGCGTTATAAGATGTATACCTATGATAAAAGGAACACATCTGAGTGATTATCAGTAAAAATTATTTAAATATAAATCAATTATCCTCATCTTCTTATTCCTGTTTGATGGTAAAACATTTTGGAAAATGACAGCGGAGAGCGCGTTAAGTTTCTATGAGATTTTATTAATATACATTCAATATGACATTCAAAAAGGTACAATTCTAAATAATGAAAATTGGCAGCACTTTTTCACGGTATGTGTGCTTTTGACAATATGATTACGATACAAATTTTTCTGATAATATCTGGCCTGTGAAGCAGAATAAAATTGATTGTGTGTTCATTATAATTAACAGCGTTTAGCATTGCATCAAATTATCTCTTCAAAAAATTGAAAACCCGTTATGTCTTTATCGAGTATTTTGCCATCTCCTGCCAACCCAGTTTGGGACAGGGAGGATGACCGCCGTGCGATTGCTAAAGGTGTTCCTAAAATTGGGGCGCTGGTCTCTGCAAAAATAGCTGCGCCACCATATGGACAAAGAAAAGACTGGGTACCACGAACCGATGCTGATTTCGGAGATGGTGGTGCATTTCCCGAAATTCACGTGGCACAGTATCCGTTGGGTAAGCAAAAATTGTAAAACTCATTTGCTTGTTTTATATACATACATACATTGGTAATGCTTCATATATTCACAGGCATAGGATGTCCTTCAAACTTGAACAAAAAGTCGAATGCGCTTGCAGTTCGTCTGGATGAAAAAGGCAGAATAAAATATGACGCTATCGCCCGACAAGGCCATGGAAAAGATAAAATTGTGTACTCATCAATAACACAACTGTTGCCAGCAGAAGTACTCGCCGACGATGCGGAGGAGCTACAACGTCCAGATGCAGAAACCATATCCGAAACAACTGAGGAAACACGTAGAGCTTTAGAAAAGCTAACCAATCAGAAAATAGCTTCAGCTATGCCCGTACGCCATGCTGAAAAATGTCAACCAGCTCAATACATACGTTACACTCCCTCCCAACAAGGTGATGCATTCAATTCTGGCGCCAAACAAAGAGTTATACGGATGGTAGAGGCCCAACAAGATCCAATGGAACCGCCTAAATTCCGAATCAATAAGAAGATACCTCGTGGACCTCCTTCCCCACCTGCTCCAGTTCTACATTCGCCTTCGCGTAAGGTAACTGTAAAAGAGCAAAAGGAATGGAAAATACCGCCGTGTATTTCAAATTGGAAGAATGCAAAAGGTTACAAATGATATCTTTACATATATTAATTGATAAAAACTATAACTAAGAATTATTTTTTTAGGGTATACTATACCATTGGACAAACGTCTAGCAGCTGATGGTCGTGGTCTCCAGCAAGTTCACATTAATGAGAAATTCGCTAAAATGGCCGAGGCTCTATACATTGCAGATCGAAAGGCTCGAGAGGCGGTTGAAGCTCGTGCACAATTGGAAAAGAAACTCGCTCAAAAGGAGAAAGAGAAGAAAGAAGATATGCTTCGAGTGATGGCGCAAAGAGCACGTGAGGAACGTGCTGGACTACGTAATCCTGATGATGGCGCCAATACAAGCGCCGAGGTACGAGAACGTAATGAATTACGTGCTGAACGGCATCGTGAGAGGCAACGAGATCGGAATTTAGCTCGTGCTGCACCGGAGAAGCGTACAAAACTTCAGCGTGAACGCGAACGTGACATATCGGAACAGATAGCTTTGGGACTGCCCGCGAAAACATCAAACAACGGCGAAACTTTGTACGATCAACGATTGTTTAATACAACGAAGGGTATGGACTCCGGTTATGGTGACGATGAAGTTTATAATGTTTATGATAAACCTTGGCGTGAGGGAACATCACTTAGTACACATTTGTATAGACCAAGTAAACAAATTGATAATGATATTTATGGAGCTGACTTGGATCGCATAATAAATACACAAAGGTTCGTGCCCGATAAAGAGTTTTCAGGAACCACACGCAATGCAGCCGCTCATCGAACAGGGCCTGTACAATTTGAAAAAGAAGAGGATCCTTTCGGTCTAGATCAATTCTTAAATATGGCTAAGAAAGCTCCGAAACGTGGAGAAGATAAACATGAGCGTACTAATAATAGCTCAGAGAAGAAGCGAAGAAAAGATTAGATGATTATAAAGATATTTCTCTCTTCTTATAAAACGTATTTATATCTTGTATTCCTCACCTTCGTGCCACTTAATCGTTTCGCTATAAGAGCTCGACAACTATGTGGAAAAAATGTTAAGAAAACAAATTTCCATTGAATTTTCGTGATTAGTTTTAGATTTATTTCGATTTACACCATCAGGTTGACATACAATGATTGGTATATATATATATATACCAAGTACTTGTTGAAATGAAAATATAATATTTTCTTTAAATATTCAAAATGAGAAATAATTAATTCCAATCGCTAGCCTGAATTAATCACCACTTAAAGTTTTTGGACTTGGAATCGAAAAGACAGTCATAGCCACCTATCAAGAATTACGCAGCAATTGGGGATTTATTTCTAATAACTGTAATTTTTGTAAGGCAAGATATACATTATTACTTTATGTTACTACTAAGTCGAGTTAGCAAGATAGCAAATAAAGTAGAATAAAATATGTAACTTGATTTTGTTTTTATGAAATTTATAAATGTCCTAGGACTAGCGGAGTTGTCTTAAATAGGATTAATACAGCCTCAACCAACATCCATTATGTGACCAAACCCCAGCACCAATGCTTGCCTCTTGACAAGACGTGAATCCTATCTAAACCTCTACCGAACCAGGCTTCACAAGCAAATGCTTAATCTTAGTTGAGGGACCGAATGGAGCCTTTTAATATGGTCGTTACTAAAAAATTATAATAACATTTAGGGGATATCGATGTTTTTATCTCAAACCTCAAGAGGGCCCAGCCGCGCCCTTATGGGGAAGAAATTTTTTTAACGTCCACCGAGGCAATTACGTTCTACAAAAGCCGAATTAAACTTCTTGTTTTCGATATTCTCCGCAATAAATATTTACCTCATCCGTCACCCCTTCTTATTAATGAACGTAAACCAAAGCACAATTTAATGTTATTTGCGTTTTTCTCAATTGGAAAAACAAAGTAAAAAATAAATCCCTTTAAATCAAACGTCATCAGTTCCCCGAATAACACCCATGACAAAGAAATAGCTTATATGCCACTGCTTAGAGTTGTCAAACAAATTTTAAAAACTATCACGGCCTAAAAGAAATTGAATTTCGCATGCAAATGCAGAAGTGAAATCATGGCGGTGGCTATTAAAAGGGCACTTCCTATATCGGAAATCACCGAAAAGTCCATTAAACCGGCAAAGAGAATACGCATTCAGGCGACAACTAAAGTGTGTGGTACCAAAGTTCTACCACTTGCCTCACTTCTCAATGATGCCGAACATAAAACGAATAGGGAGTTATTGGACCTTTTAGTTAAAATCGCTGATGAGTTAAATATCGCTGAAACCGATGTGATTGAAGTTTATAAAGCTATTCATAAACTCATCGATTTATTTCGGCAGGATATAGCTCAAGCCGATACGATGATACGTGTAAAAATACTAGGTCTCTTGGCTGATCTGGCCGAGATGCGCGTTGCCGAAGTTGTGAATATACTAATTGATGAAATCATCACAGTTTTGAAGCAGGAGCACTCTCAGAAAGTTATAGCACAAGGACTTCATAGTCTCCATAAAATTGGAGTCTGCAACATCCGGCAATTACCTTCGACACATGTTACGAAAATTGCATTTTTTGCGCAGCAAAATCTAACGTCGGAATCGCACCACACCCAAAAGAATGCCTTGATGGTGTTATCGGCATTTGCTGCGCTCTCGGATGCTAAAAAGGGCATAATTGATATTATTGGTCACTATGCAGATTCGCAGGATTCGGGTGTGAGAGCACAGGCTTTGCGTTCTATATTGTGTTTGGGTACGCGTGGTGTTCTACTATCACCAGTTTTATATCCACGTGCCGTGGATGCAATGAACGATGATTATGAATGCGTGCGCAAAGAGGCGCTTCAATTAGTTTTCCAATTGGGCATAAGCTTTCCCGATTATATGATCGAGAGCGCCGATGATGAAGATATGCGCTTAATAGATGCAGCTTTTGGTAAAGTCTGTGGCGCTCTCTGTGATCTATCAATTCAAATTCGGGTACAGGTAACTGGAAATGGATTGATATAATTTTGTGATCAAATGTCATTTATTGTCATTTTTTTACAGGCTGCAGAACTTTTGGGTGAAATGACTCAAGTTAGTTCGGAATTTCTTAACCAAACACTAGACAAAAAATTAATGAGTAATTTACGTCGGAAGCGTTCAGCTCATGAACGTGGTGCGCATCTTATCACAAGTGGACAGTGGTCGTCGGGTAAACGTTGGGGCGACGATGCACCTCAGGAACATTTAGACGCCGCTGGAATATCTCTGATTGCAAGTGGAGCATGCGGGGCTTTAATTCATGGATTAGAGGATGAATTTATGGAAGTACGAATCGCTTCAGTTGATTCTATGTGCAAGTTAGCTCTCTCTAATGCTGATTTTGCGATAACTTGCTTAGATTTTTTGGTTGATATGTTTAACGATGAAATTGAAGAGGTGCGATTGAAATCGATCTACAGTTTGACAGCAATATCGAAGCATATTGTTTTGCGAGAAGATCAGTTGGAAATAATGTTGAGCTCCCTTGAAGATTACTCGGTCGATGTTCGGGAAGGACTGCATTTAATGTTAGGCGCTTGTCGTGTTTCAACACAAGCTTGCTTACTAATGGTCGTACAGAAATTGCTCGATGTTTTATCTAAATATCCGCAAGATAAGATGTCTGCATTTGGATGCATGCGAAAAGTGGGTCAGAAACATGCAAATCTCTGTTTGTGTGTGACTTCACATTTATTACAAGTTCATCCGCTTTTCGATAGCGCGGAGCGCGATGTCGAAGATCCGGCATATTTATGTATTTTAATAATGCTCTTCAATGCTGCTGAACATGCGCCTCCAATAATTGGTTTGTTTCCTGATGTAACATTAAAGCATTATGCATACTTACGGGATGCTATGCCTCAGCTAGTTCCATATTTGCCCATTGAAGGCGTTTCAAGAAAGAAACCTTTAGAAAAATTGGGTGGTGCTACAACTTCACGTCAATATCTTGAGACTATCTTGACAAATATACAGGAAATTTTTACTATCGCTAAGAAACGTGTACCATTATTGACAACGGCGCAGAAAAATCTACAGAGATTGGGCGAAATAGATGCCGAACTCTTCGGCACCGCAAACTTTCTCGAGACATTTTTAACCGCACAAATTCAAATTGAACAGCTACAATGCTTTACTATGTCACAACATAGACGGGCTCCACTAAAGGAATCGCTTGGTCAACTCTTACGCAGTTGCTTAAAATTGCAACATTTATTCACTGGTCTGACACATTCGGACATGTTGCTCGTCAAACAGATTTGCTTACGAGCTAGCGCATTACATTTGATACTAATTGTGCGCGATCGATCACAAAGTGCACTTGGCCCTTGCCAAATGCTTCTGCAATATGCAACGGATATCAGTAATTTTCTGGACGAACATGCAGATGATGTTCAGCCAGATACATTTACAACCGATTTGCTCACGCAGTTGAGCAACATAAATGATCCCAAACCTGGTCGCGTATTCCGAGAGATTCTGCCATTAGTTGAGAATGCAACACCTGTTTGTATGCCTCCAGCGAATGACAGTATACGTATGTGCTTAGCGAATATTATCGAACCATGCCCGCAAATGTCCCAAGATAATGTTATCAAAGTTACAGCAGG
Organism: Physocephala rufipes; assembly: GCA_963966595.1. NCBI lineage: Eukaryota > Metazoa > Arthropoda > Insecta > Diptera > Conopidae > Physocephala > Physocephala rufipes. The sequence continues at coordinate 29,430,529 of OZ016504.1, read as the reverse complement.
ATTAATTGCGGCAATACCCTTCGTAGCTGAAATTGATAATTTATACGAAGCACAAAAGCAAGATATGCGTATAAAAATTAAGTATCCTGATCAATATGTGCACATGGTCGTTCCGAAAATGTCAGATTTTAAGAAAATTATGACTGAGCAAGGTGAACATGAGACGAATGTGCGTCTTCGAACGACAATTCTGTTGTCACACAGTGTCTGGACTGAAGCTACCTCAGTAGAAATTACACTCTGCCTGGCAGTCCGTCCTGGTATTGATTTGGAACTTTGCAAACCCGGGAGAATATATTTTGCACCGAAACCGGTCCGCAGGGGAATATAATTTTAATCCAGAGCTTTTTCAAAAATTTATAAGTTTATATATTGAATCTGTTATGGGCTACTAATTTATCTATTTTACAAGATGATTTTCAAAGAAATAAATCTAAAATGTACATTAAAAAATTAAATCGTTCTAAATTTCTAAACGTTCTTAAGCAAGAAATTTTATAGTTTTTGTTATTAATATTTCTAACGCATATGCTTCCAGCAACACAAAACTGAGCAAAGCATACTGGACTGAACTACGGTCACATCACGGCTGATAATTTTGTAAGGTTTGAGCTTATTGCCATTTCACTTTTTTGTTTTGTTTTTGAACAAGCTAAGGAAAAATTTCTTCTTGATTTAATATAATCATATTATTTGCTTGTTTTAATTTTTGTTCACATTCCACTTTCAGTAAACTGTGTTTATATACCATGTGTTATCAAATTAAAATAATTCTTAAGTATAAGTTCAAAAAATACAAATTTGTCTTTAAAATAGTAGTAAATTACGAGGATTTGTAATGTATTCAATACGCACCCAGTGAGACCTTTTTAAAATTGACTAAAATTCTTCATAATTTTGTACAGAAGTCGCGGCGGGTGGGGATGATACTGGCTTTTTAACATTGCTTCTTCACCGTTCTCATCTTACCCTCTTTTAACTTAAATACTTTATCAAGAATTTATTGAAGCAATATTTTTTTTCAATACTTTTATTCTACAAACGATTTTTTCCTAGGTCTGCACGTATTTGCCGTCAGACGCGTCCATAATATTTGTATATGAAATTAAATCAAAATTGTATTATTTCTAAATTTAGATGTATTATTACTCGACACATGCATCCTTTTTATAAAATCCAATAAAATTTCTACTTCATTATTCTAGACTATAGTTTTCCAGCTTCTTTTAGGCGCATGAGAAATCGGTGTTTGCTCATATGATATTCAAAGCTGAAAATAAATTAGAAATGGAATATGGTTATTTATGTTAAAGAAACAATTTCAATCTGCTTACGCTTTTTTCTTGTTAAACTCTATACAGCATTCTTTACATCTGTAAACTTTCGGTGTACCGTGGTCCTCTTGAGTGTGCAGCTTGAGGGATGATTTTTTGGTGTAGGATTTCTCACAAAAAGCACACTCATACCGTACCCCGAAATGAGAATCTAGATGACGATCAAGATGACTCTTCTGCGTGTAGGCATTTTCACAATGAGGACATTTGTATGGACGCTCTCCCGTATGCACACGTCGATGGGCAATAAGCTGTGATGGTCGGCAGAACTTCTTTGGACATTGTGGGCATTTAGTTTTCTTGCCGGTATGTAAAGCTTGATGAGTTGTAAGTACAGAGCGTTGAGCAAATGCCTTGCCACAAATATTACAAACGTGGGGACGCTCTCCCGTGTGCGAAAGGGAATGAGATTGTAAGCTACCACGAGACCGAAATAATTTGCTACATATTTCACAAATGAATTCTGGTGGTTCGTCATGAGTCTTCTTGTGTTGCCGCAGGCGATATTCGGTTGTGAATTTTTTTGCTGTAAATAAAACGTAAAATATTATATACATTACTTTATGTTAAGGTCAGTTCATTGCAGTTCGCCTACTTACAGCACACATCACAAATGAATTCTTTATTCTTTATATGGGTTGTTTTATGAGTTAGGAATTTTTTGTTCGTTGGAAACGACATACCACATATCTCACAAACAAAGGAATGATTTTCAATGGGTTCCAAGTTCGCAGTATATTCTTCAGGTGCGCTCTCTGACATTGTTTCATTGTTTTCTTCAATATAAAACTCTTCTTGCGAAACAACTTCTTCTTCCTCCTTTATAAAAGTATCCTTATTATTTGCCTTGCCTTCGGAATATATTTCGCTTTCATTGTCGTCTATCGTATCCGGTATACTTTCGAGTTCATTTTCCACTACTTCATAATAATCGTAAGGTTCACTAACGCTTTCCGCTTTCGTAGAGGTAGCTGCATCTTCTTCTTCACTTTCTAAAGTATCTTGCGCCATTGCAACATCTATTTGCTCAAAACTAGCTTCTTCATTTTTGATTTCGCTTTGATTCTTCAGTGATTCTCTTAACTGCTGGTCTGCCACTTCAGCTTTCTGGACAAACTTGACTACATGTTCTAAATCGTTAACACATGTCTGACACATCATTTGAGGCAGTTGATCGTTGATGGCGGCCCTCAAACCAGTGAATTTATTGAAGACTTCCACTAGGCTAAGCTCTGTGTTGAACTCACTGTCCAAAGTGAGGAACTCTCCAAAACGGCTTCTGCAAACTCGACATGATACCAAATCGAACGAATCACCAACTCGCATCAAGCCAATGGAGCTCATAATTTATAAAACAAATTTCTAAATCAGGAATAGAAAAACATGAAAGCATTCTGGTAATTATTCCTTGCTACAGGGTTGCAATTTAATAACATAAAGTTAATGCCTCTTTAATAAATATTTTACGCAGCTTAATAGAAGCGTTTACTTAAGTGGAGCAAATTATACCACTAGATGCATGAAGAATTGAATTGATTTTCTCTTCGATTTATTCTTAATAGGATCAATGTGCAAATTATAGACTGCACGGATAAAAACCGAAAAATGGACGGGATTATTAATATAATCGAGTGAGAAAAGTTAATCGGGCAGTTAATCTGTGGAAGAGAGGTAATATCAATGTTTGCAGAAAAAGCGGAAAAGCTAGCTTTTATTAAAGTGCTATTAGAGGCGTTAAAAATTATTTTGCACATATATTGCTATAACTATTTAATTATAATGATTTGAACCGAATGTTAGATTGCGGTATTCTTTGATAGGTAATGAAAATAGCTTTCAGTAATTAAGTAATCAGCTATTGAGTAAGTTTTTGTTCACGTGGTGAGTTCAGTTAATTGGCTAATATACGATTGCGTAGAAATGGTTTCTGTATAAGAAAAAAAGAAATCTGAATTCAACAATATCAACTGAGGTTCGAGTCCAGCATGAGTCTTAATGCAAATATTAAAAAAAATAAGATTTGACAAGAAATTAAAAATGTTGAAATTCTGGATACAAATTATTAAAAGTTAACCACCGAAATACGAACGAAGGTAGTCCCAATACTAATCGCCCTGACATATAAATGAAGCGATCGCCACAGTTAGTAGCAACCTTGATAAGATAAACTTATGATTATGAGATGCTACCTTATTAGTTATTTGCTTGACAGCCACACTGGATCGGCGAAGTGAATTTGTGGGCATGGAAAAGGTTGGTTATCGCTACGTTATTCAATATTTCCATATAAAAGGACTTAGTGCAACTAAAATAAAAACTGAGTTGGATTCTACATTGGGGGGGTCTGCACCTTCCTTTTCAACAATAAAATATTGGGTAGCAGAGTTTAAACGAGGCCGTACGAGATGCGAAGACGAGCATCGCAGTGGTCGCCCAAATGAGGTGACCACTCCAGAAATTGTGAATAAAATCCACAAAATGATAATAAATAACCGCCAATTAAAAGTGCGTGAATTAGCAGACCCGTTAGGCATTTCAAAGAGTGCCATACATCGGATACTGACCGAAAATTTGGTCATGAGAAAGCTGTGTGCAAAATGGGTACCTCGTTTGCTCACAATCGAACAGAAACAGCGTCGTGAGGATGTTTCAGCGGAGTGTTTGGCCATGTTGCGTCGGAACAGAGCTGACTTTTTGTCTCGATTTATAATTATGGGTGAAATGTGGATCCATTGCAACACAACCGTAACGAAGGAACATTCAAATCCATGTAGCGAAACGGACGAAACGCCCTCAAAGAAGGCTAAGTCAGTTCCATTTACAGGCAAGGTAATGGCTACAGTTTTTTGGGATGCTCGTGGAGTAATTTTTATTGATTATCTTGTAAGAGGCAAAGCCATTAACGAGAAGCATTACGCGAACTTAGTGCAGCGTTTCAGGGATGAAATTCGAGAAAAGAGAGCGCATTTGGCAAAGAAGACATTGTTGTTACATCACGATTTCGCGCCTGATCACACATTCGTTTTTGCGTTGGGTGAAATTAATGATTTAAAGTGCGAACTGCTTCCTCAAGCACCCCACTCACCAGATTTAGCACCATCTGACTTTTTTCTCTTCCCAAACTTGAAGAAATGGTTCGATGGGAAAAGATTTGACAACGATGAAGAGATGATGTCTGCAGTAGATGGCCATTTTGGGGAGCTTGACATTTCTTACTATGAACAAGGCATAGAAGCTATTGAACAGCGCTGGGAAAAATGTATCGAGGCAAAAGGAAACTATGTTGATAAATGAATAAAGCTATTGTCAAAATCCTTTCTTTTTTTTGATTTCTTTTTTATGCCGATTAATTCTGGCAATTTCTGTATTTTAATATAAACATTTATTTTAACGTAACAGACGAATATGGCTAAATCCATCTGTATTATTCTGAGCAGGAATATGTATACATTGCTATACCTGCCACGCCTTCTTTCATAAGTTACAAACGGAAGAAGTAAGTGAATATATCTCACACTTTCGTGTGTAGTATATAAAAGCTGAGTAATGCAATAATACACATTCAATATTATTTTTTTGGTTTTATTTTATTTTGTTTTAATTAATAATAATAATTATAATAATCATAGAGGCAATAAGCATGTGATGTGATATGGAATTAATAATTGAATTCTATTATACACTCCTTTCATTTATTGTCCATACAGCCGCAACCCCGTTCTCGGAGAACAAGTGGTATAGTCACGTGGGGTTCGGTTAATTTGGGACTATCTGAATACAAAGTAAACGTTTTGGCGTTCATGTCAAATATGCCGGTTGCGATCGTTTTGATTTTTTGTTCGGTTTTTCCATTTTCACGATATACGCAATGCTCCCCACCGCTACAATCACTCAACATATTCAAGATTTCTTGCTTTTTCGTTGGTTCTTTGTAACTACTAAAAGTTTTCATACGAGCGCAGCTCGAAGCGATAATATACTCATCATCTTCCTGGCAGTCCATGTGCTCAAATCTGGTACATTGAAGAAAATCATTAGAGATAGAAATAGAGGTAGAGAGAGAGAGGGAGACAGAGACAGAAAGAAAAAGCAAGAGACAGGTAGAGTGTGAGGGAGACGTGTAATAAAATCAATGCAATTTGTTTTAATTGTTTACTTATTAGTGTGTGCATAATATCTGCCTGATGGAATCTCTGCAACGTCCACACGGGATTCCTTTTCATCGCCCACAGCTGGACCCATTTCAATGTTATAACATTTGTCCGAAGAGGAACTGTAAAATAGTTGATAATAATCGCAATTGTTGAGTTCGTAACTATATATTTTTCCTAATTAAATTACGGCGCTTACTTAAGGAAAGCTAGATTTATTGAGCAGGCATCTCCTGCTCCACAGCCTTTATCCTTGATGATTTTAAGAGCTTGGCTATAAGACTCAGCAGACAAAAGAGCTCTGCTAATGAAGTGTCGTGCTGTAAGAAGTTCAATATAATGAAAAGTTTTACTCAATAAAAAATAAATAAATAAATAAATAAATAAATAAATAAAATAAATAAATAAATAAAAAAATAAAACAAAATAAAAATTAGATATACCAAAAAATAAAAAGAAAATAAATAGAATATAATAAGAAAAAATAAAAAAATAAAAAAATTAAATAAAATAAAAATTAGATATACCAAAGTAAAAAAATAAATAAATAGAATATAATAAGAAAAAAATAATAAAATAAAAAATACAATAAAATAAAAATTAGATATACCAAAAAAAATAAAAAGAAATAAATAGAATATAATAAGAAAAAAATAAAAAAAATAAAAAATTAAAAAAAAATAAAAATTAGATATTAAAATAAAAATAAAAATTAAAAAAAAAAGAAAAATATTAAACGAAAAAAATTAATGGTAGTAAAATTTCCACTAACGAGTGTGTCCACTGCGTAAGTACTTTCCGCACAATGTATTTATACACATGAGCATGCCGTGATGGTTATAACTCATGGTGTAGCCCGGCAAATGACCCGGGTAGCAAAGTGACATGAAGCGCTCTTCCTTAACATTGTATTTGCCCTGGGGTGTATCGTTAATGATGTGGGCCACTACGAAGTAATAGTAATTCAAATTTTCTGACAAAGCATCTTCATTATGAGCCATAAAACGCTAAACAAAATGGGAAATATAGAATAATAGAAAATGTAATAAAGTAACAAATAATTTAAAAAGATTTTAAAACGTAGTTACTTCTTTTGGATTATTTAAAATGATGCTCGAACATCCATCAGGTTCTCTTCGGCGTGTTGGCTTTTCATTTTTTAAACTTTGCGGAAGAATTTCATCCATGTGCAGTAAAAATAGCTGAAAACAAAATTAGAGAAATATATTTGTTAAGCCGAGAATGTTTCGATTATAGTGTAAGAAATGAAATCGATGGTCTATAAGGAATATTATTTAGTATATAATTTTTTTATTATTTAATGGCAAAATATATAATTTTTTTTTATTATTTAATGGCAAAATATATAATTTTTATATGCCAAATTTTTTGAAAATTATATTATATAAATATATTATTATTCATGACGATATTGATCGACCATAATACGTTTTTATTCTCTCTTTATTTGATATTTTCCATTTTAATTTGAATTTTTTAAAGACATTTTTGGAATATCTTTTAGGATCGTTCGTTCACGGTGAAGGTTGAAATTTTAAATGCACAGCAATACTACGTTTCCTTTCAAAGTCATGAGTATTAAGTAGTAGTAGTAAGTTGTGAGTATTGTTGAATAAATTTTTCATGCAATTTTATTGAGCGATATTGATTTTAAGCCAACGTCGAATTTGTAATACGTTTTGTATGGTTTCCTAATTTACAAATTCAAATTAAATCGGATTAAAATAAAAAATCTTTATGTGAGGTTGATTATTGGATTGTTGTTATTTGCTCCACATTTAATGATTATAATTGAGAAGAAGGCCGACGGTATTATAGAGTGGAATTACATCTATTGCATTTGCATTACGTTTATTGTTGTTACGATTAATAGTATTAATACCGGTAGAGATTGGCGCTTGAGAAAGGTCGCGATACGGCCTTTTAATTTGACGTAGAATTGTTATCCATTTTGAAACACAATAATCACTTATAAATGTTATTTGTCATTAAATAAATCCAGTTCATCTATTCAATTAGTCTTAATTGATTTTGACCTAATTCTGTTGCTGGTATTTACTAATTATTTTAGCGTTAATTACTAATTATTTACAATTTTACTAACTGCTATTTCTATTACACTCAGCAACCAGTTTAGCGATAATAATGCCCACCAAACGTTAACCTTCACTACAGAAGTCACCTTCAGTCTCTTGAGGTATTATGCGGAATTCAAGGTTAACGTCAATTTTGGCCATGAATTCAACCGAATCGGCAATAACATTGGCGGCAATGGTAACAGAATTACAAAATACGGGGCCAAGTGTATTCGGCTGTTATGACCATTAGATTCGCGGCCGTTGCAACCATAAAAATGTTCGTTTGTTCTTTGAGACAAATTCTGATCAATGTTCTTTTTCTTTGTTCGATACGATTATTACAATTTTCATTAAGCATTTTGCAAATTATGTTCAAATGTTACCAATTATCCCATAAACAAATGTTTAACTGCCTTTTCCTGAAGAGGTGGGGAATGTATGCAAACTATGATGTGTTTGTTAATAGTGAGGTGAATTTCTAAGGAAAATTAAGACTAAAATGACAAGGTTAAAATTTTAATATTCATTAATATATTAACTTCTCGTTTATCGCGATTCAAAGATTCTGATTAAATTATATTTTTAACTAAAAATTAGTTAAATCAAGACAGATAATAATGATCATTAGCTTTTTTCTCCCCACTTAATATGACAATTTAAAAATGGCTTTGAAAAGTTCGATTTTTGACATTGCTCGTAATGGTTGCACTTGTAGTGATATGGATGACTGACACGTGCAATGATTTCTGACATGTTTCATTTTCTGAAAGCAATTAATTTGTTGGACTTTTTTATTGCCACATATTTATGCCAATTTTAAATTGGCGATATGGTTTCAACGAGATGAATGACACGCGTGCAATAATTTTTGATGTCTACTTTTTTTAAAAAATACATTTAATTCTGTTTACAGGCCAGTTAAATTCGGAATTGGCGAGTAAGGAATTAGATACGTGACTGTTTCTTTTTTGCTTTGATACTAAATTCTAGTTTAAAATTTTTAGTATATATTAGGGAAATAGAGGAGATGGAACTAGTTTTTTAATATAATCCTATATTGGAGAAAGCAATAAATATTGTTGGGATGACTCTATAACCTATGAAGATTATATGACCTATCTAATTTCTTACGTTTAGTAACGTTAATCGTTCAACGCAGTGATAAGCAAATAACGTTATCATAGCTGTCAAACGCACATAGAATGAGCACGTAGAATGAGCACGACCAATTTAGTGACTGTAGCGATAAAAGCTGTCATTTTCGTGTCATGCATGTTGTAAATAAATAGAAAAATTAAAAAGATCAAGCAAGCGAGTAGTTTTGTCAAATAAGAAAAAGAAGTCGCTGCGACTGGGGAAATTTTATATATTTGTCTCGTTTTCCATAAGAAGCAATATAATTTTGATAGCGACGATTCACTAGCGACCTGAGTGTTGTCGCATTCGAATCGCATTCGCATGTGAATCTTGCAGAAGGTTATAGATATGTATAAACGGTTTTTAGCCATGAGGCATCACTAAATTTGTTACAGTAGAATACCTTTACCTGAGCTTCATTTTACACCAGAGAAATAATTAGTATTTCGTTTATTATAATGAAAAAATTTTAACTTAGTTTAGTTTTTAGTTTTTATTTAACAAATTATAATAATTTAATTATCAAGTGATTAAAGAATAAGGAATAACAGTTTTTATGTTCAATGAATTCAAACAAATTTTCTATGGTTTTTCACCTACAACACCCCTTAGAACTGACATATCTATGCAAGTGCGAGTCACCCACAGAGTTTCTCGAGAAAATATTCTCGAGAAACTTGCACTCAATTCTTAAGAAAAGTGTACCTTTTTGTGAATGGATGCCAAAAATGCGCATGAATACGTTCGAGTGTTCTGTCTTATCATTTGTAGTTTATACCATAAGCGTAAGCTGGCGGTTGAGTTGCCAACTTCATGCAAAAATAAAGCTTGATTTTCAAGAAGTAACGTTGCTGTTTAGAATTGAATTTAATTTGAGAGCAAAAAATGTTAATTAATTTTAAAAAAACCGCCTTCTATTAATTGTGTTCGGTATTTCGATCAATTAGAAACACCACATATTGCATAAATTACACAAGCAATAACAACTAATGTTTATTCATAACATAAACTGTAATAATTTGAGCACTTATGTATTATTAGTTATTTTTAATTTTAATTTTTGACACATGTTTTTATGGATTTTTTGATACCATAAATAATTCTGTCATAGCAAATTCAGTTGTCTTCGGTGACAGTAATCGTTTAAAGTATTTCGCACAAAAAATATAGTCAGGCGATCAATGTTCGTGCGATATTTTTTACTTTTTGTTTTTTTTAATTCATTCATAAGAAACTTTTATACTCATTCACTTATTTATATTTTTTCTAATTAAAATGTTTCGTTTAACTTAATGATAATTACGATGATATTTTTATTTTCGCGCTAAGCAATTTAGTTCGTGTTTTCATTTAAAATTAATTTATTGTACTAACTTTTATTATGTAAGTGATAATTGATGATAAGTTAGAGATAATTACTGCTATTTGTCTTCTAGTTTATTAAGTCTGGTGATGCATGACTGATGCTGTTTGTGTGAATGGTTTATGAGACTTAATTACTCGTGGAGAATAGTTGGTTAGCTTTATTTAACTTAAGTGAGGTTATGTAAGTATTTTCTGATTTCTAGATATAAAATTAGAAAAAAGAGAAAGGAATTGTTAGAAGGATTGAACTGGGTGAAGAATGAAATTAGGTGTATCGTACATTAATATGTAGTATAGTATATTATGTGTATACTATATTACCCACACAATGTTATGACCCTCTACTAATTTATGTCACATTATCTTGGAGAACGTAAAAAGTAAAGAATTTTAGGCATTATAGGAAAAGAGTCCCTTCCCACTCCTTTCCACAGCTTTTTAATGATCGAAATTAATATTAATGAATGTTTGTGTTACAGGAAAAAACCGAATTAATTTACAGTGCAATTTTTTATTCAACAAAAACAAATGTCCGAATATCAATTAATAATTAACTACCAGTTAAACGTACTTCAATGTCATAATATATTTCTTAATTGCTATCAGTGCATGAAATTAATTCGTTAGAACGTTATCTCTTCATTTACTCTTTAGATTATCTTTAACGAATTTATTAAATAAAGCTGTGGTATTTTTTTGTAGACAAATTTCATCTTTAATATTGTGAATTGATAAGATCGATAAGACAATGTATGATGATTTAAGACAAAATGAAGAAAAAAAGAACTGATATTTATTGTTATAAAAAGCGTGTATCGGATTAAATCAAATTGGTTTGTTTGGGTAAATTCTTATAAGTCGGATCGTCGGATAGTTTTCTTTCGAAACTGAGTGTTTCCAGTGAGATAATTTGGCTTTAGTGGCCTTTCTCACGGGGTTACCGTTAAGGATCAATTTTATTTGGACTAATTCACAAGCAATTATCGCAAGATGGAGCAGAAATAATAGTCTTAGGTATGGAAACTGTCCTTCAAATTCGCTTGATAGAATGAATTATTAAACAAACAGTAAAAAATAGTAATACCAAAAATCTTTTGTTTATGAAGAAAAAGATATTGAATACATTTTAAGCATTTTTAAAACCTAACCAATAGCCCACCCGTAAGTTATATGTTTTTAGAGTTCGAGAAGAAATTATATTACGTTTTTCATAAAAAGTTTTTCATTAAGTTTTTCATACCTCGAAATTTTTAACGAACATTGAGTAAATGGTTAACATTGAATTTGACCATATGGTATTTTAACGAAATATTTAAAATATTTTTATATAAATTAATGTTTAATATTTAAGTGTCTGTCAGTAAAACTACAATCAAGGTTTAGAAGACCGATTCTAATGTTTTTTATAAAATTTCATTAATAAATTGCTCGAGTATACCTTATAAAATTCAACTTGCGCACCATCTGCTATACCCTCCAGTTCTCGAACATATTGAGGAAATGATTTCTTTACGCTGTCTAAAGTTTCATTATAAACGGCTCCTGTAAAAGAAAAAGTTTAAAGATAATTAAAGATTTCGACAAATCAATGCAATTAATCAATTGTAGGCAATAATTAAGAAAAAGCGACTACTCACTGCCTTGCTCGGTGTTATATAACGGCAAGTAATCCTTATTAAGATTGGTGGACACTTGAAGGAATTCCTTTATTAAAGAGGCGAAGGTACGGCCCTGTAAAAAAATTAAGACCAAAAAAAAAATACGAAAGAATTATTAATTATTATGAATTTAATTAATTCAACAATTAAAACAAACACATAATGACAATATTTAATTAACTCATTTTTATTTCAAGTAGTAAATTTGTGTCAACGAAACTGGCATGTGTTTGTGACAACGAGACAGCAAATTCCAAAAGATTAACACCTTCGATAAAACAATAAAAGATACATTGCTTTTTATTGCAGAAGGCCTTGAATGTTACAATTTTTTTTATTTGTATTTAGTTTCGTGTGCGATTGTAGTATTTTTTATTTTTGCAAATAAATAATTGTCATTAATTGCCGTCATAAATTGTTGTCTTCAAGCATAGGATGGTCAATTGAGAAGTTTCTGGCCTTCTTAAGAAAAAAACAGTTGTCGAATAACAGGATAATTTATTTATTGATTTGGCATAATTTTTATAGAAGATCCGCTATTGACGATATAGTCGCCTTTATCCGCTTTGACAGTCAGAAGAAGAATTGGTCAATTTTGGCACTGTTTGTGACTATGGCGCTTATGATTAATCATTGAGAATCGCTTAACTGCCACCAGACACTTTTTCTTTCTTGTAAATATTGATGTAAAGTATTGTCATATCGCATCCCACAAGTAGCAGAAATTACTGTATGTTGTCAATGGAACATTTTCTATCACAATTCGATGTTCTAGATTGACAATTTTGTCAATCTTTTATAAAGCGATTTTTGAGTGCACGTATGACCGCATTTTTGCTTGGCCACCCAAAACTTACTTATAAATGCAGAAGAAGCTTTATCGTATACAGACTCTAATTAATTCTTTATTTTTTTGGAATGTTTTCGCCTTTAAATGAGATCGTTTACCGACAACTAAGGAATGATCCCCTACAACTACTGTTAGCCACTGAGGTCGGAAACTTTTCAATCAGCCCTCGTATTGATTAACTTTCTAATTAATTTGCATGTTAAGCGTTTTCCCTACGAGTCTTTTAGTTAAATATTTGGACTTAAAAACTCGCTCCTGATCACATCGCCAAATAACCAAAGCCACATACAGTTTCTAGTGATTGTCTATTTGTAATTAAATGGTATGAATAATAAATAAAGTTGCGCCTGCAATCTTTCAGACGGGGCTTTGTTGGGTTCAGTTTGTTAGGCGGTGCTTTTTTTTTGGTTTTCTTATTTTTTTTTTGGCTTTCCGACTTGACTCGTGAAGGTTTTCTGTAGCAATATATATCGTCGTAAGTACATTATTTTAAAAACTACTGCAATGAAATATAACAAACGGTACTTGATGAATGCGGTGCACTAAAAATAATATCACAATGTGGAGAGAAAAAGTTGAAATCAATTAATATTATTTTTTTGAATTAAATTTTTTAAAGACAGTGAAAATTGACTTTAAAAGTTTAATGAATTAGTGAATTTAGTAAAATATGGAAATAGGAATCATGGTTTAATAGTTTGTCTTTCAGTATCACGAATCACGTTTTTTCTATTTGTCACGCTATCTATATTGTCAGATTTTATTATTATTTTATTATTACTATTATTATTATTCATTAAACAAATTTAGCATATCTTGATTTACGCCCTACTGGTCAGTGCCAACATTGATAATATACAGGTGACTGTCATGCAACATGATTTTCTTATGACACGCTGTTATTATTTAAAAATAATTTGTATCTCCAAATGAGATTTTTGTGAATTTTTCGAATATAAATCAATCATCGAACCAATGCTAGCTTGTCTTTTTTGACATTGCTCCTAACCCTGTATTCGTTCGCAACGTGTACACTACATATGAATTGGGAGAGAGGTTGTTTGTGGGATATTGGTTGGGCAGTTTTTTAAGGAAAAGTTTTATCCAAGAAATGAAAACCTGATTTTTTTAAAAAAAATAATCAGTTAGGGTTTTTGTTAATCGGCAGATAACATCTCCACGAACTTAATTATGCATTAAGAAATTGACCCATAGAACAACAAATAGTTTTGCTGCTGCAGAAAACCGTGTAAGACATTATGTATTAAGGAATGTGGTGTGGTGAATATGTTAAAAACTTATTTTACAATGTTGACTGAACACTTAATTGTCGATCGAGGCAATTTCTGTTCACATATCTCTAATTAGTTAAACACCCAATAAGGGCTAATGATAAGATCGCTAGCTTTGGTATTTATTTGTTTATATATATTTCAAGTGAAAAATATTGCTTTTGTGTCGGAACATATTTAAAGAGAATTCATCAATTTATTTTTAATCACGACTTGTCAAAATTAATCCACACTTTATCTCACGAATCTGACCAACATCTATTTATTTAACCGGTCATTGTAAAAGGATTGTTTGCGCCTTTTGCTCGATTAAAATGGTGGCTAGCAATTGATCGGGTATTGGGAAATCAGATTTAAAATTAAATACGCGGAGGTGATGATAATGCTGGTGTCACCTATTGCGTTTTTGTCGCTGAAGTTTAAGCGGATATGGAGGAACTTGAGCTCTGACGAAGTTAGAGCTTTTACTTCTAATTTCTTACGTAAATTATTTCTTAAAAGAATTGGAAGAGTTAATACTCATTAACAGACATCTCTTATTAAACCATAATTAAAGTTTGAGGTTATATATAAAATTATATAAACTCGTATACAAAAATAATATTTAACATCGATTACACACATATATTTTAGATTGGTTTATCTTTCTAAAATTAATTCCTCTAATTTATTTAAATAAATTTCACCAAAATTTAGAAGAATGATATTGATTGATGTCAAATTACCAAGAAATTTCCGACCTATTAAAAATATTGATTCTCTAATTTTAAAATTCCTTACGCATATTTCGAAAATGCGAAAAAATCGTATTGAAAATAACACTTGCCCAAATAATGTCTTCAATATTAATTGCATTCATCATTGTGAAATCGAAAAACTAATTATTAATCAAATATTGCTTAAAGATATCCAGGTGTCCCTTCAATTGCGTCATTTTCTGTTTACGCCACCTGGTGAATAAATTTTTTTGGCAATAGTATTGACTTATGTCACAATTAGTTCCATCGTCTTCATTGACTGCCAATCAACAACGGTGACAGAAGGACGATGGGCACACTAGGTTTTTTGAATAATATGGTATAGGTTTTAAATTCATTTTGGCTGGCAAGCATTTGTTGAAATATTGATTTTAATTTGAAAACATTGATTTTTAATAATGATTAAATTTAAAACTTGATAAATTTTTAGCGGATTCAAAAAAAATCGAAAAAAGACATTTTGACACAAGCCTATGTCTTTGTCTTTGAATGAATAACTTGAAAGATTCGTCAACGACCTCATGCATCTATAAAACGTGGGAGTGAAGCCTCACAGAATTACCGCACAAGATCTTATTACATTCAGTTGAGTTCAAATTAATGAAAAAAAACTAATAATTTGTGCAATCTTTCTGCTATAGGAATATCTTTTTCTTTAAGAAAAATATTTATTTTGCATAAAATAATTTCGTCACAACAGTTCTTCATTGAAAATCGGATGAATCTTTACGAAATTATATAAAGAAATTTCGTTTCGGTTTATGAATATAAATCGGTTAAGGAATATAAACAAGATTTTTTTAATAAAATTTTTTTGTGAAAATTCTGAAGGGTGATGATTGCGTGATGAGTTGCGTGCCATTTTAGACGTGCAAGCAAATACATTAAAATGCAATTATTGATGCGTAAAGAATGTTTTCTATAAAAGAGCACGACGGGAGCGTTCTACGGTTTAAAGGCTTAACTAATTGGTCCGGGTGGAGGCCGCCGTCCAAGAAGATTGCGTATCTAAAGAAGCTTTGTACTAATAAGTACTTTCTTAAACCAGAATTATAATCAAACTTCAATCGTATATTCGTTCAATGCGTACACATACTCTACATATACAAAGCCCCGCCCCGCCTTCCTATGGACGTACTTTATAATCAATAAATTCTAATATATATGGCTCACTATGAAAAGAACGTTGAAACTTCACAGAGAAAGAACTCACGGAGATTAAAACATTATTTGTATTCAAGTAAACAATAACGACTTTTAGAGAATTTGAAATTTTTTCAAATATTTTGTTAAGCAAATAACAAACCATTAATAACATTAACAGTTTTAGCACGAATATTTTCACGAATGGTCTTTGTCACTACCACAGGCTGCCTGGAATTGTGGTGAAGATGACATCACACATACAAAGCTCAATTGTTGTCAGCTTCGAATATTTAATGAAATTACATGAATATGTGAAATGTATGAGTGTAGGGTGTCGCTCTGGTCGTTTAGTACGGTCAGTTCGGTCAAGTTAATTTAAATTGAAATATTGACAGATAGCATCTTTATTGTTTTTGTATATATATAATTAATAATATCTATTCTGTTAAGATTATTCATATAAATAACGAAAAATAGAAAAAGGACAAGAGAGTGATAATAAACTGTTATCGCGCATTATTCAAAAAGAGTTTGGCTTCTAATTCAGTGAATTTTCTTGTGTAATAATTTCGTTTTATATTTCATTATTAAATATTATTATATTGTCTCGCAGTACAAAATTACACTTACCATATCCAATCCAACGTCATAATGCGTTCCTCTGGTATAGAGCATACGAATTGATTGACGTCTCGGAAGTAATTTCACGCTCATTTGGCGGTCCTTTTGTAAATATTTATTAAAAATAAATTAATAATTTTCTTTCTAAATGTATAAGTCTGCAAGATTCTGCTGTTTCGCACAAGTTTTAAGGCTTATCAGCGGGAATCGCAATTGAAGATGAAAAATTAGATTGTGTTTTTTTATTAATATTTTATTTTATATTTCGCTGAAAATTTTAGTTGCTTGTCATTTATTTGTTCTACGTTTTATTTGATTTGTTTTTTTTTTGTGTTTTTATTGGTTTTGTTTTTATTTGTTTTGCATTTATTGGTTTTGTTTTTATTTGTTTTGCATTTATTGGTTTTGTTTTTATTTATTTTGCATTTATGTGTTTTGTTTTTATTTGTTTTTCTTTTATTCGTTTAGTTTTCCAACTCTAAAAGTTAATTTTTTTTTGATATTTGAAAAATTGCTCTTTTTTATTAAAAGGAGAAAAACCAACAATACAGTTATGGATTTTTGAATTGAATGAATAGCGTGATTCTCTGTATTCTCTGTCAAAAAAGAGCGCTAAAGCTGCTCCTGTAAATAGTAGGTTAAATAGTATCTAACCGCCGCGCACACACGCGAACTGAAGGGTTTAAACGTTGACGAGGAATGCGTTGTGTGAGACCTACTATATTTATTCTTCGTTTTAATTGACTTAATAGATTTTTCTTTTTAGATTTTATTATTATTTTATATAATAAATTTCCAATGGAATATTATTGTTAAGAATAAGTTCTTCGTCTTCTAAAACGTTTGACTTCTAGGTTTGAACTAAAATTCTCTCGAAGTTTTATTAACGAAGAAACTTCGTCTGACTGAAATATTCGTTTCTGTTTGACTGAATTTATTTGTTGTGTGTGTGTGCTGTGCTGTGTGTGTTGTGTGTTGGACAGTGTAAAACGTTAAGCGTTCCACGTGTGAGTTTCAAGCTTAGTATTAGCTTTTGTTATGCTTGTACTTTTGCATGGCAATTCACAACGGCGGCGTCAGTGGCGACAGCAGTGATATACAATCGGCTTAGCGTGTGTGTTGATATCCTTCATTTATTTGTCGATGACTTTTATTCTTGGCGTAGGTTCATTCTTTTTCTTGTCCGTTAGTCGTTGTTGTTACGTTTTGTTGTTGTAGTTCCTATTGTTATTAGTTTGTTTTCTTTACATTGAATTTTGCGAAAATAAAATTAGAAGAAAAAGCCAGAAGGTTTGGGAAATGACGACGGCAACGATATTTAATACGAGTATAATGCTCGAGTGGAAGAAGGTGGACTTAATTCGTTTTTGCTATATTAGAATGCTGTTGTTGTCATTGTCGTCATTGTTGTTGTTGTTGTTGTGTTTGTTGTTGTTGTTGTTGTCGACGCTGTGACTTACGTTGGTGGTCAATCAGTGGCGCTAAAGTGAAGTATTTCAACAACCCAAACGGCGAACCTTATTTTTCAACGAAATTTTTTTTCAAAAAAATCAATGGAAAATTAAATAAATACTAAAGAAAAGAATAAAATATTCGAAAAAAATTAATTGACGGCCAATTTAATGGTGGCGTTTTTAGGACCTCATTAGATATAAAAGATAAAACTTTTTTCTATTTGATTTAATTTAAATTGGTTCTAGGCTTAATGAAGTCTTAATGTATTTTATTTTAAAATTGTTAAATAGACGGAGGTTGTAAAAGATGACACAAAACTGTTATCGGTTTATAAATGAGATAAATACGTTACAGATAAAATGAATCAACTTTAATGCGCATCGCAATAACGCGAGTGTCATATAAGAGATATTTGTGATAATCGTTAACATCACAAACGATAGACGAAAATGACACCGATTTACAATTTGCTTATTTAGTCATTTCTCGTTAGAATCCTACAGAAGTGCTCATGAAACACTGTAAACAACTGTAAATGATAGAAGAGCTACTGTTGCTGCTGACTTTCCATCCAAAACGAAAATTAGTCGGAACTGTTAAATATACTAATCGTTTAGAATGAGAATAAAATCCACAAAAGATAGCTGAAATCAAATTTTTAACAATCAGAAGTTTTCCTGTCGCTCGTTTTAGGATGTCCTTGTTTTAAACACAAACGAGCAAACTACAAAAATAGCACGCTTATTTGTTTTTAAGTTCGCCCTTGCATTGCTTGAGAATTTTAATATACAAATATTTCTCAGTGCAGAGAAACCATAAATAAAAAACCATAATAAATAAAATGACATTTGCATTTTCAATCATGGCAAGAAATTGAAGAAAACAAAACTGATTTTTTACGAAAATTGTTGCAGTAAATCTGAAAGGAATTTGAACCGAGACAAGAACCGATTTTCCGCGGTTGTGTCCATGGAATTTTTCAAGCTAATTTCCATCGTATTTTTGGAAGGCGTAATCAATCCAGCCTCTTATAGATCTATTGCATTGAGGCGTTGTTTCGGTAATTGAATGCTTTTATGTAATCACTACTTTACAATTTATAGTTTCATGGTTTTGATTATATCCCGATTGTCATTCGCAGAATTTTTGATCATAATTACTCGAGAATTTTTTAATTATGTTATGAAAAATGTACATAAGTATTACTCACCGTGACATATTTACATCCAGGACTGCACATTTTCGCTTATTAAAAACCAGACACTTATCGAAATGGAAATATTAAGAATAGGGAGGTAACGGTTAATTTTGCAATAAATTGTTCCAAAAAATAAATCGCCAAAATTTTGAGTTTTTGTTGAATTTCGATTGTATTTAAGAATTTTCGCAAATACTATTGAATGAAATCAAATTTTTCTACATATTTTCATATTTTCGAAATTGAAGGAAGCCTAAAATCATGGATTACTTTAATTCAGAACTGATATGGACTGTAGTGGGACATTTTAGAAGCTTATTTTTATAAACAAATTAATAAATAAAATATGAGAATATATAATTCATGCAATTATTTCTCTTCGTAACATATTTTACACGCCTTTATCGACCGCAAATGCGATTTAAACAAACGCAAATGAGATTCTGCACATGAAAATAACATGAACTGAATTATCAATTTTGAAAATGAGAATAGAACACATTTAAATGTGATATGAAAATGAGATCACGTCATTTGGAAATGAGTAAAAGATAAATATAAATAAGGTACTCCTTATGAAAATGAAATTGAATCATTTAAAAATGAAAATCGTAAAAATGTAAATTAGAAAAATCCTTTGGAAATTGATATAGTGAAATTATTAGCTTCAACATACTTTCATTTGATGCATTCTCATTTGCAATTGAATTATTATCATTTATTATTAGTGCAATAGTTTGTTTGTATAATATCATGACAAATTTCAGAAGATAAAAAGATAAGTCAATAAAACTAACGACTTATCCCGAGTTGTGCCAATATTTAATAATCACCGTAAACTTCTTTCTAAAGCTCTCTGGATACATGAAAATCACTGAAAATTGGGCGCATTTGGAAGTTATTTGGAATATCGTGATGGAGTTTCGGTCTACTCAATATTTTATGGGATAACGACATTTAAAAATATAGTTGAAAAAATAACTATCTGTATTTTTTAATATTCGTTATCAGTAAAAATTTGCTTTGAGGATGAGATAAAAATTATGGGGAAATTAGTTTTAGTTTTTCTTCGAAGATTAATGGCTTTTACTGTAATAAAAATGCTACTAGATAAGCTTTAGATATTTGAAAAGATTTTTCGAAATCACGAAATTGGAACGACAAAAGCGAATGTTATTGCCATTAGTGCATTATATAATTATTTTATGATATTATACAATAAAATTAATATTGCAGTTAATAACTTCAGATGAAATTATTAGTAACTCATTCTCAATTTAATAGTCTCTGTAACAATGATTATAGAAAAAAATGAAATGAAATGAATTGAGTAAAATAAAAAGCAATATAGTTATTATTAATAATTAAAATCGTATGGATAAATGCAAATTTTTAAAATAAATTTGTTTCTTTTAGAAAACGTGTAATATTCTTTTATCTTCAAATCGAGATTTTTAACGGTTTCGATCGAAACGAATATTATGGCGATTGCTAACTGGATAGCTGTAAAAATGAATATTTTTTTTAAAATAATTATAAAATGTAAGTCTATAATAGTACATTATGACGTTGTAAATATTATTATAAGTTATAAAAGTTAATCTCGAAAAAAATATGTATTTCTGTCCGTAAAATAATTATATATCGAGATAAAATTTATTTTCGTTAAATGATGTTTGTAATGATAATGAGATAATGATAATAATGATAGTGATAATGAGATTGGTTACTCTTTTGTATCGGCGGGTTGGTTGATTGGATTGGGGTGTTGTTCTTGTTATTGAATTTTTGAGTTAATTAGATTAATTCAATTTAATTAAGTTCATTATTCTTACTAAGTTTAGGGTTGAATTTCTAGGCTTGTAATTGTTATTGTTGTTATTTTTCGTTCCACTAGTAAGTACCACCTATTATTTCACGTTGTTCACGTTAATATCTTTAGATATTGACTAGATGAAAGTGTCCTCTTCATAGAAATTTTATAATAACTTACATAGTGTAAGTTATTATAAAACTGATAAAAAATAATAAAAATATTGAAAAAACTTAACAAAAATATCAAGTTCGTATTTATAAATATATATATATATATATATATATATATATATATATATATATATATATATATATATATATATATATATATATATATATATATATATATATATATATATATATATATATATATATATATATATATATATATATATATATATATATATATATATATATATATATATATATATATATATATATATATATATATATATATATATATATATATATATATATATATATATATATATATATATATATATATATATGATAAAGTGGGTCGAAGTTAGCATTCGTATTTGTTTGCTTTTATTTGATTCCAATTTCTTTTTGACTATAATTAATTAAATTCCAAGATTTTATCGCGTTATCAAATATGACCTTGATTACTTCCTTTATTTTAACTCGATACAAAAAGTCATTAGTGCTGTTGATGACAAAACCATAAAACTGTGTCTCAATGTTATGATAAATGACTTCGTTTTTGAAAAACACAGCATGTTTAATAATGCATCGAGATATTGTAAGAAAAAACTATAGCAAATAAAAAATATTTTGCATAATCACAAAAAATGCGTTAGAAAGTTGTTAAAATTTTGCATGAGCGAAACATTATTTTTTATGCAAATTTATGCGTGATTGGTTTCCTCAAATAAAAGGTTTCAACGTAATGCTTGTGAAAATTAAAAAAAAATTAAAGAAATACCAATGAAATTTTAAGTTATGAATATCTTAAAGTTATTACTATAGGCCTGCTAAGGGGAAAGAGAGTGTAGAAAGCAATTTATGAAATTACTAAGATTATTACTAAAATCAGTTTTACAAAGGAAATTCGTAATGAATTTCATCATCGTCACTGACTCAATTTTATTATGCCTACCTGATCAATCGCCTTTTAACCGCTCCTGTATTTATAAGAAATCGTGTATTGCATTTTATATCCTTGTCAGCTTTACCAAAACGTAAATCAAACTCATAATTCTTCCCTCAGTGCGCTTCGGCAGTTGTGAATAACTTTTGAAGTGAATAGGCAGAATAAAAGGACATGAAAGATTCGTTCGCATTATTTCCTGTCGTCCGTTTTCATATACGATTTTTTCAACTTTTGGGTTATCAAAATCCCGGAACTCTATTGATCGACACAAACACCGAACCGAAATCATGCTATCGTATAAATCGCTTCTTGAAAGTGTGGCCCGTTTTGATGCTAATCGCCTTCACCGCATTGACTATCCATGTTTTTATTAATGGCGATAAATACTTCAATACCGGTGATGTATTTAGTTACTTCAGTGATTGTTTAAAGTTTGCGATCACCTATTTTGCAGTGAATATTATATATCTCGAATCGATATTCAATAATCGTGACCAATATAATTTTTGGTACAATTATTTACACCTACGCGAACAGGAAAATCGTGGAGAGGAGCATTCGCGATTCCATACATCCGTATCACTAAAACAGGAATTACGCAAGCATAGACATTTTTTAATAATATTCTATGGATTGCTTTTGTTAAATATTTCTATACCGTTATATTTTTTTTCATCTGAAAAAGGAGTTTCACCACAGTTAATTCTCTTTTGGTGCACATTTGCACCGTTCCATCAAGCAATGTGCTTTCGTAATTTCCAATATATTTTTTATATGCATTGCATACAACTCGATTTGGAGCAATTGGCTAAAGAATTACTGCTCTTAAGTGAATACACCAACTTTAGGCGGCATCATATGTCTATCGAGTATTTTGAAAAATTAATTCTTGGTAAAATAATTCGAATTCAACGAAACTATAATCGCATTTATGCGATGTATTGTAGCTTTTTGAAATCGTTCAGACTTTCAATAGTTACGGTTTTGCTTGCGATTTATGTGCGCGTTGTGATCGATATATATTTTAGTTTATATCCGTTGTATCTTCGATCGAATGCAATCAGTGAGTATCGGAAAATAAGAAATTAGTACTTTTTAAATAAAACCCACAATAAAAATTAAATTTTGATTAAATGTTCGCATCAAAAGTGAGATGTGAGATAGCGATTATTTCTATGATTTAGCAATAAATCTGAAATAATTTCTTTTTCAGCTTATATTCTTTTGATACCAGTTCTTCTTGATATTCCAATTTTATTGTTAACCTCAAAAAATTGTATGAATTGCGTAAGTAAGAATTGATATTTTTTGTTGTTTTTTTTTTAAACTTGTTCTTGATTTTTTTAGGTTAAAGATATTATATTTCATGTGCATAATATCAAGAACGATGCATCTCGTATGAAGCTTTCCTTGCAAGTATGAACATTTTTCAACAATTTTTTACAAATCTTTGATTTTTTTCAAAATACTATAGATTCAGAATTTCTCGTTACAACTTTTGCATCAACGTATTACTATAGACCCAATGGGTTTTGCTGAATTAAATGGCTATTTAATCTTGCATGTAAGTTTAATGCTTTATCGTAATGGTAAATATTTCTGTAATAAAACTGTAAACCACAAAATCGTGGTTTGAAAAACTCAGCAATAGCAAAATTCCGAAGATTCAGAAGCTTTGCTACAATGCGAAAAAGGGAATTTTTGTTTTATGGAATTTTTATGTTACGTTTCTAAGCCTTTAACCTTTAAATGAAAAAAATTCTCTGTAAAGTAAAATTCTAACGTATTGTGGATTTTGTGTTAAGTGGACTGCTAAAACAACAGCAAACCCAAATCTGATAAAATTATTTTCTGTCTCTTCTCTTTGACATATAAATTAATTGTCTTTCGTTTTTATGAGGATCGTTTTCCTTCGGAACTGAGATCAGAACCTTTGTTTTAATTGTATGTATTGGCAAAGTTTTGTATGACGAAAATTACTATTGCGCAACTGAGCAATTTTCAAAAAAATTTTTTATGATCAGAAATTTCAGGATTTTGAATTTTGACCGTATTTCAATTTTTTGTAATCATTCAATTCAAATCAACATATTGAGACATTATAGACTCTCGCCCATTTCTATCTTTATTTTTTTAAGAATTTAAAATAATTATTGAAAATAAATTTCAAAACTTTTTATTTCAGGTCATCGGTTCCGTTATGACTTACATTATTTTCTTTATACAATTTATGCCAACATTTTAAAGACTCATAAGTTCTTAAAGTCTACTGCAATTAATTTCTAGGAAATGGAATGGCTAAAATTCCAAATAACAAAAGTACTCGTTTAATAATAAATTGTTTGAAAAAAGATCATTTAAGATTCTAAAGGGTGGTTATTTTGGTGTTTGAAAAAACTTTAACATGACTGAAATAGTCATTAAGCGCAATAGTCAAATACAGACGGGTTTAGAAGAATGTAAAATACTTTGCTTTATTATTCAAACCAAAATGAAAAATTAATATCCTGTATTGCATTTAGATATATTCTGTGTAAAATAAATGCTTATCATCAAATATTTAAAATCGTCAAATTGTTTAAATAAACACTGCTATTTGCTTAATCTCTTTCGCAATATTTTTTCAGTCTGAATTTATTCATTCTCTGAACGAACTGATAACAGGATTAAGATTTAAAATCTCGTCAAAAGAAAGCAATTTTGTTAAGATAAATAAATATAATAAAGATGACATACGAAGCTAATGAAAAATACAAAAATATATAATTGCAATAAAATAATTTTTAACATTTACTCGATTTTTTCTTTCTATTTGCTCGACCCGTGTTTCATACAAAGCATTTATTTAATCGTATTCATGACTTGATTCGCGTTTTGTGATTAAATTCTCTCGTTCTTCATCGCTGCTTTCGTTCCTTACAACCGTTATTCTGGATTGGGTTGGAGCATTTCGATTCGTAGCTTTTGTGCGATGTAAGCCCTCCGTAAGACCTGATTCCGTTAGCACTTGTACTTCGTCATCTGGTTCCTCATCGGCCACAGCGAAATAAGGATGTGAGGGTACGGGTCTAAATTTGTAACCAGTTAACACAAAGAATACATAAGAAGCCATTTCATGAAACATTTCATCCAGCCAAGCGTATTGGAAGGCGACCGTCATCTTAAGCAAATACACAATGATACGTGTGAAGTAGATATAGCATACAATCATAATGTAAAATTGACGGAATAATTTCAATTTGCGAAGATTTATGGCTGCCTTGCCATCAGTGGCGGATGCCTCATGCAAATGTCGTATAGACCAAACAATGGGAAAGAGTATGGCGCCGCAACAGAGAAGATCAACAAATATGAAAATATTTCGCCATGTACGAAACTCCACATCACTTTCTTCTGATTCGTCGATAATTATTTCGGCAACATTTGCAAGAACCTTTCAATATTTGAGAAAAGAAAAGAAATGCTTATTAAATTATATCGATTATATAATTGAGTGACAAACCTGTAAAGGTATAACAATCATGAAGATTTTTTTATCCTTGTCAGAGAGTATATGTTTGATAAACGTCCAACCAGTGCCAATAAGAACGATGGTAATGAATAATACTGCGCCTTTTAGTCTGTATAAAAATGTCACTTAAATGGATCTTATATGTTTTTTGTTTTTTTTATAAACTTACAAATGTGCTATATAGTAGAGAATAGCCCAAGTTTCTACATGCTCTCCACGTATTTCTATGAAGTGATAATTTATGGAGTGGAACATTAGTGAAAGGGACTTTAGGAACACCAATACTGCCATAATGTAATGTATTTTATATACTGTATTCCTGAAGACGACATAATTTTTTGTGAACAGTCAAAAAATATCTCGCCTTTTAATAATTACTTACTTGCTCTTTTTCAGTATAAATACCCAGAATAATCCTGACAAGAAAAATAATAGACTCATCATAAAGTACAGAGCTGGTAGAGGCATTTCTCCGGCTGATAGAAAGTTTCCATTATTATTTTCCTCAATATCAACCTATATTCATGTAAACCATATTGGAAATTAGTAGTTTCAATCGATTTCAAGAATTTAACTCACGTCAAATGAAACTTGTTTCGATTGCTGGTAGTTCGGACAAGCATGGAAGTACAAATTGTACAGACCTTCATCGTGCAAAGAAGACACCAACATGGAGAACTAGAAAATTATGATTACATGGTATAGACATTGAAATCAACCATAAAACTGAAAAAACTACCGATTTTTTAATAGTTTCACTCACCGACATATTATAGTACGTTTTTCCATTGACTACTGTCTTTGTGAGGGGTAGTATAGAGTCTTTGCAAATATCTATTGAAGAGTGCTGTCGCACTATGTTATTTTTAGCTGCCTCAGTTGGTTTAGCCCTTGCGCTTTCTTCATTTGGAGCTTCATTTTTGGGCAATTTTGTTTCAACATGTACTGCAGGTGATGTCGTTCCAATTGGTTCTTCGAATTCTTCTTCGTCTTCTTGTGACGGATTACTATCTTGTGGTATAATTGCGCGACGTCGACGCCTCTGCACAAACAAAGCAGAATCACTGACTTTTGCAAACGACTGACGTTTGTCGCGATACATAGGGAACATCGAACGATCTTTGTAAATACGGAAATTTTTCCAATCCGGCGAACATTGGACTTTAACGCTATTTGTGAACAAAAAAGTAATGATAGAATTTAATGTAAGAAGGCGCTTATGGAGAAAACAAAATCAGCAAATACTTTAAATTTTTGAGATCCAGTAGGAAGAAAAGTATTGGACCACTGTGTTGCATTATTGCCGACTCCTTCAGTAAGCATTTATTTTGATGTAAATCCAAATAGGGGTTCAATTGATCTACGGTGGTTTTATCCAATGAGAGCCCAAACTTTCATAAAAACGAAAACTGTTTTGATAGGAAAACCATTAAATACACAATCATATTTAACAAACCAAATCGTTAGGCTCATCATTGCTGACTGTAAACTTGCTTAACTTAACATCAAGATGACCACCTGCATAAAAACCGAAAGTACTCAGGGCAATATAAGGACGTATATCGTTCTGGAAGGAAAATGGGATTTCAGATGTGACTACTGTTGGTAATTTATTCTTTTTTGGGCATTTACCCGCACTTCCAAATGATGTTTTCGCGATTCAATGGGTCCGATTTTGTATGTCAGAATGCACAACCAAATTAATATTGATTGTTTGGATATAGTCATGGTCACGTAATTTGGCTGGAGCCTATTCCTTCAATAAAATTAAGTTTTTTCTCTAGAAGCTTTCCGTCTTTAATTTTACTTCTTAAAGATAAATTCCTTTTGCCAACTGGAATTTGACTTTTCGTTTCTCAATTTATTAATTTGACAACTGTCAATTTTTTCAGAAGCCAGAGAGGGCATTCACGATGGTGATAAAACAGTGCAATCTTTTCTGTCCGGCCAATTCGCCGTCATGTGTTACTGTCAAACATTATTTTGACGTCTAACTTATATGGGTTAAGTTTTGTATACTTTATCGTTGTAATATGTCAGAATATATTTTAACATTGCCGTTTTTTATTGTAAATTCGCCTTTGTTGTTGTTGTTCTGTGTCATCAATTTGTAAGAAAATATTACTGATAACATCACGAAAAGATGGTATTTGTATTGAAATTCAAAATAAAAATAGAAAAATTAAATTCTGTTCTTAAATAAGCAATTACTGGATGCTCACTTAATTTTTTGTTTATGAATTTTAATTAAGAATTTTGATTAATTTTTCTTCATGAAACAGGCATTTTTTGAACATGACGAGAACAAACTAACGGCGAACCAGCTGTCTGAACTAGTTGAAATTAACTGAAATGGGAATAATAAGTGATGTAGACAATGTATTGGATGCTACTTAATATAATTCCCTACAAAATATTGGGGCATTATGGCTATAGGGACAAATAAGCGTAGTCCTCTTTCACATTATTGGCATTTCTAGCGTGGTTCCGCAGAAGAGGAGCGTTTATGAAGTACACCTTACTATGCACACGGTATTTTGGAAGCCTATTACGTTTGTGATTTGCGGTGTAAAAGTTTTTGAATATTCTCTAGCAGGTATATCAAAATTTTTATATAGTTTTCCGTATTTGTTTATTGTCAATTTTATTGGATGTGGTGTCAATTGTAATTGCGTACATATTTTGAATTTGTTACACAAACAAAATACTCTGATAGAAAGGATTAATTACAGTTATCAATAGGATGATATTCAAATTTCAGACATTCCACAGATTTTTACATAGCTTCTTATAAATGGACTGAATGTATGGAACCGTACTTCAACTATTCTGTTTGTGGGTCGGTATAGTATAAAAATAAGGAAGATGGAAACGACCTGAAATGCTACGAGCACGAAGACATCCCAGTTTAGTTTCGGGTCATATATATATATATATATATATATATATTTATTTTAAAGTAACCACTGTTAAAATTGTTTACTGTTAAAATTGAAAATTGAATTATGAAACTTAAAATTGAAAATATGTAACATAACAAAAATATGTAAATAACAGTAAATATATTAATTCTTTTTTTTAAAAACATATGAAAAGAAACACATATTAAAGCCCTTCCTTCCTTCTTCTCGAAAAATCTTTTGGAAAAATGGAATTTTTTAGAACAAGAACTTAATTGAATTAGTCAGGAATCGGTTTCAAAAAATGGAGTGAATTGTGTTAAATGAAGTCACAAAATGATATTTTGGATAAAATCCTATTTATATAAATAAATTTAAATTAATAAGATTATTTCAATAATTTTGACATTTGTTTAAACTCTTCTTTTACACCGAGATTATATATTTTGACAATGCGCAGCTACGCTACTGCGGAACGTAGAAAGATAACAATTTTTCAATAGCGAAAAATAAAAATGAAAGAGCTATTGAAGTCATTGATCATTACGAAATATTACTCTTTCATAAAATATAAACAATAAATAAAATAAATATCCGCAAGACGATTCGAAACCGTTTCCTTGATTGCTCAAACCCAACAATGATATTCAATATAAATTTCATTCAATAAATTAAATGAAATAAATTACGAAACCCGAGACTCAAGTTCTTGCTATAAAAACCCAATCGTTTATCGATTTCTTCATTATATAGTAAAACCATTTCGTAACGATATTAAATATTTTTTTTAAATTTTAAATATTTTTTAAAAATGTCTAAACTGAATATTTTTGTGATTATGACTATACTAGTATCCATTCTTGTCAGTGGTGAGTAAAGAAACTTTAGATATAAAAATAACTAATGTTTAAATTGATTAATTATTGTATAATTTTTTATTATTATTTTGCATCTTTAGCCTCGGCACAATACCGTGCATGTCCTAGAGTGCTTGTACGAGCCGGCGCTGGCCGCACAATTTGCGAGACACTTTGTTATAGTGGGCGTGGTCAATCTAGGGTTCGATGCATGCGTCTTAGGGTTACATCAGCGGTGCGTATTTGTCCGCGTGGTTGCTGCCGCTTTGGTTCAGGTTGTCAATATTTAATGAGAGCTTAAGTCAGAGCATGTGTATTCGTTCAAATTTATCAAAAATGTATATTTAATAAGCCTATATGCACTTGTAGTTGTATTAAAAAGGAATAATACAGATATATATTAGAAATAAGCAATAAATCAATATAGCCTAATAAAAATTTTTATTCATGATCATGTTAAAACATAGAAAATGTTATTCCTCATTGACCACGGAAATATTAATTCACTTCTTTTAAAAGATGCTTAGATCAAATGGAGTTACCCAATTCTTCGGTCTCTTTTCTTTACATTGATTCTTAATCAGGCCACATAAACCAAATTTGTGATTCTATTCAATCAGTTTATATTTCTTTTAAATTTTTTTTCGCAGAAAAATTTATATTTTACTAACTTGCTCCCTTGAATCAAAAATAATATGTTTTTACCGTAAGATTTCCTTTTACTCATTAAACATTTTGGCTATGTTTATACCCTACACAAGGGATGAAGGTATATTGACTTATTTCTTCCGCATATAAACCATTAAAGGAGGCGTATGGCCTTCTTCTTCAGTCTTTATTGGAAATTTGAAGATAAAATAGTATGGGCGGAATAGCGGTGCAGGACATTACATATCCAGAGGTAGTGGTCATGGCACGACCACCATCTTACTGTGCCATGTGTGGACCTTTTTGAGAAAAGTGTTGAAGGGGAATTAGGTGGTTTAAACTATACACGTTCGTATCACGGGTGTGGAGAATATGAGCTTCGGCCAGACCGACGTTAGCGTTTTTCGTTGGCTTCAATTATTTTTTTAAGGATGTTACTCCTCTAAAATTGCTTATACACTCCATTCCATTCTTTTTTCATCTCAGTTTTCTATTATTTCGTTTGACCAAATCATACATCCTATATAGATTTTTAAACAACTTCGCCGTCCTTTCTTTTCTTTTCTTTGGGATCACTTAATTGTAATCTCTTTAATTACTATCCTCTCCCGCGATTTTTCAGAAAAATAAATAAACAAGTAAATGTTTCACAAGCTTACCTATTTTAGGGACACGGTAGTCAGCATCTCCTAAATTTTATTAAATTCAAAGGTTTAATTCTCAACGAAATATTCGTTTCAGATTGTTCTCTGCTGCGAATAAATTAAAATATTTTTCTTGTTCTTTTTGCGGCTGGTAGCAATTATCATTCGTCTCCTGACGACGGTGGTGAAACGTAAGAAGGAAGAAGCAAATTAAGAAGTGAATTGCTGGGATGGAACTCCCCCAATTTTTTGAATTAATTCCAATTCGTTGGTCCCACAGAATTAATTCTAAATTAATCAATACTTGGCAATAATTCTATTTCATTTCGTAACTGAAAGAACTCGATTAATTTATGCGCATAATTTTTTTATTATTGATTTTCACTTAGTTGGGGGTGGAGTCAAATCAATTTCACAAATTCAGATTTTATTCATTTAAAAGCAAAACCATTCCTTCATCGCATTATACAATTGTTTTATGACATTTAGGTAATTCCATCAATATCATCATGGGTTAGGAATAGGACAACGTACTATTCAATATGAAGTCAATCAGTGTACCCTAACCCCATTGGGGGGACCCCACCCTTTGACGAAAGCCATTACTGTTGACTTACTACAAGCTCTTACGATGAATAGTTGAGAATCTCGATACGTACAAGATATGTAAAAAAGCATTCATGTGAATCTTTCCAATCCACTGCCTCGTCACAAACATCTGCACTCCTGCATACAGATTTTGGCAATGTTTAGAGAAACGAAGACATAAAATTCAGCAAAATATTATGGAGAGCAATGACGAAACAGAATATAAAAAAATTTGTATCAGCAATTTTTGCATAAAGTCTTTGAAAGAAGCGAAAAACTGGGGGAAAATATTATAGAATGTTTTGTGTCAAGACCTTCCACAAATAATATAGACCTCATTCGTAAAGAACCTTTTACGAAATGACGAAAACTTCCACAACTTATTTTTATTTCTATTTATTTTTTTTTTATATTTTACTGCCATACAATTTTATATAATGTTTTTTATATCTATGTTTTATATAAAATTTTTTCAACGCGATTCAATTTCAAGACTTTTAAATTTTTTAGAAAATTGATTTATATTTTCGTGACTAAAAAAGAGCAATGTTTTCTAAATGTTGCATTACAATTTACAATAACGCTGACAACATATGTAACAATTGGTTATTTCTAATATAAATTTGTATTAATCGTCTTTTAACGTACTTATATAGAATATTATTAAAAAGGCTTATTAAATGAATTATTAAAGGCTTGAATAAAAAAATTTAAGCACTCCAAGTAAATTTTTCCGCTCAAACTCTCTTTAAATATTGACAACTTGAACCAAAGCGGCAGCAACCACGAGGGCAAATACGCACTGCTGATGTAACCCTAAGACGCATGCATCGAACCCTAGATTGACCACGCCCACTATAACAAAGTGTCTCGCAAATTGTGCGGCCAGCGCCGGCTCGTACAAGCACTCTAGGACATGCACGGTATTGTGCCGAGGCTAAAGATGCAAAATAATAATAAAAATGATTTAAACATTAGTTATTTTCATATCTAAACTTTCTTTACTCACCATTGACAAGAATGGATACTAGTATAGTCATAATCACAAAAATATTCAGTTTAGACATTTTTAAAAAATATTTAAAATTAAAAAAAATATTTAATATCGTTACGAAGTGGTTTTACTAAATAATGAATAAATCTATAAACGATTGGGTTTTTATAGCAAGAACTTGAGTTTCGGAGTTTGTAATTTATTTCCTTTAATTTATTGAATGAAATTTTTATTGAATAATATTGTTGGGTTTGAGCAATCAAGGAAACGGGTTTTCAAACAACGTCTTGCGGATATTTATTTTATTATACTGTTCATATTTTAAGAAAGGGCAATATTTCGTAATGATCAATGACTTGAATAGGTCGTTTATTTTTGTTTCTCAGAATTGAAAAATTTGTTTCCATTCTATTTTCCGAAGTGGCATAGCTGCGTATTACTTAATTCTTGTATTGTCTCTGAGTAAAGGAAGAATTTGAATAGATTGTTTATATTTAATGAAATCATTGTTTTCAGTAAACTTCGTTTAAAAAATTAAAATGTAATTAAATTTCAATTTTAAATATTTACCTCATTGATGTGTCAAGAATACGTTTCATCTGTTGAATTGTTTAATACTTCATTAATTTCTTAGGTAGTCATCGATTAGGATAAGGATTGGTCATTAAGGTCTAAGATCTTTTCTTTATTCCAAAGAAGTATCGAGTTTTAACTCACGTTTTTATAATAATGTTTGCAAAAGGAAAATATTTCCCAGTTGCATCAAAAGTGTCGAAGAAAACGTACGTAAAAATTTTTAATAAAATAAATATTAATGCTTAACTATAAATAATTATGGAAAATTATCATTTATATTAAATTATTATTATTAAAAAATTATGTAAAATCAATAATTATTATTTTTATTAGTATTATCATTTTCGAAATCATTCTTGAAACGAATAGTTTGAATAAACACCAAAATTGCTTTATTATCTCTAACTCTTTAGTTCATCCAAGCGCTTAAAAATGACAACTAGTAACGAATAAATGTTATATATTATCCATAGTCGGTTGTTTTACGGTTGACACTAAAATAAATACCATCCAAACTTTTTGGATTTTCATAATCAGTTTAATTAATTTTTAGTTTTAATAAAAACTGAATTTAAAATAAGTAATTAATTAACTTGAATAGATAGTCAGACCGACATATTCAAACAGATTTTAAGTGCATTTAAAGTGAAAGAAAATGATGATAAACATGTTATAGAAGAACGAACAAATTAATATAATCATTTTCCGCACTGATTTAATGGTATCACGAAAATTTTGCAGTCACGGAGAAATTTTTGCTCATAAAAGATTTGTAATTGCGGTAAATCGGTCTTTTGGTTGGTCCGTCTCGTCTGTTTATTCGTCGGTCTAGGTTGGTTGATCGGTTGCTTGTTTACGTTACAACTTTGTCAACTTACGTTAACTATTTGCGGGTGTTTAATGCCTTTGAAGTACACTAAAGTTTATGTTTAATTTACGTGTTAATGGTTTTACAGTTAGCTGCAAATTTGGGTAATTCGCATTTAGTAAGGTGAGTGCAAACAATTTAGCACACACAAAAAAACACGAACAACAATAAACAAACTAGAAATAAGTAAATTGCCAAAAATTAATTTACGAGCAATTTATAAACGAGTTTGCGTGCGCTTGGTAAGTATTTTTATTTCAAGGGCAATTACCGTAGCCAAAATAGCAATTGTTTTTTATACTTATAAATTAGAATTGCTTAAGTATGCGTTCTGTTATTTCTTTTATAGATTGTTGTTGTTTGAAAGAGTTGTTTTTCTTGTTGCTATTCTTAATTCTGTTATTGTGATTGTATTTGTTGTACGTTAGATTTATTATTTTGGGAGTCTTACGAGAAACGTCATAGAAAGTAATTAAAACAGAAGTTCGAAAATAGTGACGCAATTATCGCATGATAATTGAGCGAACAATAGCCTAAATTGAATGCTATCAAATGAAAATCAAAGGAAGCAGGTGTTTCGTATTATTTATACAATTTGTTTGAAATCCGATCAATCCTTTAAATTCGTCTACGGTATTCTTCTTCGTCTGCGGAATACATAGTGACCCATCCTTAGCCTTCTCTTTAATCAATTGTTCGTTACATCGCATGAAGTGGCAATCAATGTCTGCCAAATTTATCATTCTACTGCTTCGAGAATACTCAAGATTTGATGGCAATTGTCGTTCGATTATAATGATTTAAATTCCATTTCTCCGCTCGTTAAG
Source organism: Physocephala rufipes (assembly GCA_963966595.1). Lineage (NCBI taxonomy): Eukaryota > Metazoa > Arthropoda > Insecta > Diptera > Conopidae > Physocephala > Physocephala rufipes. Next base: position 29,396,123 of record OZ016504.1, on the reverse strand, counting down.
AACAAGAACAGAATTTGTCTTTTTTTCATTGTCATTCATTGGTCTAGAAATGATTCCACAGAGTGTTGGTGTTTGTCATCGATAATTAATAAAAATTCAGTCTGTGTATCTGTTAAATATATTCAAAACTTATTTGAAATGACCTTCTTAAGGAATTAGAATTATCATCCAATTATACAAAGGGTAGTGTTGGACGGATTGGTATACAAAAGAGCTATTTTTCCTATGAGATAGTTGTTCCTCGGCTGCGCCTGTTTCTCCTCCTCTGAGAGAAATCATTAAACAGACAATGCAATATTTTTATTCAGGTACTGAAATATAATATTGAATAAATTTATTATTTCGTAATTAATCGGATGGAGCAAACTCCTCCAAGCAAAAACAACAAAGCGACAATCCTGACTCGTAAATTTGAAAATATAATTTTAGCTTCGAATTTGTGCTAAATGAAATTTAGCCACGCCTATTGATAAACTCCTTTAAGGAGTGGAGATTCTGATTCCGAGTTCGACTATTTTCTGCACTAAATAACCTAGGAGAGCAAAATATATTTCATAATATAAATAATTTCATAATAAATATATTTCTGCCATATTTCATGACAAGATTTCCGTTTTTTTCTGTAATCATGATTTATGTAGGCAGATATACAGACAAACAAACCGTCCGTCTGTCCTTTACAAGGCTAAATCGAATCAGCGACTGATTCGGAAATACAAAGTGAGTAAACATATCTCCCTTCGCGAGTAGCGTGATGAGCATTGGATGTAACGCATTCAAATTAATAAGAAGATTATGTTTAAATAAAAAATTCAAATTAACAATAACTACGAACAACTATTTGAGTCATAGGAAATATAAAATATTGTTTTTTAATTTGAATCTAAATTTCTTGATAATAGCGATTAATTTATAATTATTGAAGTTAATTAATAAATAGAAACAATTTTTTGAATTTTGTGATATCGTTTGCAAAATTAATTTAATCATTAATTTTACAATACATTGCATGCAATCTATATAATGATAGTTATTTTCAAAATGACAGATGATGACAACGGAAAATTGAATTTATCGCACCAAATAGTTTTTCATTGATTTTACTCAAGACTTCGTTTTGAATTCGGTTGCAGGCTGTATGAAGTTCAACATAATTTTTCCTATACTTCCAAAGTTTTTTTATTGCGTTCCGTGAGAAACTGCAAGGGAAATGGGTTAGAGTGAAAAGGAGATTTTGGGGGAGGGGGTTGTCTTGGTCGGAAAGAAGTGTCTTTTGCGGTCAACTCTGCAACTATGCTCTCATTTAAACTTGACATAACATTACGCGAACTTTCACTAAGAAACTTTTCTGGCAGTTACGCAACGTAGCATTAATTTTGCAATATTCAGTTTTCTAACTTTACTGAAACAGCAGTTGCAAACAGACCTAAAGCAACTAATGCAACACTATAGGGGTTAAAGGGAAAGAGAGAAAATAAGAAAAAGGAGAAAAAAGAAGCGAAAGGAGGAAAATTGTGGACGCTGTTTTGATGCAATGATTTTCTGAGAGAAAATTGTGGTAGTATTGATTTCAGTTACGTGAAAATCCGCTCAGACTCGGACAAAACCTTTAAGCTTTAAGGTGTTATGCTACGGGTGTTAAACTCTGACGGTAAGATACTCAATTCTCTTTTAGATTGAATAAAAAACGATGAGTTGAAATAAAATTGATGAAAATATTACTTAAGAAGACTTTAAGAGGATTTTAGAGAAACTGTTTGTAAAAACCGTATTAAAAATATTTGCGGAATTGTAGATAAATAATTGGGATTGGTTGACTTTCCAAATAAAACATTGACTCACGATGTATCCGATACAATTTCAAATTCAAAAATCAAAAAATTCTTGTACGATTGACAAAAAGTAAACAAAAAGTTGGGGAGCGAAACTTTGAAGATTTGAAAATAATACTAAAATGGCGCCGATTCTTAAGGCGCCAATCGAAGAATAGCAGAGATATTGATTGCAAATATTTTGCAACTACAATTTCTAACTATGATTGAAATAACAATAGTAGAAATGGTGACAATTGATGTGTTGATGACGCTACTCGTCATCAATTACAAGAACTATCATTATCCACCCACCATTATTTCTCACTACCATTCATCATCGCCTTTTTGAACCATAATCTAGGACTACCATTTGACATCGTTTGACATCGTAACCCTTTTAAAACTCGCGTCACTTGTCATGAATGAATTTGTCATGAGTCTGTTGGGTTTTGCGGATTTGGGGGATTTAGGGTGATAAATGCAAAAAAAAAATTAAATCAAAAACCGAAATTGATTTTGGGAAGAGCTCTGGAAAAGAATGAAAAATACCACTTTCTTTAAATCTATGCATAAGACAAGAATAACACACGAATGAGAAATTAAAATGATTGCCAACTGGAGCGAATGAAATCTTGTTGAATGAAGATCCCAAATTCGTATTATATAATATAATACTTATGTTATATAATACATAATATAATCTGTTTTATGTAATATAATTGATAGAGATCATGATCTATCTGCGCGCACATGCACAAAACACACACGCGCGTACCAATAGGCATTTCACCACCACGAGTGGTAAGAAGACAATTTTTTTCATTCTGTATCGTTTATTCAGCTAAAATTGAGAATATACATAAATAAGAATGGATATACGGATGTAGAGATTATTCTATTATTATGGTCTCGAATTGCGTTTAAGATAGACAGAATAGGATAACGTTTATCGCGAATAACAAAAAGAGCAGAAGAAAAACAGCTAAAGAGAATACTCGTAATGATAGAAATGAGATAATAAAAAGAAGTTAATGAGGATTACCTACATGTGAAGAAGATACGACTGTAATGTGCTCAAAATATAGAAAATTTCACAATTAATCAGGGGAATCATTTTGGTTTTATGTAATTTGCAATTACGAAATCACTTACAGAGGCTATTCCCAGTTCCTCCCGAATTTTCCATGCTTTTTCCTTTTCATCTCTTTTGAAATTCTAGTTCAAAATATATTTCCTCTGCTGTCACACTATTTCCTATTTCCCCTTTCTCTTCCTGGCCTTTCGTTCCGTCTTCCTTCTTCTTCCATCCAATTTGGTGAATTTTGCGAGGAATTAGTTCAAAAAATCCCTTCCTAAATACAAGTAATAAAAGTAAGTACTAAATATTTACATGATCCTGGCTTTTTTGTTGTCGTCTCTTTAGTCGTTTCAAGAATGAAAAGTGAAAGAATGAACGAATCACACACGACAGACAAATTAATGATGTCAAATAAAAGCCCATAAAACTGAAGATCTAAGTAGAGTACTTTTTATGATAGCGTCAACGACAATCGTAAACATAAGGGCGTATTAAAACATGGAAAACATATGGAGTGGGGGGAGGAGGACAGCATGTATTGAATTTTATGAGGCGAATTTCGAAAAAATGAAATTCAAAGCATTGAAGATAAAATTGCTTTTTTCAACACATTCATTCAGAACGAAGAGCAATGAAACGGTATTTCCTTTTAATCAATTTTTATAAAGTCATTCCACTATTATTAAAGTTTTTACAAAATTTTTCAAAGTTATTCGAGACTTTCTCCCAAAAAAAGACGGTATGGTAATATTGCAAAGGCTTCTGCAACTGCTTCTTCACAAAACCAGCCAACTACTTTCATCGACTACTCTCCACATTTCTGTTTGCACATTTTATCCAATTTTCCTTCCTCTTCACCTCTCTTCTTCTTTCATTCGACACAAATACATATTCCAAATGACTTTCACTAATTATCACTAGAGAATATCATCGTACTTGCTTGCCATCATTCTCACTATTTACTCGTACTCTTTCTCAATTTCTGTTTTACCTGCAGCTACTTGAAACGCTTTTTGAATTTTAAATTTATCACTCTTTATTTTATTCCAATGAGATTTCTTTCTTTCGTTTTTCAAATATATATTCGTGCCCTCATTCCCGCCCAGCAGTGTTTTAATGGATTTTTTAGGTTAGGTGTTCCAAATCTCATTTTCAGTCTTAAGTGTTCAAATTTAATAAAACGTTGACCACTTTGAACTTTTTTCTTTAGAAAAAATCAAAAGCAATAGTCGTTGAGAATAATTTGAGTAATCGAGAAAATATATTGCAAAAAAGTATTTCAGATTAAAAATATTGTAATGGGGGTAATAGAGTGGAATGGAAACCGTTTGACCTTCATACAAAATCATTTGCATTTTATCAATATTGGTATTTATTTGAAGGATGCCGCTACTTTATTAGAACAAAAATGATCCAAAAAATTACCATCTGAAATTTTTATAAAGAATTGTAAAATATATTATTCTAGATTTTTTCTCAATAAAAGTGAAATTAATTCAATTAATTCAATTAATTTTAGTTATATTTCGACGTTAATATTGCCTTTACAAAAATGGTTTGCTGAAATGGTTCGAATTCGTTTATAATTCCTCCTAAAGAAAATGAAGTGAACTGTTAAATTTCTGAGGAATCGAATCCTTTTAAAGAGAAATTACCTAGAAAGGATATCTAACGAGATACGATAAATACAGTATCCATCGTCAGCAAAAAGTTAAAAGCAAAAGCTTAATCCTAATTGAAAAAACCATCGCGCAAATACTGAATCCACACAAATGCTTGTGGATAAAACCAGATGGGCAATAAATTAAGACAGGATACGGGAAAGTCAGAAGATGGGAAATATCTTGAAAATGTTCAATGTTATTTTCAATTTTTAGCTTTATTTTCCTAAAGGTGTTTGAACATTTCATTCGGCATTTTCTGCGTTTCCAAAGCATTTTCTGCATTTTCTGCTATTCCATTGGCTAGTACAGGAGATATCATTCCAGTTGTAAGTGATTTAAGGACATCGTGTTTTCAGTCGGTAAGACTTATGTGGTAAAGAGATTTTGCAGTTTTTGTTGTCTTTCAGATTTTTTTCTTCCATAGTATTTTTGCCTGTATCTGAGTACGTATTAATTGCGACGATATGAAATGCTATTCTTTTTATTTTGATTTGACCTTTTAAAGAGGCCAAAAATTTATAGTATGAAAACTTTGGAGATAGAGTAAAATTGTAGCAAAAAACATTGAAAAATTTGGTTGACAATACAGGTTGTAGCACGGCTAGCTTATTGAATGCGATTACGAGGGAGGTTGGTTGGTTGGTCGTCGTCAGAAAAGGATAACTTGAAAGTAGTTGATCATAATTATGTGAAACTTTATAACACTGCTAGTTTCAACGGTATTCGTTAAATAATATGAAGTCCTCCCGATACTGAGAATACATCGAAAAAAAAATCGACGATTTTACTCCTTTTGCGTATTTTGCTAATTAAATTCATTCCATCATTTATTCACGCATTCATATGGTTAAAATTGCTATTAGCACTTTCACCGCTTGCATTTTAAATCATTCATTGCTTGTATTAAAAATAAATTTAAAAAAAATTGCGAATCAACAGAGTGCTGAATGTGTGTGCGTGTGAGAGTTTTCGAAATGATGTTGATCAATCGATTTCGATTGGATTCAGTAATAAATTAAATTTTTTATTCATGTTTCCTTTACGTTTTTTTACGCTTATGCTCTGAATTTCTTCGATAAAGCAACGGAGTACGGATATTGTCGTTATTGATAATCGTTACCATAAAGTGCACTCAGTTAGAATTGGCATTCATGCAGTATCACGTACGCACTCATTCCCGATTATCGAAGCAAACATCAAACCTATCCAGTGAGACCCACTCGAAAATTAATTTATTGCAAGATCATTTACGAATCGCTAATGAAATTTCAGGCGTTTTATATTGTATTGATATTTTTTTTTGCTGACAAAAATATTTCTCTTTCCATCTTTTATGTCGTTATTGGATGTATGGTAACCCTTTATTTTACGTTTTACTATACGTTTTACTATAGACTTGTATTGTAATTCTTTGGATCGAGTCAAAATAATTAAACTAAGCAAACAAATACAAACCATTTGAAAAACTAAAAATAAAATTATTTATAAAATAATAAAATAATTTTATAGTATTGCCCACAACTGTTTAGAATTATAATGGCTCTAATAATTTAGTGGTGCCCGTGACGTTTTGGAATTATTTAGTTTCTACACGATTTATTAAAATTTTTTCTCAAAATTTTTAAACTAAATTTTCAAACCAAGAATTTAATAAAAATTTTATTCCTCTTATATTTTAAATTATAAGAAAGTTAATTTTAAGAGTAGGGAAACCACATTCCGCATATAGTTCAAAGGAGTTGTAATAGTTTTAATGAAAATATTAAGGGTTGACACGTTTGTCGCCAATTTGTCTCATTTAATTGTTCAATTTAATTGTTCTATTCGTTCTTTTAGTTGGATTCAAATGTCATGCCAAATCATTTGACGTGCACTGATCGCATCAAGGTTTGTCTGAGTCCTGTTTTTAACAGAATACACTGAAAGGCCATTGAACGGCGAAAACAGTAAATGGAAAAAAATTAGATGAAAGCAAAAAAAAAAAAAAAAAGAAGAAGAAGAAGAAGAAAACTAATATAATAGAAGTCATAAAAAGAACAATTCTATTAATCGCTTTACAGTTGATTTTTTCCCAAAATGTGAAATATTTTTTGGCAGCCTTGAACTCTATGAACCGACATCTAAACTGATAGACGTGACGAGACGAGAATAATAAGAAATTGTATAAATTCTATTCTCTTTTGTATGAACAGTAGATAATAAAGATAATAATCATTACATAATATAATATTGTAGTAATAATAAAGTACCACAAATTTGGTCGCCATAATATCATTATTTGATTAAAAATGCTAACAGGCTGGAATTTAAACTAAAGAGACATTAAAGTGACACTAAAGTGATAATAAAAAGACCTATTAAGGACATTAGTTAGGCTAAAGAGTTTCCCAAAGGAATTTCGATGAAATAAAAGTATTCACTATTTATCGAGAACGATTAAATCGAATTATTATATTAAATAACTGAAAACTTTAAGAGACTTTTAATGGCCTTAAGGAAAAATTTTAAAAATTAAGAAAGCCGAAATAAAATTTAAAAATTACCACAAAGAATGACTAATGAATAATGAACGGCAAATTGACATAAACTGTGAATTAAGTTTTTTCGTTTCTTTTCTTTTCCCTCTGCTGCCTCTTTTTCTTTACCATGGACGTATGACCATAAAAAATAGCTATTGTTTCCTTTAGAACTTTTTTGTTATTTCACCCTTTTCTTTGAATTTTTATGCGGCGATTGCAGTTTTCATTTTTATATTCGATTTGTTAGCCTAGACAATTTTTGCCAATAAATAAATGCCGTAAAATAGACACGTTACATCCACCAATATCAGCATTCGTTTAGGGTATACAACGGGTATAATAAATCATATTGATAGATACAAATACAACAACCAAAGGGTAAAGATCGTCATAAAATCTTTTCTTCTTTCCATCGTCCCTTCTTATTACTCTTTCCCTTCTCCCATTTAAGCCGCCCTCTCAATCATATTCTGCACGTAATGGACGTAGGCGTGGTATTTGTTTCCGTGTAATATGATGCGCATCAATGGCTACGTTTCACTTTATTTACAACGAACGACTAGAAATGCATTGACGCTTGAAATTTTAGGTTGCTGTTATTGCCTTTGGTTATACCGTTATTCCACCTGATCCATTGCGGCAGTGTTTCATTTTTAAGGAGCAAAAGAAGAGCAAATTTTATTAATGTTTGTCTGGTCTCGATAAAATTTGATGATTTCATTTTCTGGTATTTCTTTGACGAGTCACGAGCCATTTAAATTCAACCAAAGCAAACTTTAACTAATTCAGAAACCATAGAGACATTTTTAAGAGTAAAGTCATAGAAGTTGAAATATAACTCCTCAGAAGTGATTTACACTCATTAATTAACAGCTTTCACGTTAGAGATTTGTATTGTGCCTTAATGTGTCTGTCCTGTTTTTTTAGCTGTTTCTTCATAGTTGAGGATTTTGTTATTGTCCGTTGTTTGCGGTTGCTTTCGGTTCCTTATCTTAATGTTACTCTAATGTCCATTGCTTCAATAATTTATTATTCATAGATTGTTTACAAAATGAAAAAATCTAATGTCCTTGAAAATTTTGTCGAATATTTTATTAATTTATGTGAAAACTTTCATGAATACCAGAAAAGTTAAAAACGAAAAATAGAACAAATTGCCGGAAAATTTTGGACAGATAAACATTTAATTGCACATTTAATTAAAATCCACTAAATTCTAGTTGGAAGAATTTTTGGAAAATTTTTTTTAATGACAGTGTTTATATTTTGCAAAGAGATGTTGTAGAAGGCTAAAATAAAAAGAGGTAGAGTTTCCCAAAAAAAAAAAAGAAAAATGGTCTACAAAGAGCAATTTGGTTTTCTAAACTCCTATTTCTTTTGTTATAAACTTTTCGTGGATTAAAATAATCATAAAATGAAAAAATTGTATTATTACAAATATTGTTTTCTCTCGTTAATTCATTAAATTCTGTTCTAACAGGCTTCTTTTCGGTTTCGATTAAAATCGTTGTTCTTTAATAAAAAGCCTTTAATTGATTAATAGAATCAATTTTTTTTACAAAAGAAGCAATTACATTTTTAAAGCGGAAACATTATATCATATGCGTGCAACCACGTGTATGTTTGTGAGAAGCTTTTAATTGAAGCAAAATTTCCAAGAAATCCTCCAAAATAAAACCTTCGAGTTACGTCACATCCGAAAGAAGTATGGCCAAGGTTTGTACGAAACACGAAAGGTTAAGTTTTATTTGTTTGCGCTTGATTACGATTAATTTTCATTGATAAAAATTTGTTGGAAAAAACTCTGATTGCGAAGAATATATTGTTGTTGTTATTGCTATTGCCTTTGTTGCTGTTGTTGCTGTTGTTGTTGTTGCGTAACCAAATAAAAAATTAGAAAAACCAAATCGCAAACCAAACGCAATTCATTCGTCTATTTATCCATCCATTCAATCATTTGAGCTTAGGCCGACGGTCATTGAAACCTTGATAGTCGTTTTATAAAGGTCGCGTGCGTTTTCGTAGGCTATCCCAACCTTTAACCTCTGCTCTTGGTGTTAATTTTACTTGAACCAATTTATACAGAAACAACAATAAACATTTTTAGTCACCACTTATTTGTTCAAAAATTAGTTCACTGACGGTAACTCGTGTACGAAATGGGAGGAGAAACTGAGAGAGCCTTAATTTGTGAGGAAGAGCAATATATATAAAAGAGAGAGAGGCAGAGATAGGAGAGAGAGAGGCCACCGCTTATCATCCTTTGTAATCCCAATCACGTGTCTCGAAGGTGAATTTAATGAAATATTTGAATATAGTTTGATGTTTATTTTTTAATTATATACTACTATTTATTTATATTTATAAATATTAATATTTATTTGTAGGGTATTCTGATTACCTTGCATTTTTATTAGAAGCCAAAATCGCTTTATTTAAGGTCAGTTGAAATGATTTTCGCTTCTAAGAAAATATTAGATCAGTCATTTATTGGAAGATTTATAAAGTTCTTCCAAGTAAAGTTATTTTTGTTTCATATAATTTTTGAAACCCCATTATTATTGATCGCCCTAACCTTACAATATAATACATTTTGCATGGTCCTATGACATGAAAATTCCAAAATTTTATACAGCACGTGACACCCTGTAACTCCTTGTAGAAACTGTAAAGTGGTGTAACCCAAAAATTTCAAAACTTATCATTCTGGTCAAATTTACAGATTAATGCTGTAAACAGATTTTTTTTGATCCAGTTATCCTAAGTTTATTCACGGCAAAGAGACATCCGTGAGCATATACGAACCGGTCAAAGGTTTCATAACTTATACGTAGCAAAAAGAGAAATTAGTGGTATTGCGCGTGTCCAATCTTTTCAACTTCACCATTCGCATGCTTATTTACTTTATCGCCCTTCGTATTTTCTTTATACTAGTCACCTCTCGTTTCCTCTCTTCTCACAAAAATGCTCACGTTTAACTCTCACAGTCTTAAAATTCATTCATGAATAATCAGTGACGAAGAACCTTGGCGCAATTTAGAAAAGTCTGAATTATTTTGGATTTTTCTAAAGTTTTCTCATCTTTTAATTGTAAATTTTTCGATTTTCGTTATATAAAATCTCAACAAAATACACTGCCATAGTTCACATAAATTAATAGTAATAATTTAATTTTTAGTAAAGAAATCTTTACTAATAATTTTCACGTATACATCCGCCATTAAATAAATAATGACATACTTTGAAAATTATCTTCACCATCTGCATGAGACTGTTATCTAACACACGTTAGACACGTTCATATTGAAGATCATGAAAAGTCATGCGTGATTCGTTTATGTTCTCTAAAAAAATGAGACAGGAGAACACAATTGCTTTCACCACGGATAAACCCTATCGGTGTGTTTGTGAAGTTGTATGTTCGTCAATATCCAAGCTGCACCTGAAAGTATGCTTCTCACTGAAATCTTAATCTGACATACCAACAACGCAGTGGATGCTGCATAGAATATAACTCGCCACCATACTACAGCCATCCACCACACCGAGTTGACTTATTATTTTTCTTACTGAGATTGTTCTTCGCTTTACAGTTTTCCCTAAAGAATCCTTTTTTTATTCATTTCACTTATGCTGTTTTTATAGTGTTTGTTGGTTTTTTTAATGCTGAAATTGTGTACTTTTTGTGGTATTGTGGTGCTTCTTATTAGCGTTGTTGTATTTGTTTGTTATTGTTGTTGTTGTAAGCATCATATTGTTCTTGTTCTTAGTGGAATGGAGTAACGGTTGTTTTTGTTAATTTTCTCTTACTATTATCTTCTGTTTTCCTGCTAAGCAGAGTGACAGAAGGGACAACGATTTCATCTGACTTTCCTTTTGCTTATCCGTTTTCAATGGTGGTGCATCCGTGATGATGGAGTGTGGTCGTCGCCGTCGCTGGTGCTGTAGCTGTTGCTACCGCCAGTCTTCACCGTTAGTTCGATTGTAACTGTACAACTCAGTAAGTCGGAGCAAAGCTTTTCAGTTGTAATTCGGACCTTCAAACGTGCGTACTTAGTTTCGGGAAAAAAGCAATTGTATTTTTTCTGTTTTCGCTTGTATAAATTGTTACACCAGATCGAGTAAGAACAAATACACATAGCCGCACGTTCATAAGCACCTTTCGAAGGTAACTTCTTGCAAAATAGTCTGTATGCTTATGTGCGCGTGTGTGTAAATTGGATAACTTTTTGCATCGAAGTAAAGTCCTTTCTCGCTTCAGTTATTTATTCACGCCAGCACCTGCACCAATTGAGGCGAAATCGTTGACGGTGCGGGCAATTAAATCCTTCTCACTATTAAATTGAGGAATATAAAAAAATAACACAGAATTCAGTGAGTTTATATCAATCAGATTAATTTAAAATTATAAAAAATGACAATACCAAAAACTTGGTTATAAAATAGAAATGTTATAATTGAACAAAATGCTTGTGTTATAATAATACCTTAATTAAGATAAATGCTAATTATATAATCATAATATTATTGAAATCAATACCGAGAATAATTAATTTGTCATAACAATTAGTTATAAATTAGTATATATAAATATCATCTCAATACAAAACGTGCAAAACCAAAATATTATGGATTAAATTTCCCGAAAAAAAGTAATTACCAATTTGTTTCATAATGACCTGAGATAAATAAAATCTAGAACTGACCTTTTTTTGTTGTTGTTGTTGTTGATAGATTTAGAATTGTAAATATCAAAAACAAAAAAATTGCAGCTCTTTAATATAATTTGCAAGGAGTATAAAATGAACCCAAGAAAAAATTCAACGAAAGCTAATTATTGGATGCTACTTTCCGAATATCGAAATTTCGAATATTTTTCGAATATAGTATTTTCGGATAATATTTGGTTGAATTTTTCAATATTTGAAAATTATATAAAATTAAATAATAATTAAGAAAAACTATGCTTTCTAACCTTTTAATTCCTTTGCTGGTAAGTTCCTTTTCTGGTAAATTCTGGTAGGTGCGGAGAAAAAACGAAGTGAAATTAAAGTTCGAATAAGAAAAATATAATTCTTCTATAATTTTCTCTTGATTTCTTGCTTTCGAAAATCGTTCGTAAAAATATCATGAAAATAACATAAATGAATGAATATTTTAATATATTTATAGTTCCTTATTAGTCCTATAAACGTTATCGTTCTCTTAGTTACATCTATATCCAGAGACGCATCAAAGCAGAAACAAATATTTGGGGATCGTCTTTAGCGAAGGGTTTGACAAAATTATTATTGATAATACTAAAAATGCTGATACTAATATATTTAACAAATATTTTTTATTAATATTGTTTTACATGATACGCCATGATTACAAGAAAATTAAATGAAACTTAATTTTTCAGCATTTTGGAATGAAATTCAAATTTGATTGAATTTCGATTTCGTTTTAGAAAAATCGTAAGCATTTTGAGAAGGTGATTTCCAAAATGAATGGTTTTAAAAATATTAAAGAAATATTTTATTGTCTTGTGAATGGAATTAAATTTGGCAAATAAAATTATTTTCAAGACCATCACTTTGCAAAAGCAGCAGATCATCTACAATATCCTTAGTAATTTGATGATATTGTGATCTAGAGAATTTTCTTCCAAAGACTATTCCCAATAATTAATTATGGTGATTATTTTATTCTCTTATTATGATAATTAATATGTTCTCACTTCAGACTAATTTTTTTTAGCATAATAATTATAAAGAAGGTACTAACCAGCAATATTAAAGAGCAATACACTGGCAATAGAAGAGATAATAGGTTTGACATACATTAAAATACCATTGAGAATGCGCGACTCCGCAACTGATGACTCTACCTTGTATGTAGGCTATACAAGGTAAAACCTATAAAAAATCTTCAAGTAGAGAGGCGAATATTTTAAAAGATATTGCCAAAAAAATCCTTACCTTCTTGGCAGTTCGTAACATATACAATAAAATCAGGACTAACTATGAAGAAAATGGTTTTTGAATATTTTCACTTTTGTAATTTTTGTATTTACTTTTGCTACCGTTTGTTTGCGATTATTCTACACTTGAACACCCTTCCGTTTCCGTTAGAAACTACCGAAATATTTTTCGTTTTGAGAAAAAGAAACTTTTGTCTCAAAAGAGAACATCGGGTAGCATGATTTCATGCATGCACATCTAAATCATTCGATCGTGACATAATTTGTGGGGAGCGGCTGAAGAAGGGTAGATAAAGAAAAGAACAAGGAAGGAAAGCAAAAAACTTCCAGAAGGAAGGAAGGTAGTAGTAGGCCTTAAGAAGAAAACAATGAGAAAGAAGAACAACCTCAAGAAACACGAAAAACTTAGAAAGTATTTATACAAAAATTGTGTTTGAAAGTTTGTTCAAAAAAGTTGTAACAAGTTTCTACGTGAACTATTTCGGCAGATATTTTTCTAACAAAGAAATTACAAGGAAAAAAAGCACAAAGAGGAAACCACAGGAATTAAATATAATAGATTAAAGAAATATATCCATTATAGAAATATATCAAGTTTTCATCACCAACTTTTTTATATTTAATCGGTTTCACGGTAATAATTTTGGAATGAAAGGTTCCTGTTTTTTTTTTGATTGATACTAATTGAATTTATATTGGATTGTATGTTGATGAAAATCATAAGGTAATTCAAATCTAAAATAAGAAATAATTTAATTAATTATTATTCTAATTCTTAGAAATTATTCTTATTCTCAGAAATTTATTTTCGAGGTGGAAATTGGTTAAGAAGGAAAATGAAATTGAAAGAAGAAATGTATTTATTATTTTTAAAGAATTATTATATTCCTAAAATTGGCATGCTTCTAATTAAAAAATTCAAAGAAATTAATCTTTTCTGAGGCCAGAGAAAGCAATAATGAATAGTAAAAGGAAGCATTTAAATAAGAATTAATAAAGAAAACAATAAATCTTTCTTCTCTCTTATATTTTTTATAAATATTACTTTTAATCATAAGATCATGCCCTAATTACGCTTGATACTGTCATCATCATTACTATCGTCATTACCATTGTTGTTTCTGCTGTTGTTATTTTTGTTGTTGGTACATTTGTTGATTTCAGTTTTAAATTTTGTAAACAACTGAAGTAGTTTTTCGTTGGGGATTTAAAAAAAAACAAAAAAAAAGGGGGCGAAGAATCAGAAAACAACACTTACAAACGGGAGATGACGGTGTGGTGAAAGACAGATGTAAACGAAAAGAGGTGAGAGGAGTTATTGTTGACTTGTAGAAGTCAGACAAAGAAGGTGAATTTAAAGAGACATAAATACAAAAATAAACTGTGCAGTGTGGGTAAATTATTGAAAGAGAGGAGGAGGGGGTAAATTAAGCTTGGGTTAGATATCAAACCATATGGCCAAAAGGTTTTTTATTCAACTCAACTGAATCGTGATGAAAATTTAGCATGAACTGAAACTACTTGTTGGTGGAATGAGTATAAAAAGTACTTAGAAGCATTTTCGTTGGCGTTTGCGCATACGTGTGTGTGTAACTCCATCTACTCATTCATATTTATTGTGGAATTATGTGGAAATGTATGTCAATTGTTCTGCCTGCCCCCGAATGGTTTGTCATTATGAATATAGGACGTAGTATAATTGAAGTGTCGTAGAGTTATTTACATTTAGTTGCGTCTGTTTAAATTGCTTCGGTTGTTTGTTATTGTTGACAACACAGACTAAGGTATGATTGCATTGTTGATTTTTTATTATAAAGCTTATGTGTATGTGTGTGTGGTTGGTTTAGTAGTTATAGGTATATCAATTCATGCAGGCGAATTATGGCTAAATCCATAAAATATAAATGTGAAAGATTAAGCTGTCCTTAAATGTATATATTGTTCTATAATACGCACAAACGAAGAACAAAAAACACGAACAACTAACAAACAAAAATTAATCTTTTAATAGTGTGGTGTATTCGCTTTAAGAAAATTTATACAAATATAACAAAATAAATAAAAATATTGAAAAACTCACTTAACCCCATTTGTTTCTAAACGATTTAAGCATTGCCACATGAATATGAAAACATTAGGACACACATACATATTCACGCATACGAATATTCATACACGTATGAGCGGTTTTGAATGTTTCGACTTTTCCACTTTTGCTTGTTTCAGTGAATTCGAAAGTATGTGATACTCTCAGTGATTATCATAGAAGAAGAAAAGGATTTATTTTGGCATCATTCTTTCTTGTGTTTTTCTCACCCATACAATCATCTCCATCATTATCGTCATCATCATTATCGCTACAATTTTCGTTAATTTGCTTCAATGAATGAAGAACTGTTGGAGAACTCTGAGTTTCCTAGTTTTTGTTTAATCTCCTTATTATTTTCTTTTTCTTCTTTTGCTTCTTCTTCTTCTTTTTCTCACCCTTCTGCTTCTATCTCAATTAACTGTCGCTCGAGAAGCTACTTAGTGCATATGGACACAAATAAAAATCTCAACCACAGGAAAACACAAAGAACATGGCATAAAAACAACAACAACAACAACAATAGCAACACCAACAAAAAGATAAATAGCAACAACAGTAACAACAATATTAACAATGACATAAGCAACGATTAAAAATATACGAGTATGAGGGAACACTTAATTGCATGGTACGCGTGTATGTTTAAAAAGGGTTGCCATTTTTTCGGGAAAATTGTTCTAACGGAGTGACAAGGTGGCGGTTGGGAACAGGAGGGTGGTCGAGGAAAGAGTTAAAGCTAATTCCAAATATTCTAACAAATGGTCAAGTGACTTTAAAGAGTGGGAAATATTGCTAAATTTTTCAATGCGTGATTTTAAGAATTGCACAGATATAAAAAATAAATCGAGTAGTTTATACCAAGATGCATCAATGTAAATAGAGCTATATTAACCCGTCAAGTAATAAGAAAGAGACAATAACAATAAGCAGTCAAAACTTATACAAATAATCTTTTACAAAATATCAAAAATATAATTTTGCAATAACAAAATCAAAAAGTGAAGTGAGATAGGAGATAGTGATAGAATGAATAACAAAGTGGGTCAAAGGTCAAACTTACGATTGAAAAATATATTTATTTGAAAGAAATCGAAAAAAGGAGGACAAACCTCTTCGTCAGTTCGATAGCTGTCGACAAGTGTGCATTAGCCAAATTAAAAAGAATATCCTCGTAAAGACGGAAGTGGAAAACAAACAACAAGATAAACAAACCAAAAACAGAAAAACGTCAGATCGAAAAAAAAACATAAAAAATAACGAGAAGAGAAGAATTGGGGGAATGAATAAAGGAAGAGGAGAGGAAATGGAATGAAATTTGGCACTTATTACAAGAGTTTGTGCAATGCATTGGAAAAACTTATTGTTTATAAGAAAACAAAAATGGCGGTTTATCTTTTTCTTTGATTTCATTGTTTTCAGTTTGCGCAAAAACGTTTCCTTAATCTTTTGAAAATGAAAAATCATTTTGTCTTTTACAATTTATCCCAGTTACAACTTTTTATCTACATACAAATCGTTATGCCACCAACAGCCCTTTCTCGTTATGTTCCTTTAGTTTTTGTTTGTTTGTCTTTATCGTATTAAAATTTAAACTAAAATGTGTCGAACTCAATACAATAAAATATAGTAAATATATAAATAATTTAACAAGCCTGCAAAGAGATAAACGCGTGTGCATGCGTGTGACACTTTTATACTTCATTTACGTATGCGGTGAATAACGTATTTAATTCAACACACTTACAAAAGCGTTGATTTAACTTAAATTGATAAAAGTTTGCAAAATATATTTACAACTAAATATGTAAATCCTGTTTATCCTGATAAATCTGTTTTGCACTTATCAATGCGTCCGCCACCGAAACGATATCCTTTTGTATTAAATTTTTCATTTCATCTGTCGGCAGGTACTGACAATTTTTTTGCTCATACGCCAACGATCGCATCATTGATATCATGCATTTTTCGGGTGGTATGGACACATATATGCTTTGTCCAATTTACCGATTATGAAATTAATTTGGCTAAAGGCAGATAAATTTACTGAAATCAATATTTTTTTAAAAAATTTCTTCCCTTTTGGGAGCTGCGATTTCACACTTTTTGATTTTTTCAAAACCATACAAGCAAAAATCTAAGCATATAAACCCCACATAATTTGCAATATTGCTCGCGCAAAATTGGATCGGCAATGTAGACTACAAACGACCAAGCGGAAGATGTTGCCTAAATAAATTTGTGTTCTAAAATTAAATCCTATTATTTCTAACGATTAAGACTTACTCCTTCTCAAAAGGGAAGCTTACCTTTCTTAATATAATAAAGAAGATATTATTAAAAAATATTGAAGGCTTGCTGAATTTCTTTGTGTAATTTTTTTATGATATTTTTTTTAAATAAACCAGCCTTTACTCTAATTTTTCTCATAATGTTTATTATCTTTATTATATATTTGCAGATATAAAAAATTAATGATCTGAAGATTATCAAAGCATGCCAACAAAAATGCAATGTTTATGCTTAAACTATACACATAAATAATATTGTACGGCATTTAAAATTGCAATATTGTACGGCAATAAATAAATATATTTACGTATCTAGAGGAAAAGTATATTGCTTCTACGTTCCAGCATTGATCTCTTTTACGACTAAATGATTGCTTGGAGCTGAAATTTTTTATCGTCGTTTAATATTAATATTGCTGCGGAAGGAGCAACATCTGTTGCTCAACGTCAAACTTTCTAATCAACGCAATCAACCAACGAAGACGAAGCAGTAAAACAAAATGGGAAAGAAAAGTTCAAAGTTGAAACAAGAAACTATCGATCGCTTAACGACAGACACATACTGTAAGTAATTGTGATCTAATGGAAAATATTCAACCTGCCAATTATGTTAATTATTGGGTAGTATTTATTAAATATTCTATATGAAATCGCGAGGTATGCACAAGATTTTCCTGTCGATAAATTTTACTTACAGTTTTTATGTGTCGCAGAAATTAGATTATGCAAACTCTTTTTTCACAATTTTAGACAACGGTAAATTATTTATAACCATTTTAAAAGGGTTAATATTATTATTAGTTTTAGTCACGCTAAAAGCAATGACCAATCAATTTCCCCGAGATATTTTGTACAAGATTTTAAGGAATTAATGGGATGAACTGAAATTGAGGAATATTGTGAACACGATGATTGTCAAATCTGTGGCTATGCCACGGAGTGAAAGAGACTTTGGCAAATTTGCTGCTGTTGTGGATTTTCAGATCGCGGTCAGTGTTTGTGGTCGGACACTGATGGTTTATCCTTCTGCGGTATTAAACAATAAGTCGAGAATTAACTCTCTAGAGTTAAGGAAGAATGCGAGTGGGTGGGGTGGGGGGTTAATTACGGACTGAGGATAACAATTATGGTGAATTTCATGGAGAGAGAAGTTTAATGCAAATAATTTAATTAAGGATATTCTCAGTTTGAAATGAATTGAATTGTGTTTTTAATAGCATAAAATCCTTTCCTGTTGAATTCATTTCTGTTATTTTTTTATTGCAAAATAATTTTTGAAATTTTTTTTAATTGTGTGGCGATTATTAAATTTTGTACTTTACTACAAAATCTATCTAATAAATACACACAATAATACACACACTACTATCACGTTTTCGTATTACTTCTAGTCCGTTGAACACCGAATGCAGTAAAAACAAAATAAGGAAAAATTTAATCGGGAAGAAAAAGTTTTCCTTCGAAATAACGCTCACTATGAAATGTATCTTCTATCCTCTTTATTTCTTCCCTTTTCCCTTTTCCGTTTTACACAAACTTCGTATTAATAAATAATTTTTTAATCGAAAGAGAATCTAGAGCAGAAATTGTTAAGCCTTTCACTTTATTTTTAAGCTCTCGCTGATTTAAAACAACGCAAAATTTAAAACTTTTTTGAAACAAATCGGCATTATTTTCTTTTGAAAAAAAAGTTAGACTTTTATTTTTTCATGATAAATTTTAATGGTTTCAAAATGTTTGAGCATAAGATTCAATTCAACTTTTCCATTTAGTAAAACATGATATTTTTTAAATAAATTTAAATTAAATACTTACTTTTAATGTACACAAAAAATACTTTTGCTTTTCGAATATATAAATATATGTATATTTAAATATATATTTAATTAGCTTTTTTAAACTGAAAATTTTTTCATTTTTCAATTAATTTTTGTTTGTTCAAATGAAATATTTTTCATATTTTTAAAAATTTTATATTTTGTCGTTTTAATTAATTCCATAAAAAATATCTACACCCGAAAATGGCAAACGGTACCGTCATTCTTTTCACTTTAAAATTGTATATAATGCATATTTGGTGCTTTCAGACTATAATATCATTTTGGACGTTAAGGGGCGTAAGTGGTTTCATATGTTTGTTTACTGCTATATCCTAACCATAATTTAATGTGTGTTTGTTTCATTCAACGTCCTTCATTAATTATGATCAGACTGTGCTGGAATAAATTAAACCCTAAAGTATATATAAAACCATAAATTCATATTAAAATAAGGGGAGGGGTGTTCGTACATGTTGGCGTTTGCTTTGCTTAAATTAAATTAAACTAAATTAATATTATAAATGTCAATTTGAAATGGAAAATTTTCCAGAAGTCTGTGAGAACTAAATAAATTTGTTGTTGAATAATTTCATCCACTGAATTATTTTAAATCCCACAAGATTTCTTGATAAAGTCAAACATTGCAATGCGAGTTTTGATTAGAAATTTAACGAAATGAAATATTATTTTCAATTCGTTCATTTTCCTTCTGGTTTTTACTGTTTGGCATTCTCTCACTCTCTGTCTCATTTAGAAAAGAGAATAAATAGTTGAGCATAGCGCAAAACTTAATTCACTTAAACTGAATTCACATCCAAGACTCTTTTTAAATTACAAGTATCTTTAAGAGACAGGTTCCTTTTAAGAGAGCTTAATATAATGGTTTAAAAAATATCCTTGACTTTTTAAGTACAAGCTTAATTTAACAGTAAGTTTTTTACACGGTTTTAATTCATTTAAACCCTTTGCCGTGTAAAAAGCATCTCTAGGTGTCCTATAAGTAAATCAAAGAGAAACCTGCATGTCTGACACTTTAATTAAAATTTCTATGAACATAGACAAACAAAAGTTTTTATTTGACTTTTTATAGAAGAAGCTTCCGTGTGTTAATGCGGTTTCTGGTTTCTAAGGAAGAAGTTCAATACGAAAGTATGTTTGTGTGTGTGTGTGTGTGTGTTTATGTTTGAAAATTTATCAATATGCATGTCGGTGTGTGCGAACTCGTAGAAATTGCACTAAAATCCTTTCATTAATGAACGTTTGTGTATTTCGTTATTTATTCGTTAATCAGCAAAAATTTATTAAATTTTGCAATCAAAACAAATACAATTTATCAGCAGTAGTTAAAGAATTAAGTAAAGATTAAACATATGATGCTTAAGCTATAATGTTTTGAATTTATATTTAATTATTTCATAGTAAAAGATTACATTAAAGACTAATGCACTATAAAAACTAATGCTTTGGCATTATAAATAAATATAATATTGGTAATTAAAAATTAATTTGTTAAACACAAACCGAATTTCAATTTGTCCATTTAGAACTAAATTGTATTTTGTGTATATTTTTAATATTTAAAAGCTTTTGCAATTGATTAGAATTAATAATAATCAAATAAAACAAATGGATTGGATAATTTTAAATATTCTTTTAAAATATTTTAGTCGATATTTCTGTGTAATCGGACTTCATTAAACACCCGTGATGTCATCGCAAAGATTTGAGTAAAAACGTGCGCTCCGAGAATTTTTTGATCAGTTATCGCGTGCAAATATAAATATATAGTATTCATTGGTAAACAGTCGTCAATCGAGTGATATTTATGTAATTGTAAGTGATTGATTTTAATTTGTTTAAATTATTTGAAGAAGTAAGGAAAGGAAGAAAGGAAGATGGACTCAAATAGAAATAAATAATGTTGGGTTTAATTGATCCCAGGGCCAAAATAAATGAATTAAAATGATTCATAGTGAGTTAAAATTTCTTCTATAAATAATTTTCTTCATCTCTGAATTATTACTCCTGGATTCTTCTGCCTCATTCCTTTTTCAATTCCAGTTAAAATTTTAATCGATATTTCCTCTTCAGCCTCCTTTCCAAAATCGAGAAATATTTTATTGACCTCTTCATAAGCGTAAATAATGATAGAGGCTTGATATCTCTTGAACGGCCAAAGGAGCTTTCATTTGTCTCACGTTTCAGCTTCCACAACCACTAATGTGGTTGTGGCTGATGAAGGACCCCAGAAGCAACAATATTATATTCAATATTATACTCGTCCAGTGGTAAAATGGCTACATGAAGGAAAATTATCACGCTCTTCATTATTGCATCATCTTTCTTTACCCAATCAGAAAAGATCAAAAAGGCGATGAAATTGCTAATAAACTGAATCGTGCTTTTGGCACAATTGAGATTTCGATAAAGATTGTCGCTTTATCGATGAACACTGGCAATGCCTTGAAGGAATGAATGAGACGAAGAATGAAAAGAAGTGAACTTCATAAGAAATTCATAAGAATTTCTACACTTTTAGAGTCTCTTTTTTATTCATAAATGCAATCCTTGCAAATTACTTACTCTTTAAGGTCACACACACAAACGCAAAAACATAAATACACTTGCATAAACTGTGATTGTGCTGACGATAAATGACTCATTTCTGAAGAAAATTGCAACTAATGATTTTAAATCTCTGTAAAGATATTCTATTGATGGAATCATGGGGTCCCTTAAAACTTTGGAAATTTAAAGCTTTGAAATAAAAAAAGACAACGAAAAATTAGTGAATATTTTCCTTTGTTTTTCAATAATAACGTCTTCTTATGTATATGTTTTACTTTCTCTTATTATCTATTTTATTATTATCGATTATTGATTAGTCTTTTTTCTATGAATTCGTAATTTTTTAAGGATTTTTAGGTTTATACTTACTCTGTTTTGAATTTTTCAAATTATGAATAAAGAATTTTTTCTTTTGTCCTCTCTTTTAAAAGTTCGAAGCTATAAAATGTAGTCCTGTTTACAAACAAAAGAGAAATTAAAGCATTTTTCTTTTGTTTTATTTAAATTTTTTGAAAATTTTCAAAGTCATGCAAGTAACTGGTTTGAAAACGTGAGCTCCCTTACTGAGTAAATAATTGATGTACCTACGACTGTACTTCGGTACAAAATATAATATTCCATAATTGTGAGAAGTCACCTTGGCAATGCAGCTATGAATTTCCACCTGGCTATTCTGTATTGATTGGATGTTTGAACTCTGGCTATTCTGTATTGATTGATTTCACCTCTAGAAAGACTGTGGTAAATAGGGTGGTTAGCGTCATTTGAAACTCATAAACTCTACACACCTGCATTACAAATTTTAATTCTCACTGCAGAATGAATGATTGAATTAATAATTATTTGCAGGGTAGGCGTGGCAATTGGTAAATTTTTTTCTACATGCTTTATTGAAGAGCAAAAAACAGGCTTAAATTTTAGTAAGTATATTTACACCATTCGAGTCTTATGTGGTGGAACATGAAAATAGAACTTGTTGTGGTGGGTGTAGGGTATAAAGCCATTTATAACGAATGATAGCATATGTTTCATTTACATTTTATTCTCATATCAACTAGTTATTTTAGTGTCATCGACATTATTTTTAGAACGGCATAGAGTCTATGCCATAGACACTATAGGCAGGTGTCAATTGCGAGATTATAAAAGTTATACCACATTGATATTTTCAGAACGTTGCATTCACTTTTGGGATATTGCCGTAGAATAGTAGTATTATTATTACTGCTAGAATAAATGGTATGTGGTATCAAAATATTATGTGATATTATTTTGAGAAATATTTCTTGCTTCACATTAAAAAAGGACCTATTCTAGATATCTCAGATAGAACCATCTCCGAAATAAAAGCATGCTATGAAAAACATTATAATTTATCACCTGCTTTTTATTTTTATTACTCATAGACTAAATTTCTTTCTTTATTAAAGAAAATTCTATAAATATTTGGATTTATTCCAAATCAAAAGATCGAAAAATAATTCATCGTCAGCATCATACGTTTACAAATGTGTCTATCACATTGTGTGTGTATGTGTGTGCGTGTGTGCTATCACCCAGGTATGGATAAGTGAGAAGAAAATGTGGGATGCCAGTGTGTGCAGATGATTGTAGAATATTCTCTCAACTATTATCTCGAAATGCCTGCCTGCGAGGAAAAAATTGTGAAAAGGAAAAAAAGATATTAGCATCAGCTGAACTAAAATACTTTTACGTTGCATTTCATCTTTGCAAACACTTACATATATTTCCTTTTCACTTATGTTCACTGCTTTTTTTCAATTTTTTTGACTGATTCCAGTGCGGTAAATATCGCATGAACTGAGAGTCAGAAAGGAAGAAAGATATTGATTTAAAGGCTCGTAAGGAAAGGCAAAGGGAAGGGAAGTGCGGAAAATTGAAACGAGAATAAGTTGCAATGATGATGATAATTCGAAGTTGTCTCTAAAAATGGTAGATATAATAAAATTTATGAGCATGATACGACATAACGAAATAAAGCGAATGGTGGGTGCAAATGTAGAAGTATGTACTATACTAGAGGGAAGAGTGACCGTGGTGGCGCAATGGATATGGTAAAATAGTGCGTACTGTCAGCCGCTAGAGGCAGTTTAAATTCACACACATATGTCATGTTAATAAAAAACAAAGCTAAAATTAAATTTTGAGTACTTTAGAAAAAATGTCTTAAGACGTGGAGTAGATAATATTCTGCTTTAAAAAACTGAACTTTTTTTGTAAAATACTTTCTTTGGAATCTGAATTATTTTTTAGTATTTTGAATTATTTATTATATTTTTGCGATTTACTTACCTTTTTAAAATTCGATAAGATATAGATAAAATTATTTTAAATTATTTTCGCAATTCGAGAATGCTTTCAAAAGTAATTGAGTATTTTTAATTATTTTTGAAAATGGCTAAAGGGCTTTTCCATTAATCGAAAACCTTTGAAATAACCGCGATTACCGGGCATGCAATTGTTTGTGAGCTACTTGCCAACAATCCCTTTATCCCATACGAAAAGGCTTATCAATTTATGGGCGTGCATAATTTCCATTTCCATTTGAATTATTAACAATTCCGAATGCGTTCTAGCGGTCACTTCTAGTGGCCTCAATAATCGCATAAGCGCTTTTGGTGCCATCCGTCATCATTTTGCATTATACAAAACAATAATGACAATGACAGTAACAACAACAACAACAATATCATGTGAAAGTGTAAAATGGCAAATAAGGAATAATTTTGATTTATCGTAACGATTGCGCGTTGACAAGAAATAATAGCCCCAAAGTCAAACTAGAACGCAAAAAATGGCAACGATAATGATAATAATAAAAATTACAACAACAATAGCAATAGCAATAAGAACAATGATAATAAGCAATTAAACAGAATCGCGATGATACCCTTTAACGATTAACATTTCGCCTGCTGACAATGTTATTTTCATTGTAATTCTTTTATGGCTCTTCTGTCTTTTTTATCGCTAAGGGCTACCATTATTTTAACATTATTCTTTATTTTTATTCCATACTAAAAAGCTTATCATAATCGTTTAATGATGTTTAAATCACTCTTGTTCAAGTAATGGTTGTTGCTGCTGAGATAGTGTTGTTGTTTTATGTGTGTGTTGGTTTGTGTTGTAGAAAACATTAATTATTGGAGCTTATACGGCAATCACAAACGGAAAGAGAGAGTGTAATAGACAGTGAGAAGGTGGCAGAGAGAGAGAGAGGGGGGGGGAGATTATTTAAATGTCGCAACAATTTCGCATAAATTCATGAAAACAACTAAACGTCACTGTAAATAAATTCAATAAATTCTTCCTGGGCGGAATTTTTGGGCGTTTATTTTATTTTATAAATATATATTTTTTTCTGATATATTTTATTTTATTTTATTTTTTATTTTATTTTTTATATATTTTATTTTATTTATTTTATATATTTTATTTTATTTTTTATATATATTTTATTTTATTTTTTTCTGATTTCAAGAATTTTGGATACTTTATATATTTTTTTCAAATTTTCACACGCTTTGTTTCATTTAATTTTATCACAAAATTTTGTAGGTTTTGTCAAAATTCTTTAAAATAATCTGCTATTAATACTTCTAAATTCATTACACGACGCAAACTTTATTTTGTGATATCACAGATTTTTTTCGAAAACATTTTTTCGTGGATTTAAATAAGAAAGTCTTTAATAAGAAAAGCTTTAAATATAAAAGGAACATATTTTAAAAATTAAAAATTGATTTAAATTTTTATGAATTCAAATTATTTTCTTTTTTTTGTTTAGTTTTCTTCGTCTATTACTTTAACCATCATCTGCAATAGAACGCTTTACCAGCTGCGATTATGCTTTTGATATTTGATAAAGCAATTTTATTATCGTTGGTTCAATTTAAAATGGTTTCCGTAGATGCAGGATATCACGAAGGAGCAGCTGTTTAATAATCTTAATTCGAATAAAATTGATTTTTCCACGTTGACATCCTTTCGAGAAGCTGCAGGTGCTTGGAGTTAAATAAAATCAGTGCGGCGAAATATTTCTCGAGGGTAGGATATTCTGGGGGAGGTTTATGGGAATTGGGGTTTCTTCAAATATTCTAGATAAATTATGCTATATTTTATTTACTTGATGTGGTTTACCTTGAGATGTTTATTAAAGTTACTAGAATAATATTAAAAGTGCTGTAAGAGTAAGTAAGTAAGAGTTCATTATTAGCGCATTCCACGGATAAAATTAAATGTTCATCATACGCTTCGTTGTACAAATGAAAATGAAATATTTATAAATGAATACGTTTCCAGCGTTGGAAATACAGATTGATTAATTTCTAAAAAATACAATTTGAATCGGTCGATTTTCAGTCATTCGAAGATCTCTACGTGTTCCACGAGTTGTTCTGAAGTATATTACATTGGGTTGAATTGGTTGATCAAATACGTCAATATTGCTCAAACATCGAAAACATGGAATAGTTTTAACATTCAAATCCTTTTGTTGCAAAATTTTGTGAGAAGCAAATATAAACAATTTATCATAGTACTTTTTAAAAATGTTTCAATTTTACTGTATTATATTTCATATAGATTTTATTTCAAACTAGTCGTTCCATACTAATCAACAGAATTAACTTTAATTTTCTTATAAGTTTTCTGCATGTTCGTTAGGAATGTGGCATCATGTAATCAAGGATATTACGAATGTATGTAATACGTTCTATTCGTATCGGTGCCATATTTGAAACACTGTTGTTTTTGCTGTCATGTTTCTCTTAAAACTAACAGCATGACGTGAAAGGTTTTATGGAAAATGTCTCCGGAAATGAGGAAGAATTACTAGAGATGAATGAAAGAAGGTTGAGAGAGTGGTAATTGTTAAGGGTTAAGGAAGGTGGGAGAAGTATGAGAAAAGTAGAGTATGAGAAAAGACCCGACAATGCCAAAGTTCCATAATTTGTCTTGAGGAATATACGATACAATATACGGTACAATATTCGTACGGAATACAAAGTTAGTTTATATATTTAATATCATTTAAATATACGTAATATAATCCAACTATTCCTTCCGACTATCCCTTGCCCCCAATCGAACAATCTGATTATACGTCTGTCTATCAGTTTGCTGTTTATCTGCCTTTTTCGTGTTGCGTCTTATTCACTTCTTTTACTGCTCTACCCATTCTAATTTCTTTTCTCCTTTTCTTTTGTGTTTGGATTTTATTGAACCATGAGTTGATTTGGAAACAATTCAATAGCGCATTGCGCGTCGACAAGACATCCAATAGACCATTTCAATGCAATATCTAAGGCAATATCAAAAGCTATTGTTGGTTGTGTTAGAGATGAGAAGGAGCAGCAGCTGTCATTGCGAGAGTTATAAAAAAGATTTTAGATAAGAATTTAGAAGAAAAATAAATTAATAAATAAAAGAAAAATGAAACAAAAATAATAATTTTAATTACGAAACTTTTTTGATAAAAACATATTTTTAGCGAAAATTTGAGGAAATTAGAATTTTTAATGGTTTATTGAACTGAAAAAAAACAAAAGTTATTTTTCGAAAAGAAACTTTTGTAAATTATTATATAAATTGAAGGGAATATTTCCTGTGAGACACATTTTAACCATCGTAATAAAAAGACTGTAAGAGAATGGTCCTTTGATGGTCTTCTGCTTTTTTCTTAATAAAATATTTGAAAGTATTTTCGTTATAGAAGCTGTCATATTTTATCATGAAATTGATGATGATGAAATTGATTGGATAAATGAAGATATTTATAGTAATATCTTTTTTATATACTTATTTATAATTCTTCCGTTTCTGCTCTCTCGTCTCCGTCATCGATGTTGGCGTCGTTGCCGTTTTTTCTTTTCTTTCTTCTACTTTTTCTCTTATTCTTATTGTATTTGAACTTCGGTGCAGTCACGGAAAAGGAAATACGTCAGTGGTAAGTGCAATGCAAATACAATAATACAATACATCACGAATTTCTAAGAACTTCTGCCATTCAATCAACTATAAAAAGTTTTCCATTTAGTTCGATTTCTATTTAACTTTTTTTCTTACTTATTTTATTCATTATTTGTTGTCGCCACCATTCTGTTGTCGGCTCATCCCTTGGCCACCTGATGTCACGACAGGCACAAAGGTTTTCTTAAGGATTGCCCCAATGGACTGCTCACGGAACAAGTAAGTGTTGAGTGAACCCGTTTTTACCAAATTGCAAAACTTTCAAAATTAACTAATTCTTTTTTTATTTCTTCTTATTCTGCTTCCTATCTATACGTGCTTCTTTCTCCCAACTATTATCTATATAATGTTGCTGATGGTGGTATATAAAATTGTGGTGATTTGTGGTGTGAAATACATTTGTGTTGAAAAATGTATGATTTTTTTACAAAAATAATTTCCAAAATAATGAAAAAATTATATAAAAATATTAAAAAATGGAATCAAAATGAATTTAAAAAATATAAATTTTGAATAAAACCAATTAAAAAATAATAATACACGATAATACATAAAATTTAATAACTATTTATTACGCGTCGCTGTAACGAATTTTGTATGGTTTTGCAACACCTATTATATAACTGTAACTATTTTTGGGTGTGTGCGTTTATGTGCCCCAATTATTCTAATATTTATGGATGCCAAATAATTGACTTCGTGCAAAACTCTGCATGACCCGCGGGGATTGATCATTCCTAACCCTTACATTCCTTTTGAATTTTATTTCATCATCTTCCTAATTTTTGTTGTTGTATTTGTTTTATTTTGTTGCTATTTGTTTTATTTTGATTTTGAAGGGTTTTATCAAAATCTATAAACAATTTTTCCCTCAAGGAGATCCGAGCAAGTTTGCGTCGTTGGTGTTTCGAGTTTTTGATGAAAATAATGTAAGTATTCTATGTTGAATTTTCTATAAGACTTACTTGATTAATTTATTAGTGCTTATGATATATTATATGTACAATCGTCCTCAGGGGATTTTATTTGCATATATAGTATGTGTAGTAGTATTGCGTATATGGTTGGGATACATGGTCTTAATCTTGATTGTTTTATTGAACTCGCTCCTGCACGTATCATCAGTGATGATACACACCACCCGTGCTAGGTTATTGAGGTGAAACCGTTACCACGACAAAACCTAGTTTTTACTGAACTGATTGCGTAAGGTCACAACCCTTATACTGTTTCAAGTCACGATTAAAAGTTTGTTTCGGGGAAATCGATGTAAATTATAAGAATAAGAATATAAGAATTTCCCGTAAGAATTACGACGTGTCTTACACTGATGAAACTAAAGATAAAGTCTGTTTTTGTAACAACAAATAAATATGACAATAATAATTTTAACAAGACGATAATACTTTTTATCAATACTAAAAAGTAAGAGTATTTATTTCACACTAAATCAAATGCATCAAATGGTATTTATGTTGGTTTATAAAATAAATTTTCTTAAGATTGATCGTTAAGAGACGACACCATACGTGCCAGACTGTTAGACTATCAGACCCCGAGACCACCAAGTCGCGATGGGACATCATCAAGATGAAAACTGATTCTCTAATGGCTTTTAATAAATTACTATTTCTAATCACATTTTCCTTCTTCATCAGCCACATAATTATTGTTTCAGATTTATAATTCATTTCTGCTTATCCATATTCTATGCTATCGCGATATTTCTTTATTGCTTTCTCCCGTTCATCACGTTTTTCTTTTGGTTTTATATCTCTGTCTTGCTTAATTAATGACTTACCACAAACATAATTTACAGTGAGTTTATTTTTTAAAAAGAAATACATTTTCGCTCATTAATCTCGGTTAATTTATTTTTCTTCTTTTGTGTCGTTTCTTCGATTTCAATTTGTTGCAGGATGGCTCCATAGAATTCGAAGAGTTCATACGAGCTTTATCGGTTACATCCAAAGGCAATCTTGATGAAAAGTTACAATGTAAGTTAAAAAGTTAACGATTTGAAAAACATAAGAATCGATTATTTGTGAGACAGAGAGAGAGAGAGAGAGTGAGTGAGTGAGGGAGACAGAGTGACTTTAGGGGAAGGGTATATGGAAGTATATACTATTAACTGAAGGATGGAATAGAAGGAATTATGTTCATTATGCGTTGCTTGTTTTGTCATACAAATAATTTTCGTATAGTCCGTGTTAAAAATAAATATCTATGATTGCGAATTTTCTGGGAAAATATTTAATCAAAATCCCCAGATTTTGATAAAAATTTTCCTCTCGAAAATCTTGGTAAGAATTGTTTTCTTTTCGTACCTAAACTAAAAATTAGCAAACAACACTGAGAGAAATGAGTTCATACGGAAGAGAACTACTTTCATGAAATTAATAATTTCGAATTAAAATCAATTGATTGACAAATAATTAATTCAAAAATATTTAGTGTGTAAATTAAAATTAATTTATTGCAATTTATTAGAATGAAAAAAAACCAATAATTTGCTTAAATAAAATATCTCCCCGGTTCTCTGCTGACGACACTCTTTTGAAGCCTACCTATCGCACAACACTCATAGAATTGCTTCGAAAAAATGAGACTCAGGGGTGACATTTTCACTTTATGTACTTGATACAAATTAATATTCAATTCGGAAAATTTTCGTTTAAAAAAATTACAAAAAGTTTGCACAGTTTTCACAACATCCATTATAGAGATCCAATTAAGCATAATCGTTACTAAAATCGTGATAAACGTGACTGGTTCGGTCATAAAAGTGATATAAAGTTAAATCGCGGAAAGCAATGGAAACTTCTTTTATTCTTTCGTTATGCGTGTAAGATCTGAATAAGGGAAAATGACTTCCTACAAGAACAACAAATTTAATGATAATAACAAAGATCAAGAAATACTTAGAATGTATAAAGTCCAACATTGCTTTATATATTGCTTCGTATTTTTATTTATTTTTGTGTTTCTTCTTTGAAAATATTTAAATATTTCATCAGATTTATATTTATTACTTTTAGGGGCGTTCAGATTGTATGATGTGGATAACGATGGCTATATAACGCGTGAAGAGATGTACAATATCGTTGATGCAATATATCAAATGGTCGTAAGTACTGATAACGATTTTTTAAATTGAGGGATATTTCAAAAGGATTTTTGCTCGAAATAGAGACTTAGAATTCTACAGGAACTTCTTATTCTTTAATTAATTTATTCAAAAGTGTGTTAAAAATATTTAAAAAGAAAATATTCCACATTGTATGTTGTTTCTCAATAGATTCTTATAATTTTAATTTGAGACTAATCTAAAATAGTTTTAATGTATTCAATATTAATAATGATTTTGTTATCCTTAAAAATTATTTAAAAATTTTAAAAAATTTAAATATATTTGATAAAATTAAAAAAATATTATCTTAACCCCGGCATAGGGTCAACAACCACAATCGGAAGATGAAAATACACCGCAAAAACGTGTCGATAAAATCTTCGATCAAATGGATAAAAACCATGATGGGAAACTAACGTTAGAAGAATTTCGTGAGGGTAGTAAAGCTGATCCACGTATGGTTCAGGCGTTAAGTCTGGGTGGTGGTTAATCTTGAGGTAATAAAAAAAAACACACAACGTCTTAATTAGTTCTAAAAAGAGACGAAACAAATAACGCGCACTTGACTCAAGACGAAATTGAGTTTTATAAAAATTGAAATTGAATTTTCTAAAAAAAATGAAATCGAGTTTTTTAAGAAATTAAAAATTTCGCTCAGATTTGAAGATTCCATTCAGAGACAAAATACTAGATTTTTTAAAGATTAAATTATATAATTATGATCGATAAAATTTTATAAAAATGAAACAAAAAATTAATAGAAAAGAGAAAAAGAAACCATAATAATAATAATAATAATCGGCTATAAAATAAAATAATTTTGGGAATATTTCATTAAACTGCAATTAAAATTAAATCAAACTAAAATTCAAATTGAAGTTGCGTTAAATAAAATTTCGTACTTAATTATATGTATTATAAATAATTAAAAAATTAAATTGTAATTAAATAATAATTAAATAAATAATAATTAAATAAATAAATAATGATTATTAATTTAATTAATTAATTAATTAATTAATTAATTAATTATTTGATTAATAACTAATTAAATTATTAAGTAATTAATCTCATAATTAATCTCATAATTAAATCATACAAGCAATTAAACTAACACCAAGAAAGAAAAGAAATCAAATTTAAAAAGTGAAGCCTTCAAAAATATGTGCAATTTTTTAAAAAGAAATTTATATAAAATTAGTTGACTTGTCTAGCGATAACGCCATTGTTTCGTGTCTAAATAAAAAACTCAAATTTGTCTAATAATATCGATCAAAAAATTAATTAAAAAATTGGAAATTTTTCTAAAAACAATTTATCCATCATACTAAAATAATTTCTCCTCTATATGCGGTTCGGCTTTATTATTATAACATAAGTATATATATACAAATATGTCGACCTATATAACCAAATTTTAGATATAATATAGCGTTAGAATACCCAATGCGGTCTATATTTTATAATCTTTGTAAAATTTAAATAAAATTCAGTATTATTATTCGATCTTTTCTCGGCTATAAAAACCCATAAAACTATTTATCTGTATATTTACATATATTAATATATTTAAAAATTTATTACTAATAATACTATAAATATTTTTCACAACAAGAAGAAAAAACACCAAACAATACAAAAAATCTCATTCAACAGAAATTAATTAAAATTTAAAACGATCGATTTAACACCTCACAGAAATTCTTCTGGTTTTAAATAAAAAAGAGTTGCATGATTTAAATAAAAATGAGATAGAATGGTAGATAATTCTAAAAATTATTAAATAAAATTATTTATATTATTAAATCTCTTTGAGATAGCACAAACAAATTATTGCAAGAATTAAATAATTAAAATCAGTGAAAGTGAAATGAGAAACAATATTTAATGAAAATCGAAATCTTTGATTAGTCTTAGATTCCACCGAGATATTTGCCTTTGTATTTGTAATTTAAAATAAACTCAATAAGTTTGTTATTAAAATATTAACTTTATTTAGTAGATTATTTGATAAGGCGTTTATTGAGATTGGATTTATGGCAAATTCGTATTTTGGAAATAAATAAACAAATTAAATTTGTTTTGGCTTTATGTGTTTTCAGTTTGAAGTGATTTAACTGATCAATCAATCTCTAACTATTAATCGTTTTTATAAAAAATGGAAACTTCTAACGTTGCCTGCTAGTTCAAAAAGTTTTCCGTTTTATAAAAACTATCTTTTATTATTTCTGTATTAAATTTATAATAGATAAAAAATGATGACAAAAAATGGAATTTTTTTGCAAATCAAAAATGCACTATGAGGGAAAAAGATGGTAATAGAAATATTTCTAAAAATACAACAAAAGCAATTCTAGTAAAAATACGATTGTAATAAAATTATATAATATTTACCACCTTAAAACCAAATTGTCTTTCTTTAATTTTTTATATTCTATATAAAAAATATGCTAAGTGTTTACAAGCAATAAATTCCAAAGGACTAATTTATTATAAAAATACGAAAATCTTTAAGGATTACGCATTCTTTTTGAAAGCTTAGCACAAACTTTTGTAATAAAATCATATAAAGATAACAAGATTAGTCAGAATAATATTTAAATTTAATAAAAACCAAAACATGAAAGTAAAAAACTTTCAGAGGAGACTGAAAAACAAAGCACAAAATCTCGCAATATAATCCTTCAAATTTTTTAAAAAAAATCCTCAAAGAAAGAAAAACAAACTCCTCAAAAAAAAAAAAAGAAAAAAATTGTTTCTCTATTTTGTCAATTTCATTGTAAAATCACATGAATTCTGTCAATTCTTTATAAAAGTAGTTTATATCTATTAAAAAAGAAATTTATACCATCATAAAGTTATTTCGTAATGCAATATTATAAACAAAACAATAAAAAAAAATACATTTTAAATATGATATTTGCTCATAAAATAAAATATATATATATAAAAAACTAATTAATGATTGTCATACAATTATAATCAAATAAAATCTATAGATATATATTTTAAATGTCAATGAAAATTTAAGACAAAAACTATTTCAAATATTTGCCGATTGTTTATAAGAATTAATTAAGTTTATACAATACATAAATAATAATAATAATAATAATAATAATAATAATAATAATAATAATAATAATAATAATAATAATGATATTGTGCACCAGTAATAGCATTGATTGATTGCTATGAAAATTCATTTGAATAACGGTTGAAAATTATGAAGATTTCATATTTAATAAAATTTTACTAAGATGAAAGATTTATTTATATCGTTTCATTATTTATTTCAAGCTTAAAATGAAAATTTGGAATTTAAGTAATTTTGGGAGAATTTAAGGATATTTAAATTTAGCTTTTCAGAAATCACTTGACTCGGATCAACCCAAACAGCCCGCATTCTGCACCCATTTTTGTTTCTTTGGGTTACGCAATAGTTAAAGTATAAATAATTTAATGGATAAATGTTTTCACAGATTTTAAGGATTTTAATTGAGTTTATATTAAGTTCTAGTGACAAATATTTCATTAATTTTTTTTCGACATTTCTCACATATTTCTGTCTTTATTACGCAGTCTTGCTCCAAACATACGGATTTAGTTAGTTAGTTCCAAAAGTACCAAAATTAGATGTATTAGTTTTAATGAAATCATATCGCGAATAACTTTATACATGTCATAAGACCCAGTCTCCCAGTCATAAGACTCGATGAGATAATACCGATTATTGCAGAATTATATCAATAGTCTAAGTCCTCTACTAACTTAATTATCTGCCACTCATTTTATTCTTTTCGAAAAGCACGGATACGGATAAAGCAACGTGCTGTTACGAATCGGAAGATACTTGCACCGAAAAAATATGTCTAGGAATTAAGGACTGATGGTGTAATAAAACGTATATCCATCTTGCATTTATTTACGACAAATCCACAGTCTTCATGTGTGATACAAAGATTTATCCAGTTTTTATTATCTGCCCCGCCTCAGATCTAGATCGATTCCTCTGACAGTCTTCACCCTCTCTTTCTCTCTCTTTCTCTGAAAAACTTTTTCCGAGAACGAATTCTCAATTCTGTTGAGAAGTCTGTCACTTCTTGTTTGTTTTATGTAATGGTCGACGAGTTTTGTGAAAATTAAGAAAGAAATACAAGTATGTCAGAGAAGGATGGAGTGTAAAGAAGTAAATTGATAAAGAAAAAATGTGAGGGGGGAGGGGCGTAATCAAGTTGTTTGAAAGGCTCATACATTTTCATGTAACTTAGCGAAGTTTCTTATTATGGTGACGTGAGGTGCTCTCGGGCACAAACAGATTCCTTCAAACAGACATACACACATATGCACACACATATACGCACACCAATCCGCATAAATAATTTTCTCTGTTTTTTTTAGATTTATGCAAATCCGTCAAAACCCAAAGTTATTTTGTTGTTATTGCTATTGTTATTCTTCTCATTATCTTCGTTACCGATATTCTTGGATGTGAATTTGAGTCTGAATACTTCTCATAACGTATTCATAGTGCCTTTCTCTTTCTTTACTTTAATTTTATCATGAAAATGTAAAAGAAATGTATTTGTAGCTTTTTCATTTTGCAGACACCGATTTTCAATAAGATTAAATGTTTTTGCTTCGCATCAAAGGAAATGCATTTTGTATGCTTTTGATTAAAAGTTTTTATTTATTTTCATTTTAGAGAACGATTGCCGCAAGATTTCTTATTAATATCTAATTACAGTGGAAATTTATGTACATTATTTAATTAATTTTTTGTGACAACTCTAGAAACTAACATTTCTGCTCGAAATTATTACTTCCTAAGACAGCTTAGCCACAGTTGAGCTTCCGCTTATATTTCTGTCCGTCTACTCATCTCCAATGACTCAGATTACATCAGAATAAATAAAATTTTCATAATAAAATTTCATCTGAATACTTCCTGCAACAACGAAAAGAGGATAAATCTAACCTTTGAAACACTTTTTGGAAAAATAACTATGATTTCATTAATGATTTCCTAAAAAACTCATAAACCCGGAAGTCTATTTGAGTCCGGCATTTTTTACGTCGCAACTTCGAGCTGAATGAATCATGATGATGATGATCGATAATGATCGATGATCGGTGATATGCCAATTTTAATGAAAACAAAAAACTGAGAATGGCAAATCGCTAACCTGATGGTTTCTCCTGAATCCGGAGACAACAAGGGAACAAAAAGTTGGAAGTCTCTCAAATATCTTTATGAATTTTTAAAGTAATTCAATAAAACGGAAGTTATTTGAAAATTGAGTCGGCACTCGTCGAAGGAACCGTTTACGTGGTGAGTATATTTGCAAATTTATGTTTTGTTTTTTATTAAATGTTTGTTTTTTTTATTTTCTTTTTATGCAGAGATATTCTCTTTTATACATTATGTGTGATAAAGTTCTTTTTTAAAAACATTTCATAATTTTCAAATACTGATAAATAAAAAACGGCTCTCTATCAGGAAAAATTTTGTGTTTTTTGTGTTTGTGTGTTCAAGATAATATCTGTCAAACTGTTGAAGATAATTCTTTACCGAATAATCAAATAAATCAAAATGATTTTCAGGAAATTATTTTGTCATTTTTCGCGAAAAACTAATATACTTTACGTTGGTCACCAACGTCTATTTTTTATGTAAATTTCAACAATATCAAATAATTTATACTATCTTGTAGATACAAACTACATAGTTATCATAGATACTATTTATATATTTATATAATTTAGTAGGAGAACTATTAATTTGTTCGCCTCGAATTTAAAAGTTGAAGACAAATTCAATTAATCCAGTTGTCAATCAGTGAGCCTGCTCGTATTTGGTCATCGAACAATCTCATTTCTTTATTGTGTGTGTGTGCGCTTGTGTCTACTCCTACATTTTTTTGTATGAAATATTAGAAAAATTTTACAAAGGGCAGGCAAAAATGTAGCAACAGCAATCTACATACATATGTATGATATATATATCTACATCTGTTTATGTATTGCAATAACAGTTAAGGCAACACCATAACATTTTCTGTAGTTAACAAATTGAAAGAATTTATTCTGATTGTACTCGAGGTAGTTTTGATAAACATTCTAGTGAATTATTATGCAGAATATTTCCTACAGTATTTCTATTTTATTACAGGCCTTTTTGTTATTTTCATTATAATCAAGGTTGTTCATGTTGGTGCGATTAACTGGTCCTCTTCGGTGACACCCATCCCTAAGATCGTACGATATAGATAAAGAATAAATTGCACGTGTGTACGTATTTGTTATATTTTTCAGGTCTGTCCGAAAATTAAACAATTGCAGGTTATTGCAAATTAAAGTAACTAAGTAATTTTAAGATTTTTTAGAAAAATTATTCGTAATTTCGAAAATAATTTTTAAAGTGAGAATTTAATTGAAAATATTTGACAATGTAAAGTTTTAAATCTCATTAAAGTTCTAGTGAAATAGAAATTAATTGAAAAGCTTGGTAGTGGTGAAAAATTCACCATTAACGCAAAAAAACGCCAAACGCAATAAAATCCAGTAGCAATATATAATTATATAAATTTTAACATTAGCCCTACTTTTTATATTAAATGACATCAAAAGTTCTAAATGTTGTCTAATCGTTAAAGCGATAGTATTTCAGAAGAATGGTCGGAAACTTTCTGGACAATACATTCGCAAGAATTAAACTCTATATTATTAACGTTTTCATAGAAAACTGAATTCCATTCAAGCACTAGCAAACGGATCGCTACACCCGCTATCCATTCGAACAAACACATACACGTGTAGGATGTTTATAGCACAACACGTTAATGTTAACTACTACAAAAATAACGAGGACCACGGTGACTTTCAGAGTCCCATAAATACCGTTTTAATTACATGTTGCTCGAATTGGTAGTGTGTGTACATGATAGTAGATTCGATGTGCTAATGTATGTGTGGGTGGTGGGGGAGGTATATATTTGTATCGAGAATGTCGAGAATGTAAAAAAGTAATTGGTCGTATGTGATTTTAATTGTATTTTAATCAATTTTCCAGGTTTATATTTTGTATTGCTTTGTGTAAATGTACAATTCATAGCGCGTATGTGCTCGTGTGTATGTGTATGTGTCTGTGTGTATGTGTCTGTGGGGTAATGATGTTGGTGATAATGTTGAATTGATTGTATACGTTTAATTACCAATAGTACAGTAATGCGGGCCCATCACGAATCCTATCATCAGGATCATAATAGCTGTTTTCGTTTTGTTTTTATTTCTGTAAATAAAGTCATTACGTCTTCACAGAACGTTTCAACGAAACGAACTGCACGAAAGATTGAATGATTGAATGAAAGCTTCGAATTTACGAGTAAGCGAGTTTATTCCTCTTTGGTTCCTCTTTATAAACTGTTTTCGGGCAATTTATCCATAAGCAGTATTACCAAACTTTAATTCTGTCTTATAGCCAATCACTTTTTAGTTGAAGAGGAAAATGGCAAACTTTTTGGAAAGTGATTTCGCAATTTTATACTTGAAGGGCTTAGGAAAAACTTATAATGTCTGAGCAAAACACAAAGAAGATTATGAAATTTTTCGAAACGAGCTTCGAAAAAGTCTTAAGCAAATTTGAATTGCATTTTCTCTTTGTGTTCGGTTTTTCCTAATGGGTTTTATCTTTTCATTCGTTTTGTTCTGAAGAAAAGGAGTCTTCCACAAAGTTTTTGGTAAACAGTCTTTCGTGGTCAGAATGAATTGTTTGGAAATTTAGAAGTAGATTCTTTTAATCAGGACCGAAATCCGGTACCGATGGGTTTAAAAAAATTTACAATTTTGTGCAGCGTTCTTTCTATCTCATAAAAACCGTTTTTACAGGAAGAACTTTTTTAATATTTCATTTTTTATTTCTGTTCTTTATTATCATTCAGATAATTTGCAGAAGGTCATTCACCTCAAACCAAGCTATTTTCTTTCGAAATTCATTCGCAGTCAATTCAGTTTCGCAGTTGAATTATATTCCATCACTTTCATTTCATTTCATTTTCTTCTCGCCTTTCTTTTTTCTTTGCTTGGAAGCGACGACTATAAAGCAAAGAAGAAGCTTTATAGTCTTCGTTTTAAACTTGATTAAACCTTAAATTTGACAATATTCAAAATTAGAGCATGAAGAAGAGGAAGAAGAAGAAGCGAGGAAGAGACTGAAGAGAAGCAAAGAATGAGGCGATGTAAAATGAACGTTGCGCGTATGCGCCCACGTGCGTGTGCGAATGTGAGGACAGTGTGTTTCAAGGTCTTCTCCTTTGGCAATGTCATGATAAATTTAATGCAACAAGCCATATAAGTAAACAATTGCATGCACACAAAGCCATATTCGTTTTGTTCACACAGTAATTCTTCGACTGGTAGAAGAAGACTAAGAGATTCTCGGCAATTATTTAAGTTTTAATGGTCGTAAATAATTTACAAGTTTTAATTTCGGAAACCATCTGAGCCTACAGATATGCAATTGTTTTCATAATGAGAAATAAATACAACAAAACAATGGCAAACCGGTTTTAACAATATGCTTTTTTCTCACTTGATATAATTTATCACCCAAAGATCGAAGGCAATATATAAAGCCTCGCGATATATAAAAATAAGGAAACTAAAAAAATTCTGAAATTACAAAATAAAATGAAAAATACGGATAAAAAGTAAAATCATATTATGAATGAAAAATTTGTAACCATAATTAAATATATAATTAAAACATAAGTAAAAACAAGTAAGAAGTAGGCTGTCTACGCATTCTACACCTGAAACATATCACAGACAGACATATATGGACGAACATGCATGAAACGGAGACAGTAGACGATTCTGATTTAATTCTTCTGTAATGCGTTACAATGCGGATGTAGGGTACAAAAATATAAATAAAAGTAAGAAGTAAGATATGAAAATATAAGGAAAAAATAATATGAAGGAGAAGGATAAAAAAGAAGATTAATAAAAAATACGTTAAAAACAAAATGTACAAAAAAAATATAATTGTTAAAAATAGTATGTCAAAAATAAAATAAAAATACAAATAAAAGATATAAATAAAATATAAAATTAAATAAATAAAATTGATAAAAAATATAAATAAAATGTAAAATTAAATTGAATTTCAAAACGAAATTGTAGGGTAAAAACCGTTCGCCTACATCGACAAAAAAAGAGATCTCACGTGGTCGCGTTTTAGTTCAAATTAAAAAAAAAAAATTTAAAACATAAAGTAAATAATTTTTCATCACTAATTTTTTGTAATATATTTTCTTATTTGTTGATTTTCTACTTCTTAATTTTTGTTGTTTCACAATAATATGTTTATTTCCTATTTATTTTTAGCTTTTGCTGAAATTTGTTTTCTCTTAATTTGATTAATATTTTTACTATTTGTCAGTTTTTTTGCTAAGCGAAGAATATTTTTTCAAAAACAATTCTTTTATGATAATTATTTATTCCACACATTTTATCTACTGTTTGTTTCTCTTTGACGGATAAACTTATTTTGAAGAAAAGTTTAGTTTCTTAACATCAATTCTTTTCTATTTCTGCACAAGTTTCCTTCTGCTAATTAAGAAATTCGATGAAGGAGGAAAATGTATGCAAGATGTCTGCAATTCAGTTTTTCGATATATGCATTAATTTAGTTGCTGATATTGTTTACAGTTAGTTGGTGCGAAAAAATAGTCTATTATTAATGATGTTTCTTCGACTGAAATAAGAAAGTTCCATTTTCCTTAGTGATTCGTGAACGATTTTTCAAAACAATTAATATATATATAAATACAAATAACAAAAGAAAAAAAAAACAAACACAATCAAAAAATGTAAGATCGTTTTCTCTTCGACTGAAATAAGAAAGGTTACATTCACGGTATACAAAGAAAATGATAAAGGTTCCCTTTTCGTTAGTGATTCGTGAACGATTTTTCAATAAAAATTTTTAGGACTAATTGTGAATACATAAAAGAATAAATAAATATAAGTATAAATAGCAAAACATAACAAACACAAACAAAAAGTCTAAGATAGTTTTCTCTTCCTCTTTTAGAATATAATTTATTTTTAAACATCAATTATTTTCTAGCGTAATGCGAAAAGTTCGAAAAAGATAAATTGAGAAAAAAGTTACCGAAAAGCTTTGCCACAACATTGCACCGGCTAAATTAATTTCTCTTTCTTATAATCACCCTCTCAATTTATTTTCTCATTTTTATTATTATGCGTTCTTGTTTTGTTTGGCTCAATATTATTACATATTTGTGTTATTGTTGCTGTTGTTGTTGTTTGTTAAATTTAATTTTTATTACTTTAGAATCTAGAGTAAGTACATATCGTATAAATATATTGGATGTATATTTATTTTTTCTTTACAAAACAAGCTTTTGTAACGCATACGTTCTGCTGCCAATCATTCTTAACGCACAGTTTTCATGACGCATTGGTTAGTCTCGTTGCAACGCATCGAATATTCGAAAAGAATTAAAGTGAATGATTTATAAATAAATTACTTAAATTGAAGTGAATTGAAATTGCTCATTATTTGCTTTCGAACATTCACATATTTGAATTTAAATCGTGTACTCCTCGTGGGAGGAGGGGTTAGTGAACGAAATAATAAATGAACATAATAAACGAAAAACAAAATAAAAAATAAATGAAAACTGAAATGGAATTTTCCCCCATATTTTAATTAAGAGGTGAATTTATTTTGTATTTAGATAAAATCAACGGATTTTTGAAGTTTCAGATAAAAATAAAAACGATTAATGAGTTCAATTAAATAATTAGCGGGATCATTTATACAATAATTTTTTGAGCCTTTAGAGTAATTCAATTATTTTCCACGAACAAAAAAGAAATTGTTTTTCTTTCAATTATAATATTGGCTAAAAAGAAATGATAAATAACTAAATTTAACAGTTTATTAATCAGTTCAAATGGGGTTGAATATTGAAAAGAATTTTCGGTATTTATAAATTTTGAAATGATTTTCTACCGTGCTTTTTTACTCACCACACCGGTTCAGGGTGTAAACGCAGCGTTTAAGTTTGATTTTGAGGTAAAGATATTTTGACCATGAGTAGCCATCTCTAGAGTTATTTGTTGAAGTTATTAAAAGAAATAATAAAAATAGTGGAAAATAAAAGGCTTAACTAATAAATAAGTCATAAAAAATGTAAAAATAAAAAGTCTTTAAAATATAAATGAGATACAAACTTTTTATGGTAATTTTAGTTAAAGGAAAATAGAACAAAAAAGTTTGAATCTTTTTGTAGTTGTTCAATTTTAATTACTTTAAGGTCAATAACTCAATCTGTGAAACTCTGAAATTTTCACAACTGACCCAAGCTTTCTGTAGCTCCGAAGATTTCTATGTTGAAAGTGAGTCAACTAATTCAATGGAATTCATGAGAGTGCAGGCCAAAAAATAAACAAACGTACAAAGAAACGTTTGAAAATGTTTGAAACGTACAAGAAAACATACGTAAAAGATGAACGTATTTGAGCATATATTTATAAAGAAAGTATGTACATGCATATAAATAGTAAGAAAGGAAAATTATTTCAAGTTCAACCAGACTGACATTGTTTGCGTTAACTATGAATATTTCAGTTTTTCCCTTAATATCTCCTCTGCCTGATTCAATGAATTCGATGCTTTCCCCCGGTGTTATATTCGTGATAAATAAATAAACAAACAAATAAATATTTCGAAAATATTATGAGGATTTATCCTGCGAATTCTCTTATCTACGAGATAGTTGGCATTTCTGGCGGACCGTTAGCTTTTTACGATATGATATGGTCTGATTTGGTCTGTTTTGGTTGGCATGGATTTCTTTATTGACAGGATATTTATACTACTACTACTACGACATGACTAAGTATGTCCAACAAGCTAAATTTCTGTGAGGGGCAAGATAAATCGCAAATGGCGAGACGACTCGTTATCTCAGAATTCGTTGTAGAAGAATTGCAGGAACCCCGAAATTGTTTGGTTTCTTCTCCTTCTCGACATTAGATTTGTTTTCGCAATCGCAGCAGTAGCATCAAATATCTAATGGCGTTATGGTCTTTGCTATTGAGTCGTTGATTGTGTTGTTATTACTGTTTTCTGAATCCTGCATGCTTTTCTTCTTTAACGTTCGTTGTTTTCTATTTGTTTTTATGGTAAATTTTAGTAGACTTGATTTCAACCGTCTGATATCTTAAGCTGAAATGCTTTAGTTTTCTCATGCTGTGATGGTTGTTGTAATTTGTATTTTGTTTTTGGTTTTATCTTTGTTTTTGTTCAACGAGCCAGAACCATTCCTCTCATGTTTTCATTCAGTATGTTGCTCCGTAGGAACAACTTGTTTTGTTTCTTTCTATTTGGTTTATGTTTGGTTGGAGAAAGAAGTAAGGATGAGACAAAGTATCCTTTGTTCCCCGTTGTTTATTTATGCATTCATTTTGATTGTTAGACTTTATTCTGTTGTTTGTAGTCATCATGACTTGGTAGTCATTCAGCTCCCGCTACAAAATAATAATTCTATAAAAATTTATGAGTTATTTGATTAGTTTGACCGAAGTTGTGGCTTGGTGTTATTGTCGTTATGTCGTCATGTTAGAGTTGTTTTTTGTTTATTGCTGTTGTTTTTGGTCTTATTGTTCTTTCTTCAAGGAGCTCCAAATTAAATGCTTCTACACTTTCTATTATGAATAGTCTATAACGCTCGTACTAAAACAAAGAGTGAGCCATTATCCATCGGATTAATTCCTTCATGAATTAGTTGTTTTGGTGAGAAGCTGAAACTATCGGAATTGTGTTGCAAAATTGGGTTATACCACGATGCCGTTATTTCGAATTTATTACGTCACGATTGTTTACGTCTAAATCTAGGTTTTCAACACTATTTTTTTATTATAATTGAAAAGTTGCAAACGATTTTTATTAAAAACAATTCATCAAATTTATGACTCATTTTTAGAGTCCAGAATGATGATGAGACGAAAGTGACTAATGTGGGCCAAACACACACACCCATGCAAATATCCACGAACGCGCGAATATCGAGAAATAAGCGAGCGTGTGGTAGACTCTCGAAATATTTATAGAAAACGTTTAATCCTAAGCGTTTATTTTTTCTTCCTTTAAAATAAGCAAACAATTGAAATAACAGTCGTAAAATTTTCTTTTGCGAATAAAATTTAAACACCAAAACAACTTTTTGCCTTTCAAATTTATTATACCTTACCAACACTTACCAAGACAGGGCATATACATTTGTTTCTTGTATTTGGAAAGCATTAGGAGAGGGGTGACATATATAAAAGCATATATATATATATATATATATATATATATATATATATATATATATATATATATATATATATATATATATATATATATATATATATATATATATATATATATATATATATATATATATATATATATATATATATATATATATATATATATATATATATATATATATATATATATATATATATATATATATATATATATATATATATATATATATATATATATATATATATATATATATATATATATATATATATATATATATATATATATATATATATATATATATATATATATATATATATATATATATATATATATATATATATATATATATATATATATATATATATATATATATATATATATATATATATATATATATATATATATATATATATATATATATATATATATATATATATATATATATATATATATATATATATATATATATATATATATATATATATATATATATATATATATATATATATATATATATATATATATATATATATATATTCTTACACAGTATTGTCTCCTTAATATTACA
This sequence comes from Physocephala rufipes, assembly GCA_963966595.1. Lineage (NCBI taxonomy): Eukaryota > Metazoa > Arthropoda > Insecta > Diptera > Conopidae > Physocephala > Physocephala rufipes. The sequence goes on along the minus strand of OZ016504.1, from coordinate 29,351,278 downwards.
TTTCTACCAACCGGTGGATCGAAATTAACCACACAAAGGTCAATGTAATATCAAGAGGGGCGTGTCATGTGGTTATGGGATTTAAAACAAAAATTTTTATATAATGGGTGTAGGGTATATGAACATCAGCCCGGCAGAAATAAGCGTACTTACTTGTTTTATTTTAAGAAAATACAGACATATTTCGAACAACGATGATGGTCTCTCCTTCAGATATTATTGTTTTTGAATGCAATTTTAATTGATCACTATATTACGATATTTATGAAAAGTACTTGAGTTTTTGAAAGGTTATTAATACTTGACTTGAAAGCTGTGCGCACCAATTGAGCACAATCAAACAATCCGATAAAGCCATTTCGAATTCTGCCATCATTATCTATAGGCGATCATTTTGTGTTGGATGCGCGATTATTTAGGTTTGGATTAGTTCCAATAAAGAAATTAGCAGAATGGTGCATGATGCGCATCGACACATACATTCAAACTATCATTTGAATGTATTCACGGGATATAACGGGTAAACATTTTGCACACATTTTTGAAATTCACTTTGGAAAAGTGTAGTGGACTCAATTTCAAAATTGTTGATTTTATTGGATTCCTTTAAAAAAGTACGTTACGTGTTCAGTAACAAGTTGGGGTGTTAACTCAGGCATGGTTAAGGTCATACGCTCGACCTCCGTACGCTCGACCTCCGTAATATCAATTTATTCTCGTGAATATTTTGTGAAAGAGGCTTCTCCGAAAGAAGAAGTTTTTCCAAAATTGAATCCTGCCTATCGGTTTGGCATTCCATTTGTTAACAAATGAGATTGCTTTCAACCTAAATACAGGGTACGAATTGACCCATGCGTAAGATAAGCCAATGCTCATTGCTAGATATATTTTATTTCTATTAGTTTGAAGATGCAAGGTCGGGTCGGGTCCACTTAGATGTTAAATCTGAACCAGGATATTTTCTACCTCATTTTCCTATATACCTACCACGTCTATTTGAATACTCATGAAAATATGTGAATTTAATGTGAAAAATTATTCTATAGTTCGGTTTTTATGTATACGAATATACAATACTTATTTTTAAACTCTTATTCCTCAAGGATATTAAAGGTTGTCACGCAATCTTTTGTAGAGGACTTACGTTTTATTAATTAAGTATATTTTTTCTCTTTCATAAAATACGAAAAGTATTACGTGATTATTTAGAAGTCTATCTGATTACTGAAATAACTTGGACAATCTTGATAACTTTTGACACCAGCATTATTTTCAATAATCGCATTTTCTTTTTACTTATTTCTATTATTGTTTCCCGTTGTTGCTGTTGTTGTTGCTGTTGGTTTGATATTTATTTTTGTGGTAGTAAATATTTCATGGCACGCCTAGAAATTACGAATACGCAAAAAATAAAAGAATGTGGGAACAATTGTGGTTTTATTAAAAGGAAAATACAAAAAAATTGTAAAAAATAAAAATTAACAAATCCGCTAACTGATCCCGACCGAAGTTTATATACCCTACACTCACAAATGCTACTAACCAGTGCGCGGTGCACGCACTTTTTAATATTACATTTATTTTTTTCTTGTTTAATTCCGCCCATTTTTGTGAGGCAATAATAAACCTATGGTGACAATGAATATTCGTGCCAAATTTCATGTCGATGTCTCCCTACGTTCGACTGCAATCGTGACTCTCGTCGATTTAGAGGCAGACTGACAGACAGGTGGATGGTTAAATCGACTTAGAAAGCTATTCTGAGCAGGAACAAATATACTTCCTTATACCTGCCACGCCTTCCCTAATGCGTTACAAACGGAGGAAGTAGGTGAATATACCCTATCCTTTAGGGTGTAGGGTGTAAAAATGTGATGCGTGTATATTTGCAATATATTTTTTTTAAAAACCGTTTTTTTCTTATACGAATATACTTCGTTATCGCGATAAAAGAATAAAAAACTATTAAAAAAGGGTTGGAACATTTCAGAGAAGAAAAATATCAAACTAGATTTCTCAATTCGCTTTGCTTTTTCCTTCACTAATTTCTTCATTAATTGCTTTTTAACTTTATCTGAAGTTCTTACATACAATTTTCTGCAATTTTCTATTTGTTTTGACATTTCTTTCTGCTTCGCCTAATGTGATTCCAGACATAAGTATCGCCGTACGTTTTCTCTCTAACTTGAATTTCTTAACAGCCGAATCCTCCTGAAGGTCACTTGTCCTTTTGCTAGAGTTTCGCTCATCTATTTCTTCCTCTTTTTCACCTTCTTCTTTTTTCTTCTTCTTGTAAATTATGTCGTAGGAATTAATTAGGGTTGATATAAAACGAGCGTCATTAATCTAATTCCGAAAAGGTTTTAGAAAATCGTGCAGAAAATCAAAATATAATGAGAACTAAAAGCAAAATTGGGAAAAGCAAAAAATAAGGAAACGGAAAGAATGTATGCAAATGAAACGTGTCTTAAAAAAGTGTTGAAAGAAGACGTAAGGAAGATAATTTCGTTTTACTTAAATTAACTAAATCGCTTAATCTCTTTTTATCTCTATCTTTTGTATAATTCCTTTGGTATGAAAAGAAACCATCTAATCAGGTCAAATTATTCATTTCGTCATTTCTTCGTCTCATAGAACTCTTATGTAAATCATTAAAATTCCTTTTCATGACTTTCAGTCACTCCCAGTCAACTCCTGAAGAACTTGTGATTATTCTCTGACAAATGACATATAAATGACAAACAATAAAATTTGTGCAATTAATGAAATGAAATGTATGTCTGGACTGGTAGTTATTGTTGTTGTTGTCAAAGGATATTTTATGTTCTCTAAACTTTTGAATTAGATATGGAAATTTTTTGGAAACATTTGGAAATAATTTTCGGAAATGCCTTTCATTGACAATCACTCAAGCGAACACTTGCTGAGTGTAATTATAGAAAAATTCCGAGAGGACGAAATGTTGAGAAGTTCTAAAATGCAGCAGGAAACAAAACGGGCACAACCGGAAGCAACAACGGCACTACCACCACCACCACCAGCAGGAACAAAAACAACTGAGCCATGTAATACTTCATTCATTAGAAGCAAACTAACTTAATTTTTGGTTAACAATTTTCTGATTTAATTTTGCAATTTAAAAAGAAATTCTTATGAGATTTGTTTAATTTTAATTTCCTTTTTGGTAAATAGATTTGTAAACAATTGATAGTCCTGCAGTTTCTTTGGTAAATAGTTATATTTGGTTTTTTGGTAAATAGTTTTATTAATACTTTGTTTGATAACCGGATTTAATAGATCATTATTAATTACTTGATTATATTTGTTAATAGAATCTTAAATTTAATTTCTTCATTTTGTTAATTATAATACTTGCAATTTAATTATATAAATAATTTAAGAAAATCTAAATATCGTTTAGAAATTTAGTAAACCACTCATTGGTTGAAATATAAGAAACAATTTCAAAAAGTTGCAGGAAGTTCATTCATTCTTTTTTTAAAGTGTATCTTCAAACTTTAGATTCCTAATGTTCTTTTTCGCTCTTTTCCTTGCTCACTCTCCCGTATTTTCCTCTTCTCTTTTTTCTCTAGGTTTGTGTGCTAGGACACATAATAAGAGAGTGTTCATTTAGCATCAAATTTGGAAACGTTTGTAATCGAAATGTGGGGAAATTTAAAAAAAATGGTGAGAAAGATAAATATTATAATGAAAGAGAATTAAAAGGGGAAGAGAATTTAATATAGTAAAATTAAATTCATTTAAGCTTTTACTTACAATAAGTCAACGCTTCACAAGCAAATCAAGGGGTGGTAAAAATATCCTGAAAACTCTCTGCGAATTTTGACTTCTGTCAGTTCGTTAAACAAGAGTTGAAAATTCAAAGAGTAACGAAAAATCTATGAACATGACAATTCTCTTACATAAAATAAACTTCTAGGATTTTTCTTTGTATAATATTTGACACTACTTCCAACGAAATGGGTTTGGCTACTAATTTGATTACTTCTTACTTGACAATATTAGAAAAATACTGGAGAATACTGAACAAGTGATTACATATCTTAGTTTCTTATAAAAATAGTATAGCTGTCATATTTCAATTTCCCATTATCGTGTTTAATAAAATCGAAATAAATAAAATATATTATATTTTTATAAACTTGTATATTTCAAAAATTTTGCATTTCATAACACACTTCTATCGCCAAATATCAATTAAAAAATTTGACATTATTTCGGACTCTTGGAAAATCATCTTTCAAGGATCAAGATACAACCGGAGAAATTCAAGCATGGAATATGTTCTCCTTTTATTACCATAAATTTGTTAGAACCAACAACTGATTTGTTTATTATTTCCATTAGAAAAGGTCCTGTTTAGTTCAGTGAGGAACGATGGCAATGTTCTTAAGCCTTATTGCTGTTGAATCTGTGAATCGTACCATTCCCATGTACATCGACCAATCCTTCCTATTGCACACGCCTCCAAATCATTTGTCTAATATGACAAACGACATTTGTCTAAAATGCTGCGCTCCAAGCAATTTTTTTCGATAGAAATTTCTACGCTTAGCGACCTTCGGACGTGACAGAGATCATAACCCTCAATTGGCGAAACCTATATCGCTAGTTTTTATGAGAGTGAAGTTTTCGATTATTATCCAGGGAAAACAGAATCCCTCAATAAAAATTCACTTTTTCCATCTAAAATTTCAAATATTTTTGTACAAGCGGATTTTGAGCTATTGGATTTTTACAATTTAAAACATTGAATTTTGTCATCTAGGATCTACAAGTGCTTCTGAGATTTGCCATGACGCTTTTCTTTCTTCAATGTGCCACAACTACTTTTTAAAGCTTATTTCAGTCTATCAGAGCAAATTGGAAACTAAAATCTTCCGTCTTACGAAAAGTGTATTTACCAGAATTCTCGTGGTTTGTTAGAATTAAAGCCAGAAATTTATACCACGCGTTGTGGGGCGTATAGGTTCCAGTTAGGCCAAAGTTATCCTTCTACCTTGTTTATATTAAAATCAATTCTTGCTCTTATCCTCTTTATTTGTTTCTCTCTTTCAAGAGATTCCCTCTCTCTCTTTCTCTCTTTCTCTTCCTCTCTTTTAATTTGAAAGTTTTATGGTTTTAATTCTTTTGTTGGAAAGCTACTTTTCTAAAAGATTGAAGGTACCCACAGCACTTTTTGCTCTATGCGCAAAAAGAATTCTGGCTTGTGATTGCGAAAGCTTTTAGTCGAATTTCGGGATGTGAATGAAGTGCACGAAACGCATTGATGGCGGCGAATATTGACAGTTAAATTCAGTTAAATAGGAAAACAAATTACAAACGTCTCTAAAGTTACCAGTCATGTAATCAATTTGTTTGTACAAGTGTGCGTAGCAGTTGTAGACTGTTGCTTAACCAACTCTTTCGGAACGTTGAATAAAGAGAGAGAGGAAGGTAGGAGTTTTATTAATTTCGAAGTACCATCAAATGTAAAAATTATTATTTTCTTCGTAAAAGTGAAAACGGAAAATAAATAAATAAATAAAAATATTTAAGCATTTCGGCTCTAATACAAACCGTATGTTGTTGTTGTTTTATTAACTAATTGATGGGTAACTTGGTGGTGTGAGGCGGCGGCGGCAGCAGTAATAGCTGCGAATACTCTCAATATTCGCGTGGGGCGCAGTAAATTGAACTGAACTTTTCTTCTCTCTCAGTGCTCACGCCTCAGTCTTTCGCTTCACGTCAAAGCCTGTCGTCTACCTTTTCGGTGTACTCGATATGCGGTTCACTTCGTAATTTGTGTCTGTGTGAAGAAAAAAATACAACAACAGGAAGAACCAGCTGTAGTGGGTTCGTCCTAAGTGTGGGAGTATTTGTTGCAGGAAAGGATTATATAAAGTGGTTAAAAAATTAAGCGAAATATTGAAAAAGATTTCTTATTGTTTATCGAATAATAAAAGCAAAAAAAAAAATAGTTAATAAATTGCGTAAGTTCAAAACAAAGGACTTTCGTGTTTATTTAAAAAAAATCGTTACAAGATTGAAGAAGCTCTTTAAGGATGACGGAGACCATGAAATTTGAACGGCTTTGAAAGTCACGTTTGAAAGGTTAAGGATAATAATGAGATAATATTTCTTTCAGTTAGTTCTAATTAATTGATGTCCTTTATAAATCTCTGAAAAAACCATCAAATATATTCGAAAGTTTGGTGATAAATAATTATTTATCACCAATTTAATTTAATTAGTCATCCATAATTTTGTGTAATCATAGTCTGACTAAGAATGAAGTTTACATGTTTATATTATGTCCATTTATTTCTACGACTATGAGATCTCCAATTAAATGATGTCCGGTCAGAAGTCTTAACCTGCTATTGCTTCAACTGCACGTTATCGTGATGCAATAAAACGAAAAGGACATGTTGCGCAAAAAGCTTGGCATGACCAAGAGAAAATGTTTGACAGTCATTGCATTATTTACGTGCTTTCATGGCAATGTCTTCCCTTAATATTCCTCGGTGCAGTCACGTACTTATAAAAATCACGCATTCATTGAGTGATCCGTCCGGGTATTCAAGCAAAAGCCTTTTATATTCTTTGAAAAAATTACTTCCATTATGGACTAAGCCAACTTTGGTTTCCCTTGGACTTTTATCGTCGTAATCTTCTTGCTTTTCTTCCCTTCTCCCTTTTGCTCATCTCCTACAATTTCATTTTATTCATTAATTTTTTTACGTGCTTGGTCTATTAAAAGTAAACTCATGTACGTGGATTTAGTTGGAAAAGCAGAAAAGGAAATGTGAGAATAATAAGGCAGAATGAAAAGAAATAAAACAAAATACAAACGACATTAAACATTTATTTTCACTAGAATATAAAACTAATTTAGAAGTCATTGAAAGGATTTTGGGAATAATAACATAAGCTTTCAAAAAATAGCAATAACAATAACAAACAGCTTCTCAAGAAACAATAATAAACAACAATTGCCTTCGTAATCAGACTTCACTTCACATATTTTTTCCTATTTTCTTTTTTTATAATTTTATTCGTCAAAACAAAAAGAAAATCAGACGCAAGCCATCAAATGAATTGCCAGACGAATTGCTTTTTACGAGTCGTAAACATTAATTTGATTTTATTAATCCATTAAAATCATTTGTGTAATAAAATCAGAAAATTGTTATAATAACATAGTTATCATAATAATCATTAAAAATGAAATTTGAAAACCAAGAAAAGTTTCACGATAAAATTTTAAAATTTCTAATAGATATTAAGTTATAACTTAAAAATATGTGACAGACGCCAATTTAAATCAAACTTCTTTTAATGTTAGACTTTACCGTTAGGACCGGAATAAGTAATATTTTCGAACCGAAGTCAACCATTTTTTATTCAGAAGCGTTTAAAATTGAAAAGTATACACGCCACATCTCCGTAAACGGGCAAACTTAAGGGCTGTTAAGGAACTGTTAGATTGCTTTTCATTTATATTAAATATTGTTTTGTCCAATTCTTAACATTTTTTTAGCTATAATAAAGTACATAAACCATTTTTCCGCCAAATAATCTTATATTCCCAATTTTTTTTAATGTCAAACAAAAGTAGTTTAAGGTTTCACATACATACTACTGCTATAAAGTCTATCATGCTGGCTTTAAAATATTGTATAATATTTTACACTCGTTGTCTTCATTCGTACCTCTGCAGGCTTTATCATTCAAGTTCAAATAGTGACTGATAGTTTTATTTAATGTATACCCTAATGTACTCTTTTAGGGGGTAAATTAAAGATTCCTAACGAAAATATTTTTTTTACAAATTTTATTATAGCTATTAGAATTTAAACGTTCCAAGATGGCTGACTATAAGCAAAAGAAAATATCTACTTCCGTTCCTAACCATAACGTATAACAGTAAGAATAATCATTGTTTTATTGTTTATTTAGAAAAAACTTTGCCTAATTATAATTAATAATAAACATAGCATAAATTTGCATTTGTTTTTGTTTCGTTTTCTTTTACATTTCTGTTTAAATAACCTTTTGAAAGTTGTTTTCAAATGTCTGGAAACTTTCTCAACCGAATGGGAAATTTAGATTTAACCACACATAAACCTTAAATAGTAAACGCGATGGTGGTCGAAAAATTGCTTATTTTCAACCACAATCTACAATTTACAATGACAGTCTACCAACACAATATTCATGTAAGATATTATCAAATTCTTCGTTTTCTTCTTGTTTTCCTTCAATCGCAATTTCAATCAATTTACAGACAGAGCTAAATGGCATCAGGGGTCGATTCTATGTTAACAGACATATGATATGTATATGAGACATATGATGATATGTCTCCTTTATTTCCTTACAAACGGAAGCACAAAGAGAATGCATCCTCAAGACTACGGATGTGCGATTAAAAATAAACGAATCTTCTTAGAGAGTTCATTATCCGAGTAAATGTTTTTTCATGTGAATATTCACACTAATATTACCCATACAAATACTCATACAAATATTTAAATATATTGTCTTCACCCGAATAAATTTAATTCAGAATCACCTGAATAACATTAGAATAAAAATATTTTTAAAAGATAATTCTATGGAATAAATGGATAATTCCTTAGCTTTTCTCATCTTTGTGGATGTGCGTTTGTAAGCAAGTGTGTGCCTGTCTGCGCATGCTTGTGTGTGCGTCCATGTGTATTTGGCCGGTTTGCATAAAATATCACTTTATCATCGAATGGCAGTGTCTAGTCTCTTCGTCTTTATCGTTAAGATACATTTATTTCCCTTTCTTAAGGCACTTATTTGGACTTCTGGCTTGAGTTAAAAACAATTTGAATACGAATTCAATAAAAGGGACATCTTAACAACTAACTTTCCTTTTTCTTTTCCTCCTTCTCCTCGTTCTCCTTATCATCCTCCGCCACAATAACCGTGAAGCAGTATTCTCAAAAAATCTTAAGTAAAACGGGCGAGTAGAAAGAATTCACCAAATAACGAAAGAAGAAACAAATATTCAATGTCATAAAAAAAAACATTTGAAGATAGAAACAATCGTGGAAGCGCCCAATTGAATTTTTTTCCTCACGAAGTTACCAAAGAAATTTATAAATGAGAATAAAAATAAAAATGAAAGACAAGTTAGGAATGAATAAGGAGGAAACAATAAACAAAAAAAAAAAGAAATTGAAAAAGACGGTCCTTTTTCTTTTTTCGAAATTTCCTTTAGGTTTAAGATTAAGAAATGTAAAGGACTAATTATTTTTCATGACTGTTAATGGAATAAAATAATTCAAAAAAAAAAAAAACATAAAAACCCAAGAATTCCTTAGCCGATTTAAAATAAGATTTTATCACTATAAATTATATTCTTAGGAATAAAAGCAGCAGAAAAGACAGAGAAGAAAACGCGAACAGAATTGCCAAATTTGGAATCTTCTCTTTTCCTTAAATGAAATTTAAAAACCAAACAAAATAATGACAAAGAAGAAGAAGACGGAAATGTAAAAGAAAACAAAAGGCAAAATTGGCGACATCAGTACACATCGTTGTCGTCGTAGTTGTTGTTATTGTCGTTAAAAAGAACTTCCTTTCACATAAAAAAGTCTTCAAATTTTATGTCACGCAAAATGGAATTGCTGAGAAAGTCGTGGTTAAATTATTGACTAAATTAGGTCTAACAGCTTCAGTAAAAAGCGATACATAATCGAAGGGGAAAAACTTTAGCGAAGAATTTCGCTTTATTTAAATAAACGGAGGATGAGAAAAACAGGAATTACTTCCGGGGCAGAAAAAGTTAATAAAAAATACACGCGCGAATACGGGTGCGATACACATATGCCCTCACACACACACTCACACATATCAACGCACACAGATACAAATTAGCACACAGAGTTACGAAAATATTTTGTTATTTTGAAGGAAATGAATTTTCAAAAGAAATGAAATGAAATGAAAAAGGGGATGATTTTGTTATAATTTCTTTCTATTGATTTCTTTATATATTTCTCACTAAATTTTCTTTTCCGCCATATCTTCCGTTTGTCCATAATAAATTCTATATTATTTGCCGTTTACTTTTATAAAGAGTAGGAAGAGAGAGGAAGCAGATTTTTTAAAATTGCATAATATTTCGAGTATTCTTGTTTAAGTTTAGTTTTATCTGGTTTTTTTATAGTATTTATTTGTATCGATAAAACAATTTTGATTTGACTGCGTTAATTTTCCCACAAGGCAAACATATTTAAATAACTTTTTTAAAAATTCTTCAAGTCGATCCTTAAAATCGATAATAAATATATTTGCTAATTTCCTGTTTTTGTTCGTTTATTTTTATTTTTAATTTTATTGCCTCTTTTTATGACTTTTTATTTTATAATAAATTTCTTCTTCAAAATAGTTTTCTTGACTTATTGCCTTTTCTTTTAAAAAACACTATAAAATATTTAGATAATCAGTTTCTTTGTTTATCTTTTCCCCTTTTTGTTTTCTTATATCCTTTCCATCGTCTATAAGTGTCAATTTTAAGCTCTTTTACAAAAATTATTTTCTTCTCTTAATCTCTTTTTTTTTGATAACTAATTTTTCTCTCATTTCCGGGGCGGCCAAACGGAAAATAACGTGGGAGTCACTGCAATGGTTTTATTATGTTTCCAGCTAATTTATACAAATTCGACAGGAGGAGAACTCAAGTTATTTCTTATTCTTTTTTCAAATGCGTGGCGTCTCCTAAAAATATTTATCATTTTTTTATCATTGTTAAACAAAACAAACAAGCTATTTTCTTAATTTTTCTTTCCTTGGTTTTCTTATCCTCTACTGATATTTCCACTGTAAGCAACACTTTAATTTTGATTGTTTAATTCGTGTAGCATATTCCCTGTGGGTTGCTGTTGGTATTAATTTAATTGACATAATTATATTAATGACCCGCTGTTATAGATGATACTGATATGGAGAGAGGATATATTAATTACTCTGAATATAATACGTAAATTCCGGAATCGATTTTTAATAGATCCGCCGTAGGAATTCCAAAAGTGTCAATACCCAGAAACGCCTGTCTAAAAAAAATTCAATATTATTAGCAAACCCTTGTTTCCTGAAGTGAATTCCTCTTTTATCGTTTCAGTTTTTATGCTATAATTCTTTTGCTTAGATGTCATTCAAATAAGTTAAATGCATTCAATGAAACAGATGAATACTTAAACTTTTGAATAGTATAATAAATTCATTATAAAAAGTCTTGTAAAAGACGACTTGTAACCAATTCTTCTTTTTCTAATTCAATAAATTCGAATTTAAATTTAAAAAGTTTTATCCATTGAAATAAAAGAAGCGTTGAGTATTATTCGATCCTGTTTCGTTTTTTTTATTTCACAGTAAATTGTATACTTGATATATAATGGAAAAATTTTCTAAGACAATTTGCTTTGGCAAAGTGACCAATTTGTTCGCCTTCTCTAGTTGGATATTTTCCATTTTGCTTTCATTCCTTTCCGTTTGCTTTAGTTTTATTACTTTGTTTATATTTTAGAAAATCAAAGCGAAATAGATTTTAAAGTTTTTGCATAATTTTCGAAAACTTTTTTAAAATTATTCTCTCGAGAACAAAAAATAAAGTAATGCAGAAATAAGTTGGATGTATTGAAAATTTTTCTGGCGCTCGATTTTGTAAATGTAAGAAATATCGAATCAAAAGACAGATAATGGAATTTATGAAGTTTACCGGATAAATATTGTTTTTCCCTCTGAAAAGGATAAGCGATCGGTTAGATTTCGATTTCTAGCAATGTCTGGAGAAAACAATAAATTTTTCAGCAAAATTATTTATGATTTCTCCATCACACACTCGCATAAAAAATTACTCACGGTGTGAAATTTAGATATATTTTATTATAAATTCAAAGAAATTGATAATGTTCAAATATAATGGACGTTATGAAAATATCAAAACTATTTAAAAATTTTGAATTATATGACGACGTTCGAAATAATGTTCATACAAACTTTTATATCATTCCTTATGATAATTAATTAATTTTGAAAAACTGTAATTTCAAAAGGTTTTGAATTTTCGTAATTTCTCATTTATTTTCAGTTGATAACGCTTCGACAATATCGAGAAGTTTTCTGAAAAATAAATCCAAGGAAACTAACAGAAGTTGAAGAGAAGGCTGCGAGAAAGTCGTCCGGGTTTCGCTTAAGAATTTATTCATATAAAAAAATCCCTTAAAATGGGCAAGAAGAACTCAAAATTGAAGCAGGATACCATCGATCGCCTGAAAGCAGATACGTACTGTAAGTGACAAAATTTATTTCATTAAAAAATTCAATATTTTAAGTAATTCTATTAAAAATAGATTGATAGATTTAGATTAGATTGATAGATACATTTAGTTATAAATTTAGAAAATGTATTTAAGTTTCACCGCTAATCTTATTTCAAATTTGGAAGCCGGAAGTGGAAATTCTTGAGGGAAACTAAAGTCATGAACAGGATTGGGAGAGTGAGTGTGAAAAAGGGGGAAAGAGAGAGAAATGGGTACTCGTTTCTCATAACGAGCTTGAAAAGATTTAAAGAACTCTTGTCCGACATAGTTTGTAGCCTTGAACTTTTCAGGATCAGAAGTTGCCACCTAGATGGTAACTGAATATGTATTGTATCTGAAATCAATTGCCGAACGACCAGACAGAGACACTAACACTAACGTCTAATAAAATGAGAAGGAACTGGGCAGCCTATCAAGCAAAGTCAAATCAAGCAAAATTACAAAAAAAATGTAAAAGGAAGCACTTTCTTTGGAAGCACGGAAGGCCAAAGAGAGACAGAATGAGATAGAGAGGAAGAAAGAGATGAGGAGAGAGAGAGATATAGCAACCACGTTTGTGGTTTTTTAACAAAAATAAAGAAAACAAAGTTTTAAGCGGTTACTAAACTGAAACACTTTAAAAAAAGTATTACATTAACATTTTAAGCTTCTAATAATAAATATAATTTATCCCAAAATATGAAAAGTATTTAAATGCGGTTGATTTGAGACAAGAAATAGAATAGTTGTGTCGCTGCTTTAAGGCATCTTTTAATTAAAAAAGGAATAAATAATAAAAACAATTGTAAGAATTAAGATTATTAAAATTTATTTATTGTTGAATTCAAGACTCCCATAAATTATTTAAATATCTAAATAAATCAATCAGTTTACTCCTTTTTTAAATCTTAAACTAGAAATAGTATTAACTTTTTATGTTAATAAAATACTTTCGATAAAGTTTGACATCATAAATGATGGCGAATTTGACAAAGACTGTGCAATAGTTTAGTGCTCGGTGGTCATAAAAGTCAATGGTAATGAAAATAATCAATCAATTTATTTTATATGCTCTCTTCCTTTCTTTCGTCCCACGTCGTCGAATTTGAATGTGTTTCTTATTCTCAGGATCTCCGTAACGTCTCAGTAACAGTTACAGTTATTGGCACTTTTTATTTTTGTTTTTATTATTTCTTTTATTGTTGCTTAGAGATGAACTTTATGACCTAATAAAAACATACACGAGTCAAAAATAATATTTTATTTTGCGGGCGTGTGTACGAATTGTATCTTCTGGCTTTCCGATACGAGTTGAATATTTTAAAAAAATTAATAAATGAATATATAAAACATAAGTACTCTTGCCAGCATTAAAACGGAAAATAGCATAATCATTCCTTTTTAAAATATCAGTATATGTTTGTTGACTTTTCATCACAGAATCCTGAATGATTTGTCATAGAAGAACTTTAAAAATGTGCGTATTTTTTAAAAGGTTTTTGCATATATTTATATATTTAATAATACATATTTTTATTTAATAATTTTTTGGAAAACATTTTTCTTTTTTCTTCGTATAAATTCGTTTTTTCTATTAGCCTAACCCATTTTTTCCATTCTAGTCGAAGCCCCAAAAACAAAAAGAAATGGGAGGAGCAATTAAAAAACCACAAAACTCTCAAACGTGTTATGTTATATTTTTTCATCTATGAATTTTTTTTTTTTTTGGTAAATTTTGATTCTGTATGATTCACACTTTTTGTCTGTCGTCGCGCAAAAAAACAGAATGACAAAAGGAAACGAACAAAATCTGATATTTGTCCGTTGTAGATCTTTTTCGCTGTCAAACTGTCCGTCATTCGCGAGAGGTGATGTGGTGAGAACTGACAGGCCGGAAGCTGATTGAATGATTTTTAACATGATTTTCGTATACGCGAACAAATGAAAAGGAAAATCATAAATATGCAACGCTTCTAAATCGAATCATTTTTTGACTAAAATTTTTCGCACTCGACTCTTTGAATATTCAGCGCAATGGAAACATATTCCTTTTGAATTTAATCCAATTATTTCGCAATAAGTTTAAATATTTCGCAATAAATGAACTCTTAAAAAAATTTAAACTCTTTTTAAAAGAGCTAAAAAGGATTATTTTGAGTATAATTTGAGTATTTCAAAGCAAAAGAAAATATTTTTAAATTTCGTTTTTTCTTTAAAAAATCAATTTTGAAATAATTTGATGAATGTTTTTAAAAATTATATTGTTAATAATTAATTTTGTATTATTTCATTTAGTCGTTCATTGATTTTGTATTATTTATAACATTTATCTTCCTTCTATTGCCCCATACCATTTTGCCTTCTTTTACCATTTTTTTTTCTTTCTCGGTCCATTTCTTTCTCAGTTCCCTGAAAGAAAAGCTCTCCTTCCGAATAATCAATTTTGAACCAGTTAAGTCATGATTTAGTCCTCCTTGCAAGTGCTTAACTTTCTCTTGATAACTAATTCTTCGTTATAAAATTATTAAATGAAAATTATATTTATTTACAAAACTAAATTAATTTAATATCAGTGATAGAAGCACGACCAAACCAGAAATTCTCGTCGGTTTTGGGTTTCACAATTATATATTCCCAACTTGTGTTCCAATGAAAAATATACGACAAATGAAGAACAAGAAGAAAAAATGAGAACGAGGAGAATGGCATGAATAAAAACAGAAAATCTAATCACAAAATAAAAAAGTAGGA
This sequence comes from Physocephala rufipes, assembly GCA_963966595.1. Lineage (NCBI taxonomy): Eukaryota > Metazoa > Arthropoda > Insecta > Diptera > Conopidae > Physocephala > Physocephala rufipes. The sequence continues at coordinate 29,336,189 of OZ016504.1, read as the reverse complement.
AAAAATGTCTTCAAAGAAGTAACGCCAGAGAGGTGTTCATAAATTAAATTATGGTACACAAATGTACAAAAAAGAAAAACAAAAAAGCCATGCACACACGTACACACACATGCATAAACTCTCACAGAAATGTATTTTGAATGAAGAACATTTTCGTGGCTCAGGTAGGAACAGCTCATTCGAAGGTATCGTTGCTCCTTGTGCAGCAAATAAAGTAATTTCTCTGTCATATTGAAGTATTAAGTAGACTGTACTTGGTACACCGTCACGTATGGAAGGCTATATAAGAGCCGTTCTAAGATAATTAATTATATTTATGGAAAATGTTTGTCTGTGCTATTGTATGCTAATGGGTTTGAATGTATGAGTGTGTGTTTGCGTGCGTGCGTGTGAAATTTAATTGATACCAAATGCGTTAGGGAAGGCATTCATTGCATTTGTTTTTGTAATAAACGAAACAAATTTAATATGCAAGGAGTTTAGAAGGATTGCGTGCAGGGAGACAGAAGAAAGAGATGAAGAAAAAAGCATAACGTAAAAATGCATATGTGCAAAATTTATAAAATGAGAGCGCCGGATATATAGATAGAGGGAGATAGAGAGAGCAAATAGGGCAAACGAAGAGGACGAATTGTAAAATTGTTACCTTACTAAAAGGGATGATTTGAAATAATAAGCGAATGGACGGTGAGAAGGCTGTGTTTGCATCCGGTTTTCGCAGAAAAACGAACACATTGGTTTACGTTAAGATTTTATTTACTTTGGCTCTTTTATCGAATTTACTTTTTAATTAAATGAATTCTACAAATAAATGTTTTTGAAGCTGAAAACGGTTTTATAAAAATTTACCACTACGGGCTCACGTACATTTTCCAATTTTAAAATCATCAATTTTTTTAAAGACGGAATTTTTTTATGTAGGTTAAAGTTAGAGGAGAGTGAGATAAAATTTTTGCTGCTTTAGAGAAGCTTTACTTCTTTGTGTTGAAGACTTTGTCTATCTTGTAAATATGTAAACATTTACTTAAAACCAGAAAAGAAAAGTATGAAAAGATGCATCCATCACAAATAATCGTTTATTTAACTTGGACACACCACAATTAATGCCTACAAAAGTGTTTTCGTTTAAATAATGTCTCCTTCACTGCTTTCTGATTCCCACCACTGCCACTCCCTGGACATACCAAAGGTCGCTTTCCTAACTTTATTTAATGGCACTAATGAGAATTTATTTTGTTTAACTTTATTTAAATACGATGCGGTTTTGAAAATTCTTTTCAATTTATTTACTCGCAAAAATAGCATTCAGGGCATATTTTCGGTGACCGAATTTGTGAATTTTCCACTCTAAAATCACATTTTGTGATTCTATCACTCCTAACTTTTCTAAACTCCCTCTCACTCTCTTTCAGTCTTAATTTCATAACTTGCTGTCGCATTCTGTTCGGTATAATTTCCTGATTTCATTTATAAGCGGAAGAGTTTTGTTGAAATTCCTTTACTCTGAAAATTTGTGTTTTGCTTTTACATGAATTTGTGTACGTTAAGATGTCTGCGTGTGTGTTTTTATGTGTAAAAGCCGACTATTTTGGAAGGAAGGAGGGCACATTTCTGAAGGAAATATGTGTGTGCGTAAGCAAATGTGCACACACACGCATTTGTGTGCGGTTTTGTGAGCATAAACGCGTGTTTAAAACCTTGAATATTTTACTAATTTGATTAAATTTTCCGTAAAATATTTCTTAAACTGCCGCTGATATCTGGCTAGCATTAATGTTGAAATTCATAAATGTATGTGTAAGTGTACGTGTGTGTAAGCTTGTCAGGGTTTGTATGAACACGCATCTACACGATATTAATGCTCGCAGGCATTTCTTTGACTCAAGTTTCCTTTGACTGCTGTTTAGATCAATGAAATTTACACCATCGGGTTAAAACTAGAATTACTTTGGATTAAGTGCCGTTGGCGCTTTATGCGTATTAACTAATTTGGTTGAAGTCAGTTGGAAAAGCTACTTTTTCATAGTCAAGTCAAAATTTTGTATAAAAACCACTATTATGAAGCAATGAAAACCCATTGGTGATAGAAACCACGATTATACGGGAACGAGCAGAATCATCGTCATGAAATTGGGCTCGAACGCTGACGTAGGATATAAAAATTAGTAATTAAAATAGAAAAAATAATAAAAGCACAAATAATTTCTACAAAAATTTCAATATGAAAATGAATTCGAATCAAGCGAGTTTTTTGAAATTATTACGATTTCATTCATAAAATAAAATGAAGGCAATCGAAATCGTTCACATTCCGATGCTCATTGTTTTTTGTGTTTTTCCCATTTTTATGGTTTCGTATTTTTTTTTCTTTACGGAAATTTTCTAGTTATTAATTTTTGCTAATGTTATTAAATGTGTCAGCGATTCCCCAAAATATACTGCATTCTTTTTATTGAATATTTTCTTAATGTAATACAATTTATTTGTTTATTACTAGACGATATTCTTATCCAATTCATTTTCATATCAATTTATTTCAATTAATTCATCGCAATTTATTTCCTTTCGTAGTATTCCCTCTCCGTTAATTTTATATGCTTCCCACAACAAAAATCATAGACAATATTTAATCTGAAAATTTTGGCAATGTTTCGTAATAAAATTTCGGATAAAAAGTTTGACCAACCAATTGGGTAGATCCTTCCTTTGTGCCTTTTGCGCAACTCATGTAGATGATTATGTGGTTTCATTTCGTTAATTTTGTTGAAGAACATGTTGTGGCATGTTGTTCCCGAACTTTTCCCGTCGTAATAAAAACGTATCATAACAAGTTTATTGCGATTTTAATTATTTTATAGGATATGACTTTTGTTTTCACTCTGACTTTTGCTAATTATGTGAATTTTGTTACGTCAAGTGATGAACAAATATCTCCACCCTTACAAAGCTGGTGGAGAGGTGAAATGTGGTGAAATGTTTGGAGTTTCATAACAAATTTCGTAGCGCGTTTTACTCTTCTAAATTTTTACTTGACTGCTATGTTTTTCACCCCTCTATTTCGTGAGAAAAGTTTGTGACATGCAATATATTTAAAAAAAATATTTTGGTAGAAGAAGAAAAGAGGAAGGAAAGTAAAGGAACTAAATAAATTAACCACTTGGTTTTCCATATCTTTTGAAAAATTTCAAATAAATTCAAATTTATTCACCGGCTCCATTTAATTTTTTAGTATTTTCAGAAATAAAAATTAAATTTTATTTTTAGAAATTTTATAAATTTTTATAAATTTTATTTTTATATGAATTTTTTCATTAACAATTTTTTTTTAATTTTTTTCCAGTCAAAAACTGATATTTTTTAGTCAAATTAATCTAGTGTTGTTTGTTATAGGTTTAATATTTATGCTTATAACTCGCTAATTAAATTTCAATTATATTTAACCAATTTATTGATAATTTAAATGATTATTATTATTTGTATTATTATTTGTATTAAAATAAGCCTAGTGTAGTTAAGGTATTATTTTGCCAGCTTTTTCTTTTTATTAATCATTAATATTATGTCATGCTTGACACTTATAAAAGTGTCATCATTTAATAAATTCATTATGTTTTTGTTTTATTTATTTAATATTAAAATTCAATAATTATTATCCTCTTATTCCAGAACCGTAACCTCTTAATCCTTACACGGTCGTACGATTTATTTGTAGTTCAATTCTTTTTATAATTGCTGCAATTTTTTTAAAATTAAATTCGATTTCAAAAGCACAGAATAAATCGTTAATTAATATTAAATCTCTTCATGATTAAGGAAATGTTTAAAAGTTTTCCATAATATGTAAATCATAATTTAATTATTATAAATAATTTTCAATGAAATTGGATATTTGTTGATAAAAGTTACTTTTATGAAAGAATGGATTTTAATCAACAAATGTCCAATTTCATTGAAATCGTGGTGGTGAAATTTCTCACCACAGAAGTTATCCATAAATGAGCCTAATTACATTCTGCAACATATTATATTTAATTCTGTTGACATAACAATTTCAACGCCTTTACGAGTATATAATGATTGTTCATCGTGGCCAAAAATTCGTAAATTGTGACCTTAAAATTGAATAGAATTTGCTTTGTGAAATGAAGTTTTTACTATCTGTCTGTGGTTTCATCGGTCAGCATTATGTATTATTAGCTCTAATTTCATTTTTTATCTACTACCGTTTTTTATCTGCTGCCATTTCCAGACCTACTGTCGCCGTCTCTGCTAATAAATGGATTTTTATGATACACCGAGTTCGTTCAAAATGATTCACGGATGCTTGTCGTTGAAAACTGCACGTAAACACGTTGAAAGGAACTAACTCTACATAGAAAATCTGCTACATAGTAAACACGTTGTTGTTGTCGTTGTTGTTTGTCCACTCACTACACTCATACCTACCTAATTCGCCCATTCACTCAATTCTCACTTCTCTACGGGCATCACGTTCTTTCACTATCGCTCTTAACCAGCAAGAGCGCATTTGAGTTATGTGCAAAGGTGTGCAATTCATGTTGATGTACGATCCTGTCAAGCAACCACACACACACACACACTAACACCTTTCGTGGTGCGAATGCTGCGAATAAATCCAACAACAACAAAGAACAAAGAAAACTAAAGTGATATTGACTACTAGACAGCGAACTAATAGCAACAACTGTAACGCTTCTGATGACAGCAATTTACCATGAAAGCTCTAACACATTAGAATGAAAGGAAGGAAGAACTAAAAGAAAAATAATAGAAGAAATATAATGACATTAAAACCAGCAACAATGACAATATAGGAAAATAAAAATCAACAATTAATTGAAAGAAGTAAATGATTAAGAAGAATAGAAGGAAGAGTAACGTTTCACGACACCGGCCTCAATGAAGTTCACAAAAGTCATTCCTGTAGAAATTTCTCGTTGATCGAAATTTCAAGGAACGTCTAATGAAAATGAATAAATGCGAAAAATAAAGAAGAAATGCGATAAAGTAAAGTAAAGTCTCTTCCTTGATGGTTAAGCAACAACTCCGCAATTCAATTACGCCTGGAATTGTTTAATTAATATAGAAAATTATATAGTTTCAAAGGGTACAAAAGAAAAACTGCCCTAATGTTTTACATTATCGTATTGAATGCTCTCAAAATGAGAAATGTTTTAGTTCAATTAATAAGGAATCACCCTCAAAAGAAGTCGCTATATACATGCCTGAAAAACCCTATCTCTAAAACTAACACTATCTCCAAAATCATATCTAAAATATGTTCTATCTTTCAAAAAAAAAAAGAACTATGAATACTGCATTTTTAAGATTCTCGTAATACTTTGCATATAAATAACACTAAAATTGCATTCATCTAATTGCGTTATTTCGTTGAACTAACTGCCGAAATTACTTCCTTTACGCGATGAAACAGCAAAATGTGGAAAAAAAATTACATTAACATAGTGTTGACAACAGCAGAATTGACCTCGATACTGCATAGCTTTAACAAGTTTTTCTGACTTTTGTTTTCTGACCCCCCTACTCCTCTATCGCTCTGTCTAGCTCATCACTCTCTCTCTCTCTGTCTTTGTCTCTGTTTTATATATTATTTATGTGCACTCGTCGTATATCGTCTTCTAAATTGCACTGAATGCTGCAAATGAACTGAAGGTGATACAGCAAGAAGAGGAAGATAATGACGATGAAGATGAAGAACAAGCATAGAATGTTAGGAAGAAATAACCTATAGAATGAATTGTCGCAACAAAATGTTGCAACAGTTGCTGTCCTTAAATCACTAAATTTAGGGGAGATAGTTTGTATGTGAGTATATATGTGTGTGTGTGTAAGAGGAAACTGTTTTTCTACAAATTGAGATCTGGAGGGGGTGGGAGAAGGGTGAGGTGAATGCAATTTCATAAACTATAAGGAGAAAGATAGAGGGAAAGAAAGTGTAAACATAAGCATATACAAATGATTATTATAGTAAGTGTCTACGCGGGACCTACGTGTCTTAAGTTACGTGTAGTACGTGCTTAAGTTACAGTTCTTGAGTTTTACGTAGGATTTGAACATATCAAATGTTTACAAGTTTTGCGCAAGCATTGCATAACACTGAATAATTTATAGGTTTTATCCAATTTGACTCCTTGGCTTCTTCGAATTACGTTAGATCGATGTAAAGTTTTCACTAATATTAAACTCAGTTTGCAGAATCTCCCTCGCTTCCTCTTTCTGGATTTATAAATAAGCTTACTCTTATAATAAATTAAAGCTAATATTAATTCATATCGAAAATTTTAAAATCAACTATTATAACTTTATCTATTAGAACTTCTAAATTTCCCGATTTTTCTTTTGTCTTGCAGTTACAGAAAAAGAGATAAGACAATGGTAAGTAAATTCGAACAGAATTCAATGAAATTTCTGCATCCATTTTTCGATTTAGTTTTCACAACGTTTTGTAAAGAACTCCTAAATCTCTGAATTCACGTTTTAACTTTCAATTAAAGACGGATTAACGTTTTGTAGAGAAATAAAATTTATAGAAGTGTTGAAAGGAATGCTGAAAACAAAGAAAAAGAAGAGTCAATAAAAATGCTTCTATAGAAACTAATTAAAAACTCTTTTAACATTTCTCTTTTTTCCTATTTTCGTGGAAAAAATTTTGGTGGGGAAAGGAAGAAAGAAATCAGCGAAAACTCGGGGGATTTACAAACCACAAGTTTTGGCCATAGTTGCCAATATGGCAACAGTTAACACCGTCAGTTGTCACTCGTACTCAAAACTTTACATAAACTAAGCTTTTAGTAAGTGTCTTTTTCGTGATTAGATGCTTTTGGTCCGATACTGCATTCGAAATATAAAAAAGATGCAAAAACTTTTTAATAAAAAGTAAAGGGAGTGGATGTAAAAGAAGGGGTAGGGCCACGCAGATAAATTCGCAGGGAAATCAATGAAATGGTGTTTATTTTATTACTATAAATAACATGCTGTGAACGCAAAGCAATTTTATTCATTTTGGTTTATTGATGCGAAGTACAAGAAGCGTTCGATGTATTCTTCGTATCTGTGATGAAATCACATTCTTATGTAAAAATATATCTTTATTTCTCGGTATATTCTATTACATCAATACACTCGCTATAGTTCTCTGTCTAGATCATAAGCATTATTTGTTAACTTAAACTCTTATTGATCAAAACTTCATTTGTTTGTGCTCTTAGTCATCAAAAGGAATTTTGATTGCTGAGAATTTTTACGTAGTCATTCTATTAATAAATCATAACACGCCGATTGATTCCACTGGCAGTAACATTAATGAAATACACATTTAAATTACTCATACTCATAGTAAATCAGCTTCTATACTGAGAATATATTGAACACTGCTCGCAATATAAGACAACTTTGCTATAAAGAATTTTCTACCATGTCTCTTTGGAACAGGTACAAAGGCTTCTTAAAAGACTGTCCGAATGGTTTACTCACCGAGCAAGTAAGTTCAAACTTTCCAAGAAATCAATTCAAGGGAAACTTTTTAAAATTTTTATCGAAGGTAAAAATTCCCAAAGTTATCGAATCATTTTAAAAGTTTTTAAATATAATTGTATTTAATCTAGTAATAGACATATATTCAAACAAATGTTTCGTCTATGTACTTTTCCTCTTGTCTCTCCTTTTTATCTCCTCTTTCCTTTCCCTCAATTTCTGCTTTTTTCTCTCGAAACATAATTAAATTATTTTTATTCTCTGCTTAACATTAATTGCTCTTTTTCTGTGCTTGTTGATGCCCGATAATTAACACTGACCGTGTGGTGACAATGATATTTAAAAAATTCTCATGGACGCGCGCCTAAACTTATGCTACAACATTTATTTTCAATCCTCGCTGCCTTTATTTGTCGATGATACCATCACCGTGACAACACGCCGTTTTAATGTCACACCAATAATATCAACACAACAACAACAACGAATATAAAATATTACTATGGTTGGATATGCCCGTGCGAATTTCAAAAAATATGCGTAATACTTTTGTTGCTCTTGCTTTTGTGCTTTTGTTCGTTTTTGCTTTCGTTCATTTCTATTCGCCACCTTTCTCTCCCTTTCTCTCCTTCTCTCTTTCTCTCATTTACATAAACTCCCGACGAGTTCTCTTGCTCTCTTTTTCTCGTTATTTTTTGCAGGGTTTTATCAAAATCTACAAACAATTCTTCCCCCAAGGAGATCCCAGCAAATTTGCATCGCTAGTGTTTCGAGTTTTCGATGAAAATAATGTGAGTTTTTGCGTGAATTGTTATTTTGGTTTAGCAGAATAATAACAGAAATTGTGACTCGTCAGACTTTGGAAGGTTTAGCTTTAGAGCGTATTTTGTGAATAGATAAAAAGTTAACGAAAATAAACTGGGAGTAGAAGTAGTAATAGCAGCAGAATTATTACATAGTAGTGGTAGTAATAATAGGATTTTTTTTAAATAAATTTCATATATCATTTTGAAAAATATTAACCCAAAATCACGCAGAAGAAGCTCTAAAGCATTTCTCTGAATACACCTCAACGCCCTTTAGTGGTGAATTTCAAAACTTTCTAAATGTGATTTTGCCATTAAGTTATTTAAAATAACGATAAAAATCGGTGTAATACCGATCGATTTTATGAGCAAAATTCAAACATTAGTTCTGCTTTCAACTAATTAAAATCGTTCCTTCAGAATCAATTATAATCCACCTCTTGCGACTTATCCTTTCTTGCAGGATGGCGCTATAGAATTTGAAGAATTTATTCGAGCCCTATCGATTACATCGCGTGGAAATTTAGATGAGAAATTACACTGTAAGTAAAAAGCAGTAATGTTATCTAAGGATGTTATCTATGACACGGAGGTGGATATCTGGTAGGACTCTATTTGCGGCTTACTTTTGAATGAATATAAAAATATGATAGGCTGGAATTGGTCGATATGAAACGTTAATCCAAATACCGTTATCTGTCTTAAAAAATATGAAAATTGAAGCTAATACGTCTTAGATGGTTTTCAATATTAAAATTCTATAATAATTTGTGAATTAAAAAGTATTCTAATTAATAAACGTCCCTCTAATATTTTTACTAAAATCTTATCTAATTTACTAATGTCTTAAAAAGGGGCATTTAAGCTGTATGATGTGGATAATGACGGTTATATAACTCGTGAGGAGATGTACAATATTGTGGATGCTATTTATCAAATGGTGGTAAGTTCTTCACTCATTTCGAAAAAACTTAATAGAATTTAAAAAAAAAACTTCCGAAAATAAAATCAGAAAATACATATTAAATTATTTCAATTAAAAAAAGTTGTTTTCCATTTAATTTTCCATTTCGTTTCTATCTGTATTATTTGCAAATTATCATAATATTTCACAATTCTCGCATTATTTTATTATTATTGTTACATTTTTTTTTTTAAAAATAGGGCCAACAACCGCAAGCAGAAGATGAAAATACACCACAAAAACGAGTCGATAAGATTTTCGATCAAATGGATAAAAATCATGACGATCGTCTGACGTTGGAAGAATTTCGTGAGGGTAGTAAAGCTGATCCACGTATAGTTCAGGCGTTAAGTTTAGGTGGTGATTAACCGAAAGAGTCGTAGTTTAATTCTGCAAATGATTAAACAACAACAGCTACAACTATCATAACAACAACAATAATCATAATAACAACAATAACAACAATGATAACATTTCAGGACAAATAAAGAGACATCAAAAACTAATAAACACCTAGACTGACTGCGAGGCATAGAGACGTGGTAGAAAAAACCATCAGAGACATGGTAGGAAAAAAGGACGAGATAAAAGGACGAGGTTATAATTTAGACGGACATGTGAGGTAATATTAAATTACAAAGACATATAAAGGATATATGATCGCTACTACGTTTCAAAGACACAAAACAGAATACTTACATTTATGAAGAAGAAAAAAATGAATTTAAAAACTACACTAAAACACTAAATAACGTAGGAAAACACTAAGTACTGAAGACAATTACTGAAAGCTTTTATTAAGCGCTAAAAAACGGAAGTCTCGAATTCGTTATTGATTGCGCACCGTCGGATGGTTATGAGCGTAACGACATTAAACTTAAAGCAAAAGTTTTTACGAAACGAGACATACTCAAGAGAAAACACTTGCAAACACAGCTACACACACCTACATATAAGCACACCAACAGACACACACATACACACCTATAGATAGAGAACTTTTCACCCAAACAAACAATATATCATTTATGTGGCGACAGTTCTGACAACTCTTACTAACTTCCGGCTGGAAAAATCCGTTTTTTGTTCTATCGCACAAAAATATTACTAAAAGCTTGAGCGAGAAAAACGATAATTAAATCACACACACACACAAGAAAAAATTAACTAAGCCAACGAATTGTATTTTGGGAAAAAGACAGCAATTTGCTTCTACAACTAGATTGCGAAATATTTAGAACAAAAGAGAAAATAATCTAAAAAGCAATTTCTTAAATTCAAAGAGAATTTAATGAATGCTCCGCACGTTTATACGAATCGAAAATAGCATTAAAATCGATTGCAATCAATCTAAGGACTCTTGTTCGTGTCAGTCCTCCTCAGAGCTCTTCTTCTATCACTCTTCGATCACTCTTTTGTCATTCTACCTACCTACCATTATCCCTAACCGTAACAACACAAATAGGTATTAAGAAAAATTGCAAAAACAAACATAATAAATATCTTCGATAAAATGAGTAGAAGTTAATAATTTATTCTAGAAAAGGAAAAAATAACAAATATCTTCCAAGAAGAGCGAATACATTAAGTACTTAAAAATAAAAGAAAGGCAAAAACAATAAAAGAGAAGATAGAAAAAGAAATACATAAAGAAAGAAGAGAAGGATTGCTTAATTACCGATTACTGAATTGCTTCGGTTTATTTTTAATTACTTTTAACACGCATACTAATTCTCAATTGGTCAGTTTGTTAATGATCATTAACAATTGGTCTTGTTTAGTTATTAATTATTCGCTTGGTTTCCTTAATTATTAGTATAACTTTTTTTTAAGTAGTAGCCAAAGCTTTAAAGTTTGCGAGTTTTTTACAAGCGCTTTTTGTTCTCAAATTGTATAATGGTTTACGATGCAATTAATTTGCTGGATGCAATTTCATTAAATTTTATATGTAATAAATTATAAATTTAATAACTTTAATCATTTAAACAGTCGAATGATTTTTCAGTTAATCAATATTTTATAATCAATTGAATTAATTCCTCTAAAATTGCTTGCAGTTCAATCAAATTATTTGGATGTTTAATCTTTAATGTTCGCTAAATATTTCAGTACGATAAATTGATGAAGATATTTGGGAGAAATGTCCATCTGACTTTTCATGACTCCTCAGACTTTCTCTTTTTCTGGGATGGCCAAAACCACACTTGACATCACATGAAATTAATTGATTCCAAATATCTCCATCTACTAAAAGTTTTATTATATTTTGATTGAGCAATTAACAACTAAAATTGCTTTAAAAATAACGATAACGAATTTATAATTTATAGTTTAATATTTATTTAATATTCTTCTTTTGTAAGAAGTACGAAGTATACAAATTAAGAAGACATAAAAAGCATTAAAGTCTACTGTACATGACATGAAGGCGTTTAGAGTAAAAAAATGCTAATAATAATTTATTTTTTTTTTTAATTTTGCAATCAAATATAATCAAATATTAAACAGAAAATACTAATTTAGGCTAAATTTGAATTGAAATAGATATTATTTCAATGTTCGAATAAAATAATTTTCGTGGTGAGTTTCTTTCTCATCCATTAATTATATTTGTTTACAATAATTCTGTCTTATGCAATTCAAATTTTTTACTACTTGTTATTATCTGCTTGTATTATTAATTATTACATAACTATTATAGAAAATACTTAATTTTTTACACCGTTTCTTTAAGAATTTAAAGAAGAATTATTTTGAAAATTGTTACGCTTGAACACTAGATAAACCGCAAAACAGCAATAACAACAGAAAGAATATTAATACATATATTTTATATATAATCATATTTTTTATGTTAAGAATTCTTATTTAAGAATGACATTTTCGAAAAATCGTTTTTTGCTTCAATTTTATCCATGCACGCGTTTTTTTCAAAGCCGCAACACATTTTTAAGCTAATTATTTATTGTTTTACGTCTTACTACCTTACTCTTCGATTGTTCTTCTTCTTTCTCTAAACACTACACAAAAATTTTCTTCATTATTTCTGACTATACGACACAACGAATTTGCAGAATTTTCTTATTCAAATTCATACAACGAATTCTTTATAAAATCACCAATCTAAAATAATTTCTATTTTATATGTGGTTCAGCTTTATTTATCTTAATCATCATTTAAATCACGATAAATCATCACTACAATCTACGATATACGATAAAATCTATAACACTCCAGCAGCGAAATTACAGTGAAATAAAAGCAATAAAAACAAAAAAGAAAACCAAAAATTTTTCAAAAAAAAAACAATTAAAAACAAATCATTGTAAGCAGTCATTTTTCAATGTCTCTATTTTTTTTATTTTAGCCTGAATGCTATTGTTGTGAAGGCTATATTATTTGTTTTTCAAACTCAAATCATACGCTTTTGTAATATTTCATAAAATATTTATAATATTGCCAATAAATGTATTTGCTTAGTGCCTTTTCAAATGCTAAACGCCTGAAATTTGCATAAGAATTTTCGTCTTAAAATTTTATGAAAATATATTGAATATTAGTATTCATGTTTATTTATTTATTTATTAATTCTTTCGATAAGATTCCTTTTGTAAATTAATGTAAAATTTCTAATATTTATAATAAATTTTCTTTATAAGCATTTAATTTTTTTAATGGGCGCAATATATTTCAATCCTAAAAAATCTTTGATATTTATTCTGCTTGCTTTTCCATTTCAATTCAATACAACTTTTTTTGCAGAGGATTTTTCATTAATTTTAATAATAAAGTAATTACAATATATTTTCAATACTATATTTTTAGAACTATCGAAATGACAAATGCAATTATTGCAAACAATCGAAATCAATAATTTAATATATGTATGAATGAAGTAATACTAAAAATTATGAAATGATATTTATATCTAAAAAATCTTAAAAACTATAGAATGCATATAAGATGTCAAAGTGATAAAATGAGTTTGAACTTCTCCTAGATTTACAAAGTTATGGTTTTTATTATTCTTCAGATCAATTTTTTTTTTAAATTTTGCTATAGCAATCAATTTAATCGTACTAAATCATAAGTGAAAATTTTTATAAAAATTTTCAATTAAAATATCTTTGAAGTGATTGATACATAATAAAATTATTGCTAATGCACAAAAAATGGAAAAATTTGTGACATTCATATAGTAAAATTAGCTCTAAATTTAACTAAACTAATCAAACTAAAGTCAATAAACTCTTTTCAAAATCAAAAAAAAAAAAAAAGAAATTCAAAAAGAAGGATATTCTACAAGATATTCTCTAAAAATTTGAGATGCATTGGAATAAAATTGGAACGATTTTTAAATAAAAGGAATTCTACTTAAGAAAATCAAAAAACTTAGCAAAATAGGGAAGGATTGAATTTCAAAATCATAACCATGCTTTATTATGGAAGAGTGTATTGAACGATATACTTACTTTACACTTATACAGGGTAGGATACGACAAGTGTTCATGAACAATACCTTGAGTCGAGATAAGAAAATAATTGTATGGAAGAAGCGATTTTCAAACAAATTCTCTTAAACAAATTCTCTTAAATTAATAAAGAAATTAATAAGGAAATTTATAACTAAAGAAATTTATTAATAAAGAAATTTATTAGACCCAAAATTATTGAAAAGCTAGAATTTAATTGCTGCATAGTATTTTTTAATTTTTGTGGAAGTACTTTTATGGGAGGCGTCCTCACTCATGTAATCCTCTTTATTGTCTCGAACCATCGAACTATCGATTCTAAACTGTCGTTTCATTCTACGCAGAGCATCCGGTATTATTAGAGGCTACAAACACACATTAAAAGTCTTTTTTTAGATTTGCGGTATCACACTCTGAAAATAAATTTAAGAGTCTTAAAAGCTTTACTTATAATTGTTATTTTTGTTTTACAGTTTACCTTAAACTGTTTCATAATTCGATGTTTGAATTCTTCATCTTCTCTTTGCTCACGCGTTATTCTTTGATTTCCTAAATGTTAAGAATTCCATAATTAAAAACCATTACGAATTTTCGAAGTGAAAATAACTTTCCCCCACTGTGCGCTTTTGAATCAGACTCACCCTTTCAATCCTTTTTGCTTTTAAAATTAAATAATGAAATTTGAAAAAAACACCAAACATTCAAAAGTTGAAAATTTCCAATTAAACAAAAAGTTCATAAGAAATACTAAATGTTCATGTTTTTTACTCGCAACGAAAAGAATTCTTGTTCAACACAAAAAAGCTAAGAAAGCAAAAATATGTTAACATTTACGAAACAAAAAATTCAAATAATAAATGTTCAATCTCATAAGATTTCAATTAAGGAAAAATTTAGCTAAAATCAAAAATTTGTAGAAAATTTTTTGATAACCTACTTGTATTTTACATACATACACACATCTGCATACATATGCATATTCATATAAATACATTAATATCATACAGTTCTTCTTACAGACACATAAGCATTGTATTGTAAATAATAAGAAATAATAAACAGAGAGCGAATGCGTCGAAAGAGAGCCAAGTAAAACACTGAAAAGAATTCTTTTGGAGTTGAATGAAAACACTCGAAAAACTAATTGCAAAATGAAAAACAAAAATTTGTGAAAATAATAAATAAAATTTATGACATTTTATTCAATAGCTTGATATAAACGTTTATACTTAAGATCGTATATTGTAAATGTAATATGTGTGTGTGCGTATTTATTTTACAGTGAATGCAATTTGAATACAGAAAGAATAATATAAAAAAATAATAATAAAAGCTTAATTTAATAAATGAAACTCAATATAATTAGTACTTATGCATTATATATTTGCATGTATGGAACATAAAAAAACAGATATGTATATCGTAATATGTAAAGTTCAGATCACTTTCAATTATATATTACGATATAAATATATACGAATATTTAAGCAACTGTTATGGAATAAGTTTATTTAAATACATTAAGCAATAAAAATATTCATACATATAAAATACGTGTTAATCATAATTTGCATAATGTTTTACAAAAAAAAAACCACTAAAACCGCATAAAATTATAATACCCGATTTATTAAGAACAGTTAAATAATTATTTTTATTTATAAGCAAATCTTATGGTAGCCATACCAGAAGGAACTTTCCAGAATAAGTAATAAATATATTAAAAGAAAACGAAAAAATTAATTATATTCAAAAATAATATCGTACTAACAACAAAATCAAAAACCAAAAATGTTTCAAAATATATTTTGCATTCTCTTCAAATGTTGTGAAGAGCAAAATAAACTCAAATCGAAATATATTTAATGTTTTTAATTTTTATATTACAAAATATAATATCTAATTTCAATGATAGAAGATAATCATTGAAATCATTGACACGCATGGCAGGAATGGTGGGGAAATTATAAGCAATGCAATTTTTGAGCTAAAGAAAATATTCAATAATGGTTTATTAAAAATGCTTTTCAATTATACAATAATAAAATATTAAATATTAATAAAAATATTATTAAACAATTTGAAATTGATTTTGTCATTTTTAAGGTAATTACGCACATCATTTTAATTATGTTTTGTCTCATTCTAAAAATTCTAAACATTTTTTGCCGTGTAAAGTGAATGAAGGCCCTTTGGACTGTGTTTTTTTAAACGGCCGATTTTAATATTGAAATACTTCGAACATTTTTCTTAGAGAAATTTTTATCATTCGACTTTTATTAACATTCTAACTTTTAAAATGCTTCCTCGTAAACATGTTAATTATTTGTATTAAATACCTTTTTTCTTTTTATTAATATTTTTAAATATTTCAAATATAAAACTAACTTTCAGTTCAAAAAATTTGCAGGAATTTAACAGGAATTCAATTAAGTCGGTTTTTAAAAGTTTAAAACGGCAAATGCTTTTGTCGAACCTTTTTGAAGCCCAATAGCACATACATACAAGCAGACACACATACATATACAAGAATACACACACATCATAAAGCCATTGTAAAAGGATTAAACAATTAATGGCTAAATAATGACAGCATTATCCTTGTCAGTCAATTGCTATCTTAAAGAAACAAATCCTGTTTGATTTCAAAACAGAACAAAAAATGCTGATATTTTAAAAGAAAGCCTGTTAATTTTAAAAAGCTCTTAGCTACAGAGGTTACCTCTCAGAAATTGTTCACTTTGTATAAAGAGAAATTCTCAACACAAGTCCACTCATTTACCGCCTGTTGGCAAAATAATAGGCTGAAGGATAGACTGAAAACAAGTGGTAGAGAACAAAGCTGGCCTAAAAGCCTTTTTTAGTGGCAATAAAAATTGCCCTGCCTAGAATGATTCACACAAACAAAAGCTAAGTCAAAATATTGTCAATTCGTATTAAAAGCAAAGGCAGACGTTCGCAACAACAAAAAATTGAGGCAGTTGATGGTCGTTGAAAATAACGAGAGGATATCCTCTCTTCACGGGAGAGACAAGTAAGAATGGAATTAGGGCAAATGTGCCCTACGGGCATTAACCATTGCTTTGTTGTAATTGTGATATAATAGATTGTGTAGCTTTGTTTCGCTTCCTCTTTTTTTAGCCCTTCATCATTCCAAAGCAAAAGAAATTCACTTTTGAAGGAAGGAAAAATACGAAAGGAAGAGAGAAGGATATAGAAGAAGAGGAAGCTCATGCTGAGTCTGTCTGCAGTGATAAAGATAGAGATAAAGATAAAGATAAAAGATAAAAGTAAAGATCGAAAATCTGTTAAAGGTGGTTTATTTTTGTCTATGAGATAAAAGAAAAGAAGATAAGAGAAAAAATTCAAGGACATTTTTTGATGAAGGGAAAATATTTCCTAAGGAAAGGAAGGAAAGGAAAATAAACAGAATACGTTTTTTGGAAAAATATTTAATTGTTGTTTATTTACGTTAAAATGATTACAACGAAATGGAACTAAAGGTTATACAATTATTCCGGGAACACTTAATGGACCACTTGATCGCTTGTGTTTGCATTAATAATTCTTTGTGTAATGTAAGCTTGAATTTAACAGTTCTCATATTCACCTCATAGACATTTTTGAAACTCGTTAGCATTTTTGAAAGCTCGTTAGTTTCTCACCTATTTTATGACTCACCCAAAAGATTGAATCCCTGCGTCTTTCAACGTTCAAGAGATCTAATTTTAATTCTCTTAATGATAAATGGAATGTCTTATAATTTTCGGGGTTGAATAATTTAGATTAACCAAGACTCTTAACGACCGATATAGCCGATTTTACACAACTCTCATATATATGAAATCTATATAAAATTGATAAAACTTTCGATATAACGATTAAATTAAAAATTAAAAATTAAATTCATATTTTTAGAATTCTTAGTTAAAATATGTGATTATATATTACGCTATGTTAACTATATATTAACTTACTTTACTGTATATAATACTATAAATTAAAACAATGGAATATGATAAAATAAAACTATTTCAAAAACGATCACCGAGAAGTCAACTTGAGACATCATTTAGGATTAAGTAATTACTACATACAAAATTAGTAAATTCTCAATATTCGTGGCTATGATCTATTTACCCCCTTCTATTTACCTCCTTCCCCTCTTTGATCTATACATAATCCCTTAATTATTCATTTAAAGCTATATCCATGCATCTTTTTAGAACGATTTAAAATTTTACAATTAAATTTTAGTTTGAAATTGAACGATTTATGAATAAAATAAAGATTTTCTTCCTTGCAATCCATACGATATTTGTTCTCACGCATTCTCACGCATTACCACGGTCGCCAAACCGCGTTAAGCATTTCATGCCGCTGCCGATTGTACGGTTTCGTTTCGATTCTCGAATAATTTTCACCGTGGTGGAAACGTATACGCATAGGAGCGACAGCTCCAGCTCTAGTCTCACCCCGTTTGTCAAAATCGACTCTATTTGGCGCGGCTGTTCGTCGAGCCGCCATATGTCTTTGGTAATCTATGGTGGTTGTTGCTGTTAATGATGATGATGATGATGTATTAGCTATCATTAGATGATTAATTACGGGTCCTACTGCTGCGGCTGGTGTAGATGACGAAGTCTTAACGGCAAGCGATCTGTTTATAGGACTTGTTATCTCATGCGTTATTCCCTTTACTGGCGTTAGGGATGTTGCTGTTGTTGCGTTGGTTATTACTGTTGCTGCATTAACTGCAGTTACTGCTGCTGCGGCCATTGTTGCTGTCATTAAATTTGGTATATAATTCTCAATGTGTTTAATCAATTCGTTACTAATGCTGTGATCATATTTCCTAAGAAACTGTGATACTTCTGCAATACAATGTTGAAACCCAGCCCAAAATTTCTCTATATTTATTGTATTATAGCTGTTGTTGTTGCAATAATTGTAGCCGTTATCGTTGCCGCTGCGATTATAATTATTATTGCTCGAATTCATCCAATTCACTCGGCCCAAAAAGAGTGCATTATGTTCACGCAAACGATGTAAATGCCGTACAGTCAATTCGAGTATGTCAGCTTTTTCCAATTTCGAAACATTTTCACCATCCTGAAGTTCGAAAAAGAAGTGATGATTAAATGGGTTAATGTTTTAAAAATATATAACACAATAGAAGTTTTTGAACACCTCCTAAATAACCTTAGACGAGTAAAAGCCTCGAAAGTTATATCGAAGTAAAGGGAAGAGAACGATCTGTGAGAGTTTCCCCAAATTCACCACACCTACCTCTTGAAGTGTTCCCGTCATCAAATCTTTTAACTCATCCAAACACTTGTTGATCCTGGCACGTCGTTTGCGCTCTAGCATTGGCTTCATTATTTTACGATATTGATAAGTACGCGAAACCGGTTCCACCGGCAAAGTATTTAATATAAAATGATTATTGGGAGCCATCATAGAGATATTCATTAAAAAATTGTTTTTCTGCTTTTTTTGTCTTTTCTATTCCTTTTATTTAATTTTAATTTGTTCCTCTTTTTTTGTGTGTGTTAGGGTTGATCGCAGTTTGCCAATCAATAATCACTGATTGATGATTTTCGTCGATAATATACAACCATTTTTACATGGCTAAAACCTAAACGAAAGCAGTGAATGTGAAAAGCGGCGAGATTCGAGAATTATACAAACAAGCGAACCCCGATCAGACTAACGTCTTTTTCTGTTGGCGTGCACTTTACAAATGATCGTCAACCGTCGAAGCTCGTTAGTTTTAACTTTAATCGCCCGTCGACTATCTCTACGAAATTCTCTCATCCATCAACCATTCATCTGTTTCACTCCAATGGGGTATCCCCCCCAACACTGTCTCGTTGGTGGAGTGTGATAGGGCGATGGGCACAGAGAACCTAACCTCAACGGGGTCTTTTGAGAATTGAGAATTGCGTGACTGGAAACGGTGGCACGGAGTGACTGAATTGACCAAGAGCTGACTGGGATGTAGCAGTCATTCATATGTTTTTATGAATGAAATTGCGAATGAGAAAATTTATTTTTTATGCATTTAGAAATATTTGTGAGTATGTGTGTGTATACATTCTCTTAGTGTGTGTGCATGCGTTTAAGCGCATTGCGTGTATATATATGTGTGTGTGGATTTTTTGCTTGCCCAAACCGGAAGAATCATGTAATAAAGGAACTTTATTGCTTGGACATAGATTTGGACCAATCGCAGATTAACCTAATGCGCGTTGTGCCATTCGCTCTTTATTTATTTTTCTTTCTTTATGGTGAGTTTTTTCTCGGAAGACACAAATAAATAAACAGAATTATGCCTTAAAAGCCGCCTAAAATATTTAACGAAAATGACAGAATATTAAAACGAAGCGAAAAAATTGACTAAAAGAGCACTTACCCAAAATTATGAAAGGAAAAAGGAAAGTGTTTTTTAAGGATCAAATTACTCGAATAAATCAAAGGTACCCTTCTCAATACTCCTCATACTTTGAAATGCATATATATATATATATATATATATATATATATATATATATATATATATATATATATATATATATATATATATATATATATATATATATATATATATATATATATATATATATATATATATATATATATATATATATATATATATATATATATATATATATATATATATATATATATATATATATATATATATATATATATATATATATATATATATATATATATATATATATATATATATATATATATATATATATATATATATATATATATATATATATATATATATATATATATATATATATATATATATATATATATATATATATATATATATATATATATATATATATATATATATATATATATATATATATATATATATATATATATATATATATATATATATATATATATATATATATATATATATATATATATATATATATATATATATATATATATATATATATATATATATATATATATATATATATATATATATATATATATATATATATATATATATATATATATATATATATATATATATATATATATATATATATATATATATATATATATATATATATATATTAATTCATATTCTTAAAAAGATATAGTAAATATTTCATTTTTTTCCGTAAAGCATAAATTAAGTGTTTGTTGAAATTTGATTTATTTTGACTGATAAATTGTGGAGGCTAATTTATATTTTGATTAGGGTTTGAATTCATCTTCGGGCTAATTCATTCGTCACCCGTTTTTCCCCATTGTATAATTTTTGAAAGCATTTCATTTAAGGCGCATGACAAATTCCACAACGTTTGGTGGTCTTATCGCGTTAGGTGGCGCGTTGCCCGAATCACACAATCTCATCAGCAGCGTAACAATTCTCACGATCATTTCGATAGCATCAATTCGCACGGTGGCGGCAACACGTAACACGTACACGTAACATGATCATCATCGCTGAGTTTGACGATCTCATCGCATCCTCCTCCTCCTCCTCCTCCTCCTTCTCACGGTTATACTTTTCAACGAGAACATGTCATAGCGACGTGCAATATTATCGTTATTGGCAACGTGCAACAAATTATTCACAGAAGTATTAAAAAGGAGAAAAAGGGAGAGAGAGAGAATGAGAGGGCGGTGAGTAGGAGTTAAAATGAAGGAGAGTTAGAAAGGCAGAAGCAAGTTAGAAAGAGTATGCCGTCTAGAGAGGGGTAGGAAGTATTGAAAGAAGATGAAACTGTTGTGGTTAGCTTAAAGTAAAAAAAACCAACAACAATAACAAGACGTTATCATCAGCCGGTTGAAGAATAATAAAACCTCGATTAATGCTCTGTAAGCAATTCGATCAAGTGATGATTTGACGATGACTGTAATCCAGTTTCAATTGCTGCCGCTGCTGCTGCTTCTGTTCCACCACCACCGCTTCATCAGTTGCGTCGAATTGATGGCAGTGTTATTGACTATACTATACCGAACAATAAAACAAAACCGAACAACAAAAGACAAGCGACTACAAAAACAGAAAATACAATAAATTTAAAACGCTTGTGAAATTCTTGCACTTCAATTCTCATGATGTGATACAGACGGCACACAAAAAATAAAAGATTCTATAATTTATAAAATCATTTCTTCATTTCAATTCCGATTCCCGACGATCAGCTGCTCGGCATTGTCACTTGATCGATGATTATTTTCTTTACCGATGATACACTGACCGAATTCTCTTAGAACTTAAACAGAGAAACTCTTTATTTTTTCTTCTCTTGTTTTTTTTTCTTCGGTATTTTATGATCTTCATATCCGTTTGGCAAATATTTATAGAAGAATTTGATATATATATAAATTTTGATTAAGAAGCAAAAACACCAAAACCAAACACGATGAAGAAAAACGATGCTTCTTCTACGATACATTGTCAATCTTTGGCATTAGTTAAGAATCACGAATCTCAAATTGCGTTCGGTAATTTGATGAATTTCGCATAAATATTTAAATATTCTGTGACATTGGATTTCATTTGGAAATATTTAAATATACAATACGAACAAAAAAAATCTGGATATTCAAATTAATATAAATCAATGTCAAAAACGTTATCTCGAAAATCGTTAAAAATAAAACACTTTTCTCTGGAAACAGACTGGAGGCGAAAAAATCAGCATTAGCAGTAATGAATAGAATGATGATAATGATGGTATTAAGGAAACATTTACTTAAGAATTATTGAATTTGATTTTAAGATAAAGATATTAATTTTTTTTGTTTTAAATAATTAATACGTTTCGAAGAAAATTTGATGGCGAAATCTGGTCTCTTCCGGAACAAAGAAATGACTAATAAAATTTCTATTGCAAATAATTTTTATGTTCGTATTATATTTATATTAATTAAATGAATTTTTTTTGTTTGCAATTTATTTTATTAAAATTTTATTTTTCTTTCTATCAAAGCTAACTCGTATTTATTTGAGGCATCATTCGAACTTCTTGAAATTCGAAAAAAATGACTGTAATAAAATTCCAAAGCAGAACAAATGACAGACAACGACCTGGTCATAAATCATTAGACATCAATCAGACCACCATACCTCTTAGCCCTCTACCTCTCTCTCCCTCTCCCGTATTTCTCTAGCCGTTTGCAGCGTCTCTTCGTGAAAAAAACAGAAGCATAAATCAAAGCAACACTTTCTGCTTGTTTTTATAGCGTGAGACTATACACGGTGTTGTTGTTGTTGTTGTAGTTGCCGTTGTTATTGTTGTTGTTGTTGTAGTAGTTGTTGTAGTTGTAGCTGTTAGACATTGTCAGCCCAGCAATCACTTTAAGTCGATATTTCGTTGCTTGCCAATGAGTGTAATAATGATGATGAGGATGGGGATGATGACTGTATTAATGATGATGGTATCAGTAATATTTTATTGTCACCCCTTGAGTTATGGCCAAATTATGCGATGAGACTTGTGCTAAGTTGGTGGCATGAGTAGATGAAACAACAGCAGCAGCAACAACAACAACGCGAGGGTGATACGCGTAATTTTGCCACCTTGTTTGCCACGGTGCCGCTATTTTTAATTCCATTTCGAATTTATTGCATTAAAAGATGAACATTCTTTATACACAATACTTCCATCATTATAACCACATCATCATCATTATCTTCATGACTACCACTATACATCATTATCATCATAGCCAGCAGCCATCGTTAGTCATAAAAGCCAAACTGCCTAAAGCGATACCAACGCAGCTTTTTGCTTTTCCCCCTTGCTGCCCCTGCTGCTGCAGTTGTTGTTGTTGCTGCTGTTGTTGCTGTATCGTCAGTATTTTATCTGCACCTGCTGCCTTTTCCCACGATCGCATTTAAGAAATTCATATTCATCAGAGCACTTCAACGCTGTAGAGAGACTGACTTCGCCGACTCGTGAGTGCACCGAACGCCCAAAACCAATCCAAACAGGCGGCTGTCACAATCGTTCTGTCACATTGACGGAATGAATGCACGATCTGTTGGGACGCGCGAGCAGGCGTCCGACACGTTACCCGTAAAGATGCGGATGGGCACCATCGGATTGTTGATCACAACGTCTCACGGTTTGCGCCGATCGTACGTGCGAACATTATGCACGCATGCAGGCATTTGATAGACAGCAAGACACATTACGACACGGCACGGCACGGCACGACGCGACACGCTACGCAAACATAAGTAACGTATTTTATCGTTGTACCGTCTTTGTCTGATACTATTTGCTACGCAGTTACAGTTCTTGCTTAATTTATTGTATCTCTCGCTTAAACACGTTCCTACCATACGTATCGCATTTTGCCTTTTTGGCATGACCAAGTATTGGTGTTTTTTTTTTTATTCGAAAAGGGGTTCAATGGGTTCTGTGATAGAGGGGTAAATCGTTCTGCAAATGGCTGGGGTTGCCGATAATGATGATTGAAACGCTAATCAGAATACTTTTAAGTTGTTTCAAGGCTTTTTTATCCCTTTTTTAGTCTATTTAACATTTCTTTGAATTTTCAGCACAAAATCGCAAACTGCATAAGTTTCAATACGATTTTCATAGAATTTATTAATTTCTGAATAAATAATGTCCTTTATTTTTTGTTCTATTTTATTGTTTTCTTGGCTTTATTTTCGCCAATCTGGAATTTAATTTCGCATTCTATGGAATAAATTTTATCGCTTCCATCGATCATTCCATCATACATCAATAGGTCAATAACTTCTCTGTAAAACGTTTGAGTATCCTTTTGGTTTATCAATCGAAAGTATAGTTCATAACATTTACACGTGACACAACTGTTTTGTAAACTTCATTAAAACTCATCCACGTGTTTCGACTTCGATTACCAAAAGATATCAAATGTATTTATCCATGTCACGACATTCAATTGGACATATGTTAAGCCTAACTGACTATCATCGTCGACATCGAAAGATGCGGGCGTGATGATAATTTGGGTCGTTTACATGCGCTAACCAGTCGAACAGATTTAACATAAAAGCCGGCAAGCAATCTTAAATGTCAAGTTAAAACTAGCTATCCCTGAAGACAGCCTTAACCCTCCCCTTTCTCCACCCCTTCCGCGCATAAGAGTATTTCTTTGTAAGCGTGTGTTTATTTATTAAAACCATTTAGGAATAAATTAAGGCCAAATAATGATAAAGACTATTTTAATGATGATGAAGAAGATTATAGGGATTATGATGAAGTGATGATGAAGTATTGATAAAGTGATTAAGAAGTGTCGATGACAAGGCTTTGGTTAGGTTGATGAAAATAAGTTGATTGATTCATGCAGAGACAAGATAACCAACTGTTTGATCGATTGATTGATTGATTGGAAATCATGTTTTGCGCAACGAATTCTCTGAAAACTCTCCGAAAGAATTGTTACATTTTTTCTACTTTTCATTGTTTACTGAGAAATCTCGTATTACAGTGTAAACACCGAGAGTTCTTTATTATCGCCTTCCTGTCTTTGTTTTGACCGATCAATTTCGGAATTTATTTATTTACTTTCTTCTTTAGATAAAATTCTTATAAATAAATTCGTTTTTTTATTTCACTTTGCTTTCGGAAATCTTAATTAGTTTCCACTTAGAAATTTCGGAATTAAATCCAATTAATTTGAACTTAGAACCAAAAAATCCAGACAAAGAAAAATACATAAAACGCTAAGCCAATAAACGAATTCGAAAAGAAAAAAAATGGTGTTGTGAAAAATTATAAAAAATTCTTATTGTTTAGAGAAGTTAATCAATGTATAATAATCTGATCGTCTATCTAAAATAGACTTTACATGGACTGAGTTGCCAACTTGTTTCATTGTATCGCATTTATAATTTGGGGAGAAAAATGTGATACAGAACATTTTACAATCACGGTTAACACGCACCATATAAATAACAAAGACATAAAAATTAAACATTGATCTGACAAGAATACTTCGTACAACAATAACAACAACAATTAATAATGGTGCCTTAAAAAAGACAACAAATTTTAACAAAAACTTTAACCGTCACAAAATGCCGGGGAACCAAAGAAAAGGCAAACAACTTTCAATTAGTACAAAATTTTTTTAATAGAAAAAAAAAACAACTGATAGCCAAATTAAGCAATTTGCCAAATTCAGCGAAGTTAGTTCCAAATATTTTATTGGTCGTTAACGAGCAGTTAAAAATCGAAAGCTTTAATTTCATTCTTCAGAACGGATTATATGATTCGATATTGACAATTGTCGCATTAAGCGGTCTGATTATTTGTCATTAGACACATAATTATTAGCAGTTGTGATTGACGTGAGCAGTGGCGTAGTTTAAATTTTTATGCTAGGTACAAATCGTAATCAATTCACGATGCCTTTTTCAATGCCTTTTCAGTTTGAAACTTGTATGCTGTTTGGTTTTTATTCATATCCGAAATCACGCTTGTGCTAATCAAACTAAGCTATTTCCCTCCTTCTCTCCCCTCCCTTCGGACACAGCATGGATCCATCGCAAATAGAAATTAGACGGAGAACTTCTTCATCTTCAAATATTTCGAAAGGACACTAAAGGATCATAAAATCATCTTTATATGAAACTACATGAAAACTGCTTTTCTTTATAATTTCAGACTTTACTTTGTACTACCTTTGGGTTGACCAACTGTTTGGATTTTTTCGGGTGATCAGATTTGATATTCTTATGAATGAATAATGAAGTGTCGTGCGGGATTTGTTTAGATTTGTTTTTCGACAGATATTTTAATTCGTTGATAATTTGCGCTCTTGCTATTCCAGCACCAACCGAAACGGAGTGATTTGATGAATTTTAAAATCGCCATCGAAAAATCAACAACATGGCACGCTCAATCTCCAATCTCCACGCTCAAGTCGCGCCAAACAATAAAAGTGTCGGTCCGACTGCCCGATTGATAGTTCGTGATCTGCTCGACAGTTACAATGACGGACAACAAAAAAAAAACAACAAATAAATAAATAAATAAACAACGAAAGAGCAACATAAAGTAATCGGGGAAATTAATACCGACTACTGTTTTTAGTTATTGTTTTTGTAATGTTATTTTTAAGGTTGTTTGTTGTTGTTGCCATGTTTTTTTTTATTATTATTTCTACTTTTTATGCTGCCTCTGATGGAGCTCCGTCGATCATCGTCGAGTGCGAAATGCGAACGCAAGCGAGCGCGTGTGCGAAGGAGCCGAGCCGGCAATCGTCAAGCGTGGGAATATGCGGTTTGCCACAATCCCAAAACCATTTGCAGTTAAATACTGAATGACAACGGCAATGACAACAACAACAATAACAACAACTGAAACAACAG
The DNA here is from genome assembly GCA_963966595.1 of Physocephala rufipes. NCBI lineage: Eukaryota > Metazoa > Arthropoda > Insecta > Diptera > Conopidae > Physocephala > Physocephala rufipes. The sequence goes on along the minus strand of OZ016504.1, from coordinate 29,309,065 downwards.
CGAACAGCAACAACAGCAGCAACAACAACAACATCAACAACAGCTACGCCAATTGTCTCTATCATCACCAAAGACTGTTAATGAATGAAGGAATGAACGAATGAGTTTGTGTCAAGACGCTGTTTGAAATTGTATCTGATTTAAAAGAGCTACATGTTCATGATGATGATGATGTGTTGGGGTGATTTTTCTCCATCTTCAACTTTCGTCTTATTCATTGTAGTCTCCCCGCATTTTTTTCATTTCTTCTTGTGCGTCATCTCATAAGTTATCACAGTTTTTTTGTGGTTTTGTTGTAGCAGTTTTGAACCCTTTCATAATTTTTTTCTTTCAAAGTTAATTCGACTCTCGTCGAATAATCGCTCTCCTCCCCTCCTCCCAATCCCCTTTTGGACGAACCAAGAAGCATATAAGAGAGCAACAAATAACAACAGCAGATATATTTTATAAACCCTTGAATTATATTTTTTTATGTACAATAATTCTTTCATATTCCTTTTCATACTCCTTGCGAAATTCTTTAGATGATTTTAAATCCTTCTGGATTTAGTTTATTTATATTTTGGTTTATATCGATTTTCGTTAAATTCATGCAACAACAAGGGGATCAAGCTTTAGCAATTGAAAAGTTGAACTTTTCTAAAGGAACATTAGTTTAACTTTTTGGAGCCAAGCGTGGATTAGTGCAAGCGATACATTAGTTGAACGTAGTGAAAAGCATCGCTATGTGCGATATCACAATCGCAAAGTAATTGAAACGTTTTTGAAATAGTAATTGAAAACTACGATTACTACTACTATTACTACTACTACTACTACTACTACTACTACCATACTACTATTATTTTGGGGTTAACGGGAATCGTATAAACCAAAGAATTAAAATTGATGAATTTTCAAGGAAGTTGTTCCTTTATTTTATTGTAAAAAATGGAGCATATTAAAACCATCGATATCATAAGGAGTGGTAAGCCTTAAAAGCTTATGATCGGTGATTATCCATATGCTGCAAACACATGACTTGTGTACATTAAACGTGTTGTAAACAATGTTTTAATATGTTGTTTACAAGAGGTTGCCGACGAAGAGCTAATACTCATTACTAGTACTAATTTATGAAACATTTAAATTAAAAATTAATGCTGGAGAATATAAATATGTCTTAATCTCTTAATTAATATCGATATCAATAATTACTTTTGTGGTGAGTATGAAAATCATTATCAGTAACGGTTATTGATGCCTTCTATTTGTCACGTGGGGAAGCTTTTAATTTATTTTACAAGAAAGTCTTCTTTTTACGATTTATCAACAAAATTCCAAATTATTGAGAAAACATTATAATCCCTTGAAAAAGAGCTAAGAATTGCATTAAATAAAACCAAATTTTCGGAACAACCTTTTCATCATGAAATCCTGGGCGAGAAAATAATGAAACCCTGAAAACTTATCTGTCGAGCAAAAAAAGCAAAAAAACACCGCAAAAATACTCCAAACGCATTCAAAAATTACAAATCTAAAGCAGACTCCGCCTCTCATTCTGCACCACTGTGCATCGGTCTCTCCAATTAACCGAAACACAGAGTTAAAATTATCAAGAATCCTATGCAATCGGTTTGTGTGTATTGGTGTGCGAGAGTGACGGTAAAGGGTTTGTAACTTCCAAACAAATGCCTTCCACCCAGAGAAAGAAAGATGTGCAAAGGAAATGAAATGTTCCCAGGCTCATCAAATTAATGATGATCAACGCAATTTGGCGAAGAGAGTATTTGGGTACCGGGTGGAGATGCCTCCATCCCAAGTGAAATGAAATGAAGTAAACAAAAAACATGTAGAATAAAATTTCCCCCATTCGTGTGTTGCGAAAAATTGAAGCAGAAGAAAGAGAAAAGGAACACGGAAAACAACAACAATAATAATTACAATAGCAATAACACAATATGACAACGGGGTGGTTATATCTATATTAAAATATGTCACTGTCGTTGCAGCAATTATTGTTGCTGCTTTTTATATCATTGTTGTTGTTGTTGTTTTTGTTGATATTGCTGCAGCATGTGTTACATAAAATGCTTACACGGGAATCTGGCGCTTGCCACGTATGAGTTGTTGTTGTTATTATTATTGTTTTTGTTACTTCTGTTGTATAGTTTTATTCAACCTTTTCATAAAATTATAGTCATTTAGCTACGTTTATCCGATTTATCCCACTTCTCTCTCTCCCCCTCTCCCTTTCTCTCTCTCTCCCCCTCTCCCTTTCTCTATCTATCTCTGTCTTTCTCAACTCAAGAAATGTCGAACCAAACTTTTTATATTGGGGACACTTTAGAAATCAGTTAATCGAGGCAATGTCATAAACAGAATGATCTCACATTGGTAACGTTAACACTTTCGATGGTGTCATTATATTAATATTACTGTTTTCGATGACACCTGGTTTTCGTTTCCAAACCTCATAACTTTCAAAAAAAAAAATAAATGCAAACTTAATTCAATTTTCAATTAATTTCGATTCGATTTGATTTCATCGCCGACCATTTCAAACAAATGTGTCTGAAATATTTCATCCTAAGTTTCAAATCGTGATGATCTTTTGAGATAAACGATAAGCAATAAATACTTAAATTTATTAATTATTTGTAATAACTTCGAAATAATAATTGTAATAACTTCGTCTCAGTGAGTTAATGAAATACTAAAAATAATGAACAAAGAATTCTATAGCCTTTAAGGAGTCATAACGAAAATGTAACTAATTTTGTAACCCAATTATTCAATAAATCTATTAGTATGCACAATAACGACCACAAATCAGCAAAATAATCAACAAATCTCATCCTTTACTGAGCACACATTACGTTTTATTTTGTTATTTTTTCTAATAAGATGACACACACTAAAGCAAGCTTAACAAAACATAAGGGTTCATTTTTCTATTTCGGTGGGTAAACAGCTGTCGATAAAGCATGACATTAAATATGCTCAACCTACACAAACCCACAACAAATTTGGTTCAAAATGGACGGTTCAAAATGGAATTTGGTTCAAACGCTATAGATGCAGAACCTGCCAACGCAGTGTGTTCCACTTGGTGTGTGTTGGATAAAAAAAAATTTTCCTAATTTATGAACCAAAAGCATTTTGTCTGATCGAGTGTGGTTGCAGTTGTTTTCATTCTTAATGGCGTTATTAGGCTGACACACAAAGAAATTACAATAAATGTGCAAATAATAGCGAGCACAAAAAACATTTTTTCCACCTCCACAATAATAATAATCTAATAAGCTCACTCGCGGAATATTTACTTCCGATCAATTGTAGTTCCGGCCAATTTATTGTGTTATTAATTAAAATTTTGATATGTTTCTTGTTTTCTGCGTAGAAGAGGAATAAATAAGAAGTTAATGAATTCAAAGTTAATGATAAAGAAAATTTAAAAATTGAAACTATTTCAAGTAAAACCTGCATCTGACACTTCCATATACATTTATAATACGCACAAATATTTATTAAATAATTCATGTATGAAAATGGTCCTGCCCAAAAAAAAAAAAACAAACAAAACTTACGCGCACTCTTAAGGCGAGAAAATGAAATATGACTTAAAATCGACTTAAATCGACAGAATCGACTTAAAAAGACGTTGGTTAGTTCCGTAAATGGGTTTCAAGTATGAGCCCGTAGCGGTTTTTCCATCGTACCGTGAGAAATGCGCAGCCGCGTAGTCCCATCGGAAGCACACCACCATCAAGCTTCTTCTTCTACCAGTATTTATCGTATTGTAAGCACAATCATAACATCAGCAGTAACAACAACAACAACAACGACAATATTAGTAAATATTATAAATGGCAATCATTGTTAAAGACTGTTGGTAAACTATTGGAAGTACGTCCATCACTCGTACTTATACTCTTCTTCACTCCGTATTTAAACTCTATTGCGTACATAAATTAGTTTCTTCGATTTAATTAAGTGAGACCGGCTTCACGTTAGGTCATTTACTTAAATTAATTGAAGTTATTTTCAAGTTCATTTTGTTGTTGTTTGCTTTTTGTAATTCATTCAAAGAAAAGTCGGCGCAGTTTAATTTGTCCACAGGATTCCATTTATTTCTAATTGAATTTCTAATTGAAAGATTTTTGTGTAATACCTTTATGAATGAATTTTTTGAGAAATTTTTTTCTTATATTGATCTGTTTAAACTATATCCATGTAAATGCAAAACCAATGCATCACAAAAATACGAGAATAATAATTTAAGACCACTTTGTTTATCTCGAGAGTGATGAAAATTCACCCCGTTCTCTTGAAAGTGGTGTGTATTAAAGTCCACCCCGTTTATACCGATTGTGGCGTAACACCTGTACAGTTTCTACGAAGGTCATATAAATGTCGTTTTATATTAAAAATGGTATTTGTCCACCATTCAGTGAGAAAAAACAAAATTTCAATGAAAAAAATTCTACTCTCGATACCGAGAACTAATTTCGAGGTAGGAAATGATCTTAAAATCGTATTTTAAAACAAGATCTGATGAACTGTGTCTAATGTACAATATTTAATGATATTTACTTAATCATAAAAAGCCATTATATGCTTCCATAAATTGTTCATAATATTTCAAAATCTGTTTTGATTAGAACCCAAGGCGGAATTTACGAAATGGTTTTATCAGTAGAGATGATTTTCGAGAAAGTGACAGACAGCGTAAATATTTCGTCTCATATGGGAAACTTGTCAAGAAAAGTACACTGAGGCAAATTATCGCTATTTCCGTCACAAATTAATCAATTACTAACGAATCGATGGCAATAAATTATTGATCACATTGAAAGATGCAGGTAATTCTTGCATGATATGCATATTTTGAAATTCAAAAAAATCATAAAAAATAATAATTATAAAAATCCTTGAAATTTGAATGAATTTATGATTCATGTAGAGTTAATGAATTTATTGAAAAGTTTGCTTCGAAAAAAGACTTATCATTTACAAGTACAGGGTCCTTCCACAACACAAGTTGCCACGTGAGGAAATTCCTTCGATTTTGAAACGCAGTCTAAACAATTCTTTTCTAAAATCACTTTGAACGTTTCTAACTGAACTAAATAACATCGTTAAGCTTTCATCACATTTAAAAAACACGCTGTTTCTGAAGTGACCTCGGTGCACGTAAATAATAGCTCTCACATAGTGACTGGATAAAATATTTTGCATTACTTTTTCCCAAGTCTAGGAAGAACGTACGGAAAATATCAGATACCAGTCAATCAGACGTTAAATTAACGAGCTATGGATAGGATGGATAACGTAGTGGAAAACGTTCTAGTTAGAGCCGAACGACGTAATAGAAAAGTAACACGAGAATTGATCTTCTTATCGAATTTGTGTGGCATTAAATTAATAACTCCTCCAAAACGCAAGGATTCCATCAAACTGTAAGAACACTTTCTGAAAATACAGAAAAGGATTGAATTTGAAGTTTTTATTATTAATTGCTTACTCGAAAGGGCTTTACTTTTGACGGCGGCCAGTTTCGGATTTTTGGGGAATATTGGTTTTATACTCAAACACATAGAAGAACCCTTTACTGCTTATATAGAAGTATGTTTAGATTTATCAGGCTATTCTTGTTAATAATCAATGTAATTAAATTCAGTGTATTTGCGTAACACTCACTTGTCTGGTCATTTGGGCAAAACTGATTCATTTACAACTCATACCAAAAAAAATCTATGATTTATTTTATGCAGCGACAACAGAGAATATTTTGAGGCAATTAGAAATCGGAAATATGGGTGAGTATGTAGTGGCAAGTACAAGAGGCAATTATTCATAACGTACTACATATATAATCATGTAATCCACATTGCATTAAATTAATTTCGAAAAATTTCGGAACATGTTTTATATCTAGATACTCGTAAGCTACAAGATGATTTCATTTGCAGACTTTCATCCTTCTTTAAAATATCAAATTTCTGAGGATATGAATGATATTTTAATTCAGTCATCACAAATTGCTCGATGTCAATTGGCAGTTTATTATCTATGTGTAGTTTCAGTCTTTAGTACATTCTGTTTAAGCACTATAGGGTTGAATATTTATCACAAGATAATTGGTACCGAAGGTTACACAGTATTAAGTGGTAGGTATTTCCATAACAATATTGGAAATTTTGAAAGCTTTATTTTGCAATTCACATCTCTTCAAGCAACTCCAACATATATTTCGATATTGGAATCAAAAGGATATCAATTTCCTTTCTATGAATTTTACTATCTTTTTGGAGATTTTCAATCTGGTTTCTTTGCATTAGGTGAGTACATATTTTAAATTTGGCCCAAGCTTTAATGAAATTCTTGGCGAATTTATTAAATTGGAAATCTTTGTTATTTTAAGAACTTTTAACTTTATGTTAGACGTTAACAAACCAATTGTTTATACAGTTTTTACCATCAGCAACCTCGAAGTATTTCTTTTGAAAAATTGCTGAATAGTTCAACAAAATTGCGGCGAGTTTTTATTTGAACAATGAATAGATTGCTTATGATTTCATTAGGAAGACTATATTCCCAATAATCGCCCCATATTATGCAAACACCTTCAAAAAATCGACATACTTTAATTCTATTAATTTGTATAAAAGGAACTATAACATTCGATTGCATATTTATTGTTCTGGTAACGCACGGTATAAGCATGCTGAAGATATTGAATGCCATTATACCATACTCTACTGACGCCTCCATGGAACCGCCTTCGAGGATCATATTTTTACGTTACTGCATTCGTCATTTTCAGCGAACTTATGAGTAAGTCTAGCGGTGTTTTTAAAAATGATCATGTATATAATTATCAAAATACATATATATTCCTTATTCAACACGTCCAGTTATATCAATGAAATTAATGACTTGTATAGCATTATAAGTTTGGTACATTTCCTCCTTCATTTATTCATCTTGGGAATGGTTCTCTTTCAGACAAATATTGCTTTGGTAAATTTAATGAAATACGTATGGACCAAACATTGTTCAAAATTTTCTGAAAATGAATTCTTTTATAGAAAACAGATACACAACTTTTTGTTAAAATGATAACGTATATACTTTCAACACTTTTTGAAATTTTACTCTATTGCTGCAATGGGCAGATGTTGACAACGGAGGTATTAATGCCATTATAATTCTGTTAGAATTAATTTTATTCAATAAATTTCAGAGTGAGAAGTTAAATTATGCTTGGTACAGTTGTGATTGGTATCAGGAAGTGAAAGAATTTCGGGAATTGATTAAAATGATGATGCAACGTTCAAATAGTGTAATGACACTGAATATATTCGGCTTTGCAACAATGTCTTTTACGACCTTTATATCGGTGAGTGTGAGACGGGATTCCTTAATTAAGGACTATTGTTCTTTTCCTTTCAATTATCAATCCTAATTTTTAGATCTTGAATACAAGTTCATCTTATTTTCTGCTATTGCAAAATATTCATGAAACAGAAGGAAATTCTTAGGAGAGAGAGAGAGCCTTTCGCGAATCCAGAAATCAATTCAATTATTACATATCTATATAAATATATAAGTCTATATGACCGTATTTTTCTTGTAATTCCAGAAATATTAGAAATTGTTCAAATAAAAGCACATTAAAAATGTTTATTGGTTAATTATTTCGAAAAAATTATATAATTTTTTAATAAAATAAAATTATTTTTATATATTTACTACTATTTACGTTATTTAATGCTAAAAAAACATTTTCTGAAAAAATTAAAATTTTTTATATAAATACGAAATTTATATAAAAAATATCTTCTCAATTATTTTCCATAAGAAATATGTCTCCCATATATTTCTGGCAGCTTTCAGAAAAGCCTAGACGGTTAACTGCCATTTTATGATTTCCTAAATGCAAGGTTTTTCCTGTTGTAAAATGTCATTTAATTGTCTGTAAAGAATACGCTAATAAAACTAATTATCAATTTTCTAAATTAAACAAACTTTACCATTATATTTTCTATCAAAATATTTTGTAATATCTCCAATTAAACAACTTAATTGAGCATCAGTGATACGAATTTTACTAATTTCCCTTTCTTGGAATGTGTTTAAATTTAGTTGAGCGCAAAGAGAGCGAAGCGAGCATTAACGAACTTTCTATGGACATTTTCTATTTCTATTGTTTAGGAGTTAGCCGTATATGCAGTTCAAATTCTCTGTAGCGAGGATAATCGCGCAATGTCAGCTGCCTTTTATAACTAAAGAAAAGTTTATTAACGTAAATGAAGCAAAACGATTGATCGTCAACTTGTATTAAAAAAAACACGTGAAACATAAAACGTGATTTTAAATGACTTTTGATTGTTTATGATTTATTAATTAGTTACGATTTTTGTGGCTGTTTTCCGTGATACTTTTTTATTTCCAAAAAATGTAAAATTTTATATTTCTTATCACATGCATTACTTATGTGTATATATAATTTTCTAAAATTTAAAATAAAATTAAATTATATAATACGCCTCATGAGAGCAAATCGAAAAAAACCTGAAGACGATGGCTGGAGAAATGGTTTTTAAAAGAAAACAAATCAACGCAATAATTATTGCCTGCCATTGCCATTAATTGTCATTGCCAGAAATTACCTAAATTCAAACCGCAGAAATCGATTTTAATGCTAATTTTTATACCCTACACCCGAAGGGTATATTCGCTTGCTGCTCCCATTTGTAACGCATTAAAAGGGGCGTGACGACTATAGAAAATTAAATATATTCCTGCTTAAGCCTTCGAAATCTATTTAGCCATGTCCGTCCATTTGTGTGTGGAAATGGCGATCGCAGTCGAACGAAGGAAGATACCGATATGAAATTTAGCACGTATGTTGGCGGACGTAGTGAATCACAATCTTATGCTTTTAAAATTGTTATCACTCCCAAAAACCATATTTCCTTAACTGCGCCATTGGTGGTTGTAAACTGGAATCCGCTGAATCTCCTAACGATCTAGAATCCTTGACGGTAATTTAAATTTATATAGTCATATTAAAAGCATATCTTATACAACACTTTGGGATTTAGGCGATGTATCCCACCTTTGGGATTTAGGTGAATATATAAACTTACCACCTTATGAGTCTCGTCTAAAGCTAATTAATTTATCCTTACCGTCACGTAATCATCGTCGGATTATGTTGAATGTGATTTTTATCCTGAATGGTTTTACTAATTATCCATGTTTATTCACCAACACTCATCTTAATGTTCCTCGAGGTACGTTGGGGCGATGTGAACCTCTTTACCTGAGCCTTGGCAGATCAACATATTTTTCAGCAAGCACGAAAAAAATTTTGTTGTGATATTGTCATTTAGATTTGTTTTACAATAAATTTTCAAATTCATTATACGATTTTCATATCCATTTATTATTTTATTAACGTATATAATTGCGTTAAGTAGATGATATTTTACTATATTTGTTTGCACTTAATTAAACTCAAGAATTTATTTTTGTTTTTCAAAGTTCTTTGAAATTTTATTTTATGTCTTGTCTGTTCAAAATTCAAAACTAAATATGAAATAAGGCAGATTTTATCAATATGAACGAATTTCTAAAACAAAAACCTTTGTCTAAGTCGCTGAACATTTCAATATGGACCCCTTAAAAAGGAACTGATATTGCTTTGACAAACCAGATAGTACACTGACAAAATTATTGCAATTATTTTACTTTATTTCCTTTCGAGAATAATTCCATCCTGATTTCGTTGTATTTTTATCATGGTAGTGCCATTATCACGATTTCGCCACAATAAATTTATTATTTGGCTATATTTTGGATTAGAATATATATCGGGATATAACGAGTATAACGAATAGAACGAGAATTTATAAAGAAGTAACGAATGGAAATATTTTTTTGAAGAAAATTACATTACTTTTCAAAGCAGTTCGTGCTAGAAATTTGTTATGCTTTTTACAACTTTCAGTAATATTATCCTAAATGTGAAATTCCATTAATTCCACTAATTCCGCAGGTTTAATTTTTTTCTCGTGAATACCTATTAGTTTTGAGTCTAATTTATGACTTGCTTTAGTCTTACTTATGAATACATATTAGATTCATAAATAAAAAATAATCCTGAATAAATAAAGAAATCATCGACATCTGCTCTATAAGAACTAATCGTGAAATAACGTGACGGCCACGTATGAACAACTGTTTTTACGGAAAGAAGTCAAAGCATAATTATTATTTGTCATCGTAATAAATTGCTTAATTTCAAACCGTACAAATCAATTTTAAGGATGTTTTTTTCAAAATGCGAAACCTCTTACTTCGATTTAATAATATTTTATAAGATATTAATGAAATCCTTCGGTGAGAATATTAAAACATTTTTTTAGATTTATTAAATTCAAAATGAAATGAAACTGCAAACTATAAAGGTTCACTTAGAACTTTTTACTGGCAAGATGTGCTCAGCAAAGTGCTCCTAGTTTGGGGTAAAGAATATTTTCATAATTACTTCAATACAAATTCTTAGACTGGGGCGTGTGAATAATTTATTTATATTTTACAATTTTATTAAATTGCTAATAAAGGATTTTTTGGATGCTAACATTAATTATATTTTCCCTGAGCCAGGGAAAGATATAGATCATATTAATGTCAATTGTCATCGCTGCGTATCTTATTCTATTAATTTAATTTTAATTTTACTTCTTCTGGAGTTGAAAACAATTTATCAACGAAAGCCAATTAATTTTAATCCCCCTAAATTAAATTTTTCTACTGTAGGAATCCTTTGTTTCTTGATGATGAGATGAAGAGAGTGAAAAATGATGATGATGAATATTTTCAAAATTATTAAATTGTATTTTCAAAACAAAAATTGTCTAAGGAGAAATCAAGGCAAAAAAGAATGTAAACGCATTTTTCCAAATTCCAAATTTTCGATGCGTCGCAATAGATTCTAGCTTGAAGACCTTATCAATAAATCAAATACTCCAAATGTTCTTCCATTTTTCCAATAGACCAAATCTTTTCAAAATTATAAACTAAAAATAACTCATAGGAATTTATTACAAAATTCTTTAAAATTTTATCAAATACGAAAAGTTGTGGCATGCAATACTTGTAAAGATGATGGCGGGCAACACTTGTTACATCCATAGCAATAACAACATTTATAACAACAGCAACAAGGGCAACAACAACGTTTACACGCTGTGCGCATAATACGGACATATGGTCCACACACGCATTCATTTCAAGAGGCGATCTACACAAATATATGAAACAAAGGGGGGGGGGAGGGAAGTAGAACATTAGAGGAGTATTGAAATTAGGTACTAAGTATCTATAAATACAAACAAATACAATACATTCTATATATTTAAATACACATATTTGTTATTTTTATTATTTTTCTTATTTGGTTTTTAATATACGCGATTATTATTAGCCAGTCTTCCTCTTTCATTTTTACGAAAATAAAAATACTTTCGCTTTTCTAAGAATCATGTCTGATTAGTGCTTCCCAATTCATGTGTTACCGATATCCGCGTTCGTGATCTGTTACAGCAGATTTCGACAGGAGTATTTTTAATAAATATATTTCACTTACTGTTCGTTTGAGTAACTTCGTTAGGAAACGTTTCACCTAACGCTACTGCAAGTTTGGGAAACACTGGCCTATAAAATAAACACTGATCTTGATATGATTTTTCCTTTTATTAGTTGTTGTTCTTTTGTTCATTTTCATTGCTATTGTTCATGCAATTGTCGTCAATATTATTTGCTACGATAATTTAATCGTGTCAATCTTATGAAAGCCGTTCAATATTTTCAGTTAAAATTCAAAACATTTCGTTGTGGTGGGGTGAGAGTAGTTTGGCGGGGAGGTAGGGGGTGATATAAAATAAACATTTCAAGGAATCATTTGATATAACTGAAGAATACTTATCTTTAGCTAAAAGGCTACAAAAGGAAAGAAGAAAACTTAAAAACAACCAAAGTTCTAAAATAAACTAAAAACGATTAATGTTCTCGAAATAAAATCGTATTTTTATTGAAAATTGAAAGTTGTTCACTCAATACGGCAATAAATTATGAACGAGAATGAAAGATAAGAATGAAAAGTGAGAGAAACGAAGCATCTTCTCTAAACAAAAGCGTGCTATTTCTACGTAATCGGTAATAATATTTTCTACGTAGCCAATAATCTATAGATTATAAATAGATCATAAATAAACTTATCACTTTTAAGAAATTTCCCAAATATTCAACTTTGTGAAATTTATTCTACAAAATCATATCACATAAAACCAAAAATAAATATTAGTTTTATATAAAATATTTGAATAAAATCTAGATCTAAACTAGATAAACTAGCGTATAGATATCCAAAGATAATGATTGATGAAGTGGCTTTATAATTAAGGCTTTATAATTATTTTGGTCTCTGATGGCATTAAGAAATCATCAGAGCAAAATTCAACAATAAATCAATAGCATTTCATTTTCTTGAAACATTTTACTAACAATGTTTCAAAAGTTCGAAGCATAATCTAATTTAAGCGTCTGAAGAATGAAGGTTGATTTAAAAATTAGCAGATTAGTAAGCGATGTATTTGGTGAAAACAAACTGATCGCAGCACAAACGCCCTACACCTGCATTTTGAAACCTGCATTTTATTAATTAAAGATATAAAACGAATAGATTCATGATTAATAGACTGACAAACAGAAAGGCAAGGAAACGCACAGGACAAAATCAGCTCGGAGATAATTCAGAGAATGAATATATACACATTACTCTAAATCTGCCAAGCCTCTCCTAATACGTTACAAACGGAATAATAAAGTGACTAAACCTTGAACCCTTCGAGTGTGTAGAGTGTAAAAATGAATGTTAGAATTATTCTAAAAGAATTGAATTTATTCATAAAAATAACATTATGTAGATGGATACACCTTCCTTTTTTTAAAGCTTCACTAAATCTAATTTTAAACACACAATTATCACGAGTATAATTAGTTCAATCAACAGTTACTTCCAACAGTGCTTCGCTAATCTCGAAGTCTTTCTTAGACTTCAATCATTTCATTTTTAACAGTTTCGAATTATTTTGTGAGAAACGAATTGAACTAGAAATATTTTTAGGAAACAGAACTGAAACCGCGGCGGAATCACGGATTAGAGCATTCAAGTGTAAGAAGAGTAAAGTGAAAAATTAACTTTAACCCTTTTATGATCATAAAAAATTTCAATTTTTGGTGATTTGTCACAACTGAAAATTCTTAAAAACATTTTATAAAAAATGAATAATAATTTATTTTACTTTTTAAATGGAATGGAGGATATTTTAGAATGTTATTTCAACAATTATTAACATTTATAAGTAATTGCCTCTGATGAGATTATTAAAGAATATTTTAATATGATTGATATCTGCAAACAATTCGTGAATTCCATTCAAAATGCAATCACGTTATCTCAAAAACATTTATTAAGTTGTTCTTGAATTGATGTTAAATAATAGATATGTAAGAAAACAGACCAATTAAGGCTTAATCAAAATTAACGCATTCAGTTCTTGCGCGTAATCCTTTCTCGAAATAATTAATCGTTTATAAATGCAAGATTTCATTGCAAGGTTAAACCAGTTTTAAGAGCTAATCCTTTGGGGTATTATCAGACTTAATTCTTATCTGACTGGTTTGATATTTTTTGCTGTATACGTTTTGTTTTCGTTGAATAATTTTCTCTATATCAAACTTTCAAAAAATTGTTTATGAAAAACCAAAAAAAAACAACATTAAATTAATAGAAATATGTGAGAAGAAAAAACATATCATACAACTCCATCGAAACCAAAAGCCATGCAAATAAGCAAAACTAACAACAACGACGTGAATGAGAGAGCAAAGTGCATTTGCTTGAAAGGGAAGATCAAGTGTTTCTTCTTTCGCGCAGAGGAAAACCATATGTTGAAAATTCCCATGACACTATAATTAGATCCTTGAATCTCGAAGTATGAGTTATTTTTTACTACGGCGTATACGATTGTGTGGTATTTGTTATAATGCTGAAATACATTTTGAAGTTGGTTGTTGTTTTTTTCTGATGCCCACGAGTTCAAGTGCATCGAGCTACGGAGGCACCACCAGTTATAACTGTTTTTATTGTTTTGTTATTATCAGCGATCTGTGTTGTTGTTGTTGTTGTTGTTGTTGTGATTGGTTTTTCTCATGTTCTGCTCTCTTCTATTTATTAATTTCCATGTTCGTTTTTATGAGGCGCACTGCAGAAACAAAATTAGACCATCAGAAAATGAGAGCGACTACGCAAAGTGTCTTCCCAGGATCTAAATATAACGCGCGCCTTCGTGCCAGAGCTCACCGCCCCTTTTGTGCACCTCCCACCCTCCCCCCAAAGATCAAAATGATGAGCACCAGCTACTCAGTTGAAACATATGTGACAACACGCCAGATTGAAGCCGGGATGGAGTGAATGGATTGATGGTGTGGTGGGCGCTGGTGTGGCAGGCACTGTGGACAAATTTCAAATAATATTAGTCCATTAATTTTTGCCTTGATTTTGGTGTTTTTAAAAATCAGTTCTTTTTCAATCAGAGTATTAAAGAGTGTTTATCACCTAATTCTAACTACTGCTTATTCGGTAATGATATATATCACTAATTCATTTTAAGAAAAATATCGATATTTCAATTTTACCACCGTACTGCACGCTGATTTTGATTTCAATATTTTTTTTCTTTTTTTTAACAATAATACATTCCAAGAAACATGTGTTCTACATTTTTACGCCTACCCCTCCCTTTGCTTGCCGTTTCTATAACGACCACTCAAAAATGGAATTTCATAAAATTGTATCCAAAAAAAGAACACGCGGCATTGCACCGCCTCATTTGCAACAAATCTATAACAATGACGATGACGAAAATCGGAAGAAGAAGGAAAGAGCTGAAGTGATTTTGGTTTTTCGAATCTCTGATGGAGAGAAATTATTACACTATCTTGAACAGTTTGTTTCGAGTATAAGAGGGTGAGAGCGAGGAAGAAACCGACAGTCGGAATAGGAGAGTTCAAGCAAACGTAACACTTACTACGCGTTAAATAAAAATATTTTAGTAAAAATTCTAACGAAATGGGAATTATTTATAAATTAATGAAACATCAACGTCGGCTGGAAATGTTAAATCCGAACGCGGGTGATTCGAACGAGACTGATATTGCGCTGGACACACACGTTCAGGATAAAAGAATTAAGGCGGAGCACATTTTGGAATTTTGCAAAATTTTAGTGGAAACTTCAAATGTGAGTAAAGTGTGAAAAGAAAATATTTACAAATATATTATTTGTCAGTACTTGTATGACCTTTTTCTTTATTATTTCCAGAGTGCAAAATCTGTGAAAAGAAAACGACAACCAAAACAAAACTTAACCTCAAAAAACCATCACGATCACTCAGGATTTCAACCGCGATCAATTTCAAATCACGATAAAGAGCTACAAGTGCAAACGATATCCGAGATGATGGTGGAAGAAAGAGCACCAGAAACACCAACAGACAATTCACAAACAAAAGATTCGTTACTGACAAAGGAAAGAAAGCGCCACCGTATAAACAACTCTCCTTCACGATTTTCCATTTCTTTAAAAGATCCCGAAAAAGAAGAAGGAATAATAACATCAATAGAACCCACGCCAAACTTGCACTCTGCAACTTTTTCACCTGCCAACACGTTAATTTGCCATCCCTTGCAAAATCGTCAATTTCATAACCAACAAAGCTGCAAAAAAGATATCCTGCAAAAAATTCGAAATCAAATCCTAGAACGGAAAAGACAGCGCCAACTTGCAAGTGTTCAACCCCTCAATGGCGTCTGGCGCCCATGGTGAAAAGTAGTCACAGGACTGTGCAAGATTTTCGCAAATAAATGCAAGGCTTTAATTGCATTCAAGTTAGCTTTAAAAACATTTCCTTTTCCAGGGGATCCTATTGAATTCCCTCAAATTGTATGTGTGTATATTTTTAAGAATTTTTAAGAATTAAGTTTAGAAGTTATTATGTACGTTATTATGTATTGACATTAATTGTATTGCTCGTACATTTTATAATATTTCGAAAACAGCCAAAGACAAATAGAATCTTCCATTTATTACAAAGGAATTATAATATACTAAAAGTATTTTAAGTTATTTTGAGAGTAATAAATTTGTTCCATCAACATCAATAAGCAAAAGCATATTTTTCAGTAAGATCTTGCCCAGTTAGGATAAATAAAGCCTAAATTCCAGATTTATTACGTTCATCATTTGCGTTACGAATATTTTATATATTCCAACTTATAATAATTTATAAGATGCATACTTCAGATCGTTTCCTCTATAATTTCACTCCTTTTACAATTAAATTACCTTTGTTTTCACAACATGAGTAAAACATCGGGTTAATTTCAGGCAATTGGATTTCAATGGATTTCTTAGCTCGTCGTTATTCTCTAATCGTCAGCAGTGGGCGAACCTGTTTCATGTATTGAAATATATCTTACTCTTATGTGACAGACTTGAGAACAATATTTTAGTTTTCAATTAAGCATGGTTAAATTCACATTCATTACAAAAAGTAGGAGTGCTACTGATTCAATTTTATACACCTTCTACACATCTGTGTCGAACAGGCGGACAGAGAAACGGACTAACAGTTTTTGATATATCATCCCTAGAGGGAATGCATACCATAGTTTTATATACCTGACACGCCTTCTTTAGTGAATATATGTACACTGTTTATGGTTATAAAAATGATGTCACAGCACGTAATCAATTGGTTTTCTATGGAAGAGTCAATTGTACTGCGCTGACCTAATGGTTTATTTAAAATTTGTTGCATATATTTAGGCTTTAAAATTTTTACTTAAGCTGACTAGTAGAAGTTATAACAGTTTTAGTAATTACAAGTTATTTCTTATTTTTTGTATTTTATTTAGCAGAATTTTAACAGTGACACAGCTGGCATGCGTGTAGACTGCGGCGCCAACGGTTAGTTAATTTTTCATTTTGAGCATCAGCCCTACGCGCTATGAACACAATTACTACTAATTACTGATTTTGTGGTGATTATTTAAACTTTTTATTCAAGCCTCTCATTTTCGGCTTTTTTACATTCAATTAATTTATTTATATACACATGTAATCTATTAATTAATTTTTCATACAGTTCAACTGGCATTACATGCGCCACATTCTTTATTTTGTTCCCAATTCTCACGGTTACCGAACTCCCCGAATGGCTCTTTACTGTTAACCTCTAGGAAATAATTGCCCTTAATATGATGTGGCACATTATAGCCCATCGTTGAGGGCGCTCCGAGGCACTTGTTTTGTCGGAGTTTTGTTAATGAGTTGCACCGGACACCCATGAAATTATTTTCATTGCCTGGATAAACTGTTTCGGCATAATATTCCCACGCGCGTGAGTGGGCGCACGTTACCGTAATACAACCAGCAGGAAGTGGAGCCAAACCTCCAGGATAGAAATCTACGTCGCCTGTTGAATCCCTTTTCCCCAAAACGCCTGGATTGCTATGGATCACATCGATAAAGTCGGCATCACCTCGTTGGAGACCACTTAATTCTTCACCTTCATTAAAACAAGGCTTAGCCGGATCTAAGGCACTAATACGAGGTAGCGTCCTATTGGTTAGATACTGGAAATGACGACCCGCATTACCGCAAATATGAGCACCTAAACTATGACCAATAAGATGAATTCGCTCGAGCGGTACATGTTTGATCAACTCTTGCAATCCGGCAGCAACTGCTTCTCCAATAGGCTCGGTGTTCAAGGCAGACCAGGAGTAGAGTGTATCGACATAAGAAGCAGAATCAAGGGCCTGTAACGCGATTAGGGATATATAATTTTCAAAGCTAAATTTCATCACCAAAATATAACTAACCACAAAATTAACGTCACCACGGCAATTGAACGCTTTAGCCAATACAGCGATAGCCTCCGTTTCGTTGATCGACGTCTTCCAACCGGTAATCAAAATGACAACTTTTTTATTCACATCAAAATGTGGGCTCGTCCACATTTTTTCCGCCTCCAGAAGTGGAAAATCGAAATGTTCACAACCGGCGCGCAATTGAAATTTCATTCTATCTATTTGTGGGATAATTCGGGAGTGGACTTCATGCGATGACAAAGCAGTAGAGCCTTTAAATAAATACAAACGCACACACACATTTTGAGTAATAAACTGACTCCGAATAAACCTTCCGAGTGAACTTACAAACCACATTAATAGCATCTGAAACCACTTCGAAGGGATAACCGGCTAAAACTTGCTTGCTAGCTTCGAACAATTCATTCGGTGTCGGTATTAAATCGGGAAGTTTCTTGGCTACTCCGGTTGTAACGTCTTTCGTCGAAGTCAACAAATTACCGACAGTATCAAAACCAAAAGTGTCAACTTGATGTCGAGCGATCGCCAGAAACACCAAAATTGCAATACAGTATTCCAAAGATTTTACGAATTCCATTTTACGAATCCTTTTTTCTGTAATTTAAGAAACAACAAGTCATTTCTTTCGATTAACTCGCGAGAATTTCTTTTTACAATTCTCTCTCGATTGATTAATATTGTCTCTTTGTTGTATTCCCGCCAATCGTGCGAGTTCGATCGTATGAACTTCACCTTGAATCGTTTAATAAAAGCGAGTACTAGTAGTCTTGAACTCTGTTTCAAAACTGACCGGAGCTAAGACTCAAGTTTGAAATTTTATATCAAACCATTCGAATAAAATCGTGTGATTAAAATACACTATTGATTTCATTATCATTCATATCATTACCTTTTTTGCGTGTGCACTATTAGTTGAATTGCTAAATACAAGTTCAGGATTTAATTAAATATCATTTAATTTCAAATGATTAATTTCTCTATATTAAGAAAGAACGAAAGCTTCCAGGTTTTTAATTCAACATAAATTGACTTTTTTAAATTGTACGATGCGATGTCAAATGAATAGACGGGGAATTTATTTCACTTGAGAATAAAAACACAATACATTATATTTTAATGTGATATTCTCCAAAATGAGTCAATTTTTCCGTACAGAAAATTGCTGTGAATTTTTTATACGTAGAAAAATTCTTTTATACTGTTTTAGTTAAAAAAAACAGGAACTTGTCGATGTTTTAACTTCATTTACTCGTTATCTCATTGTCTCGTTTTGTTTACTTTGACGTACGAGTATTGCCCTGAAATTGTCCAATTGCCCAAAAAAAAAATTAATTTTGTTTTAAATAATATTTTCATTGCTTAATTCTTAATGACAAATAAATTCATCGTTCAGTTCAGTTTTCACGGAACAACAAGTACGTTCGTTCTTTCTGATATTCGTGTTCATTCAAAGCCGTTACATTTTTAAGCTCTCATGTGACGTCAGATCAAACAATAATCTTAATATTTTTATAACAGCAATTACAAAGCAAAACGCCTTAACTCGATTTATATAAATCGTTTTTAGTAGTAAAATAAATATAAATTAATATACGTTTGAAAAATGATATTTTAAATACAAAACGGAATACTTCCGTAATTGCACAAATAAATATTATCTTATATGAATTATTAAATAAACAAATACTTATTTAAAGTTTTGTCAATAAACTTTTGAACTCAAATAACAAATTCAGTTTGTTTTTAAAAACACCCTTATATATAATTTTATTTACCATTAAAGGCAAATATATATAATTTGTTCTATTTAATAAATAAACTTGTTTTATTTAATAAATAAACTTTATTAAATAAAAATCAGCAACTACAACGTTTCTGTTGAGAAAAATCAGACAGCCAAGATAATAAATACTGATTTGTCTCGACTGAAGGAAAAAGCAAAAGCAGAGAAAAAGAGCAAAAGAGCAAAAGCTGAAACAGTTGAATGTATGCACAGTAATTTTCCTAAAATTATTTATTTAATAACATTGCATTAAAATCACACACAGCTATTTTATCATAAATCAATTTAAACTGTCTTTATGCATACAAATTTTTTCGCATTTACGTGACTAAAATATCGTTAAAAAATACTCGCAAAATATATAAAACACTATGCAATCAATTCCGAACATTCTGTGAAAAATTGCGAGAGGAACGTAATATAAATTCAATTTAATTTTTATTTTAAATTCCCAAAAAAAGAACTATAATTTCAAATATTAACTCATTTTAATAATTTTATTTCTATTTTTTTAATTCTTAATTGTTTAAAATATAATGAAATACTTGCACAATATAATTCTGTAACTCTTGTATAACACCGTGAAGCCTTTAAAAATTTCATTTATTTTCCAAAATAAAAGAAAATCTTTAAAATAGATTCTCCATGCAATTACAATTACATGGAGTTACAATTAAAACCTTTACGTTTTTCTGCTGTTTAGTGTATTTATTTTATAAACTCTTACATGCACTTCTAAGCGAAAACACAGTTATTGCATTAGATATATAAATAAAGCACATTTACTTGTGCGCTGCCACTTTAATAAAGACACAATCAGATAAGACATGCACAGAATACTTTAATAAATTTTTATTAGCAAACTGAAAGCACAATTTTCTACTTGTTTTGATAAATCAAATAAAATTAATTCCGACGTGATTATCAAACGTAAATAAATTGCAAGGATCATTTTGATATGATTGACTTTTTTTTCTTCTATAAAAATTAGAAAAATGTTTAATGAACTTTGCAAAATTTTAGTTATTTTATAAAATCCCAAAAAAATTATGGAAGAATTATAGAATATTAATTTTTGAAATTATGTTAAATTTTATTATTAATATAATTCTGGGAAACTCAAAAAAGGTTTTCAAAATCAATTTTTAAGATAATTTCGAAAATAAAATAGTTTTTATACTTTTAAAAGCTTTAAACTATTTTAAAAGAATTTTCCTCAGAGATATTACTTTCAATTAGAGAATAAAATAATTTTCCTCCTTTATTAAAATTCATAAAATACTAAAAACTATTTTCGAAAGGAAATTTTAATTTATTAAATTCAAATAAAAATTAACTGCAAAATAATATTTTCTTCACTAGTTATACAATTCATGGAAATATTAATGTATTAATAACGATATTAACTTTAACGATAAAATAAAATTGTTTCTTTTAAAATTCTAGACTAAGAGAAGAATTAAAAATTTTTTAAATTTTAATCAAAAAAGTTTTCACTTGAGAAGTTCTAAAAAATTATAAATTCTGAACCAAAAACCGATTAATTTAAAACTAAAAAAATTAAATTCTTTATAAAATTCCAGGAAATCCTAAAAACTTTATGTTCAAATTTTATAACACCCAAAAAATTAATTCAGGATAATTTTGAACCTTTAAAATTATTTTAAAAAATTTAATAGAGAAAAATTTAATTAGAAAATTCAAAAGCTTAACTTAGAGAAAGTATGAGTTGAATTTTAAATGAAATTAATTAGAAAGACATTTACGATATTACACAGACTTACCGAAGAAAGGCAAATTCTACGAATATTATTAATAAAAACAAAATCTGAAATCTTGATCACTTCTCGAGCAAATTGGCACTAAGCGAAATTCCTAAAATTCAAGTAGTTTATAGAATATTAAATTTATTGGAACATTATCTTAGTAGTACACGCAATGAGTGTCTTATCAAAAAGTCAAGACCTATTTTCAAAAGTTTTTTAACAAGTTGTATCTTTCAACAATCGACGTGGACAAGTTAAAAGTTTTAAGATAAAACAAATCTTAAATATCATTGTGGAATAACGTTATAAAGTTATTCATTACGTTCGGAAAGTGATTTAAAGTTCGGTTTAGTTTGAGTGTGTTTTAACGATGTTTTTAATTCAAAATTATCTTATCTTATCACTAGGATAGATACAAAGATCCAAAGAGAAATTCTGTAAAATTATCTAATACCGAAATATCTGCAACACATCTACACAAATCCAAAGGTGTGGAAGTAGTTTCTTAAGGTTTATCTAATTGGAGCGTCTCAATTTGGAAGTATACGAATATTCCATTAAACGAAATATTTATATTCCACTATTCTCTCTTTTTTATTCGAGTATGGATACAATTTTTATAATTTTATATGACTTACGTTCAGAATTTGAACGTAATATGTTTCTGAAACGTTTTGAAGCCGTTTCAACGACTTTTTGCACAGTTTCTGAAACGACGATGGAACTCAATATGAATATTCTGGACATAGATTTTATACTACGTAAAAATCGATCGTTAAACGAGGTTTATTTTATTAAATTAATTAACAGCGACCGCACGTTTTATGGGAGCCTATTAGGTCTTTTCTAGCATCTGTCCCATATGGGGAATCTTTATTGACCTCTAGAAAATAGTTGCCCTTGATATATGTGGGCGTAGCGTAACCCATTGGATAAGATTTTCCCGGGCATAAATTAGAGCGTAATCTCTCCATCGAACTGCATCGAACACTCATGAAGTTATTCTCATTACCCGGATATATTGATTCGGCATAATATTCCCAAGCACGTGAATGAGCGCATATTATTGTAAGACAGCCCGGGGGTAATGCACTTACGCCATTCGGATAAAAATCGGCATCACCAGCCGGCTCTTGCTTTCCAAGAACTCCAGAATTGCTATGAATCACATCAATAAAATCCGCATCACCGCGTTGGATACCACTTAATTCTTCACCCTCATTGAAGCAAGGCAAAGCGGGATCCAGAGCTGTGATTCGTGGCAATGTTTTGTTCGTCAGCATTTGAAAAAATCGGCCAGCATAACCGCAAATGTGTGCGCCCAAACTATGACCAATCAAATGAATATTTTCAACGGGAACTTTCTGAATCAGATCCTTTAAACCATTCGCCATAGCTCTACCAATAGCTAAAGTATTCAAAGCTGACCAGCTGTATAACGTATCCACATAAGAGGCAGCATCAAGAACCTGAAACCTTTTCTATTAATTTTGCATCTTTTCCTCATTAGCGACATTCAATCATTAGCTTGCAAACCATAAAATTCACATCGCCGCGACAATTATAAGCTCGAGTAATTCTTGCCATAGCCTCCGAATCGCCACCCGCGGAAAGCCAGCCCGTAGCAAGAATAACGACCTTTTTGCTCGCATTAAAATGAGGATTCTCATACATTTTGTATGCTTGAAGGAAGGGAAAATTAAGACGTTTGCATCCAACCCTCAATTGAAATTGCATTTTTCTTATATCGGGTGTAAATTTCGCCTTTTTCTCGGATGAAACCACAACAGAAGAACCTACCATAGAAATAGGTATCATATATTTTTTTTTAATTTTGAGAAATTCTCTGTAAGAAAAGTAATGCAAACGTTTACAGATAAACTTACAAACGGTATGAATGATTTTTGCTATTGTCTGGAATGGAAACCCAATCAGGGCGTTCTTCTTCGCATCAAACACGCCCGTTGCAGTCGGTACAAAATTCGGTATATTATTGAATACATTCCCAGCTTTCTCTTGCACCGATTCCATTACATTTGAGATGACACCAAATGGTGAAAAACAACTAACATGACTTTTCGATACAAGTAGTGCCAAGACAACTGTAATTAATCTACCATCCATGATTTTTGCCATTTTCTCAGATAAAGACATCAATTTTTCAACTCTTCACCACCACTCTGTAGACGAATTACAACACTTTTAATGTTAATTTCTTGGGTAATTCAGTTTAATATTAATAGAAATTGACTATTTAAAACTACTAACTTAATGGACTAATCGGAAAATGTATCCGAACTTTGTTAAAAGAAGTTTCGAATGTTCTGGGATGATTGTTTTGGGAGACCGATTTCATTTTTATAGTCAGAAAAATAGCATTCATTATAATATTAAAACATGTTAAAAGCGGCGTTAAAATATTTGAGCGTGGAAAATTAATAAATTTAATTCACCAAACAGAAGAAATTCGTCTCATTTTATGAAAGAATATACATGGTCTTAATGAATATTAACATGCCTTTATATTTATCGCTTTTATTTTAGGTTTTGAAGAATTAACCAGCAATTAAAAGCGAATTCGAAGGAATTTTAATTAAATCAAATATTTACTACGAAACTAAATATATAAACATTAATATATTTGATTTATTATAAAGAAAGTCAAAAGTGAAATCCTGAATAAAGAAGTCTAAGAAGTTCTCGACTATTAATCTGTTCTTCAACTGTTGATTAACATTGAACCAAAATTGATTGATTAAACGTTGACGAGCTGCAATCTCCGCGGAATGAAGTCTACATAACATTTGCTTAGTGATGAAATCCTATTGCATTTAACGATATACGATTTTATGCAGTAATGACATGATATTGCAATGCGTGAATATTAAAGAACTTCAGACAAAAGCGATACAAAACAGGTAATTATGTCTAAACCAAACTTATTCCGTTGAAATACAAAATAGTTAATTATAATAATTATAGAAGTCGTACATTTTTGTGAAAGTATCTAGTTTTATTAATTAAAATATTTATTTTCTCCTTTCAAAAACATCCCATTCGATTATTATACAATTCAGCCAAAGTTTCTTCCAATCCTCACAGTACTACAAAAGAGATTTCTAGTGATCCTACTCAGCTCATCTTTACCTCATTAATGGCAGCATAGCGTCATCCTCTCACGGACCTCTTCAGTTTTGGGATCAAGAAGTGGGCAATACGTTGACTGCACTGTCATTATTGTGCTGTTATTTGTCTAAAATTCGCGCGCAGACAACGATGTGGTAGCAGGGGTAATATCATGAAGTAAAATCGAATTTATCTTCCTCAAAAAATCTGAACATTCCTAGAAGATCGCTTCGCTTATATCATCAGCAGCTTCTCTAATTGTGATTCGATGATGGGCCAATACTATTTTCTCAACCTCATCAATGTTTTCGTCTGTTGCTCACGAGTTCGACCGTCCGACACTCTCTTCGTCGCTCACATCCTCTCGGTCTTCTGAGAATATTTTGTGCCATCGTTAAATGTTGCTTTGGCCCAAGGTGGCTTCATTATATGCCGCAGTCAACGTTCTTCAGTCAGCTTAAGTGAAGAAAAAATTGAAAATCGAATATGCGTAACTCGAGGAAATTCGAAATTCGCGATACTTTTTAAACGGGCCTCGTATGTAATATCCATTAATGATTTGTAATAAAATATAATTGCAAATATCTCCGATTAAGCACAATTTCCTATCATCCAAAGCATAATTTGTTGGCTTATGATACTGAATAGTCCATTTTATGATATTGACTTCCTCTTGCACAAATATTAATTATTTGATATAATTTCATTAAAAAGTTTAAACACAGTAAATAATAAACGGTTGGAATTTTAAATAGCAATTAAAAAAGTTATTGTAAGCAACTTCTAAAGTTGCAAAATGTTAAAACCAAAAACGAATAATAAACCATGTTCAACAATAGAAGTTATTAATCAGTCTAACGTGAATTCGTCTAGCAGCTTGTGAAGTAGCCGGGTATTATTAAGTGTTGCAAATTCCATAAACCGATTAATTTTTTTAGCTGAATGAAACAAAATATTTTGTTATTTTTATCTGTCTATTAAAATTATAATAATTATATTATAAAAATTATATATTTCATAAAAACATATTTCTCCTATAATAAAATTTGTCGATGTGGATTATCATCCCAAGAAATATGTGCTTTAATATCTCGAAAACTTCGAAATTTATTCCTATCATGGAATAGCTTAACTTTTTATATAAAATAGCAAAAACTTAGTAATCAGGTTTCAAATGGGGTGGCTAACCTTATAGGACTTATAGCGACCGCCTAATATGAGTTTACTTAAAAATTCGTTAATTTATTTCAATTATATTGCGTCTCTCTATTACATTGTTTCTATATGATTATTAACAAAATGAACATTCATTCTATAGACGATGGGGTTCTTAAACTTATACATATCACGGAGCCCTTCTCGAATTTTTCTTTTGTTCCGTACTCCTCTTGTTTTGTACGTCGTTATTGAGACATAATTTCTGGCTCAATAATCTCATAAGCGTTGCGCTCTAATGAATATACTTGCGTATGCAAGAAATGTAAACTTTGACTATGATTGATATAAAATAAAAATAATAGTAAAAAGAATTAAAGCGGTTTCAAATCATACAAATTAAATCATGCATTGCTTTAGTAAATACTGATTAAAATATAAGTCTACAAATAATAGTTCCACAAGTAATATTGGTTCAAGTAATCGTGGTTCTAATATAAGTAAGTAATATTTTTTTAAAGGGCGTAGATGGGCGATGTTGCTTGAAGTAGAAATCAAAACCTTAATATCGGGTTCTATATTAGATACTTTAACTCTGATGACCGCTTTTACATTCAGTTTACAGAGCAAAAATATTCTGTTATCTATCTAATCCACATAATCTACATAATACATAAGATCCAAATAATCCCGACCACAACAGAAATGTCTTTTCTTTCCTGTGACTACACCCATTTATTCTTCTATATTTACACTTGATTACAATGGCAAATTCCTACTAATTTTTTTGATCATGAAAGATTTTTATTACATCAGTTATTCAAATAAAAGCAACTAGTTGGGGAAATAGTTGGGGAAGAACCACCTAGTGTTCCGCGGATCACACTTTAAGAACTTATGCTACAAACCCTTTAGTGCATTATTGACCTACTGATATATTAAAACTACAGTTAAAACATTTAAATAGGTTTTTCATGTCTTTGATTATTTTCGTTTTTCTTTTACTAAAAAGAGTTGTATTCAATTATTTGCTGGTTTTGTTGCTATTGTTATTGTTATTGTTATGCATCGGTGGGTGTTGAAGTAATGCTGAGGTAATGTAGAAATACAATAGTAAGAAACAAATACCAAAACGTGTACAAATAAAATAATAAAAATATCATTTAATATTCATTACTCTTGTAATTCAAACAAACAAACAAACAAACAACCAACAAAAAATACATCAGACCCAAAAGTTGTTGCTTTTCGAATGATCGATTGATTGAATCATTGAATGCTTTTCGAATCGAACAACGGAAAATACGAGAACGATATAAATAAGTATCACATCACTCTGGTTTTAAAAATTAGTTGTATCAAGCGAACGCATTCGACAGCACGTGTTTTGCGTCAAAAGAGAATCCTCCGTTGATAAGCCACCCACCCGAGTGAAGATTCAGTACAATGCGTTTCCAATATTCTTTGGCAACGATTTTCATATTCATAGCTTCTAATTATTGCAACATTATTTCGGGAGAGTATATCGACTCGATTCAAACCGAAATCGAACAGAATCATCATCAATTATCGGATGATCAACATTATGACGCGCATTTTAGTGGCTCGCTAGCGGTTGGTGCTTTGCATCATTTACATGCTGCGCATAAATTCGAAGTAGAAGCAGCACATGGTGCCAGCGATGGCACGGATACTGAAATCCATGCAATTCATAATGACGCTGACGCTGTGAATGTGCATAACGATGGTGAATATGGCGAATCGTTTGCCGCTAGTGAATATCAAGAACAAGTAGAACCAATCGCGCATGATCGCAAGGATTTCGTCAGTGACTTTGGAGCAAATTTACTTTACAGTAAGTTGATGCAAACGGCGGTACCGGGTATTGACCATGGCAAGGGCGCTTTTAGCTATAGCAGTTTATACGAGACGGAGAAAGAATAACAAACTTTGAAAATGATTCATTTGAGATTTGGTAACAGGAAGACAAACATAAAATTGTTCCATTCAAGTTAATAATAATATTCGACAGTATTATAGAATAATGATTTTTTTAGACTCTAAGATATTTTATTTTGTTATTGGAATTAAAAGTGGACTGATTCAATTTGAGCTTGTATGTGATTCGTTTTTTATTTTTATGATTCGCGAATAACAGGAAATCAATGAATTATTTTACCTTCCGTAAGAAACCCTTTCGATAGGCCTGCCCTGCAGTCTGCCTTCGGTATTACCGAAATCGACGTTTCCATTGACTGTGGCAGCTTCGAAGCCGTTTGCGTGATAACGATTAGTGGCGTTGGTTGTTTTCGCATGCAAAATACCAACCAGTTGTCCATTCCGTAAATTTGTTGTCGCTGAGGAAATCACCGTCTCAGACAATGCAGGATCCAAATTATTATATTGAGTATTTCCCGAAAAAGCACTCGCATTTCTTCCATAATTTGACCCTGTATTTCTCTCCGTTTCGGAATATCTTGAAGCATTGAATCTTATTGCATAATCTCCAACAGCACCAGGCCTTCTTGCAAACGCTTTGTCTAATTTTTGTTTGTCGATTTGTGGCTCCTCAAGTCTCAATATGCCCGAAGAAACTTGAATGGGCTGTTCGTAATCTACATGAATGAAATTTAGGTGAGAATCACTTTATGAATAAATTTTCCATGAATGCCTGCGGCCACTTACCGTCAAGAGTGGAACGCATCTGTTTTATGGACTCATTTCCTTGAGCCGCATCATCATCGACTGTTAACGTTATTCTATACTTTTCATCATCAAAAGCATTCGCCGATAAAGCAATTTTCAAAAATATTAATAAAAATGTAGTCGAGAGATTTTTAATAAAAGAAAACATTGCGTTTTACGAGTAACTAACTTCCACGATAGTTCCCTTTAAAATGTGAAAAAATATTGTCATCCTCTTGTTTTATATTCTGCAACCATAATTACATTGTTCAACAATTTTATCTCTTCTATAATCATAAGTAATTATTTTCTTCAACTGACACCTGAATCGTTTCGATAATTTGTTTTGGTTCGTTGGATTTTAAGGACAAATTTGTGCGACATGATAAATTTGTCTAGAGTTTTCGAAACGAAAAAATAATTAAAATAATTCAATGACAACTTGGTCTTTACATGTTTCTCCTATTGTCTCGTCGGGAGTCATCTTTGCGATGTTTACAATATTTAAGTTAAAAATTTAAATTATTCAATTAAATATTATTTTTAAAATGGTCAGATATTATTTTTGTTTGTATTACAAAGTAATTATTAAACAATATTACTTAATCACTTTCATTAAAAACTTATCTTCCTTCGTTTGCAACAATAAAATATTAAGAAACTGAATTTAAACGAAGCGTACTTGCTGTCAAGCCGAACAACCATGACGTCAGCGACAATGGTGATGATCGGAAATGCTGAAGAAAATCTGCGAAGTGTCCGGTTGTTAATTGAAAAAGTGTTCGTGACCTTACAGAGAGGATACATCTTTGGAAAAGTTCTGAAGCCCAAATTGGCTGAAAATTAGAATATGAGAATATTTCGGTCAAGTGTTTGGCAGTGTTTCAAGGTAACAAAGTGAAGTTTTTGCTCATGGATCGTGAACCAACCAAACAGAACGTTCAATATTAATATCAATACACATGTGTCCAGCCGATTACTTCTGGGACTAACCTTGTAAAGAATCTTATGAAAAATCTGTACCCATAAGAAATTAAAGACATCAGATATCTTAAGAAGTTGAAGGCACTGTTTTATTAAAAGATAACGGAAATAATACCATCAAATTACATTTGGATGACAAAATGAATTAACACGAACTTTCTAACAATCGACATTTTC
The DNA here is from genome assembly GCA_963966595.1 of Physocephala rufipes. Lineage (NCBI taxonomy): Eukaryota > Metazoa > Arthropoda > Insecta > Diptera > Conopidae > Physocephala > Physocephala rufipes. Next base: position 29,279,377 of record OZ016504.1, on the reverse strand, counting down.
ATAAACGCCACCCTGTTTAGATATTAATCCTGCAGATCCTGGCTGTGCATAGTAGTTACCCTGCAGTGGTGAAGTGGATGCAAAATTGTCTCTGCTAGCATCGCTTCTACTAATAATAAGTTTAATAGTTTTAACGAACTGTTGTGGTTGCGGCACAGGTTGGGGTACGAAGCGAGAAGCAGGTTGTACAACCGGTATAGGTAGAGATTGAACAACTGGTGGAGGTGGAGGTTGAACAACTGGCAATGGATTAGGTTGTACAACAGATACAGTTAAAGGTCGTGCAACTGGTTGAGGTAAGGGTAATAATGCTGAATACTGAAGCGGGATTGGAGCTGGAGCAGCGACTGGTGGTGACACAGCAACTGGAACCGGATTCCAATCGGAATTGTATTGACCAGAAGATATTGGTTGCTTTTGTTGTTCATTCGGAATTATAACTTTTATAATTTTCACCACTTCATCTCCTCCTTTCTGATAATTTTGATAACCTCCCGTGTAACCACCACCATATCCAATATTGCTACCGCTACCAAAATACTGACGCCCATATCCGTATCCATAGCCATAACCATAAGCATTGCTGTTTCTCGGAAATCCACTCGCGCCATTTTGACCACCTATGCTTCCACTTAAACCTCCCAAAAGTGCTATTTTCGCAGGAAATATAGCTTGTGTTGCTGGGGGCGCTTGTACCGCCCACAAAAATATTAACAAATAATAAAAGATAATTTCCATTTTTCAAAACTGACCCAAATAATCTGCGGACCACAAAACCGAACCAAACGGACTAACCGAATCTAAGTGGATAACAATTCGATTTATATAGCGATATAACCGAAATTCAATCAAACATTGATCGGCGTAAATCAAATACACGCAATAAACTGAGGAAGCCACATAACTATTGCGCCATTCTAGAGTTCCGCTCTTTCCAGATTTTCTTCAATGACTCGCCAATTGTACTTCAAATAATCGACTAAACAAGTACTTTGTTTGATTAAGCAATTACTACCTAATCATAACGTATTCATACCAGGTTAACTCACTGTGGCAAAATCGAGCTTCCCGTAAATACGATCATTTCGATACAAACGTGAAGATTCAAAAACTCACAAAATATAGAGACAAAATATAACGGCATACAAGCAGGGTGACAGAATAAGTAAACATTTTATAATAATCTTCCACATACTAATATATAAGACGCTTTCAATGTATTCTCGGTAACGGGGGATAAGACAAGATAAGAAAGACACTTTCTGCCACTGGTAAGGTTTTCAAACTCATCACCAGTGTTGCTTCTTCATGACACTGCCGCCAACCTCTCAGTGCGAGACTGAAAGGCGGCTGCACGAGAATTCAACTACGAGAAAGTTGATTGGCCATCCTATAGTACAAATCTAGTCCCTAGAGATAATTATTTATTACTAAATACTAAAGAGTTTCTTTGTGGAAAACAAGTTGACCGGTTCGCAAAAAAGGAGAAAAGTTATTTTTTTCAGAATATTGATAAGCTAATAGACAGGTGTAAAAACTTGAGATTTTCGGGAGTATTTTACAATAATTTTACAGAATTATTATCGAGAACTCTTTGAATGCTTCTTCTAAATGGTCCTCTGAATTTTGGAATAAGAGTGCTTGATGCTATCGATGTAAGAGAAGCAATATTTCAAGCTCTTTTCTTTTGGTTTTTCGAAATTATTTTTTAAAATAAAGAAATTTAAAAATGTATGCACAGAAAATTATGGAAATGGCGATGATGACGATGACAAAAAATTCATCTCTGTTCATTACTATCATGAATGATCATCAACAATTTGAGCAACATTTCATACAAATTTTCAAACTGATTCTTAAAGACATTTTTACGTATCTGTGAATTTTAATCCAGGAAAAAGTACCTCGTTAATAATCAAAATTTTGTTTAGACTAATTAAAACTAAAATTTAATTAGTTTTAATGTATTTTCTGTACAATAAACATTATACAATTTTTTTCAAAATATTTCGAATTTTTGAGAAATTAGTTAACGTTTGGAAAATTTACAGAAATCAATGTAATTTGAAATCATCATTACCCGCAAAATATTTAGTTATCATTAACAGAGATTTAATTTTATAAACAGTCAATCATATTTAGAGATAATTCCAGGCCACCATTGCCACTATATAGAGATATAAATATTTTATTTCACATAAAAATATTTGGCAGAATCTTCAGGGAGAGCAATAATTTGAACACAGCATACCATCCCGCAACAACAAATACCAAATATAATTTGTTAGCGTATTCACTCGAAACATTTTACTACAATAATAATATCTAATTTTTATTACAAACAAAACCATTAACCAACCAGGCGGACTTTGCCAAATTAGAGTATCAATAACTAAATTTTTAGTTCAGAGAAAAAAATTCCCAACAATTGACACGGCTCGTTTGGAGGATCGAAGAAGGAATATATTTGCCAATCGAATACAAATCTTTCAATACACCTGACTGAATTTTTTTCAGCGAGCCATGAAATCGAAGGTGAATACGGTTAACACGCAATTACGCAATGCAGATTTCTTAAATTTCTGTAGTGGTTTATTTTTGTTTTGCATTGTCTGCTAGTGTGCAGATAGGCCAATTTTGTGGTGACTTCAAATTTAAAAATTACAAAACAGAATATTTTTCAAAATTTAGATTTTATTTAGAGAATCTAAACAGTAATAATGACATTTATTTAAAAATTAAAATTCGTTTTAGTTCTCTTGTACGACATTGCAAACTTTGTCGCCGTATATTCAACACGGTATTAGGTTACTCAACTGAGCTGACCCACCTAATCCATATCCACTGCTGTAGCTGGTTGGATAGATTGAGGGATTGATTGTACCGTAAATACCACCACCCTGTATTGTCCCGTATTGTCCTGTTCCATAACCAATTTTGTAATTACTTCCATAAGCCGTGCTATAACCATAGCCGCCATTATAACCGACAGGTGTTGAGACAACTGAATGAACCGGATATGTATAACCAGAGGTAAGGGCACCGTAGTTGCCGCTGGAATAACTCCCACCATTTTGAGGAATTATAGAAACCTTTATAATTTTGATTCCTTGACCACCTTCGTATACGCCGCTATTATAACCCGATAGATAGCTGCCACCGCTATAACCACCACCATAACCGCCGCTATAACCACCACCATAACCACCGCTATAAGCGCCACTACCATAACCACCGCCATAACCACCATAGGAGCCCGATGATGCGCCATAACCGCTCCCACCACCGTAACCTATCAAGGATACAAATTTATCGAAAGTAGCCTGAATTTGCATTACAAATCCGGCTATAACCAAAGCAAAGAGATTTAAATTCATTCTACCGCTGGTGATCTAACACTGATTCAGAGACTGATAAGTTCACTCAAACGTTATACGGCTTTTATAAAGATTTTATGCTCGAAAAATTGTATTTTTTGAAACAATGAATCGTTTGTCTCTATTCAATTGTTTTTCATATTTAGAGTTTGAAAAATGTTAGTGTATATCCAGTACATTAGCGTAGCAGCAGAGAACACTTCACCTTAGGTGTTACTATTTTTGGAGGCAAATAATCGAATAAATTTATGGAAAACTTTGGCCAAAAATCCCTAAAAAAATAATAAATTAAGCACAAAATCAATTATCAATTCACATTGAAAACCTAGTGTTTGACACACTGCTTTTTGGTACATTAAAACCCTGTGAGCACTCCTCCTATCCAAGTCACTGAGCACATTCATTGACTAGAAGTTATTATCCCTTGTAGAATTAATTACTCTCTTTGCTGGTTGAAACTTGACCTTATGTAATTAACACTTCTATTCGTTCATATACTATGAGGACAAAGAGGAAACGCTAATTTGATTAACCACACTCATGTAATGATCGAAGACTATATTTAAAGAGATTGACTAAATCTTTAAATATTATAAACATTAATTTAAAAAACCAGAATATTTCTTGCTTTTTTGTTTAAATGGTAAAACTATTGAGATATTATAAATAAAAAAAGAGTAAGACAGAATATTTCAGCAACACGTTCAATGGTGTTTCCACTAATGATGGGTTCAAGCCGTGACTATAATGTAAAGCCCAAAACTATACTACACTTCTGAATCAAGGCTTGAGTTTCAATTAAACTTAACAATTTTTGCGGTCTGGTGCTGTTTAGATGTCATAGAGTACTGAGCACCACAACTCAAATTGTTCTTATATCCTTGTAACATTGACGTAACATCGACGCCACTTCAAAGGTTGATTCAGGGACTCTCTTTTAACCAATTATTTTTTTTTTTGATTACTGCAACGGGCACGGGGATTATGAAACCTTTTAAAAAAAGTTGCTTAGTACTCTTTGCGCAATGATTATTTTCACCTTTAAATGATAATTAAGATAGAAATTAAAATCAGTACTTTAGAACACATAATATCACCTTTTCAGCGATATAATATCTTTAGATATCTTTCGACCTTTTGAGTAACTCATTGGAAATACCTATAAATTATTTCATAGGTATATAAAAGAGTATATATATATATATATATATATATATATATATATATATATATATATATATATATATATATATATATATATATATATATATATATATATATATATATATATATATATATATATATATATATATATATATATATATATATATATATATATATATATATATATATATATATATATATATATATATATATATATATATATATATATATATATATATATATATATATATATATATATATATATATATATATATATATATATATATATATATATATATATATATATATATATATATATATATATATATATATATATATATATATATATATATATATATATATATATATATATATATATATATATATATATATATATATATATATATATATATATATATATATATATATATATATATATATATATATATATATATATATATATATATATATATATATATATATATATATATATATATATATATATATATATATATATATATAATATATATATATATATATATATATATATATATATATATATATATATATATATATATATATATATATATATATATATATATATATATATATATATATATATATATATATATATATATATATATATATATATATATATATATATATATATATACATATGACACATATATATAGTGTACATTTGCTCATGCATGGTAATACAAAAAATATCGGATGATATTTTTGTTTTTGTTATTATCACCGGTTTTGCTTTAATAATGATAAAGTGAGAAGGCACTCAAGTTTCTACTCGTGTCTTTATCTCGTGCATCTTGTTTGCTTTCTCACTGCAGAGAAACCGACTAATCAGTGTTTGACTTTATTTCTTTCCTTTTTTATTTTTGCGATGTAGTTGTTGGGTTATTCTTTTTCTGTCATAATTTTTGTTAAACCATGTTAAACCGCCTGAGCCGGACTTTACCCACTAATTTTATGAAAACTGCGATTGCATTAAGGGTGGGTGTGAAAAGGAAACTAAAGTGACACGATCGGTTCGTGGTGCCTAATTCAACTACGATAATTAACTGTGCCCTAATTGAATAAATTCACCATGACTTCTCGATTTTTGTAAATTATAATCATGGATTACCTTTTTCTTAATCAAAGTAATTTTAATACAAAAATTCGTTACCTTCGGATGGAAATTTCATGCGAATTATTCTATAAATTCTTCTTCAAAAAATTCTTCAAACTTCAAGAAATGAAAAGAATTTTTGATCATGTAAATAAATTTTTTTTTTCATGCATAAGTAAATCTTTTGGTTATTACGTTTCGGATTATCTTGTTTTTAACTTTTCAAGGACTCACCCCCGCTCTTTGTTACGCGTGATGCATTCAAAAACAATCGAGAATGCAGTCGAATATATCTCTGATTCTCTCTCGTTCCACATTACGGTTTATAGAAGTTTCTTGAGCAAACAACACAGCTCCTTTAACCTCACCCTTCAAAATGTTCCATTGTGTTATTTTTATTCATCTTTAACCATTTTTAAAAACAGAATTTAATAAATTAATATAAATATTTTAATATAAAAGGAAACAATAAACAAACAAATAAAATGAAAACCGGCGACAGTGGTGACAAACGAAATCATTTATCTCTTGTTTTTATTGTTTAAATAAAAACTCACTCTCTTTTCGGTTCGCGGATATATGCTCGTTCATGTTTTAATTAATATTACTATAGTAGTCTTAAGTATTAGTACATGATTGAATTATAAAGAGAAACACGAAAGAAATCTTTGAGCGCGCAGGTGAAGGATAGAGTAACGGACAAACATAAAGACCGTAGCGTACTTCTAGTGGCGGGTATGTTTGATCGTAAGGCGCAATAATGGCCGTGTCCAAGTGAGTTCGGAGTCATTTTAAGCGATTGTTCGATGGCTCTAGAGCTCAGTTTACCACAAATAGCGGTCGGCGTCGAATCGATTATTGATCAATTCTACTGCAAATCAGAAATTGTTTCTGGATCGTCTACAATTTTTCTCTTCTCGGACTGACTCTGTCTGGTGCATTTTGGATACTGAACGATGCCAGCGATTGGTTGAAGAAAACTGGATATGTCGCCAAGTTTTCGTTGGACTTGTTGCATGAACGGATTAGACGCTCATATAGTTTGCTTTGAATTCGAAATCAATTTTCATTAAATTTGAAAAGCAAAAACAAAAAGAAACAATCTTTTAATTAAAGTTGAAATTTGCATTTAAGTGCTCGGTTTGTTTTGTGAAAGTTGCCATTATATATTAATACACGAGCCAGATTTAAGTAAGACCTCCACGAGATGTCGCAGCCGGTCAGATTTTATTACGACCTCATAAATCAGTCGAGCCGGGCATTATACATATTTCTAGAGGCTGCGAAAATTCCCTTCGAAGCAATACCGATATCAGTTTTAAAAGGTTTGTAGAAATCTATTTAAGAATCTAGTTAATATATTAAGTATAAGAAACGCCATTAGTGTATAAATATTAAATTTAAGGTCCATAAAATACTTGCAGAATTCAAAAGGATTCCACAAATTTATGCAATTCGAAGATCGTCTCTTAAGCAATAATTCTTTTGCAAACCAATATTTACTTATTACCGTTTATAACTAATTGCAAACGACGAGCCACGAGCCACTGTTTGGGAGTCTATGAGCTGAAACATTTTTTAAAAAATAGAAACATTTTGTGGCTTTACTAAAACCGTTTTCTAATCCAAAGAAATCCGGTGGTGGTAGTTAATTATTGCGTTTGCGGTAGTTGTTGCAGCGAGATCAGTAGTTTGGCAAGTGATTTTTTGATCACTTTTCTTTACTTTTTTTCATGACACATATTTTTCATGCACCTAGTAGTTTAATGCAACGTTTTATAGATTTACATTTAACACATTCTATAAATTTCTACTACTATAATTTTTTGTGAAAATGAAATATTAGATTATAAATTGTATGTATAAACTTCTATTTCGAAAAATTATTAATAGAACCGTGTTCAGTTTATGCATATATATATGTCTGTTATATATTCGTATATAAGCAAATATAAAAATATACTCGTATAAAGCAAAACAATTCATATGAGCGAATATTTTTTGATTTGAAAACCACTTGCTAATTCTACAAACGTAACAATTAATGATAATTTATTTTATTCGCAAATGCAAAGCAACCAATTGTTTGTGTTAAAATTTATCAAGCAATCGTTAATGTATTTAACTGTCAATGACTTTAAAGTGTTCTTATTATTGCACAAAAGCATCACGACACAGGCATTGTAGCGTAATTGGGTGTGGCACGAGATAGGCAATAAATAATGCTCTTAATGTTATTAATCTTGAAAGCCAAATCACTTTCTAATAAATTTCTTAAAATATCTATTAAAAAACGACAACAATTATAACCTAATTTTAAATTTGTTTCTATTATTATTTGTATTGTACGAATTTGTTGCATTTAAAATGGGACAATTATGAACGCAGTTAATTTTTATATTAATGACTTTGTTTACGTATTTTAAACCGGTTATGGGTTTGCCGACAGTGCGAGCGATAAACATGAACGGTGGCGTATAAACGCAACGTGTCATGTATGAAATCCTGTAAAGGAAGACACGCAGTCTTCGTTGTAAACATCATATTTTCCTAAGGCGGTATTCGTGAGCACGAACGTAAAACATTAATTAGGCGAAAAGCGATTCTTATCAAATTTATTTGATTTCGGATAACTCGTTTATCTATTAAAATTTATCTCGTAGTAACTATTATATGATTCATTTCTATAGTTTCCACCACGCATAAAACCTATTTTTTTTACACAATTTATGAAATATTACTAATTTTCTAAGTGCATTGCATTATTAAAAAAATTGTATTACGCCTTCTTTTCTTTCTAAATCCTCAAATTAAAAATTTCAACTTTTTGTTTTGTTTTTAAATTCGACCACTGTGCAATGACAACAGGTTGCTTAAACTGATCAAATAGCTTTTGAATATTATAATTTCTATGACATGGGTTAAATATTACTAAACAAATTGTTGCTACATTTGTTTATTCACATATTTTTCTATGGCTTGGACTTTGAAACAACGCCGAGGCAAAGGGAGCGCGTAAACTAGAACAAAAACAGTAATAAAAAAAGAAGACTTCTTAATAGTTTTCATCAGAAAAATATTATTAAAATCATAAAAGTTTAATGAATTGATTAGAATCTAATAAATATTGAAAATGGATTTAGTTTTGAAACAAACACAAAATTTATAGCAAACTCCTACAAAAATTTTAACAGAGTGCAGTTTTGTTATTATTATAAAAATTATTTATAATTATATTATATATATTTATTTTATTTAAGTAGAAAGTCCTTTATTTGAAATAAACCGCTTTTTCAATTTTAATAAAATTCTATCAAAAAAATTTTATTATTTCCTTTAAAAAAATAGGTTAAAATTTTTTCAGTGAAGTTATTCTCTCATTTATATATATTTTTCTCTGCAAGATATCAGTTTTTCCTCTATATAACGTGATGTGAAGCATTTAAACCATTTTATGATTTAATTAAATAATCAGTAAAAAACCATATTTAATATCGTTTGCAGAAACACTTAAGATTATGAAACGTAGATTATATCGCGCAATTTTATTAAAACCATTAATTTGGTTCAACAATTTAATTTCAATTTCTTTTAACAATATTTGAACATATTGTAAATCCTTACTACTTTTAGTTTTTGTGCAATCGCTCGCCGAGGATCCATTGATGATATTGATGATCTCTTCCGCGTTCGGTTCAGTTGAATAAGATTATCTTCTGCTTTGAAAAGTATTTTAAGAAATTCAATCATCAGGAAATTATAATTGAAAAATACGTATGATACAAAGTTATCAATTTATTATTTTTATTTTAATGGCTTCTTCACGCAAACAATTCGTGATGATTCAATTTCTGTCTTAAGTATTTTAATAAATAAAGTCATTTCTCTTAACGAAAATAACGAAGCCTGAAATTATTAAAAAGCGAAATCAAAAGTAATTTCAACAATAATTACTTTATTGTAGAAGACATTAATAAAGTCAACATAATTCAATATAATTATCTTCGTGGTCTTTTTTTAATTGCAGGCGAACATTTAACTGGTGAATATCGAGATAAAGTCAATCGCTTCAAAAATGTACCAGCCATAACCGAAAACAATTTCCAACTGGCCGAAGGGGTAGCGATTTTTCGTCATCTATCACGTGAAAAGCTTGTACCTGAACATTGGTACCCACGGCGCAGATACGGACGCAGCCGTATCGATGAATTCCTTCAATGGCAACAAAAGAATATGGATGTTGCCTGTACGGATTATTTCCAACAGAAATGGTTATTGCCTTACCTTCACAAAAGTCGTACCAGTGAGAACGCGGTATGTAAATATTCCTCACACACATTTTTACCATCCACAGCCCGCCAAAACAATTAATTACATTGATTTTGTGACTTTCAGATAAACAATGCGTCAAAGCGTCTGGATGAAACGTTAAACGATTTTGAGAATTTCTTTTTGAATTCGAAAAAATTTATGATCAGTGAAAATATATCGTATGCAGATCTTGTTGCCATTTGTGAAATTGATCAACCGAGTAAATTGAAATGAAAAAAATGCTATTTTTTAAAAAATATTATATTTTTTTTTTAAATTCTAACTATTTTTGTTATTCCAGAATGCATTGGTTTCAATCCTTTTAAGAATCGTATTAAACTTACACGCTGGTACGATGCCGTTCGTGAGGAATTAGGACCTCACTATAAAGACGTACTAACGGAATTTGAAAATAAGTTGAAAATTATGGAGAAACCGAAAGCTGAACCCATATCTGTTCAACAATAAATCCATTACATTAATCAAATAAAAATTGTTATTGTTATATTTTACTTCATAAGTGTTGTCCACACAAGGCACTTATCGCCTCCTCATTACTATCATTATTATTATATCTTTTGTATACTATATATATTATTATTCTCTGCTATTATCAAGAACCTTCATTTCTTTCCATTTAAAACCTCTGAAATTAATGATTTCATTTATGGGATAGTCTTTTCTGTGTTGGAGAGATTATTTTTGTGTCGGGAAAGGATAAAAACTATATGAGCATTATTTAAATTTAATTGTAATTTAAAGACTCAAACGCAATTCAGTTGTAATTTTTTCCATTTTAAGAAAACACATCTTCGGTTTTGAATAAAGTAAATATTTTTATGTGATATCCTTTTTTACTTGCTCTAGGTTAATCACGTTTTCTGTAAAAAACCAACGCACAGACAGAATAAATCGTCATAGAAGCAGATTAAGTGCCCTTAGAGTTTTATATATACATTATGTCTGACAGGTCATTTCATTATGAAGCAGTCAGGAAAGTAAATTTATATCCGTCTCTTCCGTAATCAAACATACTAATATATAACGTTAACGTATATTAATAAAACATTTTTTAAAACAATATTGCCCTTCGGAAATTGGCAAATATTTTATTAATTATTGCTGTCAATATATCAATATACAAACCTTTACATAGACAACATTGAATTTTTAAATTCGAGAACCAAATGATACCACAAAAAATATTATAACACTTTTATTGCCATCTAAGCCGCAATGGGAAAGAGGAAAAAATACGAAAATGGTTAAAACTTGTATTTATTAAGAATTCTACAATTATGCGTTTTTCGTTTTATCCCAAGCTGTGATTTGAAATATATCTAGTGCAACTTGCAATTATCCATATATAGAAACTTAAACGTGGCCGTTCACCCAATCACCAAGCATCCAATCTGAGATGATTCGAATGAAACTGAAAAGAAGTCATCTATTGGCCCTTTTTCTGAATTCTGCTTTAATAGATTGATTTTTAAGCCTAACGAATACGTCTAAACTTAATTACACTCCTCCCCATATGATCTTCGTTGAATCTTACAAAACTAGAGTCCAGCTTATTCAAGATTTTCGTGTTCCGTTTCTTGCTCTTCGTCGTGTTCGTTGAGAAGCGGGCTATCATCACCCAAATGATTAGGGGGCATACCTGTAGCCGGAGTAGAAGGGGCAGATCGTGAAATCCATCCCTTTCGCACGCGACTACGATTTGCAAAGAAATTGGGACCGACCACACTACTAACGGGACTTTTCAAAGGGAATCGATTCGTTGACGATGACGTAATAGGTACGATTGGAACGTAGAGCGACTTATTTGGTTTGGGTGTGAAGAATTTCTTTTTATTTTGATGCAAAGTTGAAGGCCGTTTTGCGATCAATAGTTGAGTGTTTGAAATGATCGATGTCGACGGACCGGAAGCCGATGTATTGTGCGTTGATTGTTTGCCATTTGTTGGCGATGCATTGGTTATAGCGCCATGCTTTTCAGGCATTGCGGATAGACGTGTAAGATTGTTTGATTGAGTGTCTTTTGTAAATTGTTCACCAATGCTCGTACGGGAATGAGGGGATACTGCTATTGGGGATTGAGAAATAGCTCGATTTGTAGCTAGATTTCCTTCGACGTTGGTTTCACCTGCAGCGTGTAATTGACGTATTTGATCTAATATATCTCTAATTTCACCTGTTGGGCTTGTCGCTTGTGGCGGTGAGCTGGGTGTACCGATATTAGCCAGACTACTCACTGCCGAACACGTTCCCGATGTAACATAACTGCGTAAGCCTTCGTTTCCATACTTTTTACTGAAGTCATTCATTCGCGAAGGGGAATCGCCATGGGTGAAATTAGACGTCATTGGTTGAATTTGCTGTTGTTGTAAGAATTGACAACATGTCTCCAGACTGCGTCGTAAGACATTTAAATCACGATCTTCATTGCCACCATCTGCAGCAGGAACTGTTATAGATATGCCCCCAATGGAGCTGTTGGAATTGTACACGGCATTGGTGCTTATTTCCGTTATCTGTTTCGGATTGCTGACTACTCGATGCACGAGCGGATTCGTTTGAATACAGCCTTTACTATATATTGCTGGGGTACCAGCTCTGCTGGCGATTTGTTGCCCGGGTGACGTCAATTGCTCACTATATCCGGTTGCTCCCGTCCCACTCATCCGATCATTCAATTCAACTGTACAACAGCTCTTATTGACAAAAATATCACTAATACTGCTGTTTCCGCTGTTGCCAACATAGCGGAAATATTGCTCACTATGCGATTGAACAAAACCTCCCGATTGATGTGTCATTCCGTTATCTCTAGCGGATTCCACAGCTCCAACACCTTCATCATCTTGTCTTGGAGGCTCATTAGAGAAAGTTGTAATTGAGTCACCGTCAGCGTTAGCCTGCCCTCGCTGGGTATTATTATAATTATTTGACATAATATCCATCGGACCCTGTGCGCCTCCCGCCGCACTGCCAGGACTATTATATTGATTGTTACGTGACTGATATGCCTCTTGTGATGCAATATTCCTATTGAGGCTATCTCGAATTCCATTAGCACAGACCAATTGTGAAGCTGATCGTGGTATAAAATGTTGCTGGAGCTGTGAATTGAAACCACCCACATCGGGGCTGGTTGCACGTGAATATGGTGGCGGCACGAGCGTGTTTGCTTCGTTAGCATTACATATAAAACTAGAACTAAGTGAATCTACAGTGCTAGTGGCTGATAATGAACCAGCCGGTCGAACTATATAATTACGGAAGTACTGCACCATTAGATAGCTTGCACCGTTTTTGCCATTATCGCTATTGCAAGTGAAGACAAGTGGATAGAGATCGGGTTTCGATGTGACCTATTCGCAATGCAATAGAGTTAAAAATTAAAATACAAAAATTATGATAATTCAAAACTTCGACATCTTACAAAATACCATTCTTTACTTACTTCAGTGTATGGCGGAGGCGGATGATGAAATGAATTGCAGCGACTATATTGAGGTGGAGCGTAACACGATCCTGCTGAATCTCCTTCAGATTGCGCATGGTGATCCGTGAGGCCCCAACCACACACGGTACGTCTCTTTTTCCACAATGAGTAGGCACATAAAATTGCTAAAATAATCGCGACCACTACGCACCTAAAAATAATGTAAACTCATTTAGTATTAATCATATCCTGCACGCGAAAAAACAGACGAAAAAGGGGAAAACTAAAATCGAAATATTACTGTTGGTTTTCAAATCGTTTCGTTATAAAAAAACCCATCCCAAAAAAAAGTGTCCAGGATAAATATATGTCTCCGATAATCAACTGTAAAATAAATTCCTGATCCGGAAATCATGTAGGCCTCCATCGCACAAGAGCAGAAATTTAAATGGTGGTCTCAAAATCATATTTGAGTATTGCATCACCGATGAGAATGTGTTGCTTTTATTGAAAGGCAAGCAGAGCAATGCGCAAGGCTATAAGATTTTATTGTAGCCATGTAAATTGGGCATCATCGGATGGCGTTCGTTATTCTTCTTATCTTTTATCTCTATTTCTATCAATGTATCTTTCCATATGTTATATGAACGTATACGTTTATATGTGCGTATGTGTTTCTTTATGTTTGCTGTGTGTGTATGTGTGTGTATGATGCACGTTATATTTCGTATTTTGTTTCGTTCGTCCTAAGCCTAATTAAAATTTAGACTAATTATGATTATAATATAAATCAATATTTTAGTGCTTTATCTCGTCTCATCCAACCTTGAAATAATATTTCTGACCAATCTGTTTATAAAAAAATATCATAACATAAGCAAAACTTACCAGAAGTACCAGTGACTAATAAAAAATAAGTTGAGGACATGATCCGTAGCAGGAGGCAATTGTCGCGGCCCATTCTGGTAGGGCGGGCAACAGCCTTGTGTGCAGCATTCCCTTGGCAATGAACAAATGTGGCCACCTTCGCAAAAACGCCCATACACCTATTAAATAAATTTTATCTAGTAATCCGATTACCTATTTTTTAATAATTTGTTTCCATAAGCAGGAACAAAAAACGAAATAAAGAACTTTTATTGACGGAGTGTTCTCCTAAATAATTAACCGAAAAATTTGAATACAAATAATTCGATTGGTATTTATGCTATTGTCCCAAGAGTCAACTGCTTTTCCGTCTCGCTTCTCTCAGTTGCCATTCAACTGTTTTACACTACTATGGGCGACATCTTGTCGGGTATGGCTACGTAAAACAGTTCAAAGGCAACTGGAAAAGGCTAGATGAGACGGGAAGGTGTCTCTCATTATAAATGCATTGAACTCGGATAAAACTTATCATTCGCGAAAAATTCGAAATATTAAAGAAATATTAAAAAGATCAAGGAATTATTTAAAAAGTTAAATAAGCCAATAATCAGAATTGATTCATTGTAGAAAAAAATTTAACTGTATTATGGAATTTATAAAACCATAATAAATTTCTAAAGGATGTTTAATAGATATTTTAACCAAAATGCTGTCACGAGTAATCATACTATATCGGCAAATATAATAAACTGATTCTTCTACAGAAAACCAATCCTATCTTTTATCTTCTACTTATACGATTCTTTTTAAAGCTTAAAATTCTTATAAGTGATTGAATTCTGATTGGGAATCGATTGAAGGTCACATCGTTTACACTTACACTTTTTGTTGACCACAGAAGTCCGAATAGTCCCAACAAGTGTTCCACGTTCTTTATCATATTTATTAACTTCATAAACTGATGTCCCTGAACAATCGATTCCAAAATCGCATTGCCTTATTTTTATTCAGTATATGAATAATGTTTTGCCGTTGTTGGTGCGGGAGGGATAAAGTGTATTTAGGAAATTACTCTCACTAAATTTTACTCGATTTTAGTAACAATATACGTGGATTTGTCGTGATTGATTGAGACTTCCATTTTTTTTTTCTTTTTTGCTCAAATTCTCTTAGGGCACTCAATTTTTTTTCTTATTCATTGTATCGCGTGTCGTGAAGGAACACCATTGATTTTGTTACCATTGGACACATCGAAATGGTTTAAATGAATGTGCAGAACAATCATAACACCTTGTCATATAATAAATATAATATAACTGCTTTAAAATTGTTTTCATTGCATTGCAATTTTTTCCTCATCACGTAATAATTCACAATTTCAAAAAATTTTTTACAAGAATTCCAACCAAAAGAAAGTTAGTCTTCGTTTCGGGTTATAAAGTTTTTTCTTGTTTACTTGATTGGGTTCAAAAAAATTTTTTATTGACGTTGAAAATACAGAAATAGAAGAAATTATTTTTAACATATTTATTGAATGCACTCAGAACTCGATGAAAACATTAAAAGGACTGGGGTATTCTTTTAGGGTGAAGGTATTTACGAAAGCCACCCTTGCCAGTATGCTCGTGGTCACCACCCTTATTTTTGCCAACAATCATTTCAAATGAGAGAACGTTAAATGGTTCGTCAAATTTCCGGTACTGCCATTTTTACATTTTACAAAAGCAACGTTTAGTTCATTGGAATTCCCGGCTTATTGGGAAAACACTTCCCCTGGTGGTAGTTGGACGATACATGGCAATCTATAATTACGCCAATCATTTTTTGATTATATTTTCCTTTTATTCGATTAAGAAAATTCTCAAACACAAATCTAGTACAGTGGGCAATAGATGTCAGGAGACCTATTTTATTCATTTTCACTCTTAATTATATTTTAATTTTGCTTGAAATTTTTGACAAGATATAACGCGCCTATGGGTTTGGCTAGTATTTTCTTTCACATCAAAAATCAAATCCTTTTGTTTACTAATCGAAACATAAATTACCGAAAAGCTTAACGTTTGTTTATTTACCTTGAATTTACAATCGTGGAATAAATTGTCAGAAACCTTTTCCAATACTTTATAAACTTTGCAGCCCAGAATCGTATTCACCACAAATTATGTTGACGTTGACACTTTTTAAACTGTCAATGCTCATTGCTGTTGTACCGGAAGGTTAAGACAGAAATTTGTGTGGATTGGACATAGTGGTCTATCGCAATGACTCCTAGTAGAGGAATATTATGTGTGTTACTTCTATGGAGTGGTACAGCATTAGCTTGGGACTCCGAGGAATTAGAAATTTTTGATTTGGTGGAAGAGGTCAACAAGAATTTCTATGAATTCATGGGCATTAATCAAGTAAGAGCATAAGGTCCAAAGACTAATCAATCTCAACAATATACTCCCAAATTAATTACCTAGGAAGCCACTAATCAGGAAATCAAACGGGCATTTCGAAATTTATCCATCGTTTTACATCCGGATAAGAATTCGGCAGAAGATGCCAATATACAATTTCGAAATTTGGTTAGTGTCTATGAAGTTCTAAGGGATACATCTAAGCGCGAGAAGTACAACAAAGTTCTGAAAGATGGACTACCTAATTGGAAGTCTGCTTTGTATTATTATCGTCGCATGCGCAAAATAGGATTATACGAGGGCTCTTTGATTCTTTTCATCATAATCACAATTGGGCAATACCTTTTCGCCTGGGCTGCATATTTCGAAAAAAAGTTCACGGCCGTAAGTTGTTAAATAAAATGTCGAACATCTACTGAATAAACTGGAATATTATTTCCTAGGAACAAATCTTTGGAAGTAAACTGAAAAAACTGCAAAAAAAGAATAAAACTATTAATTTGGATGCAATACTGAGTGAAATACCGACACCGTCTGTATTGGTTTGTGAGAAAAACTCCAAAAGCGTTTGCACCTGTCTTTAATACTTGCATTTTTCAGAATACGCTGCCCTTCCAAATCCCATTGGCGATTTGGAACATTCCTGGGGCGATTAAAAGTGGTGTAAAAAAAGCTTATGAACTCAAAGAAATGGCATTGGAAAAACGAAGACAGTAAATCAGTGAAATCCCATTGAAGTTATTTCGTTTGTAATTCATTTGAATATTTCCAGAGAAGCAGAGCAATTGCGACAACAGAAGGAAGCCGAAAAGGAGCTCGAAGAACAAGCACGTTTGCGTAAAGAAAAAAAGGACAATTTGCGTAATCGTAGACAAAATACAAAAATGCCTGAAAAAACAGACGCCGAGCTTGAAGGATACGCAAAAATTGGTGTTTGTGACCCAACGAAAAATGATACTATTCGATCAGCTACACATAAGGTAAGAAAATTATATATATCTCACGTAAATTGTTTTAGAGAAAACTGATTGTAGCAAACAACTCTTAGCGGTGGTTTCTGGACCGACGAAGATTTAGGAGAACTTATACGTTTAGTTAAAAAATATCCTAGTGGTTCGAGCAATCGTTGGGAAGCAATCGCTGAAGCAATGAATCGCACGGTCCAAGAAGTAACCTTCATGGCTGCCAAAATGAAAGATAATGGATATCGCATTCAGAATCATGGCGATAGTGGTGCAGTGTATACCATGCCCGACACAACTATATCTTCGAAGAGGCTAAAATCTAAAAAACAGCCCGAAAAAGATTTAGTAATATCGGAGTCAAACTGGTCACAAGAGCAGCAACGAGCACTCGAGTCCGCATTAATGAAATATAAAAAAACTGCCGTTGAGGACCGTTGGCAGAAAATCGCTAATTGTGTACCAGAAAAAACTAAACTAGAATGCCAAATGCGTTATAAATATTTATGTAAGACTATCAAAACTCAGAACAGTACGAGTTTCGATACGACTGAGGACACCCCCGAAATATGCGATAAAGGCTCACAAAAGGCGCAAGACGAAGTGATATCAACAAATCTAGAAACCAATCTAGCGACGATCTCTACACTTGAAGAGACATCTTCTAATATTAATGAATTATTGCCTGCGAAAAATAGCGGCAAACGTAGTAAACGGCAGGAACGAAGAAAACGTAAAGATTTCTCAAGTGGCGACGATTCGGATGAGGCCTACCTATACGAAATTAGTTAGTTATTCAGTGTCTGTATAATTATATTTATATGAATTATAGCATAATATAAATTATGGTAGATCTAAAACTAAACTTCACCCAATTGCATTTATGTTTGATTTATTTTTAAATGCATCTATTTAAATCAATATAATAGAAGACTGGAATATTTTAAGTTCTTTAGTTAAATACTGCTGAAAGATGACCCTGTGACAAAGTGAATACACAAAGGGCTTCTCTCGATTTACTACCGAAATGTGCAAGATTAATAAAACCAAGGACTTTATTGTGAGAGGCCGATTTATTGGTATTTGAGAACGCGCAGCCACCGGTTGCCAATCTGATACCGTTTATGCAACTCTTCTTATGAGGCTACGTAATGGAAATAATTTATGAATACAGACATTTACATGTTTTATATCATCAATCTTTTAAATGTTTTTACAATTTCCACCCCTTGGTTTGGTTTCTTAAAAAAATTTTATCTGTTTTTTGAAAATTACTTTATAGTCCATTGAATATTCTCAAAATATTCTGCGTTATTAAAATAACTCGAAAATCAAGAAGCCGCGGATTCCTTGCTAATTTCCAAAATAGAGTTATGAGAAGCGTCTACTGTATCGTCCTCATCTTCTTCGACCTCCATTTCTAAAATAGTTATCTTCTTAGAATTATCCGAAAGAAGCGAAGCAATCTGGTTTAAATAAAATTAGTTAGATCTTACTTCATAATATTAATAAATATTAAATACCTTTCTGCTACCGGATACAGCAATCTTACTGCAATTTCCGTCGAAACTTCTAAATGTGCTTGTATCCAATAAATCTTGAATATTATGTCCTATTATTATTTCTTCTAAGTCAATAACGCTTCGTGAAAGATGCCACGAATGTTTACTCTTCATTGTCTTTAGAGGAAATTGCACGAAATAGCACTGCGAGCGCTCATTCAAATCGGATGATGAATTTTGTAGAAGCAGTGACAATATATCTTCATTATAAAATTGAATATCAACAAAGCGCAAATTTTCTAATCCACCGGCAGAGGGTGGCCCACGAAGTCCTGAAGTGTCAGTAAGAAAAACTCTATTGAATTGTATAGATGAGGACTTCTTGTCGAACTCTAGTAAAGTAAGATCTTGTCGAGTTGAGAATACCATTAAATCTCGATGAGAGTTTTCGTTGACAAAATAAGAAGTTATTACATAATTGGTAGCACCGTTTGCTCTTTCCGAGAGCTTGCCGCATACGATGCTATTATTCAGCCTAAAACTATTGCGCACACTATCGTTTGTCTTTTTGAAAATTTCATCAATAGCGGTAACTAATTTATCCCGCTGTTGTATAAGCGATAACTTTTTGTCGTGCGGAAATAACAATGTACAATTTCGAAGGCATTCATTTTCGTCTAATAATTTATTCCATAAATGATGCACATCATTCTTCGCTACTTGTTGTAGGTTTGAATTCTCTAAATACTGGCCAACTTTCTCCAGATTGAACTTGCGCTTTGTTACCGATCCGTCGTCTATAAAAAAATTAGCACATCATGCTAGATATTTACAAATTACAGCCTATTTACCATTCTCCACAATGCAGTCCTCAAAGCTATTTAGATATTCTGCTAAATAAATTGTATCCTCTTGAGTTACTTGCCCTGTCTCTTCAGGAACATCTTGCTGTAGTAAGCGCGCGATAACAATGCACAGCCAACAGAAAAATATTTTAAAATCGTTCACGCATTGGTCAATTACTTGTTGCAATTCCAATACTTTCATAAGCAATGCTCCACAACAACGAAGAGCTTCCTCGGTAGCTTCGGTTGAAAGCAAGTGCTAAAGCAAACAGGAATCCAGAAAATCAAAGCGAATCACAGACAAATTAATGAAATCTAATTACTTTGTAATGAAATATGTTTCTGCTCAAGCCTTTCAAATTGTTCAGAAAGTAAAATAAATTTATAGAAGCACTTTGAAGAGGTTTTGTAACGAGGTTCTGTATGGTAGAATAACTAAGATCAACGGAGGTACCTAGCTTCCTCAATCCTCTCTCGGTCAAATCACTATAATATTAAAAATACAAATTAATTTCATAAACTAAATTAATTATGACTTTTATACTCCATTAAAAATTCCTCGATTTCATGTGTGGCGTATCCAAATACCAAAAGCTCTAAAAAGTCAGCAGATATCGAACCTTCCGGCTGAGCATTAGCATATTTCGTCAATTTATTGTCCATTTCAAGCAGAACTGTTTCCCATGCCTCCGTTATACATTGGATTGTTTCATTTATGTAACTGAAAAATTTTCCATATTCATCCATATCGATTCATATTTTCTACTGCAAAAAAACCTTTTTGTTTCCAAAACGAAACTGTATTGAGAAGAAAGATGAAGTACGGGTGACGCATAACGTTCTAATATATCATTTTGAAAGTATAAAACTTTTAGTTCTGGCCCATCGCGTACGAAAGCATATACCGCATCACAAGTACCACTTAGGCGTGCATCATAGACATGGAAATCAGTCGCATGCTTAACATGTTGAAGCAGATCAATTGTCCCGCACTGCAATACACCCATGACATATAGAAATACCTTACCAGATATAGTAGTTATAACTAGAAAGCAAGTTGAACCCTTTGAATAGGATTTCTTATCATCACTGGCTTTAGAGGAAAAAGAATTCAAGTTGGGAAGAAGTGGCACGAAAAATTTATGAGAAAGCTGTTTCAAAATAGTAAAAAATATAATCATATCTAGTGTAAATAAATTAAATCCAAACCCCAGTACGATTTGGGTAGAGCTGTTTATAGCCTTCAGTTTCTACTGGTTTCGTCCAATAAGCACTCTTAATTTCCTCTTCGAGGTTGTGAGTATATACTTCTTGTCCTTTCTCAATGTCATATAACGATACCCGGCAACTAGAGTAACCTATGAAGTAATCGCTAACTATATAATGCATATTTCAGTAGGCAGCTATTAAAATTATACTCACAGACCACGATCAAAGATTCATCTGGTTGCCAGTTTAAAGATCGAACCTTCATATTTTCCGCCGGTGGAGGAAATGTTATAATTTTTTGCCAATTTAAACGCTGTACAATTACTTCACCTTTGGTTCCGTTCAGGATTCATTATATTTATGGTAGAATTTTTTATGTAAAGAAATTAACGATGTCTACCTTTAGAATTGCCAATAGCCAACAAATCCATTTTGTTACTCCATTCCATAATTTCAACAGAGAATCCAACATTACGCGCCCCAATCTGCTTCATGGAACTGACTTGGGCCATTATTTCACGATACACTGTAGTGTATTAAATAATGCTGAAGCACTAGTATTTCAAAATAATCCTAATAAATCAAGAGAGTAATTAGAGCTCACCGTCGTAATATAATGGAGCAAAAATAGAAGAGGTTAGTTAATCATATGTTCCAACACAGCTGAGAATTGACGGCTATGTTAAAATAAAGAACACCACTAACTCTGCGCATGCGTTAACGTACTGAAGACGATATTAAAATAATTATTAAGCTCTTATGATATTTAAAAATAATTATTAAGCTCTTATGATATTTATAAATTTTAATAGCTTTTTATAATAATTTTCATTATTATTATCGAGCGTTTTCGTATCTTCAAAAGACATGAATTCATGTTTTCTATTACGCAGTTAAGGATATGACATGCATCTTTGTACAAACTTTACATAATATTTTCTCATATCACATAGTCTAATTTAGTATATTTACAATACCCAAATTTATAATTTATCCATTAAGAAGTGTCTATAGTTAAATAGTTACTGTGAACAAATAAAAATTATTTCCGTAAATTCGGACCGTACTGTCAAAAACATGTACCATCATTGGTCAAAACTGCGAAAATGGAATTTTATTCTTTTGCCGTTCTCTACAGGAGTCCATATTAATTTGACCGTTCGGTCGGATTTTTCGACGACAGTTCAAACCAAGTCGATGAATTGGAGCTTAATTTCGTTTAACCGAAATACACACTAACCAAGGTAAACTAATTATGTGTCTTCCTAAGTCAAAAATTGACTACACGGACTTTAATGAAGGGCTTTGTTTGTGGTTTAATCAAAAAAATTATGGTGTTGATATTCCAGAATATCTGATGCACAAGTTTCACAAATGCTAGTATTACTTGTTACAAAAGTAATGTTATAGGTTATAGTGTGTAAAGTAGTAAGTAATAATATTTAATGTAATAAGGAACGCTGTTATGTAATAAGTAATAGTGTGTAATCTGAAAGTAATTTAATAAGTGACCTTTAGTGGTATAATGCTGTCAAAAGAGTTACCTACAATACGACGTTTGATAGTGCAGTGTGGCCATAATATCTTCAAATGAAAATGTCAAATAGCTATAACAACGCCACCTGGAAATCACGCGCATTTAAAATATTAAAACCGGCGCAATTTTCCAATCAACCTTTCCATTAATCCAAGGAAAATTACACAAAAAATACTGGAGGAAATTTTTTCCACTACACATACTTGAGTTGACTTTTGCAGTCTACGCCATTCCGTTTTTAAGGAAGAAAATCTTATGATGGCAAAGGTGAGTACAAAAAGTGCAAATATATAAAAAGATTATTTTGGTGACCATCGAAAAAGATTTTTATTAAAGCTGGTTTTAAGTATATCGTAAATGAAAAGAGATCAAGTTAAGGCAGACCCATTTGTCAATCTGCAAAATTTGCTAGCGAAAAAGGTCATACGCCAATTACCATGTGTGTGCATAAGTGTGCTGTCCTCGGGAAAAAATGTTCCGAAATTTCGGACATCAGGAAAATTTTGTGCAATATAATCGTCGGCCCGTGTCTTCGACAATAGACGAGTATTTTTTCAAGGACACGGATACTTTGAAAATTCATAGTAAAAAGTATGAGAGATGGTATAGTGTAGTCTCAAAAGTGATAAATACAGCGAAAACAGTTTAGTATAACGAAAGCATGAGAATTCGAACTAATCTTTATAATTAGTGCGATAATTTAGAATCCCATTTTCTTTGAGATCGTTTGAAATGTTTCCATAAGGATCAGGGGAAAAATAATACATTTTACATTGAAGAAAGAGATCATTTCTGCAATATTTTTAGAAAAAGATCAGTTATTTGCGTAAAGATAATGGTAGGTCGGTTGCCATGTGCTCGCCACTTCTAGAACAATTCGTTAAAGGCCAATCATCATGCAAGTCAGCCCAGAAATCAAGTATACTTATCTATTCCCATAATTTTACCATCCATTGCATTAGTTTATAAGAAATCCTCTTTGAAATTCTCTTTAGCGTGGTATCAAAAAGAAACATCCGTAGCTAAACGCGCTAACTTATTCCTTGCTTGACGCCTTCTCACTGAAGTGCGATGCACTTACTCAAACAATAGATTTTAACGTTAGGATTAATATTCGTATATATATAAATATATGGGAATATAGTAGACCAAAATGAAACCTCAAAACGAAATGAAACCATTACTATATCTAATCTAGATGCAAAAGTATGTGATATCCAGAATTTATACAGAATTTCTTACTTTTTACAAATTAAGAAATCGCGTATGGTTTTGGGAGGGAAGAAGGCAGCAGTTTAATTCTTCCAATTTTCTGTTTGCAATCATTTCTAATGCTTATTACGCTGTAAATGTATGGGGGATGTTTTTGCTAATTGGAATAGGAATCAGTTCGTAAGTCGAAACAAATTATAAAATATCATTATTTTCTCCTTTGCTAAGACGACAGATTATAACTTGTTCATAATTGACGACATTATCATAAACAAATTAGTTTATTTTCCTGACATACCATTTCACTGTCTTTGCAGTATATTTAACCGAATAGAAACAATTAATGCCAATTTTCTGTAATAATTTAGCTGAGTATTTTTAAATATTTAGTACTCTTCAAAAATATATATCCATTTATTGTCTAGTTGCCACAAATACATTTTTTCATTTACTTTAATTGTGTGGCTCATCCAAACAATTGGTGCTGTTTCGTCTGATTAATAGTAGTAATTTAAATGGCATAGGTACGTAAATAGTTTTACAAAGCTTTCGACACCACAGACACCACAATCATGTGGGACTGTATTTGAAAAAAAAATTTCAAATTGAAGAGAATTGTTAGGAGATTGTCAGTTATAATTAAATAACCAATATTCGTCCCTCGAGATGTAATTTGTTTTCTCTAGAAAATAGTCTAAAGGGTACTTTGCTAAAGCATTTTATATGTAGATTTTGAAATACGCCATGAATGGTACACAAAGATCAGAAAAGAATTTTATTGATAGAATAAGGATTCCTCCACGTTTTCTCTGATGTTCTCAATATTCCTCTGCGAGAGAGCACGACTTCAGCATACCAATCAGACAAATTCAGTTGATTTGATATTGTATGATTGTATACGAAAATTTATTATTTAGTGGCATGGAATTGACTGATGTTGTTTATTTTAAACTAAAAAACCTGCGACTTCTATTTTTAGAAGCGCCCTATAACTTTTTTTATTTGATTTTATGCTTTATATGAGTTTATCTAAATTCAAAACTGTTATATGTCCAATGGAAAACTTGAAAAATATACTTCTAGCGTGCAATAGAAATCCACTGTGTTCTAAAAGTTTTTAGTATTCCCTTTCTCTCTCTCCCTCTCCAAGACTATAACAGCAAAGGATGGTCTTAGATTTTATGAGAATTTTGCCAATGTTTTTTTAATGTATCTACTAAAATATATAAGAAAAGCCTTAAGAATGCACTAAACCCTTTGTAATAAGCCTAACCATCAAATCGGAGGCCTAACATTTTTCAAATACCAGACTTCACTTCCACTTTGAAAAGTTACATTTTGTCTAAACAAAGTAAACATAATTTATTTCTACTTGTTCGAAATTAAACAAAAGTAGTCAGTGAACGATGAAAAAAAAAATTATTAACACTCGCCGTTTCATCATCAGTTTTGCTCCCGTTTACATATCGTTTATACATAATTCATTCCGAATTTCCGATTGTATTTTTAATTTACAGACTTTGGGTGAGACTGTTTATTGAGGACCCAACTGTGAAAATAATACCAATACTACTATATAATATACGTACCAATACCAACGGTATTCGTCCTTTTAATCTCAAAGCGCAAATATCAACCAAGGAGAGAGGATAGGAAGAGAGCTAGCTGGAAAAAATTAATATAATTTGCTCACCTAAAAGATCGACAGATCGGGAGAAAGCAGAGCTGTGCACCCTTTTGGGAGATCCGAGATCTAGCAGCCAGCAGAGAACGGGAAGCCGAAAAGCTGAAAAAGCTGAAAAAGCCTGATTTAAAACAAAAGAGCATTACCAATATTTTATTAAAATTAGTAAATATATTTCGTCGTGATCCCTAAACAAAAAATTAACTAAACAAAGTATAAAACAAAATATACATAAATATCTATATATAAATATATAAAATTGCAATTTATTTTAAAAATTATAAACCAAATATTTAACAAACGAAACTATATTGATGAAAATTTTAACAAAAATCCAATAAAAAAATCGAACATATATAACATATATATATATATATATACATATATATGTATATAATATTTTTAAAAGGAACAATTCATCGAATCGTCTAGAAAAAGCCTCCTTCCATCAATTGTCATAAACATCATAAACTTATCATCATCTTCGATTTTATCGAAGAAAGAAAAAATCTGATTTTATCCTGCCGCCATAAGTTCAGAATAAAAAATAACTCAAAACCGCATCATCTATAACTATAATAAAACTATTCGATTAAAATATCATCATTAATAACTATATAAGAACTTTTATAATTATTGCGTTAATTTCAATTATTTTCATTGTTCGTTAAGGATATTCTTAACGCATTCATCACTTTTCTTTAAAAAAAAAGAAATACTAAAGGCGCAAAGCGTGATATTTTAAATCCGAAATCGTGAAAATAGTGAAAACCGTGCAAAAAGGTATTTCCCTTCACCTAAAGCCCTTCACAGAATTTAGTGATATCTTCGACTGAAACTTCATTGTTTGTTGTTTGTGTTCGAAGTTGGAAACAACTTATGGCATCTCTCGAAGATCTACCAATTCCTACGAAAAATAATTTTCAGCAGTTGGATTTTTTGAACGGTGGTATTAAATTATTTGACACTAAATTAACCATAAGTGGCGAGACTTCATCAATAGCTGCATCATCATCAGAAGCAGCAGCGGCAGCAGCTCGTCCCGTGGAACGTCCTTCGGAGAGTGAAATAACACAAGTCTCCGCTAAGACTCACAATTCAACGGAGGCAACAGCAATTGGTTCAATTGTAGACAACCTAGTAAACACTTTAAATTTGGAGTGTCCGGCAACTACTTCATCAACTTCGGCGTTGGGTAAGCGTGAATTGATACACCCTTCGAAGCTTGCAGCCATCTCCACGCGTTCTTCTGTGAGTGGCACGAGCGGTAACGGAAACGCAATGTTTAGTGATGTATTTGAAGGGAAAGGTGGAGAATTAGAGTCCACCTCTCTGGAAGATGGATGCGCAATGAATGGTGACAGCATTGATAAGATATGCAAGATATGCTCGTAAGTTTAGAACAAAATGTCTATGAGATTATTGGGTGTACGTTATGAAATCTTTGGTTTTTTCAGTTTGCGCTTGAATTCGCCGCGCGTGTTGTCTTGCCTTCATGTTTTCTGTGAGGCTTGTTTGAACAATATGCTAACGAGCGGTTCAGCTTGTCAGTCTCCGGAATCATCAACCTCTTCAGCTGCGAGCGAGTTAATGTTGTCGCTTAAGAAATCGTCAATTGAGTGTCCGACGTGCAAACAAGTGACTACGGTATGAATATAAAACCAATTAAACTGAAATTATTATGAAGAATAGAAGATGAGTACATTTCATCAATTGGAAATTTTTAGACTTTTTTTGAATGAATCTCAAAAGGGAACAATTTTTAAAATCTTGAAGAGCAGTAGAGTTTTTTCTCCAAAACCTTATGAACAGTTTTTTATATCGTATCCAATTTAGGTTGGCCCTAAAGGTGTGGAATCCTTGACATGTGATTATATTCTAACTAACATATTGGACTTGTCAACGATTGAGTCGGAGCAATTGTCTTGTACGTCTTGCAAGAGCAAGGAGAAGGCTATTTCGCGTTGCAGCGACTGTGCCAATTTTTTGTGTGGTGGTTGTGACAATGCTCATAAATATATGCGCTGCTTTGAGAACCACGAAGTTATCAAGTTGGAGGATTTGCAAAAAGCAAGCGCGGATAAACCATTGACTATTCATAAGCCGCTTTTCTGCAGTGTCCATAATGCCGAGAACCTGAAGTATTATTGCTTTAATTGCCAAATCCCAGTGTGCAATGATTGCCTTATTGCTGACCACAAAGGAAGTGAGCATCACTACGATATTATTGGCAATGCTGAGAAGTCTGTTCGTATTGATGTAGAGAATCTAATGAAAGAGGCTAAATCGAAGGTATGATCAGTCCAAATAACAAATAATTGTAAATAGAGTCATATGTGCAATGTATTGAGATAATTCCTTTTTTCGTGATTAGGTTCAATATTGCGATTCTGCCGCTTCGAATTTGTCAAGTGCTCTCACTGAGCTTCAAACTCAACACGATTCTGCACGCGATCTTATTGCCGAAACATTTAAGAACTTTATGAAAATTCTCGAGCAGTGTCGTGAGGCAGCTTTGGTTGAATTGGGTAAGCTGCATTCAGAACGCGAGTTGAAGATTATGGATTTGTTGCAAAATATTGAAAACACTATGGGTAAAATCGATGGTACTTGCAAGTTCGCTACGCGTGTACTGGATCAAGCCAACGCAGCAGAGTTTCTTTCAATGAAAAAACTAATTAGCGCCCAGTTTATCAATTTAATTAACAATACTCCTAAGTGCGATATAAGCTATTCGCTTACTTTTGACTCAAAAATAGAAAAATTTGAGCAACTTGCTCGTGACAGTTTCGGAAAGTTCCGAACCGAGTCAAGTCCACCCTCACCCAAAGAGAGCACTCCACCGCCCACACTTCCAGGTATGCCGCCGACCATGATGGCCCAACGGAACGGAATGAATAACTCCCATCACTCGCAAGGGCAATTGGCCAGCTCAGTAACTGCGAGCAGTCCCATTTCGTTGCCAACATCTATGCAATCGTCCTTCGAAGGCGATCTATCTGTTTTGGGCAATGGCTTTATATTGCCTAATGTATTAACTCCTGAATCTCCGCCGCATACTGGGTTACACCAACATCGCCATTCCAGTCAACACCCACAACATTCTCATCAACAGCAGCCGCAGCAACCACGTCCACAACAGCAGCAGCAACAGTCTCAGCCGCAGCAGCTACATCCGCAACAGCAACAACAGCATCATCTCCAATCCCAACAGCTCCAACAACCAACGCAAGTCGGCATCAACGGGGGCTTCAACATTGGAGGTGGTGGTCCTCAAGCAAATAATCTAAACAGTCTGATCGGCGGAGGCAATATGTCTACGGTTGCGAGCAATGGTATTGGTACTTCGTCATTGGCAGTTGTTAATGGTGGTTTTGGTGGTCAGATGAACTCATCCGGACTTAATAATGCTTTAAATGGTAGTGGCCTGGGCAATCCAATTGGTGGAAATTTAAATAATGGGCTTGGCGGTGGTGTCGGTGGAAATAATCCGTCACATCCACCAGCATTCAACAGTATTCTCGAATATAATCTCTCTCGTCTTGCCAGTTTGACTGAAACTACTCCAGACACTTTAAGCGATACTCTAGTGGGAACCAACGCTGCTCCGGCCTCCCTCCAAGCAGTTGTGTCGCCACCGGCTCAGAACCAGCCAATAACTTTGGCCGATATTTTGTCAGGTGATCAGCGCGCTTTCAACAATCTTCAGGCTTTGGCTAAATTGGGCTTAAATAACAACGGTAAGTGTTCTATTGAGATAATTTTTTGTGCCCAAAGTATCCTGAACTGTGTTTGCTTAATTTTACGTTTGTAATATTTCAATTAATAAATATTGATATATGTAGGTTAGTTTTTATCACAGATTGTAATACATTTTGTTTTTATTTATTTATTTATTTATTTTCGTTAATTTTTTGTTTGCTTCCTCTAAATTCTTAATACTGCCAACTACCAAAAACTATACACCAACAACCTTCCATTCACTTCAATACTACTGCTGCCCACTGTACTGTTGGTATTACAAGTAGATTTTCACACAGACCTGTCAAGCAATCCGCTTATACCGAGTGGACCCTCACCAGGCATTGATTGTTTATTGCCAGATTTTTGCTTGCCACCCTCATCATCACCCAATTTGGCGGCTCTTCCTAATTTAGGTGTGGCTAATGTTGACGATATAAGCATGTCAAATTTTCACGCTGGAGCCACTCCTGGCGGAGGGAATATTGTTACCGGCCGCAATAAAGCTACACCAATGCAAATTCGCTGCAAATTCGGATCTTTGGGCACATCAAAAGGACAGTTCAATTCACCTCATGGTTTTTGTCTGGGTGTTGATGAGGAAATCATTGTGGCTGATACCAACAATCACCGCATTGAAGTCTTTGATAAAACTGGTTCGCTCAAATTCCAGTTCGGTGTGCCGGGCAAAGAAGAGGGTCAGTTGTGGTATCCTCGTAAAGTAGCAGTCATGCATACAAATGGAAAATTCGTTGTCTGTGATCGCGGCAATGAGCGCTCGCGTATGCAGATTTTCTCCAAATGTGGTCACTTTATGCGGAAAATTGCCATTAGGTAAGGAAATATTCAATGAATTGAATATTCTTGGTAGCTAAAGTATCTCACGCATTTGTTCTTTTTTGTTTTTTTTTTTTACTTGCACAGATATATTGATATTGTGGCAGGTCTGGCTGTTACCTCAAAAGGCCATATCGTAGCAGTCGATAGCGTCTCACCAACGGTCTTTGTCATTTCTGAAGATGGTGAACTGGTGCGTTGGTTCGATTGTAGTGACTACATGCGCGAACCATCGGATATTGCAATAAGAGGTGAAGGCAACCAAGACATGATGATAATAGCGATAGTGGCTTAAATTTTCTGCTTTTACAGATAATGATTTTTACGTTTGCGATTTCAAAGGCCATTGCGTAGCGGTCTTCCAAGAGGATGGCACCTTCCAATACCGGATTGGTAACGAGAAAGTAACATGTTTCCCCAACGGCATTGACATTTCTAATGCTGGCGACATTTTAATTGGCGATTCTCATGGTAACCGTTTTCATGTCGCTTGTTATTCTCGTGATGGTGTTCTGCAATCGGAATTTGAGTGCCCTCATGTAAAGGTGAGTGTGAATATTCAACGACTTGACAATTTTGACATTGAGAGGTCATGGTTTAAGGATTTATGGTATAACACTATAACCTACGGTATAGAGGAGAGTCTAATTAGGATGGACTTCTTTTAGCTTAAACTATTCAATAACTTGTTCATTTCGAAAAGAGGATAAATATTTAAATACAGTAATTAATGTTATTGCAAGACGGCGAAACAGCAATTTAAAAGTTCGGGTATCTTTTCTCTTGCTTCTAAAAACATTTGAATGTAAAATAATAAAAGAAATTAAATGAATTAAAAATGAGCACGAATTGTTTGGGTCTTTTTAACAATTCCACGACAAAATTTTCTTTAATAAGACTAGCATTATATTCAAGTACGCCACAATTTTTTTAGTGAAAAATAAAACTTTGTAGCTTTGTTCAGAGCAAATATTGAAAGCAATATTTACGTTTTCAATTCCGAAAACAATAAATATTAATAGTTAAATATAATGAAATTAAAGCAAATTCAAATTTAATTGACAATATTAAAAAAATTATTAGGTTTCTCGTTGCTGCGGTCTTAAAATAACATCTGAGGGATATGTTGTTACCCTGGCCAAGAATAATCATCACGTCCTAGTGCTTAATACGCTCTATGTTCACTGATCGAAGGTTAAAAGCAACAATTTCAGTATGAACAGCAATATTGTGGCCACTAGTTGTAGCATCTACGACAACTACAATATTACTACCACCAACAACAACAACATCAACAGCAATAACTACAACTACAGTCATGGCCATAACAATAATAATGACAACAAAAATTTGCAATTATTTAAACAACAAATGCCACCGCTGGTCGCAAAAACTATTAATCGAGCATAATTGAACAGATACCCAATTGTGGAGAGGGTGAGAGAGAAAGAGAGAGATAATGAGTTAGAAAGGAGGTTATGAAAAAGAGGGAGAGAGATGAAAAGGATAGAAGAGGAGCTAGAATAAATAGACGCTAGATTTGATGCCATTTAATAAAGAGAGGAAGAGAAGGAATTGAGAGATAAAAGATAACACACCACAAAAATTACAAAGACCTCACGATCGCAAACATTTAAAATACTTTTCGATCTCTCAAGTTTGCGTTTTTTTTTCTATCATAAGAATTGTTTGTTCTTTTTATTATGACTGTGACTCGTTAGCGTTATTATAATTAGTAATTACATTAAATGGCACATTTTATTTTACACCCACACACATTTTCTAAAAAAATTTTAACGCATTTTTAATGAATTTTTTTAAAAACCATTTAAATCTTAAATACTTCCCTTTGCTATATTTTTACATAAAGCAACAAAACAGCAAATAAAATATGCGCTTAGTATTTATAAAAAAAATAATGAATATAAACACTACCACCTAAAAATTGAATAGAAGGGGATGGGGGAAAATTTGTACGTGTTTTTAGGGAGGGACAGAGTGAGAAGAAAAGAGTGATGAGAAACGAATTAAAACATACTTAACAAAAATATTATTAATATATAATAGCAAAAACAGAATATGAACAAAAAACCACAACAACAACAACAACAACAACATTATATATGTATATTCCTTTTTCTTTTTTAATAAGGCTGGATTTCCAAGACATTATTTACTCGTTGTTATTATTAAAATTTAAAATTAAATTAAATTTAATAATTTACATTTTAAATATTTTTATTATTATACTGTATTAACCAGAGGAAAACAAAAACCGTTTACTATTTTCTCATATCATTACAAATTATTTTATTTTAATCTTAAACTTAGTGTTTCAATATTTCTTGTCATTTTTTGTATTTTACTCTTTTTTTTAAAAAAAACAACCAATTATTTTGCTTTTACTCCAGTTGAAAAATATTTTTAAAAAAAACAAAAAAATTATATATATATTAAACAAATGTACAATTTTTATGCAATTCATTTTGTATTTATTGGATAAATCTTAAAAAATGCAAAAAATAAAAAAAGAAACGAAATTGTAATTGAAAAAACGAGCCGCGAAGCAAAGCACGGTGGACTGTAAGAGGCAAATATGAGAAGGGCAGCAATTGTATTAATCGTGTGGTGATTTTATGATTTTATTACAATCGTAATAACGATACTAATTCCAACAAATGAAAATTCAAACCAAATAAATTAAATAGCAATACTGTCAAGTTTAAAAATATTAATATTCATTGAATTTTATTTAATAATAGTAAAATAAGGGCAAATTAATTTCAATTAAATTTATCTGCCTTTAAAGAATTTAATTATATGCAACAATAATATTTTGATTAAATCAAAAGAAGAATAAAATAATTCACGCTCAACTTGTCTATTGATGCAATTTTAACGTGTTGTGTTCGTTAAAGATTTTAATTTTGTTTTTTTTTTGTAAATTTAAACTGAAATTTATCTAGGCGTTTGCATCTATTGCTGCCAATCCTTTTCAGCAGCCGAAGCCTTGATGAAAAGAGTGAGCGTTTAAGCAAACTTGCTGACACTAAGGAAATGTCACTTTAGTAGAAGCAAGCATATCTTCAAGTCATTTTTTATAAAAAAATAATAATATTTAGACATGCCTAAATATTTTTAGTGTGTAGCTCAACAATTTTTATAGTTCTTGAAATGATATTTTTAATTTTAAAGGAAGTATGAACATAATTAATGTTTATTAGTTTTTAAAATTCAAAAACAAAAACCATTAGATTTAACAAAGTACATGTATACACGTATATACATATATAGTGCGATATATATATATATATATATATATATATATATATATATATATATATATATATATATATATATATATATATATATATATATATATATATATATATATATATATATATATATATATATATATATATATATATATATATATATATATATATATATATATATATATATATATATATATATATATATATATATATATATATATATATATATATATATATATATATATATATATATATATATATATATATATATATATATATATATATATATATATATATATATATATATATATATATATATATATATATATATATATATATATATATATATATATATATATATATATATATATATATATATATATATATATATATATATATATATATATATATATATATATATATATATATATATATATATATATATATATATATATATATATATATATATATATATATATATATATATATATATATATATATATATATATATATATATATATATATATATATATATATATATATATATATATATATATATATATATATATATATATATATATATATATATATATATATATATATATATATATATATATATATATATATATATATATATATATATATATATATATATATATATATATATATATATATATATATATATATATATATATATATATATATATATATATATATATATATATATATATATATATATATATATATATATATATATATATATATATATATATATATATATATATATATATATATATATATATATATATATATATATATATATATATATATATATATATATATATATATATATATATATATATATATACTGAAAATTTATATTATATATTTTTACACAAACACAAAACTGAAATTCCACGCGCTTTTATTTTTAAGCTGTGTTTTGTTTGACAGAACTCTCACGTGTTTTGCTTAATTTTTTATTAGTTTTAAGTTTAGAAATTGACTATTTATTTGTTGTAATACTTTTTTGTATTATTAAAAACAAAGAACTATTTCGAGAACAGAAGAAACGAGAAATATACTTTATTTAATTAATAAAATGAAATAACAAAAAGGCAACATCTTAAAAACAACAACAAAAGAAACGATAAAACGATAACAATAATATACAAATAGAAGGAACACTTTACAATGATTTTAAAAATCTTTATTAAATACTTAGCCTAGATTTAGGAATACTTAGATATTAGTAAGAAAAAAAGCCTAATAATAATTATTATTATAATAATGTTTAATAATAATAGATAAGGGAAGAAGAGAGAAAGAAGTATAATGTATAACGATGATTCGGTCTTTTAACCCGAAATTATTAGTTTAAAAATGTATGACGTGTAATAAATACATTAAGTGCGTTTGTTATTTCCTTATTGCGAATCCTTTGCTGCCAAAAAAAATTAGCTATAAAAACAAAATTCTTAATAATTTCCTTGTTCGGCTCAAATCTGAAAAAATTGCGAAGAAAGAAAAATCTTAGAAATCTAGAAATTTTGTTGGTTTCCATGACTTTCCTTGCTTTTATAAATTTTCTTTTAAAATTGCTAAAATATCTATTAATTAATTCCTTACCGAGAAACTCAGGCGGTGCACCCTGAATAAAATTCCATATATTTTATTTTGTTACTTTTATTACTGTTTTATTAAAATACTCAATCCAGTGTTGTTTACGTTTGTTTTAGAATTCAATGTTTTATTAGGAAAATAAATATATTTGTGGTGCACCGCTATCAATTTAAAAAAAAAAATATCAAATCTCAACGATCTTCACAAAAAAGCAAGGAATCGAATTAAAAAAGAGCAAGATGACTTCTCCTTCATTTCCTGTTTTTAAAGAAAATACAAATTTTGCCGTTGATTCTAAGACGATTTTCGAAACATTTCTTGTTAGTGTTGAAACAAATGTGTTATTTTAAATTAATTATTAAATAATTTGTGATTTGCTTTTTTTCCTCATATTTTATAAAATTAGCCTTATAAATTTTTGTTTTCTAAGCGCTTACTACTATACTCCCCTACAAATAATTTAAAATATAAACATACTCCTCCTATTGAGTATATTTCTGTTTAAGTTCAACGCAATTCAATTTGAAATAATAATCTTAAAACATACAAATTTTGTCATAAAAACTGCGTGCTAGTGAAAACTTTTCGTAAGAAACAAACAAACAAATAATAAATCAATTGTACCATGATCATAAAAGGTAAATGAAATGTTGCCAAAAAAGTTTGTGTTAATTGCAGGAAAAGTCTAAAAAGGAATATTTTTTAAATCAAAATTGAATTTTTGTATAGAGTTTTGAGATGAAGCTTATTAATAAATCTATTATAATAATAAAAAAATATTAATATCATTTTATATATTTATATATATATATACATATATGTTAAGACGATATATTAATTTAACTACAGGGAACATTTTGATCACGCGACCATCATCAAAGTAAAGTTTTGAGCATTGATCCTTTGCCAACGTTGCGTATTTTGTATTAGTTTTTTATTTCTGCATTTGCGCTCTAGTATTAATTAAAATACAATAAAACTAATTTGAAATATACAATCAATAATAACTCAATAGACACACAAAAGCAATACAAATGGAATTGGTGAAAAACGTTGGAGGAACGAAGTGTAAATGAGAACGAGCGAAAGAAAAAAATTTGAATTTCATTTAATTGTGTGTGTTAAAATCGCTTCAGGTTTTTTCTCTTCAACTTTAGTCATTTTTCAAACTTCTATAATTCGTAAATACAACATTTTCAGTGTTTTTTGTTTGTGTATTTTACAGCGAATAGACTAGCGACGAACCTAGTGACGAACTTAGTGACGATGATTTAAGCAACGAATAAGAGAATTAAATATATTGAGTATTGGATTTTATTAATGTCGCATTCGTTATCGTCCATTTGCCTTTGTGAAAATATATAATGTTAATTTTAAAAGTCGATTAATATCCTCAAACAATGTATTAAGAATTATTTAAAAAGGAAACCAATGTTCTCTTTATCTAAGGCTATTTACTACGACTTTTACTAATAAAAGGTGAAAATTCGTTTGACATGTTTTGTCTTTTGTTTTGTAATTAAAAATTCAAAGAAAACACTACAAAATTAATCTGATAAATCAATAAGAAGAGAAAATACTATTCAAACTCAATCTTCCGCAAATATCAAATGGTTTATTTTAAAAACAATATGTTAAAAAGTGTTTAAAAACAAATTTGCAAATAATATGTAATTGAGTGATGAAAATTTATACATATTGTAAAAAACTACTATAACAGCGTGCTCAATTGTTTGTTGTTGTCTGTATAATGAAGAATAAAAATGGTTCAGTTTTTTTAACAAAACAGCAAGGCATTGATAAATATATATGCATGTAGTATATCCTCACGTACACATACACAGGCTCATACATTGATAATTGTATCTACTACTATTATATGCAAAACGTACATTTAATATATAACCAGAATTATATTTCTGTTTCAAAATACAATGGTTAGAGCTCTTTAGGACAGTGAGAGGGAGAGAGAGAGCACACAGAGCATACACATAACAGAAATGAGATGAATTCAAATGAAACTTACAACAAAAACAACAAATGCTTTACCTGTGGTGAATAAGTTCCTCAAATGTTTTTTGTGTAATTATTAAATTTTAAAAATTTAATATTAATAATCCTGTTACAAATATCTGTTTCCGTTTTCTTCTTTTTTATCCTTAAAATTTACCAAATTACTCTTAATCTTGCTATTATTATTCTTATTATTATCATTACACTTATATTAAACTACTCTTCAATATTTCATTATTATTGAAATTATTATTATTTAATATTAATAATATACGAGAAAATGTTTTTTCATTTACGTTCATGTATTTTTATTATTTTGAATATTTTTTTTGTTTGGTTTTTTATATCAAAATTTTTGGAATTGTGTTAATTTTGTGTGTATTTTAAAACACTTCTTTATTTTTTTTACTCAAGCCTTTTAGCCTTCCTAAAATATTGTTAAGATTATTAGTGTGTTGTGAGCAATTTTTGGTTTGTCAAATTGATTTCTTGCTTATGAAAGATTGCCATTGAAGCTGCTTTAATTGATTTCCATTTTGTCAAATTAGTTTATAATTTCCACATTTCTTCAATTGATCTAATTGAATAAATGAAAGCAAAATATTGTTGCTGATATTTTTATTTTATTTATATTCATATTTTTAAGTTTTTGTTGCTTTAATAAACTCTACAAAAAACTATATATTGCTGAATTCTGTATTGGTTTCAAATCTACTTTTATTTCTGTTCTTCGTGTACTCTTTGGTTGCAAGGTGATTTTCTTTTTGTTTTGAAGAAATATTCCTTTGCAGATTTTTCGGGGTCGCGGATTTGTTTTGGTTCGATAAATAATTTTAGCAAGGAATGTTTAATAACGAATTTCTTTCAATTTGAGCAATATCAGAATAAAATATCCTAAATTAAATTGGTCACATCAAATTGTCGTGCCAGCTCGTCCCAAACGATGAGAATAATTTTACTATGCAAAGCGTCGCCCAAACCGGCGGATGGTTGTCGGTGGTGCTTCCATTCAACTTGGTTTCAAATCAAGATGTAGTTTTGGGAAAGCAAAGATTCGAAAGCAAACAAAATAATTGCTATGGCAACTCTAGAAACTTTGAAAAGGGATTTATTTAGTAATAATAAAGCCATTTTAATTTTGAGAGACAAAATAGATATTTCCTTTCCATTTCTACTTCACATTCTCGTCATCCGAATAATTATTTTCTTTCTCCATTCACGAAAAATTCGAATTGTTAATTCGTTTAGCAGGAATTGTTTAAAAAAACAAAAGAAAACAAACTGAAATCCAAACAACAAGAACAACAGCAAGCAACAATAAAAGCTAAAAAAAATAAGAAGAAAAACAAAAAGAGCGATTAAAAACTTTTATTTTTTTTTTGGACGTTTGGTTGATTTAATGAATGATGCGATGCGTAAGAAATTCAAATAAAGCAATTCGAATGATGATTGTCAACAACAAACAACCACAACAACATAAAACCAAAACTAAAAGAAATGCGAAGAAAATATATCTAGAATTAATAAAAAATTGCCATTTTTCAAATTTTTTGTGGAAATAGTAAGAGAAACCAAAATTGAAAGGCATTTGTAAATTGGTAACGGTTTAAAGCGCAGAGAACTAAAATAAAAAGCCAAATAGCCTAAAACGATAATAGCATTCAAACCTAAATTTTAAAAAAACCTAATACAATATTCTATAAAAGTAATACGATGTGGCAACATGATCAAGCAAGACATAAATTGTAAAATTCGAGATCGTCAAAATCAAGGCAAACGCAAGTGAAAATCGGGTCACACTAAATAATTAATAATACGATATTTTATTGAATGTAAAAGCTATTACAAATTTAATACCTATTTCCATCACATATAAAATAATAACACCACAAATTTTAAAAAACACGTAACCAAAG
Organism: Physocephala rufipes; assembly: GCA_963966595.1. Classification (NCBI taxonomy): domain Eukaryota; kingdom Metazoa; phylum Arthropoda; class Insecta; order Diptera; family Conopidae; genus Physocephala; species Physocephala rufipes. The sequence continues at coordinate 29,240,317 of OZ016504.1, read as the reverse complement.
CAAAAAAAAAATTACATTGCAATCCTTAGATCTAAAACATTCTAACGAGAACCAACTGAATTAGCGAGTAGTGGTGCAAGTAACGAGCGTTAAGCAAATATATGAAAAACCTTCTCTTCCTAGATTCTCTCAGTGTATCAATACATAAAAAGCAAAATTAACACAAAGCCACACACACACCAGCATAACTAACACACACATTATTAAGAAATTTAAGTTTCCAGGATCAAAAGAAAATAAAAATAACTGTGCGGTTATTCAAAACTAATTATACATTAACAAACAAATAAATCATATATATACATATATAGAAATATATATATATATATATATATATATATATATATATATATATATATATATATATATATATATAGATATTTATATATATATATATATATATATATATATATATATATATATATATATATATATATATATATATATATATATATATATATATATATATATATATATATATATATATATATATATATATATATATATATATATATATATATATATATATATATATATATATATATATATATATATATATATATATATATATATATATATATATATATATATATATATATATATATATATATATATATATATATATATATATATATATATATATATATATATATATATATATATATATATATATATATATATATATATATATATATATATATATATATATATATATATATATATATATATATATATATATATATATATATATATATATATATATATATATATATATATATATATATATATATATATATATATATATATATATATATATATATATATATATATATATATATATATATATATATATATATATATATATATATATATATATATATATATATATATATATATATATATATATATATATATATATATATATATATATATATATATATATATATATATATATATATATATATATATATATATATATATATATATATATATATATATATATATATATATACATATACGTACGTATACATTTATAAGTGTCCTATGTAAAAGGTGATGATCATTATGAAGTTGCATGCATTACCAATTCTCGGTTGTAAAAAAACAAATTAGAAAAAACAAAATACATATAAAATAATGATAATGATGATGATTGTAAAGAAAATGGTTTAAATTTTAAAGGTTTTCTTAGATTATGCAAAATAATGGATAAGTGTTTTTTGTTTGTGTAAAAGATAGTACCTATCGAATATGTGAGTAATATAAGATATTAAAAAAAGATAATGGAGAAACGAAGGAGTAACGAAGTAGGAGAAGGAAAAGGAGCAAATTCAAGAACCATGAAATTGAAATTTTTAGAAAAGTGAATGTTTAATATTGAAAAAAACCAGAAGATTGTATTTGTGTAATTTAAATCTATTATGCATAAAGTCCAGTGTGTGTACACGCGTCAGGTGTGCACACGCATACAACTAAATTCACAAACAAAGGAACATAACAAACTACCGTTAATACCAAATTGTTAAATTGCCAATTGGTAATTTCGTCTCAGACCGATCACTTTATGAGATGTTTGTTCATCCATGAAAGAAACAAAGGATGGCTTCTAGGGTGTGATTTGGTAGACACAACTAATTAGAAATTGCATTAGAAATGATTACATTTTATATTGTATGTAAACAAATATTTACATCACACGAACATATTCGGTGTAAAAGAATGACACATACGCACATTTTCAATCATACTCTTACGCAAACGCATATATACACACACACGCAAACACATAATTTATACATGTCTTTATATTTATATATTTAAGATTTGACCAATATAGTTCCATTTGATGATGTATTCAAAGATTTAGTAAATTAAGTAACTAAAAATAATAATAAACCAGGTTAATATATTTACTAGAAGAGTTATATAAATCAACACACAGTCACAGCCAAGTGAGTAATATACATGCATACATGCATAAACGCATACATATATAAAGAATATAAAACAAAAGCAATATTTGGTGTAAAATGCAAGAGCTTGCACACAGACGAAACATGAATATATATACATATATATATATATATATATATATATATATATATATATATATATATATATATATATATATATATATATATATATATATATATATATATATATATATATATATATATATATATATATATATATATATATATATATATATATATATATATATATATATATATATATATATATATATATATATATATATATATATATATATATATATATATATATATATATATATATATATATATATATATATATATATATATATATATATATATATATATATATATATATATATATATATATATATATATATATATATATATATATATATATATATATATATATATATATATATATATATATATATATATATATATATATATATATATATATATATATATATATATATATATATATATATATATATATATATATATATATATATATATATATATATATATATATATATATATATATATATATATATATATATACAATATTTTTTGGATACATGAGTATTGTACATGTGCTCCCACTTATACACATATATACACATACTATACACATACTATATACACATACTTCCACGTATACAGTTAGGCATATATACAGTTAGATACACACATACAACAATTATATACATACTCTGTCTCATATACACATACATACATATGCACTCACACACGTAAACACATACACATTTGACACACACTCACACACAGCATTCCAAGTTATTCTAAAAACTCGTGTTCGAAACCACGACTATTCTACGTACATTTAATACAAATCAAAACTATTTCATATTTTCCCTCCTACTTCATTTTCGGGAGCCTAAAAATTTAAACTGATAAATTAGTTTAAAATATTTTTTATACGAAAAATATGAGAAGCTTGAAATTGAATTTGTGTGTGATTTTTTCAAACGAAGTGATTCTTAACAAATCTTGACGTCGATGTATCGACGGTTATGAACAATAATGTTAAAGATATATTGATCGATAAAATGGACGATACTAAAATTTAATAAAATACACGACTTGTTTTAATTTAGAAAAAAAATTATAGCAATAATGCGAACAAAAATTAATTTTCAAATCGAACTAAACAAATCATATCCTTTGTAGTTATTTCTTATTTTATTTCTGAAAAATCAGTTTATTATTATTCATTACTAACAAATGTTGTGACACACACACAAAAAGGAAACAAACGAAGAAACAATCTAAAGAAAGCAACTTGTAAAATTGAGTTTGTATAAAATAATTATTTAAATAAAGAACCATGTATTGTAATCAATATAATATTAAATCTGCCAGCAATTATTTATCACATTTATAAAATTTATTAAATTCACAAAAAGAGAAAAAAATTGGTATTGACGAAGAACTTGTTCATTTAGTGTTTTTTATATTGTTTCAAAATGAATAAAAGGAAACAAGAGAAATTTGAAAATTGAGCAAAGAAAATTAGTGTGAATTAGTAGCAATTAAAGAACCTTTATCCTCATAAATAATCAAATAAAAAAAATATAACCGGCAAAAATGAAAAAATAATGTTAAAAAAATATCACACACTAAATGTTTTTACCTCAAAAAATAATAAAATAATAATAATAATAATAATAATAACGAAACTTAATTGGCAAACAAAGAGCTTTAAAATATAACTTTTTGTTCTTGTTTTTTTTAACGTAATGGACTTTTTAAGAGCAGAAGTTTCAGCTAAGTCAAATAACGCACGTTGGAGTATTAAATGAATAAGATTTAGCAGAGGTAAATTGCAAGTAAAGAAAAAAAGTAAAATTATACGACAATGTCGTTGAATCTGCAATCTAGCTTTAGCTTTATCTAAAATTTGCTGCAAATTCAAACGGAAATCAAATTAAAGAAATCAATTAGAAAGAAATGGATTGCTTGCGGAAACTAAATAGAAATGAAACTAAATAGAAGATAAGCTGAGAAGAGAATATAAAATTGGTCTGGAATCAATAAATAAATAAATAAATGAATGATGAAGTAAATTAATTAATTAATTAATTAATTAATTAATAAATGAATAAATAAATAAATTAATTAATTAATTAATTAATTAATTAATTAGTTAATAAATGAATAAATAAATAAATGATTAAGAAAATAAATAAATTAATTAATTCATTAATTAATTAATAAATGAATAAATAAATAAATAAATAAATGATTAAGTAAATAAAGAAATAAATAAATAAATTATTTAATTAATTAATAAATGAATAAATAAATAAATGAATAAATAAATAAGTAAATTAATTAATTAATAAATAAAGGAATAAATAAATAAATACATAAATGAATAAATAAAGAAATAAATAAATTAATTAATTAATTAATAAATAAGTAAATAAATAAATAAATGAATAAATTAATAAATTAATTAATAAATAAATAAATTAATAAATAAAGGAATAAATAAATCAATACATAAATTAATGAATGAATGAATGAATTAATTAATTAATTAATTAATTAATGAATAAATAAATAAATGAATAATTAAATAAATGAATAAATAAATATATAAATATATATAACAAAATAAATATGAACTGTATAATTAATTTTAGAATTAACCAAAAACTTAATGGTTAAGTAAAAAGAAATGAAAACACATGAAATATAAGTGCGTTCGATTTGCATGTTTTTAATAATCAATGTTTGAAACATTATCAATAAAATTTTTAAAAAAACAACTGAAAAATAAAAGTTATTTACAATATTTTAACAGATAATTGCTTTGCGAATCGAATTCTACACTTTCAAGAAGTCATACCAATATAAAACAACAACAACAACAACCACATTTAATACGAAATCCTTTCTTCTAAGATTTCCTTTGTATCTTAATAAAACAAAAGAAATGGGAAAAACGAGCAATAACAAATTTTAGGCCCCCAAAAATGAAAGAAAATTAAAAGGAATTTAATTTTAAGAAACGCTGCCTCACGGAAGACAAAACTTTTTAAACAAAAACAAAACAAAATTAATGGAAACAAATTAATTAATAATTAATGAAATTATTTAAATAATATTAAACTGTGTCTGTGTAAATATCGTATATTGAGAAATACATTTAAGCATAGAATGATTATAAAAATCCAAACAAAAACCAAAAACCTAACAGAAAGCAAACAAACAAACAAACAATATTTAATTAATTAAACTTGAGCCTTTTTTGGCATATATTTAATTTTAATAATAATCACTTCAAAAAAGCAACAACAACAAAAACAAATAACTTTATAATTATGTAAGAGAACTAAAACTCATTTATGAACAAATATGTATTTAAATATAAACACCAATAATTTTTTCTTAAAAACTATTTACAAAATATTGTATTGTATTGCGAAGAAGAATAAGCAAGCAAGCGAGCGAGCGAAAAACCAAGTGAGCGAACTAGCGAGCGCAAAACCAAGCAAGCGAACGAGCGAGGTAGCCTAATGAATTACACATTATCTAAATTTTCGCTGACTGTACATCCCTAGGCTTTTTACACCATTTAACAAAAAATAAATCATAAAAAATTTTAATACAACAACCAACCAGCAATTAACCAACAACAATTATAATTGCTACAAAATCCAAATACAATTAAAATTCAATTTTGGGATGATTGACTAACTCTGATCCACTCGAATGTAATCCAAATAAATTAATCATCTACAGGAGAAGAAGAAGAAGTAGAATTAGGAAGAAAACACTTTGATATTGTTGAAAAATTCTATAGCTATGACATGAATTAAGCAACATACCATGTCATATTGAAAAGCATTATCAGTGCTATCTCACTCTCTGTGTCCGCCCTCTTTTAAATATTCGTCGAGTCCATTACGAACTCGTTAGTCTGTCATCGTCCGTTCGATAGCAATTCATAAGATATCAACGATATCTTTATATTCTTTCAATAATCCCGCCTGTGATAGAAGCTCTGGAGATTTCTTATGCTATTTATTCTTTTGGTTTTTGTAATTTACTTCACATTGAAAGAGTCAGTCGTCTTGCAGGACGAAAAACGAATCGTTAATGTAATAATTAATTTAAATAAAATCATTAATTTCGATAGAGTATTATGTTCTGAAATGTTAAAATTGTTTAATTTGAAAATGCTGGCAATTTATGGGTGGATCGAAATTGAATGTAAAGGAAAGAATGAATGAATGAGTTTCTTCGCATCATATTCGTTCTCATTTTACACAAGTTTTTGTGGTAATAAATTTAATACAGGTTTTAGCAAAAGTTAATTTTGAACTGATTTTTGAAAATGATAAGGAAAGAAACAAATCGATAAAGCTGACCTAATTACAATCTGTGCCTGTCTCACGTTTGTCAAATGACAAGAGGGTCTTCATCATCGGTTGATCCCTCATATCCCTCTTATGGTTGTATGTGTGTTTTCTACATTCAAATGACAAAGACACTAAATATATCATTTCTTCTCTTGTAGTCAATTTTTTTTTCACTTGAAAAATTAAAATTTTAATAAAAGTTTTAACAAATTTAAAAAATCAACAGATACTTAGTTATCGAATCGGATCACTATGATGATCAATAATTGGCTGATAATTAATTGCATATTTTAAAAGAGAAAAATTTGATAAATCATTTTGCTCATTATCATTAATCTACTTACTGTCTTAATATTTATAATCAAATTATACAAATGATAAATATTTTTATTCAAATCTATTAAAACGTAATATTGTATATCCTAAATCATGTCACACTTTTTATTATCTATTTTTAGTAATATTAATAAACAAATTTTAAATGGAGGCTCGAAAAATACAAAAACAAAATTTAGTTCAATTTCAAACATAAAAAAAATGTAAAAGAAAACGCCCGACTTTGTTGAAAAACTTTTAGTGGAAGGCATTAAAATATTTAAATAATTTTACTTCAATTAAGATTTTGAATTTGATTTTATGTTGCAATCATCACCACCAACACCAGCAACAACAACAACTATTACAATCGTGGTAGAATTAATTAAAGCAAAATCGCTTAGTATATTTTGTATCCAGTACAGTATCCAGTTTTATTATAATTTCTTTTTATTTAATTTTTTTTTAAATTAAATGGAAATATATTTCAAAATTATACCATAATCAAATTTGTTTTTTTTTGACACAAAAGATATGTAATAACAAAGCAATGTGGATGCTGTGAAACATAAGCCCTCGCAGCCTCATTCTCACCCAAATTCAATTCAGTTATCAATTATTATTCTCTGAATTAATCCTGTCTTTTTTGTTAATCATTGAAATAATTGAGAACTTAAACAAAATTAAACAATTACAAAAATTTACAATATTTTATTGAATATTGTCTGACTTTGCCAAAAGAACCAAATTGTCTGGTATGTTTTTGTATTTCAAAACAAAATGACTAGAAAGAAATAATTTTTTATAGTGTACCGTGAAAATGTGAGGACGGATAGCAGAGTACATCGTATTTCAATTATGAGATTTTTTATCATAGTAAAGAACTTTATGAAACTTATAAACGAAAATTTTAACGAATTTTCAGTGCTTTAATTATTAAACTCAGTTTCTTATATTATTAAATAATTATACATTATTTTTGTTATTACTCTTAAATTTCTTTAATTATTAAAATTCAATAAATATTAAATATATTGTTTTGTTTTATTACTAATTTTTTTACATTAATATTGGCTGTGGGGAAAATAGATAACGAAATATTCTTTTAATCATTACATGGCGTTTAACAATGGCTTATTAAATCCGGCTATTGCGGGAGTGGTGACAATTCTTTGTGACATTAGCCACAAATCTGATCCGATCGATATTTACTTTACTTGTCAATTCTTCAGTTACGAAATCTTTAAAGGTTTCGTAAAAGAGCTGGGTGACGTGATGGATTGGCTTACAAATTAAACCTCTTCTCATTCTTCATAGTGGCAACGTGTGGGCTAAGGTTGATTTCAATTCAATCTTAATTCACCTCTGAGATCACTTTTAGCTCAAATTTATTTACGCTCTTCAATTCAATAATCGACACAGAGGTAAATAAAAGAAAATTGATTACATTCTGTAACCCATTTCGACCTGTTAACTCTGAAGCCGTTAAAATTTTTTATCGTCAACGCCTTTTAGAGAAACGCAACTAAATCGATCAGTTTTTATTTGGTAAATTTGGTTTTTCATTAATCCTTTATATAAACCCACTTTTTCATTTGAATCCTTTTAATCCCGTCGCATCCGTCTCAGACATGTCCATACACGAACACTGCTGCGACTTAACAGCTAAAGACAGTCGATTTTATGGTTTCATTTAGGATTATTTGCCAGAAATTAATTAGAAAAAGTTCAATGAAGTGTTGAAGGGCGAACGAAAAAAAAGAATAATCTGAATGCAAAATACATTTCTTAGTACAGTAATGAGAAACCGTGTGGACGGTATGTATGATGTATGGTATGATACCAATCAAATAAAACGTATTTGAAAAAGAAACGCATGCATTAAAAATTAATTGTAACTAATAGTATTTATAGAATTGGTGGTAGGGTTGATAAAAAGCACATTCTTGCATACTTTAACGAAGAATTAGATGTAGAAAAAGCAATTAAATATTAATTCCATCCATTGATAAAAATCTAAAATCGTGTATCCTAAACTGTTGAGAAAACCAAAGCAAAGAGATATTAAAACGAAATAAGAACATTTACATAACTACAATACATAATTACGATATATACATTATATAAATACATTACATTACATTTAAAGAAAAGACGGAGAAATCTATAAAGTAAACTTTCGTTCAAGGCGACAAATTCAATTTCGAAAAGCTCTTTCCTGATCGTTTTTTTCTTTTGTATAATATTTCAATTCAAACGATCAAGATTTAGGAGGGTGTGGCATAATCGTGAGGTGTGTAATTTATTTAATTTTTATTTTCAATAAATTCGTTTCAATATCTTTATGTCAATTTAGTAAGATTGTTTACTTCTCTTTGATAAAACCAATCGATTTTATTGGTTCTCTTTCATCATAAATTGGCAACCGTTTACTGATTCCTTTTCAAAAATTATCAGTTTTGAAATTATTTGAAATGACTTGCCAGTAATGGACTAAAATTATTTATCATAAAAACGTGATTAAAAAGGTGACGGTGGAAGTAAAAAAAAGAAATTAATACCATTATGTTAATCAAAAACATAAAATATTACATTATTGCTAATTTATTCAATCCAAATTATTAATCATAAAGTTTCGAACAAAAAGAAAAAACAAAAAAAAATGCATGCAATGTTTTTTCTATATAATTGTATAAGAATTAGAATTAAGAACCAAACGCCCCAAACTAATTTTTTGTGCTTTTGCACGGGAGAAGTAAAACAATCCATTTTGGTCACAAAACATACAAAATAAATATATTTACAACTAAGAAAAAATTTAAATGATATTGAAGAACTTCTGGATTTTCACACAATATAGTTTTTGTGTCTCTCTCTTAAAGCTAGAACTATTCTTTGACTTTGTTTTCTGTTTTGCATTTCAGTATTTCTGAAAAAAAACTTAGAAATCTTTCACAATTTCTGAGTGCTCACGACACAAGTCTTCCCAAAGTATTTTTTGTTTTTTTTTAATAAAACTTCTCATTAATTACAGTCTTGAATGCAATTTTGAAAAAGCGATGCTGTGACATGGTGGCAACACCGCCAGCAAAACAATCGAGTACATAAAACGTGCGGAAAATCTTAAAAATTTCAGCCTCCCGAATTTCATTCTTGCTTTAAATTCTACCAAATTCTCGCTTCAATTCAAATCACAAAAGCCTTGGGGGAGTGGCTAGAAGTGGGTTTAAGGGATTGGTAATTACTTATGATTACTTTACGATTCCTGTGGGAGAAAAGATCGTTGATATTGTGGCGATTAATAAACGATTGTTCAATTACTTTCAGTGAAAATTGTTCAACAATAAATTCATTCGAATATAGAAAAACTAAATTAAATTTGTATTCAATATACGTTTCATAATGGTTTTATATATGTTAAAATATTATTGTTAAATTGTACAATTTATTTTAGAGGTTGCTTTTGAATTGTTTACGAAGATTTTATTTACAATATATAATATAAAATATATATATGTTTATATATATACAACACATCGAGGCAAGTCCATTTTTAAAACAGATTTCAACAGAGATAACTTTGAATATTTGTAAATGTTTTAAAAATTATTAAGAAATCCTCCTCCATCCTCTGCTCCCCTCCCATAAAAAAAACAAGAAAGAACAAAACATTCATGTTTGTACAAGTTGTTAATTAAAAATTAATGTGACTAACTAATAAATTGATTAGGAAGCTTGAACACATTCTTATATGTTTATACACAAGCATAAATTGTTATACATACATAGACTATGCATATTCTCTTCAACTTTACGCATGTATATGTACATTATATGTATATTCATATACGTACAGAAATATATCTTATATAAATAGATATACTCCCAATAAATATTTAATTGTTCGATTTGAAATCATTGTATTACGGACAGTTTTAAGAAATCAAACGAAATCAATGAATTATCGAATGAAATTAATTAAAATGAAGTCGGACAATATTTTGAAAATATAATTGAATTTAAATATAAATATTATGAAATTGTAAATAATATAAAAGCATCGTAATAATGTGTTGTCATAAAATAATAAGATAAGAATGTAATATTGATAGCAAGAAAGTAGGTGGGTGAGGTGAAAAATCTCTCAAGATAAAATCTTCACCGATTTGTGAACTGTCAGAACTCTCTCGATTTTATTTCCCGTCAAGCCGAATACCAACACTACGGAAAACCTTGTGTGTATTCCAAAGCTTTCTGTATTGCCGAGACAATTCTGTTTTAATAAAAGTCGTGACCAAATTAAAGTCGCTATTTATTAAGGTTTTGTGCACAAACGAATCTTTACATTGCCGAAAGAAGTTTTCTAGCGGGAGTTTTAATCATAAAGATCCCATAAGGATCTTACCTGATCCAGAACAGAAATACGTGGCATGAAAAAGGCTTAATGAATTAACGAGAGGGTTCCGTTAGTTAAGAGTTTAAATCGCTGGAAGTGACGACGATCACCTGTAATGAGCATGATGAGTTTATCTGTTTGAGATTTGGAGCTTTGGTTTGGGTCACTTTGCCATATTTTCTGCCCAAAACATCACTAAAAAAAACTAATGCGAAAATTGCAAAATAAAAACGTTTCATTTCACAACAATCAGTGGCGTATATAGTGGGATGCTCTGTGAGCATGATCGTGTCTAGAGCAAAAGAAAAATATTGCGGAAATTATAAGAAAATGTTTTATATGGAAATTTTTCCATTTCTTGGTTTTTAAAACCTTTTTTTTATATTTCAATTCATTTTTAGCGAATTCAACCGTTTTATATCATTCATTATACCAAACACCAACCTTTTCTCAACTGACGATACTTTAGTAGTCTTTGAAACAATTTGAACCCGTGCCTGATAAACTAAAGTTGTTTACGCCATTATAATGAATTTATTTTTCTCAAATCGCTTCCAATAATTTTTTGCATTGGCAGTTTACAAAATAAACCATTAATTTTCTTATATTTCGAAAATTTTTAACGATTTTCGGAATGATCGATTCAAGATGATTCAGAGTCTGTAGGCGGAAATGACTTAAATATGTTTTCTTTATCGTAATACATCCCTCCATCCACTACAAAATCTAACAAAATTTATTAAATAAGAGGAATATTAGGAATTAGATTGAAAAAGAAAACAAACTAAAAATATTTACATAAAAAATTTAAAGAAAAAACGAAATTAATGGAATTTATACCTTTAAAAAATGTTGTGTGTGCGACATTTATTTGATAGAATATTATTGGGATAAAAAATATACATATGCTTAAATATATTACTAAATCACTGAAGCCGAAATTAATCACATTAAATCAAAAGTTAATTTTGATTAAAAAAATTCTATTTTACTTAAAAAAAATTTAAGAAAGAAAATATTTTTCGAAAAATTTCATTTATTTTTTGAAAAAAAACGGAAATGCACTGAAAAGAAAGAATACCAAATTATACCTACTTATTAAAAGAAATCCTCAAACAATGAATAAATGCATATTCTAAACAAAAGCACGTTAAATTAGTTGAATTAGTACAATAGAATAAAAAAATGGACTGGGAAAAATCTAATCCCCGACGACGTCCTATTCCATTTACACGGCCTCTTTACGCCTCTTTCTATAAACAACGCCTCACTTCTCCCGATATCGAATTCTTTTCTTGATTTTAAAAAAATTAAGAAATTTCCAAATGTAATTTCTAGGCGTAATTGAAAGAATGATTGAGAGAATAAAAAACGATTAATTTGGAATTATTAACAAATTGAAATGATTTAAGCAATTTGAACTTTCAAAAAAAAAACCAAAATTACATATAACTATCTCTTTCTAATGCATAGCAATAACATATTAATATATATCGTTCACATCATCGACACTGAAAGAGAAAGAGTCAAAAAGAATGAAAGCCAAAATTTGATCTCAAACCATTCTCAATTAATTGAATTCATACGGATTTATTTGTAAAGTAAAATTTATTTAAAATTGTGAGTAAATACCAAAATATACATAATTATAATATACAAGATAAAATTGAAAAACAACAACAACAATATTGTTAAAATAATCAGGTATAATGTAATCAATCAAAATTTTTAAAACTATATTAAATTGAAACGAAATAATCTTAAGTGCTTCAATTTAATTGCATAAAACTATTGTTACAATTTTTATTTATTTAATAATTATTTTATATATATTTGAATTTTTCCCGCGGGCGTAAAGGCGGCTGATTTTTTACTTTATGCCATTGTCAATTAATTCAATACATATTGCCCCCTGTTGGATAATATGGCTTATGAATGACCTTTCTTCAATATTATAATACTATGATAATACATAATACTTTTATTAATATAAATTGAAACTAGGATAAAAATTTTTCACATTTTCAATTTGATTTATTCCATGTGTTTCGATATCGTTTGATTTAATCGATCGCATTTGAATTTATTTAGTTGATTTCTACTCGCATCGTATACTAATTAATATACTAATTAATTTCATTCTAATTGTTCATTGCATTTATTTGATCCATAAGATTTATTCTATATTAATTGGTTTGTTTGATTTAATTTATCAGACAGCATATATCGCATTCATTTCCATTCGTTTATTCCATTCATTTATTTCATTCATTTGTTCTTCATTTATTCTATTCATTTATTCATATTCATTCGATTCATTTTATATTTTTATATAACATTTCATTCATTTATTCAATTCATTTATTCCGTTCGTTCATTCTATTCATTCAAACCATTCATTTACCTAATACCGCTCATTCCATTCTATTCGATTCAAATGATTCATTCACATCATTCGGATAACTCGCTGACAAGTCGTTATTAATTCGTTTGATCTGACAAATTTATTTTTATAGTTATTTCGATCATTATTTATTTTATCACCATTACATATTATTTATAATTTTATTTATTAATTAAATTAGAATTTATCTCTAAATTTGTAAAGTATTTTTTTTACATCAAGAAATAAAACCCATTTCAATGCATGAAACAAACCAGACCAGAATTTTTTACAGTAAATTCTATTTGTGCAATTAATACGATATAATTGCTCTTGACAATAAGCTTTGGCCATTTAAAAAAATTATATTAAACCTTTTCTTTTGTAGCCTTAATATATAGAATATATATATAGAAAAAGCTTATAAATCCCCGAAAACTGATCAACTTTATTTTTATTAAAACTATTGTAATAATAATAAGAAGAAGAATTATATTAAAAAAACAGTTCAGACAAAAAAGGAACTTTGCAATATTGTAAACAGAACGGAAGCAACACAACGGTTTATCTAACAATGAAATGAAACTTTTAACTAAACAACTAAAAAATTATTAAAAGTAAAAAAATTTTCAAATGTAAACGCAATTGAAAAAATTAAATAATAAGAATATTTATGATAAATACTATATATATTTTTTGTAATTGTGCTAAAGATTGCTAAGAAGTCAATCAATACAACCAACTAAATAATCGAAACAACAAGCCAACTACAACAAACAACAACTAAAATCAGCAAACAACACACCAGAATACTACATCCTAAATAAGCAACAACAACAACAACAATTAAAGAAATGAAAGTAATTAAGTTGGGCGCATTTTTAATATTTAACATATCAAAAATCATTATACATTAATTCATATAAAAACTATATATATATATATATATATATATATATATATATATATATATATATATATATATATATATATATATATATATATATATATATATATATATATATATATATATATATATATATATATATATATATATATATATATATATATATATATATATATATATATATATATATATATATATATATATATATATATATATATATATATATATATATATATATATATATATATATATATATATATATATATATATATATATATATATATATATATATATATATATATATATATATATATATATATATATATATATATATATATATATATATATATATATATATATATATATATATATATATATATATATATATATATATATATATATATATATATATATATATATATATATATATATATATATATATATATATATATATATATATATATATATATATATATATATATATATATATATATATATATATATATATATATATATATATATATATATATATATATATATATATATATATATATATATATATATATATATATATATATATATATATATATATATATATATATATATATATATATATATATATATATATATATATATATATATATATATATATATATATATATATATATATATATATATATATATATATATATATATATATATATATATATATATATATATATATATATATATATATATATATATATATATATATATATATATATATATATATATATATATATATATATATATATATATATATATATATATATATATATATATATATATATATATATATATATATATATATATATATATATATATATATATATATATATATTTGCAAGATTAGGCTAATTTTTAGTGATTTTTCTAAAAAAATGCGTGGTCATTAAATAAAAAGATTGAGAATTAAAAAGGTTCTAAAAAATAAAACGTAAAAATTGAAAAATTTAAATTAAATCTAAGACACAAAAAACCAAATATTCTTGTGAGAAATAATTAGGTGCATAAAATTATACTATTCTTTAATTAATTAAAGTTTTTAAACGAAAATCCCTGATAAATGGATAATGCTTGAAATTTTTCAAACCGAAGTTTACAAAAAGAAAAAACCAAATTAAAAGAAATTTACAAAAAAAATATATATATACTAGAAGTTATACAAAAATTAATAAAAAACAAATTTAAAAAAATAAACAATAATAAATAAAAAGAAATATTTAGAGAAGTTTATGTATACAATTTGGAATTTAAAAAATAAATCAAATCATTAAATAGTGTGTGCAATTTTGAAAAACTAAACAAAATTTTTTTTAAACTAAAATAATACTAATGACATAAATGATTTTTTATGAAATAAACAAATTTACTGAAGGCAGTTTTGAAGGAAAATAATATAATCACATAATTTATAAGTTTTGTTCTTTGAAAATACAAGTATTAAAATATTTAAATTCTTCATATTATTTTCAAAAATTTACAATATACAAGTATTATTAATTATAATGATAATTGCTTGAAGAACAAAAAAAATTTAATTACAAAAACAAAAAATTTTTAATCTAGAAATTTTCAAATTTTATGTGAAATTAGAAGAAATTTTCAAAATTACCAAAAAAAAATTCAATTGAAAAAACAAAAACAATTAAAACGTTTTATCGTGTCTTAGTCCGAAGTTGTAACGAATTTAATGAAAAGCAAATCAAGAGGAAAAATTCTATTCAATTTTTTCCTTATTCTGAATTTGAAAAAAATCCGAATAATAATTTTTCAAAAATTGCTTTTTAGAAAATTTATTGCTCGTATCGTATTAATGTATTGTAATTAAGTATTAATTAATATCTTACTTTTTTTGTTCTCATTTTAAAGTCTTACTACGATATTTCTATGCACACGAATACTACGAAATGCCTTTTTATTGTAATGTATTGTATTATTTTCTATCATTAAAACGAGACAAAATGTTATACAAATATTATATACTATTTCTATATACACTTATTATTATAAGATTTATAAACTAATCAAATCTCAATTTTTAATTATGTATTAAAGAAAATAATAAATTCAAAAAAAAAAATTAAATAAAATGAAATAAAAAAGTTTAAAAAAAAATTAAAAATTAAACGAAAAATTTTTCAAAAAAAATTTAAAACAACAAAATCGAAAAAAATCAATAGCGTGTAGTCGTCGTTCAAGTCGTTGCCACAGCTTTACAATTGCAAACAAAGAAACTTCCCTACTTTACGAATGAAACACAACAACAAAAATAACAACAAACAAAATCAACATAACTGATAAACAATATATACTATATCTATATATAAAAGGAATCAATTTTAATTTCTAGGCTAATGATGCGTTTTGAAAAAGCAAAAAAAAGGGAAGACACAAATATTAAAATAAAACTTTTCCTATTGAAAACAAATAGCTGACTATTTGTGAGATCTAACGATTATTTTCGATCATAAGAGAATATTCTTGATTAGTTGTTAAAAGAAGAGACAATGAAGAATCAGTATAGTGTATAAGAGGATTAAGAGGATGTATAAGTACTATATACATATATGGTATTATTTCATGTATTTACATATTAAATATATTTACTATACAAAAGTAAAGCCCGTATATGTATCTATAGATCACAAATATGTCTGTATATCTGGTTATTATCGAGAATGATATAAAGAAAACCACAAGAATAAGAACAAGATCTATGTAGTATTTAAAATGTATATCGTTCCATATTTAATATATATACATATATATATTATTATTAACAAATGTAGCAATAAAAGCTTAGCTCTTTTCTCTAAAAAACTTGCCTACATTTATGAATTAATTTGTTTGAATGAATTGGGTAAGTTCCAAAAGGCTTATTGAGTTTTCTTTTCAAATTATGGATTTATTCCCCGGCGTTCAGGACTGAAATTTTTCCGAATCATTATTCGAGAAAACGTTTTGCATTTTATACGATAAATAATGCATTCCAATTGTTTATTGCCAACACACACCGAACGAAACATAATGAAATAAAGCACAACGTTTTATTCTCTTATTGCGTTTGGTGTGTGTTGTTATAAGAGCAAAATTAAATTCAATTTGCGGCTTAATTATTAATGCATCTTCATTCATAGCCGAGAGCTGTGTGTATTTCGTCTGTTTATAGCATCCTGCATATGCGTATGCTTTTGTATGCTCTTTACCACTAGCCAGCTATTGACGACGATTAATACTTTCCTGCTTCGTGTAATGTTTTGTATTGTCTCGTACGAAAATATACAATTAACGACAACAGCACCACTTTGAACGAATTGTTATTGCAGTTACCCAGTTGTGGGATGGGCTCGTGGAACGTCATGAAATATTATCGAAAACCACAAATAAAACCGAACGAAACAAAAGTATCTGTCTTGTTTCGCCTATTTCGGTGTGTGCCGTTTTATTAGAAATAATATACCAGCGTTTTAACAGACTAAATAAGATATTTTCGACTGATATGGTGTGGTGTCCATCTAAAGCAATGAAAACCAATAGTGAGAAAAATTATGAAAACGCATTTCCCCTATTTTGCATAACAATTTAATGGTATTTTGAGAGCTTCTTTTTCTAAAAGTTTATTTTTATGGTATTCCATTAAGGGAAATCTGAGTCTGTGGAGTCACGGGAGAATAACTAAGATCGTATCGTTTTGTGGTTTAGGATAAATATCCTATACCCTTCTATAACCTATAGTATTAAAAGTACGGGGGAGAGGCCAATGTCGCGCCTACTTTTTATAGCGAGTATATATTAATTTTTACTTGCGGCTTTATAAATTCAAAACTATAATTTTATTACTAACTCAGACAAGAACTTAACAAGAACGTTCTTGAACAGACTTAACAAGAACGTAATCTCACGAATGCAAAACCCATAAATTCCGCTTTGCATACAAATCTCTAAATACCTTCAAGAAATACATAATAGGTTTATGCAAACTTCAAAAGATTGCTATATTTAATAATAATGAAAGAAATCTGTTAACATTAACTCTTGTATATGCATTCTCCATTAATCCACGTCGATAAAACATTCAATTCATCGTCCAGGATAATGAAATCCGCATCAGTGCCAAAAGCGAGAGTGCCCTTTTTATCTTCAATTTTCAAACATTTGGCCGGATGTAATGTTGCAGTCTCGATGGCATATACAATGCTGCAATCTGTAGAACAAATTCGTGAATACTATTTATGAACAGGATCAAAATACTAAAGAAAAGCGAACCAGTAGATTGTTTGAATATTCGCACAGACTGATCCATTGAAGCAATACTACCGCATAAAGTTTCAGTTCCAGCGACAAATGCCTTCCCGTTTTTCACTTCGCAATTCAATTGACCTACGCGGTGAAGACCTTCTTTAAAACCCAATGCCGAAATTGCATCCGTGACTAAAATCAGCCCATCCGGATGAGTTCGGTGAGCAATTCGTAGAGCGGCAGGATGCGTATGTACACCATCGGCTATGATACCATAATAAACACTTTGACCAGTGGGAACATTATCCGATGCTAAGAGACCAACCAAACCCGGATCACGGTGATGAAACTTATAAAAATAAATGACAAAGACACATTGAAGATTCATTCAAGAACCCAAAGAAGTCGACAATTACCGGTAACATTCCATTGAATAAATGCGTTATTAAAGTAGCTCCATTCTGTACCGCGCGTTCACCATCTTTCAAATTGCCCATTGAATGCCCCAAAGCGACTGTTATTCCGGAAGCGGTTAGAGCTCGTGTTACCTCACCAGTTACATCCTTCTCCGGTGCCAAAGTAATAATTCGCACATTATCCAATGGTCCATATATTGATAATAAACTCTTCATTCCCTAAATAGAAAAAACGACCTTTTTAAGATTATTGTTATCCTGATATTTTTGGGTGATTTGCGCATTTTACATCGTCAATTGTTTTGATATAGTTTTCCGGATGTGCGCCTTTTTTCAAGACACTTATGAAAGGTCCCTCCAAATGGACGCCAAGTACTCCGGCTCCATCCGTTTCTTTAGGAACCCTTGGTATAATTCTTTTGTAAATCTCATCGGGAGATGTGACCAAAGTTGGACAGAATGAAGTTACACCATACCTCACTAATCCACACGCAACCTTATTAATGCCCTGCTGAACATTAATTATATCGTGAGAGAAGTCAACACCAAAACCTCCTGCAAATGATAAATAGCATGTATGAATAGCATGTATGGATAACGCAAATATTTTTAAATATTCAAATACAACAAGATGAAATATTAAAAACCCTTAATCTCTCCACAAATAAACCACTTGATATAGTTTTATACGGCGGAGATAACGAATTGACCGTTAACGATAACGAACTAGAAGGGCTCCACAAAACATTTTGAAACGACTTCCAAAGCAATTGTTTTGAACGAGTGCAAAATATGAGATAAATGTTGTTTCCATTCATATCTGAAGATTTACGCTTTTGGGCAATCCGTGTGCGCAAGCATCTCCAGTTGGAATTGGATCACTGCTCCTGTATTCTTTTTAGAAATTATTTCTTAAGGCAGAACTAACTAAATTTAGTTTACAGATATGATTTCACACTTTATATCTAAGCACATTGTATATAAATACTCTCAAATTTTTCCAAATTTTTTCAGGACAAGTCTAGAATTAATCAATCAGGTGGAAAATACTTGTTCTCCAGGAAAGTACGATATACATAAAACAATGATAGTTTCCTTACGTGCTTTGGTGGCTTTTATTTATTACGTATTTAGTGTAGCCCTCCCCAACCGATTATTGATAATAAACATCAATCTCTCCAAATAGTCCATGGTATACTTTGGAAATAGTGATTACCTTGAAATTAATAGTGGCACATCATAGACATTATAAAAGCAAAACAATTCCAAATCCAACATCACTGGCGAAAATACAATACGTGATGCTTCAAAAAGTAATATCACGTTATTTTAGAAATTTCTAAGCTTTTTTTGTGGACTGGTCACTTATATTTTTAGAGGCTGACTTCTGCAACAATTGAGCTTTCTTGACCAAGCGGTTTAGTCATATCTTTTAACTCGTAAAATTTTGGATAATCTATTCAACTGTAGCAAACACAAATATATTACCATTTATTTGAAGGTCGATATAACCAGCGGCTATGATTGCATTCTTACAATCAATTCTTCGTTTCGCTCGAACTTGCTCTTCGTAAAAAACTGGCTCCGGGTTAACGATTTTCCCATTACGAATCCACAGGTCCTCGTTAATTAGGGTGTGATTTCGCACTAATCGGCAATTAAACAATTGTATTAATTCCGAATTAGACATAAATTATTTGCTGTAATTGGTTATAGAAGGTAGAAGATAAATAATAGAAACAACGAGCGGCAGGGAACAACAATTAACCACCCAAACTCATGAAACAGCTGAAGAGAACTGAATGCAATAAAGAACGTTAAATAAGCTTTTCGATTATAATTTTATCGCTGATAAAAATATGTTAGGAGTTGAATATTCCAATATTATTCGTTTGAGTATTTAGAATTTTTATAATTAAATAATTCATTAAATGAAGTATTCAAAGTATGTCGATGTCATCAAAAGGTTAAAGGTCGAAGGATGTACAAATTGAATTAAAAAATCTGAAATGCTGATTTATTAAATAAATAAATTTTCAAGTAAAAAACATAGTGTTCACTTCTTTAAACATATTATTTCCAATAACAAACGTTTGCCGTTTTAATTAGGCACTTTAATACAATTTCATGTCCAATTAAATTATTCCGAGGACCCAGCCTTGCAGTTTATGAGAAAATTCTAAAAATTATGTATTAATACAGGGAAAAAAATACAAAAATATTTCTAATTTTATAAGAATTTCATTTCATCTTCCAAATGACATATACTCCTAGGCTTTGAGACTCTTAAAAGCGACGAAGCAAACAAAGTCCAGGTTTTCAGTATTTTTTTAGTTTTAATTCAAATACAATATTATTAAATGACATTGCAAATAAACTTAGCTTATCCCTGTTTCTGGGCCATTTCACGCGCTTTCGCTCTCTCTAATTTAGCGATAGCCGCCAAACTCTTCGATCCTAAAATGCCACCGCCCCAATGTTTGCGAATTTCATCATGACGATCGTTATAGTTTGTTTTGACAGCTTCCAGAATTTTAGAGAAATTAGCCTTATCGTTTGTTTCAACATTCGTCAATGCCACTGCAGTGCAGGTCTTACGACGAACTAGCAAACCCAAACGAGCCTTGCCCTTAATGATGCAATAAGGGACACCCATTTTACGACACAATGCCGGCAGGAAAAGCACCAACTAGAAAATATATTATTTAATTAATTCAATCTTCATACGAATAGAAATTATCAATATGTACGAATGGTGATCAGGATGTCAAATTGCCACAATTAATTGAAATTAATTCTTAATTTCAATTTCAGTTGAAGAAATTCTTAATCATCATAATAGATTTCTCATCCTGACAAATATGGTTGATGTGTAATACTCACCTCAATAGGATCGACGTCATGAGCGATAACCACTAACTGAGCTTTCTTCTGTTCCACCAATTTTGTTACAGTATTTGTGCCGGCACGAATGAAAAATGGCTTCTTTTTAGGCTGGACGTCTTTGCCTTTAGCTTTAGCTTCGGCGATCTTTTTCAATCGTTGCTTCTTAGCTAGAGCCGATTCTGGCCTATACTTCTCGAGAAGTTTAAACATTTTGACAGCTGTATTTTTATCCAAAGTTTGGCTAAACTGATGGATTGGTGGTGGCACCTTTAGACGTTTCTGTAAAACAGCCTTCTGACGTTGCACACGAATATATTTCGGCCATTTCACAAAGCGAGATAAATCACGCTTTGGTTGAATATTTTGACCTAAAAGTAAACACTAAACATTATTTAAATTGTTCTTCACACATATTTTAATTTTACCAATTCCGAAATTTTTTGGTCTTTTTTCGAACAGCTGATTAACGACCTTCTTCACAACAGGTTTCTTAACGGCCAGAGGAGCTGGAGCAACTTTCTTGGTCACTGGCTTCTTCTTCGGTCTGGGCTAAAAGAAATGACAACTATCAGCTTACAGATATCCGAGCAATAAAATTCTTTAGAGAAGGCATATGTGTTTTTTACTGGAATAGAATTTCCGCTACCTTTTTAACGACCATTTTCGAATTGTTTTAACACGAGATGCAGAAAGAAAATTAAGATATTTTCACGGCACTCCAAAATGGATACCGCTGCACCGTACTGTCAATAAAGTAAAAGAACTCATCGCCCGGAAGCGGCAGCCATGTATGTTGTAATGTCAATCATAACGCTGCGAACGCCATCTCTTTCTCAGAAACTGCTACATATGTCATGAGATATTCTGCCGCGATATTCTTGATCAACGAACAGATATTGAAAAAATAAAAAACCGCAAAATAACATTTGACTTATATGGAAAACCAAAATGCATGTAAGAATAAATATAACGCATATTTACTGGAGTCGGATCAAGATACTATTATTTTATTCAAGAACAAATTCCTCTTCATAGCCCCCAAGTAGAAAAGACGTCAAATATTCTAAGGAATGTCAAACAAACTGTCAAAATATGGTGATATCAATTAAATAATTTACTTTTGATTTGCAACACTATTTTTTATTCTTCTGTGTACTAGAATTGCATTGCTCGAATTAGTTTATAATTGCTTATTAATTTAAGTATAAAATAAATAAATTATGAGGATTCATTCGCTAAATTTGTGTACTGGTTAATATATTGCATATTCTAAAGTTTAAAGACGAAAAGCTATTTTATGGATTTGAGAAAGTTTTATCCACCATTTTTATTCTTTGTTTGTTTTGTGTTTACTTCACCTGGATCTATAAGAAAATGTTTAGCCCAAAACTAACTTTTCTTTATCCATAAGAAATGCATTTTACTTGGATCTGCCCACTCGAATAGAAAACCGACAGCCGAAGGGAAAACTCGTAGTCATGCAATCGCTTATTAATGCAGTTGGCTCAGGTGCTGGGAGTTCGATTGGAACGGGCGTCACCCATACGGTCACACATGGTGTTGTTGTCTGGGAGTTTGAATCTCGCGGACACAAATGGTTGCCATACAGTCCAGCAGTATCTCAACATTTGGAACGTGCACATGCTAAGAAATTGACGAGAGTGCTACTTGGTGATGCTGATCCTGGCTTAGATAAATTTTATGTAAATGTCAGAACAATGACGCAGGACTCTGAAGATCTTCAAGTGGGGACAATTAATGTTCGTCGAATGTTGTACACTCCGAGTTCACCGGCAGGGAAGGGTACGAAGTGGGAATGGGCCGAAGCTACGGTTGGGGATTGGCAGCCATATAATATGACTGTACAGTGTATAATGGAAGATGCTTGGGCAAAGGTAAAACATTTATATGCATGAACTAAAAAATGTATAACTTTCTTGCTTTCATCCAGGGAGAGCAAATATTGGATCTATGCAAGACGAGTGTTGGTCTACCCTATTCTATTAACTTTTGTAACTTGACACAAGTTCGGCAGCCAAATGGTCCGAAGAGAGTCATACGTCGCACTCAACAAGCTCCTTACCCGTTGGTTAAATTAACGCCACAACAAGCGCAACAATTAAATGGTAAGCACGTAATGTTTTTAGTTTATTAGAATGCTTAATAGCAGAAATGATATTTCTTTTAAAGCACAAATTTTAAACCACAACAATTCAACGCAAACCACAGCTAATCAAATCCACAATAATTTCGCAAGGATGACTCTTAAGACCGACACAAAACCACTGCGTATACCTCTTGCAAATACCTTGCCCCCAGGTGGATCACAAATGCATAGACAAATAAATTCCCTTTCAGTTCCTTTACAACGTAAATCAGTAAAAAAGAATGCAGAGACATCTACAACAAATCTTCGCCAAATCTTGAATAATCTTAATATATTCGGAAGTAGTACAAAGCATGGAGGAGCGTCCTCCTCTACAGCATTAAATAACGTTCAAGAGTTCTCATACACCAAGAATATTCTTACGGCATCTATGAACAGCCATCACAGTCGTTGCTCTGACGGCTCCTTGCAGTCATCGCAACGTAGCAATCGAAATGGATCCCACCGTTCTCGTTCACGAGCCCGAACTTCTGATACGGATAGCAGTAGCATGAAGTCTAATCGTCGTCCGAGTGTAGATACAGTCTCGACCTATCTAAGTCACGAGAGTAAGGAAAGCTTGCGCAGTCGTAACTTTGCTATTTCCGTGAACGATTTGTTGGATTGCTCACTGGAAAGTGATGAAGTTTTTGTGCCATCCTTGCAAACGCGCATGGAGAAACGACCACCTGCTCCCTCGCCGACTCCACCTCCTCTGCCACGACACACATCGATCACCCACCCACTTCCGGTAAAACAAAAACAGCCCGTCGTTGGATCCATTGTCGGGGTTGATCCCGCAAGTGATATGATATCCCGATTCGTCAAGGTGGTTGAGCCACCGCAGTGGCCAAATGCACAGCCGTGTCCCATGTGCTTGGAAGAATTGGTGCATGATCCACAGAATCCTGCCATAGCGTTGAGTCGCTGCCAACATCTCATGCATTTGCAATGTCTAAATGGAATGATTATCGAACAACAGAAAGATATATCGAGTGTGAGTAAACAATGAGCACCGTAATTAATAATACCTAATTACTGATTGACATTCCGAAATGTGTTTTTAGAGTTTGTTTATTGAATGTCCGGTATGTGGCATCGTTTATGGTGAAAAAATCGGTAATCAACCGATCGGCACAATGTCTTGGAGCATAATCAACAAAAACTTGCCTGGACATGAAGGCCAAAATACTATTCAAATTGTTTATGAGTAAGTAAAGTCTTATAAAATATAGCAATTTATTAAAAACAAACTTCATGTTTTCGCAAAGTATTGCGTCTGGCATACAGACTGAGGAGCATCCGCATCCGGGGCGCGCATTTTTTGCCGTTGGTTTTCCACGTATTTGTTATTTGCCTGATTGTCCTTTGGGCCGAAGAGTTATGCGATTTTTAAAGATTGCCTTCGATAGACGTTTGCTATTCTCTATTGGACGCTCTGAAACTACCGGGCGAGAGGACGTCGTCATTTGGAATAGTGTCGATCACAAAACTCAATTTAATATGTTTCCAGATCCAACATATTTGCAACGGTGCATGCAACAATTGGTACATTTAGGTGTGACCGATTGAATCGAGTTTGACTAGGGGTTCCTTTCGAATATTGCCTTGAAAAGGAACATTAAGTGCAATTGGATAAGTATCGCTCGGACGTTTGAGAAGCTCGAACAATAAAATTAGGAAATGTTGCAAATTACTGTGGACAATGAAGTAGATTTATCAAATTTAGTTACTAGCTTTATAAAACTGTTTGCATTTCACTAAGACTTTAATTACGCTCTTCCAATTTTTTTAAAAAGTTGTTAAACGAATGCCGTTTTTACGCGAACATCTTAGTTACCCTGTATTTTCCATAAGATAAAAATTAAGTATTCTTTGATTTTGTTTTTTGTTTAAAGTTAAATTTAATAATAATAAATTTGGGTCTCCTTTTATGTGCCAACGTAAATACAATCTCATAATGTGCTCAAATCGAATTTATATCACATATAATGATTATTTTTACACGGGCTGATAAAATTTATCAAATGCATGTCAACGAAGTTTGATAAAGTGAATATACTTGAATGTCATAGTCCATTAATAAATATTGAAATAAAAGAAGGACAAAAAATGAAAGAAAGTAATCGTTTCCGAAAACTAAGAATTGAAAAAAGGAAACTTGACTTGAAAAACTGAATCCGGAGTTGATAAAAAAACAGCCTGATAAAAACTGTTCTAAGGAGCGTTTAAGGGATCAAGTATATTTTATCATCCTGCGTTTTTATTAAAAGTTAATTACAATCGAATTATAATTTATAAAATAAATATATTTATTAAATAATAGTATAGTATATTAAGTATAGTTTGGATTAGTTGTGAGAAGTAAATTTATCAAAATATATAAATAATGTATTTTCCAACAGTTTGAGATATATTTTCAATAAAAAAGTGCCTTAAAGTATATAAAGGATTATTCAGAAACTCGTCTCTGTTTTGGTTTCTTTCTCTTTGCATTTCTTCAAATAATTCGTTACAAGTTGGAGATTCTACAATTTTTCCTTATATTCCCCTCCACTCTTTTTCCTGATGACATTGCTGGAATTTCGAACTTGCTTCGTTGTTTGAATCGTGCTCAAACAAAAATCACATAAAATAACATTTTCAATTTTATTGAACTTGTGCGTTTTTCCTCCGTATATTTTATGTACACAAATTCTATTTTATAAATAAAGCTGACCTTACGCCATTATGAGTAATTTTTTTTTTAATTCGCCAAACTACTCTCGCGCGATATTGCGAAGAAACGCAGCTCATTTTAATTTGTATAGAAATCGCATTATTTAGATTAGCCAAGGATAAGGACATCCTTGAATATATTAAAGATCTTCCTAAATAAATAGCAAACAAAAAATGTATTTTCGTATAAAGGAATTTACTTTCTCATTGAAACATTATAGTTGGCTTTCCCGAATATGCCAGATTTTGCTAAACATTGCTAAACAACAAATAGATAATTGCATATCTCATAAACACTAAAATATAAAAATAATTAACTGACCGGATTTATTGGACGAACTAAAACGCAGAGCAAGATTGATTTTATTGCTCTTGATAAAAATGTGATGTCACCACCGAGAGTAATGCAAAGGAATACATACATACGTGTGTATGTTTGCGCATGTGTGTATGCATACACGTATATGGATGAGACAAGGAAAACATTCAATCAACTCAAGTGTGAGATCACTTAATCTTCGGTAAATATCTGTTAGTTTTTTGAAATTTTATTCAATTTGGTAAAATTTCTTTAAAACTACTACCTGAATTTCCGAATATTGTTGCAATTTTTAGACTCCCGGTAGCTCCTAAACCGAATCGCAATTTTTATCAATTTTGAATATTTAAAAAAATTATGAAAAGATTGATTTGAAATCCGTTAATCAAGGACGACGAGCTTATCAAAGCTTAGAAAAAAAATTATACGAATGGAAAAAAGGTTTCCATTTCAAAATTTCTTTGTAGAATGTATTAAAGCTTAGTTTATTAATCTTGTAGAAGGTTTAACCTACGTTATCAGGCAATCACATTTCCTACAAATTGCTCCCAAGACCACTCCTTTTTCGATATTTGAAAATATTATAAATAATATTATAAATAATCTCGATTGAAAACCGTGTATTGTTTTGTGAGCTTTTCTGATAAGAATAAATGTTGACTTGAAGGACAATAAAAGATTGATTAAAAGATAATAAAAAAGGCGCCAGAAATTGCTGATGATTAAAGTTTTCAATTAGGAAGACAAAAAATAGTTTAAAAAATTAAATTAAATTAAAAAATGAAAAAAATTAGTAGAAAAAGAAACAAAATTTGTTTGGAAAATAATTAGGATTAAATCAGATTTTTATTGACAAATATTAGCATGTTTGGTGACTTTATATATCCTACCAAAGAAAAAAGTATCCCTATAATATATCTATAAAGTATTACACTGATGAATTAATATTAAGTTCGATTCATACCTTTGAAACCGATCACCCATTTGTAATCACCAAAATTATTTAACCTTTTCCAAAGTATCCTTTTAGGGAATTGCTGTTGTCCTTGTGTTGCATTTATTCGTACCTCTACAGAAGAGAAAATAAAAAAAAATTGTCAAAAAAAATTACTTCTGGCTGGTTTTGTAGATGGACCAAGTAAGGACTGCGATGGATTTATTAAATATATGCTTCTATATATACGAGCGTATGTGTGTTTTTCTTTGACTTATAGTTTCAGTTTGTCTTTTCGAAAACCTTGTAAATGCGTTGATAAATAATCTTTTCGTTTTACGACAAATAAACATTTCCAGATTTTCCATAAATGGCTTTGAGACCCTGTAACACAAAAATCTGTGAAAATGTAAAAACAAAACACAACAAAATAAACCCAAAAACAAATGATCACAAGAAGACAGAATGTGGAGTTAAAATGAAACGAGTTTGTCACAAATCTGACGTTTTACAGTGTTCGAAGTCTGGCTTCGATCTCCTTGCAATGATCTCTATACAAATATATACATACATACATATGTCGGGAAATCATTTACTACAGTTTGTCGTCTGACAATGAGGCTAAATTCGGCAACAATTGCAACCCCATCGATCAGTTAATCAATTGCGTTTAATAACGTCGGTTGTTCAAATAATAATTTGTTCCTTCGTCGAGTCGATCAAGTTGAAATTCTTCGTGTGAGAAAAGTAAATCTTTCAAATTAAAAAACTAAATTCTTTTTAAATTTATAGAGGAAAAAGTATTAGAAAATTATAAAATTAAATGTAGCTGTTTTTAGTATGAAGTGTATTAAATAAGTCGTGGCTACAAAATTCGAAAGAGCTTCATAATTCCTTAAAAAAGTCAATCAGAAATATTGAAAATTGAATATTAGTTTTGTAATAAATAAAACAAAAAATATATAATTTTGTCTTCAATTTTAATATTTAACTAAGAGAACAAAATTTTAACCTTCTGATTAATTCATCATTCAAGACACAATTTCTATTAGAAATTAATGAATATTGATTGATTCGTGCTAAAGAAAATTATCATATCAAATATTGTTTAAATGATTTCTTAACAAGTTTGCAACAAACCGAGTGCTTTAATTGTATAATTAAATATTGTAAAACTGACATTAAATAAAATTTTGCCGGCAAAAATAATTCCGTTTTAATAAAGAACTAAATAAATAAATAAATTGAATCAATCAAAATATTCTGATTTAATTAATTCCAATTAAATCGAATTCATTCTAATTAAATTTCATAAATTTCTAATATTTATAAATTCATTGCAATTTTATTTGTGTGTAAAAGTATTTAATTTAGTTTGAGAAGTTTTTTATTTAGAATTTAAATTCGTTTTCAAAATTTCATTTTCGGTTTTATATAAAAAATTATCTTTTCCTCTTTATTGTTTCTTTCAGATGAATCCTGAATGTGATATAAAGATGATTTCAAATGAAGATTTATTGAAAAAAATGGTAAGTGCTGTTTAAAGGAATAAGATTAATTTTATTATTAATTCGTTATTGAGCTTTCATTCAATATTTGTCTCCTTGATCATTTTCGAAATTTATTATTTTTTTTGTTATTTTATAAAGCTAATTATTTAAATAATATAAGCCAATTAGAGAAAAGCATCGCATATATAAAGACAACAACCTACTCCTTCATTGATTTTAAGTATCAAAATTATCAAACACAAAGGGTCACTGACACATTTTGATTTAAAAAAATAAATTTTTACCCATTGGTTTTTTACTAAAACCTACGCTATTTTTATTCTTAAGGTATGTAGGAGGTATTTATTTAGTAAAACATATCCGAAAATAGTTCAGGTGATTATAAGAAATACATTTATAAGAAATACAATTATAAGGAATATATTTTCACGAGTAGGCAATAAATTTGTAAGTTTCTTTTGAACGTTATGACTTTCGAAAAAATTAATGTATATTAGTATAAGTGTTAAAAAAGAGGCACAAAATTAAATATTAAGTGAAAATAGAGAGTCGATAGGAATGACATCCATTAATGAAAATTATATTAAAACAAATTCAGTTTTTAGAAGTTTTAAATTTTTAAATTTTATAAATTTTTTTAGTGATTTGTATTATTATTGCAAAAAGAGGACTTAAAATTTGGGTATGTTTTTAAATATGTTTACCGTATTTAATTTTATTTAAATTGTTTTTAATTTAATTTTATTATATCTTACCCCCGAAGTAATGGAGTATATTCTTTTTGTACTTCAGTTTGTAACGTATTAAAGGGAGCGTGTCATGTGTAGAAAAGTATATAAATTCAGACTCACGATAACCCCCGGATACGATTTAGTTCTAGGGGCTAAACGTCTACCCTTGTGTCTGCATTCCTATTTGTTTGTTTGCATGTTGGCGAAAAAGGCGATTATATAAAAGGGAATACTCTCATGGAAATTTTAATAAATATTCTGCGTCTTCCTAACGATTTCTTACAGCAAATGGACGGACTCAGACTAGGGTCATATCTGTATCTTAAAGCCAACGCAAACTAATCTATGCTTACAGCTCAAATATTTAACTTGTAGAGCTAATACGAATCTATAGTACCGTATTTTCAAATCTACCGTCTGCGAAAAACTGAACTCTCCAAAAATGGGCAGGTTATAAAAATTAAATTATATTAATAAAATTTTTTCTACGTTAGCTGGCTTTCTCAATTGCTTATTTTATCCTTAGTAATCTTGAGTTTTAAAACAGCAATAAATAATTCTAAGCAAAACAATATAATTGTTTTTAACTTAACAAACTTTACTGAGTTTTTCAAAGCAATTTTTCAAAAAAAATGATTTAACAAAATTCAATAAATAACAAAATATTGATTGTGGCATGACCATAAGTAGTCGCCGGTCAATATAAATAACCGGTTTTAAAAATTCATTATTTGATTTGAAATATATTAATTATTTATTTAGCATTCATTTGAAATGTTGTTATACGTAAAAATATTGTCAAAGTGTTCGCAGAAAATAGGAGACAATGTATTACGGTTTAATTAACGCCAGAGGAGTTCATTCATGCATCATCTACTAGACGTTTGTGGGATGGTTAATAAAGGGTTTAATATATCGATCCGTTTATATAAAACGTTAACTGAGGAGGATGACTCATGCCCGAAAGATGAATGAGAAGAATAACTCGTCTAGTCTGACTCGTTAGCCGAAGTAATAAAAAAAATTAAAAAAAATTTTGAAAAAGAAAGGAGAGGGGAGGAGGGTTGCTTGAAAAAGTGCATTATTATATATCGAATGCCCGGCAAAGATGGTGCCGTCTCATGTTAAAAGCTGATTGTCCAGTTGTGTTCATTTCAACAAGCAACAACAACAACTAAACTGGTCATATAGATAATAACTAAATGACTGAATGACATGATGAGGAGTTGTTTTTAACGGCGAAGGAGAAATATGAAGAGGTGGTGGTGATCACGCGGAGTGAGATCATTGAATATTCAATACGTACACTTGAGGAAATAGTTAATTGAAGACAATCTATTTTGAAAAAAAAACAAATTATTTTATAACCTTGACTATAACTAACAATACACTAACGATCAAAACAATCTTGTGGATAAATTTAGAAAGATTTATTTTCCAAAACAAAAACAAAAAAAAAACAACAACAGTGACGTGCGTATGACATTAAGGGTTTTTGTATTTTATGGGTCACCTTTTACGAATTTATGGGTCACCTTTTACGAACTAGTGTACCCAATACGAATACCTTCCAATTTTCATTCATTCAATTAATATTAATAGAACAGTTAGTTATTTATGTTGATACGGTAAGAACTATATTCGGTTTTTAAGTTCGTGTGATAACTTGTTGTGCATTGAACGACATTACGTGATAACTTTTTCTAATTAAATAATCATCACAACACACACACACATGCACGTACAAAAATTGGGTATACACTAAATAATTCCAAAGAAATTGTGTTGTTCTTTAAAATATTAGTATGTATGTATGTATGTGTTGTCATGTTGTTCCCAAACGTGATAATCATATAAAAACAATTTGCTTTTTTTTTGAAGAAATCTAAATTTGTGTTTTTCTGAGACTCGTTTCGAAGCATTTTTTACTTATAAGTTCACAATGAAATTGTCAGTTTGATTTTATTGAATCAATGAATTTGATGATTCTTTTTTTTTCTCTCATTGAATTCAACTGATGGTTATTAGTCTATACACGGTACGAAAACCATGAATTGGTGCTGAGTTTTGATCATTCCAAAGACGAATCTATGTGAGAAATTTTATAATATAAAATTTTAATGGGTTTCAGTGCTCAAATAGATTCCCATTGAATTTCCTTAGGAGGCTGCCGGGTGTTGCCTTTTAAGAGCTCGAATTGATTTAATACCGCTGTTAAATTTTATTCCCATTTTTAATTTCAGTAATCAATTTTTATTGGTGATATATTTTAAAATGGAACGTAAGTCTGAAGAACGTTGAAAGTCTGAAGACGATTCTATAAATTACGAAATTCTGGTAGAGAAAAGAATTATATCGATGTTTTTATACAAATAATTCGATTGTTGATTATTCTTCATTAAAATAATGAGCATGATATAATTCCAATTTTTTTAAAAAAAATTTTATCTTTAAAATAAAAACGAATTGTAATCTAATCCGTGCTTGTGCGTAATTATATAATCATATATATACGTGGGCTCTCTTTTGTGATTAATATTTATTTATTTTTTACAAAAAAAATGAATTTAAGTTGGTGGAGTTTGTTGGTCACACATTTGTCTGGTTTTGGCTTTAAAGCATGATTAAGCTTCATCCAAATCGAAGATGCTCGTACTGCAATTTGAAATGTTGAGAAACTTTATCCTCCCTCTCCATCTCCCTCCCTTCCAACCATTATCAATTTCACCACGCTATATTTTCTATTAATTCATTTTTATTGTGGGCTTAAATCCCGAAGCCGCACAACAACAAAACTCTAATAGCCTGTCTCTATTTTATACTCGTTTCGTTTGGCCAAAGTATGGCTTGTAACAAGTCTGCTGCCGCGAATGCCGTCGCAGCCACTGTAGACGACGCAGCCGCTTCGCTCTTAGTGATAATGTCTCTGGTTTTGCTGATCGCGGCGTTATTCAACTTTAGCTGAACTTCATTCAAGTCAGTTTGATTTTGGTGCTCAATCGAAACGTACGACATTTTTCCTCAAACGACAAGCAATAAAAAATTAAAAAAAATTATATATCGATCGATCGATAGGTGTAGATTTGTGTTATCGTTAAGTGTATTTGATTTAATTCTTTTCTAATAAAGAATTTTAAGTAAAACAAAAAACTTCAGCAGTTTGAAAATAAGAAAGAATAAATTCTAAAACTACATTAATTCAATCATAAATAACGAAGAGCTCGAAAGGATAAATGATAAATATTTTAGGTTCGTATTTTTTCTCTATTAATTTCTTACTAATGATTACGTTTTAATTATGAATAGCATTTTTAAAAAAGCTATTAAATAAATTTAAATAATTGCGGTGAGTTTTTCTGATCTCTCGAATGGTTCAAATGATTGAAAGCAATTTACAAACCGATTGATTTATAAAGGAAATACTTCCTGTTTGCTAAACGTTATAAAGACTTTTTTTTTGAAAAAATTTATGCATAATATTTAGTTGTCTCAATTATTCCATATGATAAAATTTATATAATACTAATATATGTAATAGCGTTTCATCGACGATCACATCATCATCGCATCATCGTCAGCAGTTGCAAACACATATATAAAAAACAATTATCTGAAATTGTTTTTTTAAGAAATCAGAAAAAATCTTAGGCAGAATGCTCTAAACAGAATTTGAAAGTTATTACCAAAAATGTCTATAAAGAAATATCTCCGTAGAAACGGAGATTGTGCCAGTATTGATATGACTGATTGAAGTTCAAATTGTGATTACGTTGCGTTGCGAAACTTTTTTAAAGATGACGTCATGGTCAGTTGCAAAAATCACACATACAAACTCTAAATCATGAACATACGAATATTTTTTAAGTTTAAAATTAACAACAACAACAACAACGACAAGAACAACTCGTCAAATGATATGGCTAAATCAATAAAACAGTTTTTCTTCAAAGTCAGCGAATACAGATAAAAACGACCTTACACACTCTTCTCTCAAAACATTTACATGCTCGTAATTATTTAAAGAAAAAAAAAACCGAAACCTGGAAGTAAAAGAAACACGTAGAAACTATTTTGTCATTGCAATAAAACTTAATTTAAGCCGAAAGTCATTTATTATTTTTTTAAAAAAGAAGCTTGACCTTTAAGATCAATTAATTTTGATTGAAGTCAGGTATTGATTTAAGAAATTTGTAGCAATCAAAATAATTTTTAATTACCTTTATTTTTATTAATAATAAGAATAAAGGTAATTAAGTAATATTTTGAAATGAATTAGAACGACTATTTAATGTTTTCTGCGTGAAGTTTTAGTGCTGCGAAGATATATGTGAATCCTTTAAGGAATGCTTTTCCACATAAACAATATCGTAAAAATTTACATCTTTCTATAAATTAAATTTGTTTAATTTAGGGATTATAAATTTAAATAAAACGTACAAATAAATATTTTCTTAAAAGACGAATTTCTTCAATTAAACAATGTTAAAAATTGTGTAAAAAATATGTCAGTAATTATTAAAAAATACGTCGGCAAAAAAAATTATTAAAAATACGTTGGCAATTTTCAAAATTTCGTAAATAATTTAATTTATTTATCAAATTTTATAAACAAGTTTTATAGAAAATTTTAAAATAAATTAAATATATATAATAAATAAAATTTTAAAAATATTAGAATCAAATAATTTCGGTTTAGCCTTTAGAGGTTGAAGTAATTGAAGCCTTTAAGAAATAAAAAGCAAATAAATTTTTAGGCAAAAATTATAAAATATCCAAAATGGACTTAACTGCTTTTTCTTCTGAACGAGTCATATAATTTCGAGGTTTAAGAGAAATAAAAATGATGATAAATAACTAAATTACCGTAAATGGCTCCGGTCTTAGCCTTATTCTTTCGTTTTCTCCACAGTCATAGAATTTGTTCGAAATCGCAAAAGGAAAGGACAGATGAATCTTTTTTTGTATTTTAACCTCTTTTTTTTAAAAAAAGCCCGTGGGTGTCATTCGTGGTGATTGCTGAAAACTAGCAATTGTAAATAGATGAAACAATATTTTACTACTATAGTTAGAATAAAATACAAAAAAACCACCACGAATTTTGGCATCCCACGCCACTGCGAAGTAACAAGCAAAAATAATTAAATAAGACTTGTATTGTTTTTGTGTGTGACTTATCTGTCAATATCGTTAAAGTTAGGTGCTCTAAATTGAACGAACACGTCGCCTCTAACTAAAATACTTCAACGTAACGTTCACAACACAAACACTTTGATAATTTCATACGAATATATATACATGCACGTATATATGTGTGTATATGTATCTACAAAACTGATATTGAAAACAGGTAAACAATTGTGCAAAAATAAACCGAGTCATTTTAAATATATTATCGTAGACTATTTAGTGATGTGATGATATCATCTCTTAATTTGTACTATTTTTATTCGTATTATTTGGTAAATTTTTTTTATATAATTTCATTACAATTAATTGATTTTATTTTATAATAAATTAACATTTACTAAATAATAAAATTAGTTATTAAAGAGCTTTTAATAAAATTGGTTTTAATGAATTTAATTGAAATAATTAAATATGCAGGTGTTAATTGACTAAATCAAGTAATTAAGAAAATATTAAAATTAGAAAATTGTTCTAGTAACAGTTAAGGAGTTATCAATTCAACCGATAAGTTCGATTTCTTTCAAAACTTTTAAAATAAAAGAAAACTTCAAATATTAGACGATCTCGGAGATATAGTAGAAACCTTTGTTAGGGCTTCGAACTTAACACTTTAAAATGTTTTTATCCATTTAATTAGCCCCAATATTTATATTTAACACCATTTCCAGTCATATAGCATCTGTTCATGCATCATTATTACTATAGCACATAAACAAAATTGATTTTATGGCGCAAAAAAACAGCAATAATTTTTGCCAATTCATTCGAAATGACGACATAGTGCAGAAAATTAGCACCGTGTCTCTGAGTCTGAGTCTGAGACTGAATAGTGATATTTAATACTTTAACCGATGTCTAAACAAGGTTTGATTTTTTAAACATACAATTGTAGCGTGTGGGCCGTAACCGACAATAAGTCATTATTAATCAGATTGTTTCATTAGTGTTATTCCATCAGTTTGTCGCATAAGGTAATATATTCAATAATCTGCAATAATGTAATAATTTCCATTGAATAATATAATTCGATGATGATGATGATGATGATGATGTGAATGTATTTACTCAACGTTATTAGCAATACAAATGATCGTATAGCTGTTTATATCATCATTTATTTGTCTTATTTAATTTCAACGCTTCTTAATTTTAGTGGCATCAAACTGAGGATTTAGATCGTCGCCAAGAAATTCATTCACATCTTTATAAATTACGCGAAGCACGCTTAAGAGATTTGTATAACGGAGATAGCAATATTATGGCCGAGTATCGTGGTTCTGGTTTTGGTAAAGATCCACTAATGCCATCCCATGGCGATTCATTGATAGATCAAAGTTTTCAAAGTCTTAAATCGAAAGAAGTACGTGATTCATTAAGTCCAATACATGATATGAAATTTCATTCACTCACGCTCAATCAACCGAATAATACCGGTTGGGATGTTCAAACATCTTCGGAAATGAGTCCGGACGGGCGCAATTATCGTTCGGAAACATTAGCTAAGACGGATGGTAAGCTTTTAAACGAGAGAAAACTGAGAAAGAATTTAAAGTTGGAGGAATTAAACGTGTCCGGCAATTTAAAAACAATTAACCATAGCCAGTTTGATTTTATTTAATTACATTTTCTTTCTCTTTTTCAATGATTTTTTTTTGGTAATACCATAATTTTTAGGAGTTGAAAAAATTGATGGCGGAGTAGCCGCATATCAAGGACGTAATGAGCAACGTTCCAGTGCTTCTCATGAAGGCGATGATAAGAATTATGTTAAAAAAGCTTCGGAGTCCTCGAAAACGCAATTGCATGAAAATGTTGTAATCGGCGATCTTAATTCTGGACGAACCGAAATCAAAAGTAGCTCCAAGACATCGTCCTCGTCTCAAATGATTTCATCGTCATCATCGTCTGCGGTTTATCACGATGGCGATTCGCTTGATAATCAATTATTAATTGATGATCAATTAAGAGAACGTCGTCAACATTTACAAAATCGTCAATATATCAATCAAGAACAAGAACAACAACAACAACGCCAACGCGAGCAACAATATCGCGAACAGCAGAATTATCTACAGAAACAACAACAACAAAGGTATGAACATCAAGAACAGGAAGAGCATTTACGAACTACAAGAAATGATCAAACTGAAATGAATCAAAATTATCAGAATATATCGAGCAATACTACAAAATCGGATTACGATCAAATTCAGGAGGAAAATAAACGCTATGTCGATTTGGACAAGACTTCCCCCGAGTATCAGCAACGTGTTAAGTTTCTTATGGCCCAACCTGGCGAAATCATTTCGAATACGGTTGAATATCCGAAACCTAATGTAAAAATGATTACCACCGTTAAGCGTTTACCCGACGGTACCATCGTAAAAAATAAACGCTACGAAACTGAGGAATTACGTCCATCTTCCGATTCATCGCGTGAGCGTCTTGTCTCGCAAGAAATTAATCAGACTAATAAACAAAGCAAAACCGAACGCCGTCAACAAGATCAGGAAAATATTTATAAGAGTTCAGAAAATAACCGGTACACCGAAATTCCCATAAGGCACACTCCAGATGATAGTATTGATAATAGGGAGAAGTTCCCAACTGGTCATAAGCCAACAAATCAACCTAATCGATATACCAATACTCCTTCAAAAGATTCCATTACCGAGGATACGTCCAATATCTCGTCTACGTATTCGTCTGTTGAGAAATCGAGCAAACGCTTTTCGACCGAATCTACTTCGGAGATTATTAAGGAAACAGCTGATCGACCTTCGTCGTATCTACAAGACTCTCCAGTAAGGCCGAGAAATGTGGCAAACAATCGTGAACCTGATTTCACCACACATGGTTTTCCTTCCGTACGACCAAACAAACCCACTCAAGAATATCCAACTGCTCGACCACAGATTCCTAAAGAGAATTACCGCAATATTCCAAGTCATCCAACTACGCCGTCTACGAAACCAATTTCTGAGTTCGATTTAAGCGATGGAGAAATTACCGTAGTATCGGAGACCAAAAGTAGTGCAAAAACCAATGTGGAGCGTGTCGTGGAAACCGAGAGTATTACGAATCGCGATTATGAAACAATGAATAAAATCAATTCCGTAGGGGTTAAATCTGTTAAACCTGATTTCTCAACTCATGGCTTTCCATCCGTTAGAGATCATTCCTCGCCTAAAGGACCCTCACCATCAGTCGATACTAGACGACCCTCGGAATATAATACCCAGCCGGATTTCTCAACACATGGTTTTCCTTCGGTAAAACCACAGTCGCCTCGTAAGGAACCATCCGAAACTTTTGTCGAAAAAAGGCATCCTTCGG
This sequence comes from Physocephala rufipes, assembly GCA_963966595.1. Classification (NCBI taxonomy): domain Eukaryota; kingdom Metazoa; phylum Arthropoda; class Insecta; order Diptera; family Conopidae; genus Physocephala; species Physocephala rufipes. The sequence continues at coordinate 29,201,469 of OZ016504.1, read as the reverse complement.
AAAAATCTACTCCAGATTTTTCAACTCATGGATTTCCATCGGTCAAGGAATATTCACCTCGTTCGGAAAATAAAATTAAACCCGATTTCTCAACGCACGGTTTCCCCTCGGTAAGGGAATATCCAAAAACACCAAACGATAAAACACCCTACGCTGGCAGTCCTCGCCAACCGCTACCACGTGAAGATTTCACCACAAACGGTTTCCCCTCGGTTAAACAACCCAACAGGCAATCGACGGAAAATATCAATCGAATTTCAAAAGAAGTTCCAATTGCTGCAACAACGTCATACCCACAACAAAAAACCCCAACATCTTCGACTACGAACGTCAATACTATCAAAAAGGATAGCGTTTCTAAAGAAACAACATACGTTAGTGTGAAAAAGGAAAGAGAGGTTGATGCGGCTCATCGTGCATTTGCGGCATCTTTACGAAGTTCATCACCAGCAGATAGCATCCGACGTGATAGCTATTCCGATCAACAACGTGCAACACCACGTTCAAGTGTTTCCTCAAACAGAACAACACCAACAACAACAACCAGACGCGAGTTCCGCGAACGTTCCCATGAGAGTATAGTTGCTCCCTCAGAATCAAGCCGAATCAGTACGAGCACTATTACGCGTCAGTCGCCTAGCAAGGGCACGGTTGGTGGTGTTGGTGGTAGAACTCCCACAACAAAACACACCACTCCTAAAACAATCGACGTGACCCAGAGATCCACAAAGTCACCCACTAAGACGGTAACCACCACGAAAGTTAAAAAAACCACAGTCGGTGTGCCAGCTTCAGGTACGAATAAATCCTCCATTAATTAGTTAAATATATGGATATTTGTCCTTCAGAAAATCAGATAAATAAACCAGCCGCAAGCAAATTTAATATTAACGAAACCACACTAACCACAAAAAACCATCAAAATTATGAGAACGACGCCAGTTTCCCCGGAAACGAGGTTGTCGAGGAGCCCTGTATAAAAAAATATTACTATCAGCTAGGTCCTTCCGATAAAGCATCGCATTCATTTATTGGTAAGAACACAAAAACTGCATAACAAAAGACCAAACAACCCAAAAGCACCATCACTAACTTCAGCTAAGTATATGTAATTCTATTAACTAAATGGCGCCTGCACAAATTCTTTTATACTACCACTACTATTACTACTACTACTACTACTACTAGTACTACTACTATTACTACTACTATTACTATTACTACTACTATTTGCCTTCTACTGCCTTCTATTGCTGTGAATCTTGTAAATTAATCGCATGATCGAGTAGAACGCTGATATATATACATATGTACCTGAAAAGGTATAGCCACATTATAAGCGAACAAAAAAGGCCAAAGCACACAAATTATGAAACCAAACAATTTCAACGTCAGATCCTGCAACAAACGCAAGAATGAGAATTAACCAATAGAATGTTAATAATGGCACACAAAATTATCAAAATTCGTTTAATAAAGTAGTAGACCTAAAATCAGTCTATGTAGATTGTCTAACTAAAAAATCGTAGTTTGAGCGTAACTAATGAAATTAATAAATGAATTTTTATAATAAACACCACGCTCGATGCAATTTAATTCACCATAATAGAAAATTCACCCAATTCACCGCAATCCAACGAAATACAACGCACACATCCCGAGAGGGAAAGAGATTATGAAAGTCCGGATAACTTTTCCGAAAATGATTTTGATAATAATGAACCCGATGTTAATCAAACAGATGATGAAATAATTCCAAATAATTATAAAGAAGTCCCAAAAACTAAAACGGTTGCGAGAGAAACGACTTTTGAGAAATCGGATGTTGGTGATTATAAAGAAGATACAAATGAAAATTACACGTCATTACCTCATCGCGGTCCAAAAGGCTCTCGTAATACAATTTCAGATTCTGTGGATAAAACAAATTATCTAATTAATGAGACACACGTCCGTCCAAAAGAAATAAAGAATATTAAAAGTATGTCCGATCAATTTATTGAAAAAGAGAAAATTAGGGAACGTCCACAACCAAAGGCGGAATCACCAGATGGATCATTTGTGTCTAAACAATTCGAACCGGATACCAAGAGACCCATGTCACCCACATACAGGAAAAAGGGTCTATCTCGTAGTGAGACTTTCGAGGAACGTTGCCGTCAAATTTTAGGTATGGAAGATTCCGGTGATACTCAAGGAACTTATGTCTCTCGCAAGGATTCGCAAGAAATCGAAAACACTAAAGAGGTAAAAGAACATTTACAGACGAGAGTAAATGAATCCGAGTTAACGCCACGTCGATCTGACGTTCAAATTGAAGATTGCGACGAAGACGATACAAATTATCGTACTGAGTACACGTACAAAAGAGTTAGTGATAAAGAGGTGGAAAAAGATAAAGGTATAAAAGATGAAACACCACGAGTTGAACCATTTCATACACCATCATCAAAATCGACTTTCATTGAACGTGAGCGAAAAATTGAAGAATCGGAGAAGTCACAGAGAAATCGGGTCACAACAAAAACTGATAAAGAAATATCGACAACTAAAAAATCTGATAAACCCATTAAAACTCTCCCTGATGATGTAAACTTCACCACGTACGATAGTGTTGATGTTAAAAAATATAACAATGATATCCGTTTGGAGCAAGAAGAGAGAGTGAAAAAAGTAACAAAAGACCAACGTGCACGAGATATTAATGAAACATTACTAAGACCGTTTGATTCGCCCGAAGCAATAAATATTTGTGACGATCGTATAACTCCGTCAGACCGGAAACGATCTCCGGAAAGAAGTGATCAATATCCAACCAGTCAAAAACCTTCAACTGATGAAGTTATTTATGACGTCAATGAAAAGGAAATGATTAGCTCCTATAGTAAGACAAAAGTAACGAAAACTGATGAGGATTTTATTCAAAACACTGAGGAAAATATATTAATATCGAAATCGCCAGTATCCGAACGAAGCCGAACATCTTCACCAGAAGGTAAATTTTCTCCTCATCGTAAAAGTAAACCAGAAAATATAAAATACCCACAAGATAAATATTCACCAGAACGCAAGAAATTAAACGAACGCGAACCATCCAATCAAGATAAATTCTCTCCACAACGCGAAATCTCTCCGAAACGTAAAATCTCTCCACAACGCGAACACTTGCCGCGGCGAGAACAGACACCGGTTACTAAAGATAAGCCTAAATTAACGCCAAGTCCGAAAGATTCTACCATACGTAAACAATCGCCCCCAAATGAGCAGATGCCGAATCGGAAATTATCACCACAAAATAAGCAGCCACGAGACTACCCTACAGATCGCATACATCCATCCACGCAAACCCAATCACCTCAAGATAGAAAGTCACCACAAAGAAAGTATTCTCCGGAGCGTGGATCAGCACCGCAACAATCTCCTGGACGTTCTCAGCCATCGAAATATAAACAAACTCCCCAAAATTCACACGAATATCATCCGGAACCGGAGAAGGGACATTTAACAGAAAGTAAACATTCACCGGATCGTGGGCACGTAGTGGAACGGAAGATTTCACCAAAACGTCAACATTCACCAGATCGGAAATATTCACCAGAACGTCAACATACACCGGATCGGAAGCATTCACCAGAACGTCAACATTCACCGGAGCGGAGACGCTCACCAGAACGTCAGCATTCACCAGAAGGAAGACATTTTCCAGAAGGTAAACATTCACCAGAAGATAAACATATACCAAGACATTCACCAGAGCAAAGAGATTCACCACTACGGAAATATTCACCAGAACGTCAACATTCACCAGACCGGCGAGATTCACCAGAACGTAAATATTCGCCGGAGTGGAAACATTCACCACAAAGTAAATATTCACCAGAGGAAAAGCATCTACCAGAACGTAAACAATCACCCGAACGTAGACGCTCGCCAGAATGGAGACATCCGTCGGAATTTAGGCATTCACCAGAACGTACATATTCACCAGAGAGAAGGCATTCACCGGAACGTGAACCTTCTCCAGAGCATAAGTACCTTCCCAATTCCAAACATCCTGAAATGGAATGTTCTCCCGAAGATAGATATTCACCATCTCGAATGTTTTCCCCTGAGGAAAAGTATCCTGCTGATCATCATCTTCCATCTGGACCGAAATATGACCGTCAACATTCTCCCGAAAGTATTCGAGATACAAAGTATCAACCGCAATCTAATAATTCGTCTCCGAACAAACGTCTAACGGAAGTCGAACATGTTCCTGAATCCAATAGATCTCCAGTGGTTAAACCAACTAATAAGAAAGGTCCCTCGCCTAAAGGAAATTACCCACAGGAACCAACGAAACCTTCTTCGACCATTTCGAACAAATCCAAGACCCTGAAGTCTTCAAACGTCAATCAGAAAACGCAATCCAAAACGACGTTTACATCGAATGAAAAATCTCAAACCACTCAATTCTCAACAAAAACAACCACGAAGTCAAGAGATGATACAAAAGCCTTAAAGAGAACCACATCTGTCGAAACAATCCATACAAAAAATACCAATAAGCAAAAACCAACGCCGGCATTAAAATCTCGTAAAACCAGTGGAGATAATTTGCTAACACAAAAAACAACCAGGAAAACAATGAACCCAAAAGCCGATCAACAAACCGATGATGAAAGCAATAAGTCGACCCGAAGCATAAGCCCAACGCCCTCGACACAACGGCGTCGATCGAGTAATATATCAGTACATACCGAAATTGTAATTGAACACTCAGGTCCTAAATCACCAAAATCACCACATCGTTCAACACTCCAAGCGAGAACTGACGAGGACCTTATTAGGAATTTGCAATATCAGAAGAATAATAAAAAGATTCTTGTAACGGAAAGAAAGGAATCGGCGCCCGTACAACGTGTCACACGCACGGATAAGGATAATAAAATGTCCCGATCAACAAGCGAAAACGTTATTAAAAATATTAATCAAACCACTAAAAAACCAATAACCACTACAGATTCATTGCGAACGTCCGAACGTCGTCCGAATAAATGCTTAACGACGAAATCAATTAATTTGTCAACGTTTGACAAAAGGCTACTTCGGGACGAGAAGGATGAGGAGAATGTTATTATTGATATCCAACACGCTAAAAGTTCCCGCGAGCCATCGCCCGATAAAATTGTACCCACACCGGTACCAACCGAAGTTGATACGGGCAAACCACGATATCCCGATGTCGTCCAGGAGCCTGAAGATGAACCACGAAAAAGACCGGTTGTTAAGAACATACCAATTTTGGAGGAAGACACCAATGAATTTATCGGATGTCAGATTGTCGAGGTTAACGTGAATAAGCCCGAGGGTAGCAGCGGTCGTCCTAAACGCAAACATTATGATAATGATGATGTTCTATCCAGTCCAACCATAGAAGCACCCGACTCTTATTCGACGTTGCAAACAAACAAGGACGATGTTTGCTTATTAAGTGTCCACGATAAAGTCTCGAAGTTTACTCTAACAGCCGAAGAAGATCGAAAACCCAAAGCGTCCGGCAAATTTCAGAGAGAGATCGACTATACACAAAACGTACCCGAGGACGACGATTGCTTACTGACAGTCGATCAGAAAGTAAATAAATTCTTGAAAACTGCACAAAAGATAACTGATGAAACGTTTACATCGTCGAAAATAATTGAATGCTCAAACGATTATCAAACCAAAGCTGAAACTGATTACAACCATTATAATATCATTATTGATAAACCAAAAACTTTGGCAGATACTTTGCCACAGAAATCTCCAGAATTAGTTGCTAATATAGAGAAGAAAATATCTCGGCCCAGACAACCCGAGCAACCGAAGCAAAATGTTCGTGGACGTTCCCCGAGTCCGTCTCAACCGGGCTCCCCTCACTTTGATCAAGACCGACCAACTTATCGCGAATATGAGAAGAACGATGATCGTGGTGAAGATGAAAATCCCGATGAATTAGTTCCAATGTCTAAAACGCATACAACAAATATCGAATTAAAACGTCAAAAGGATATTCTATCTCGGGTATCAGTCTTCGAAGATAACCGAAGGAAATCTAAAATTCAAAAAGGTCCGACTGATGACGTTTCGCCAGTTCGTAAAGAAAAGGAAAAAATAACCCCGAACTCTACCGATGATAAATCCAAAGCGTCACCACATAAACCAGTTGATCAAAAACGTCCATTAAAGGACACCGAAAAAGTAGGTCCAAAAGTCAATGAGCCAAACGGTAGAAATATTTACACAACAAAAATCCTACAAGTAAAACAAAAGTTTGAACCAGAAAGAGATCAAGAACAAGTCACCAAAAGTCAAAATGTTCGAAAAGAAAAATCCGAAATGGAGGAAACGGAAATGGAAGCTGAATATGAAACAAGCGAATTGAAAAGAACAGTTTCTGATAGAAAGCAACGTGTAATCGAGGAAATACGAAAGAGTACACGATCGAAAAGCGACCGTACCAATTTACCGATCGAAGGAACTGATAGTGATGTCGAGCAACTCCAGGATCAGAATACCTCAGACAACGAAGAAATCGATTACTTCATTACATTCACGAAAGAAAAATCACCCCGAAAGGCCTCAGTTCCATCCTCCAGAACGCCTTTAAAAGAAGAATCGAATCAGCCAAAACAGACCATTCCACATTCTTTGGTACAATCTCCCCAAAACAAACGATTACCTGCTAATAAAACCACTGATCGTAAGATAGAGCATACTCAAACCAAATACAAATCAAAGCGAATAGAAAATGATCATAATATAGATTCGTCAATTAATATCAGAAGGCCTGGATCACCGCTTAAAAAACCTAGCACCAAATATATCCAACAATCTCAGATTCCATCAGACACATTAATTCAAAGTGACGATGAAATCATTGGAAGCGACACAGAACAATTCGATGATCAATCGGTGAATGATGAAGAGATTGATTATTTTATAACATTTACAAAAGAAAAATCGACTAAGGGTTCGTCTAAACCTTCTCCCAGAGTGACCACAACTGAAAAATCGAGTCCATCCAAACAGATATCACCATCTTCAGTACAATCTCCTCGTGGCAAGAAATCACCTACTTCTAAAGTTACCTCAAGGCAAGAAGAAACTGACCACACTCTGGATTCTTCCGTACAAAAGAAGACAATGACGGGCAGATTGAATGTTTCTAGTGAATCGGTAGCTGCGCGTCGAAATATATTCGAAAGGGTGAATTCTCCGCAAACTGGTAAGCCTGCTCAATCTAAAGCACGAAGTGCAAGCCCCCAGCAGGCACGAAGACCATCCTATATGGATCATACGAAAAGTTCTTTGGAGCATATACGACGAGATTCTTTAGAAATCAATAAAAATCACTATTCGCGAAAACCATCCATAGATGATCAAATTCCATGCGATGAACGACTGACCACTTCAGCGGTAAAATTTGTCATTCCATCGCATAGTCACCCAGATGTTGAAATGGATTCGGAAGAAATCAATATTGAGGAAATATTTGATCTTGTCATTCTTGAGCAAATGTTGGAAACGGTGAAATCGTACGATTTAAGAAGAAGAATTCGCGCTCAAATTCGTTTGGTGAAGAAAAATATTGAAAATATAACCATCGGCACACAAAAGAATGAACGAATCATGGACGAACGACAAGTTCTATCCGAGAAGAAAGCAATTAAGTCAGAACGGAGTTCTAGTAAAACTTCACAAAATACTAAGAGTATTATCTCGAAAGATCGTGATCGTAGTCGCAGTCCTGAATATATTCCACGTGATGGATATTCGAATGTACCGAAATCAGAAAGCCCGGATAGATCGGATTTTATGGATACCGATGATATTGAAACAAATAATTATTACTCAAATGAACGAACCGAGAATTTTCAGCAAACAATGAGTAAAAGTGAAAGATATAAAAATTCGGAAAGGATTACAGAAAAAGCCTCCGAATTGAACACACGTTCTGTGCCCGGCCAACAGCCAACCACTAGGAGAGATCATGATACCAAACAAACGAAATCTCCGATTTGGGCTAATAGGGATAATATTTTAAAGAATTCAACCAAATATCCAGTAAAGACCACCCAACAAGCATCCAGCTCACGTACGTCGAAAACAGTCTCTACTACGAGCCAAAATCGAAATCAAGTCGAGGATTGTATAACTTCCAGTTATGGTATTGGCCCAACCGATGAAAATGGTCTGCCACTCTTTGGTATAAAGGCTCTTAAGAAAAAATCGAAATCAAACCAGCCCGGTGAAACAACTACAGGTATGGATATTATCTATAACAACTATATATTGATACGCGTATTTGAAATCGATTTACGTAATTCTAGAGATCACCGGTTATGTCGTTGAGCAGAAGTATTATGCTGACGATGATACCCAACCGACTGTGGAACGCAAGGAGCTTATATACTCGACAAATCCCGATGAAATAGAAGATATACGAAAAAAATTGAAGGCTGAAGTTTCTCCGCCCGAGGGTGTCGCCCGTTTACAAATTGAAAAGAAATACGTGAGCTGGAAACTTCGTCCTATCAAGAGTTAGATAATAATAATATATTTATTTTCCAGATGAATGAAACCGATATGGCAGAACCCAATAAAATCGATGAAATGCTATCCTCGACGAAATATATCCGGCGTGGATCGGTTAAAGAAATGAGTGAGAAATTTATACGTAAGGAATCATCGCAATCCATCACGGAGAAGAGTGGCAGCAGCAGTAGTTACCCCAAAGCTGGCTTGATTTTAAGAACCAATTCCCGTTCAGGTTTATCCGACGATGCCGGTATAGAATATTAAATAATATCTCGTTCATTATGCATAACTATCAATATCTCTTAGATAATTACGAATCATCCCATAAAATGAGAAAGAAGGTGCACAATAAACAACGGAGTGAGGATGATGATGATATTGAATATAGAAAGGAAATGATCTCATCACATCATCTAGCAAAAGAAGTTGGCAGTGATGACAACGAATCAAGGAGTGTTCGAAAGGAGATGAAAAAGATTGAAAAGTCGACGAGATCGTTTCTGAATAGCAGTAAGGAAAGTAGACAAGTTCGAGATGTGGATGATGCTCTTGAACGTATGCGTAATGCTGATAATGGTATGCTCAAGATAATCTACGTTTAAAATCAATTCTGGTAATAAGTAATATTATTTTTGTAGTGCTGGAAGATGGCGATTCACCAGAAGATCAAGAAGCTCGAGCACTACTCAATAAATTTCTTGGTGCTAGCGTAATCATGAGTGGTGTGGAAACGGCTCTACCAACGAAAAAAACCAAACTGAGCGCTTACGATGATGACGAGAATTTTAGTAAACAGCAGGTATGAATAAAGAAACAATTTTGTAAATAATTACACTAAAAAAAGCATTATTCGTTATGACATTTATTCATGATTTTGCCAATTAAAAATTAATTTCAGAAAACGAAATTAAAATTAGAAACGAAATTTTAAACGAATTAAATTTAGAAAACAAAAATATTATTAATTCGAATCAGTAAGAAATATTGCTAAAAAGAAGTTTATTTCTCAGCGGAAACCTTTATAGATAATCCTATTTTTTATAATATATTAATTTTATTTATTAATTAATTTTATATTATTTTTAATATTCAATATGATTGTTTCATCATTAATTTTAATTACGGTTAATATTATATAAAAGGAATTATTTATTCTATTAAACATTTAATATATATTCACATATATTTCCAATTTAAAATTAAAACTGCACAGAATTTTTTACCAATTACTTTACAGTTTACTAAATATTCTAAATATTTTTTAATTCGAAACGTTTTGTCACGCAAACGATTCTATTTTTTACCTTCTTTTCCAAATTCTCCTTTCTTTTTTAATTAAATATATTTTTGTTTTAATATCTTATTCAGCACGTGACTTCGATGATGTTAAAAATAACTTTATTAAAAAAGTTTACGTTGAGAAAATTAACAGCGAAACTTGCAACGAAACTTACAACGAAATTAACACGAATTTCGTCAAAATTTTATAGCGAGAGAAGCTAAATTTTAGTGTTTACTCTTTCATATAGTTGTTCTCCTCGTGGTGCTCTCGTAATAATCTCGTAATCTCGTAATCGACAATAACCTACGATATTTTATTAGGCACACCGTATTTGTGCAGTATCTTCGCAACGTTAGAAATGTGCAGTTCGGTTTAGTTCGTTTAATTTATATAATAGTTAATGTAGGTTTATTAAAAATTCTTTAGTGTTTAGAAAAGGCAAATAAATTTACGGTAAATCATAGTCATAACAAATAAATATATTTACAATAATAACTAATCGGAATTAATTGAAAATATTGTCGCCAAATTATAAGAATGATTTATAATTCATTAAACATTTAATATCAATTAAATTATTAAATCCATAATGAATTGAATTTTATTAATTGACATCATTTGCAACGTTTCAAAACTCCTTTTTACACTTAAATATTTTCAAAAACTATTAACTACTATTGTGTTTGAAAAAAACCCGAAATTGAAAAAAACCCGAAAATAGAACTGATCGCACTATTTTTATGTCTAGCGAAAGAATTTTCGTGGAGTTTTATTTTTAAAAAGAAATTGTTTCATACGAACGTGTACTTGTTTAAAATACGCAAGAAATTAGAAAAGACGACGGGAAAGAAGAACAAGAGAAACGGAAAAAGAAGAAGAAGCAACACCAGCAACATTAATAAAAAGGCTATTAATGATCCGTCGTTCTTTCATTTTATCGCTCTATTTGAGATTCGAAGGAAACTGTGAACCATTTTAGCACGGAATCCGTAGCAGTAACGTTCCGGTAAATGAATAATTTAAAAGCTCGTTGAATACATTGTTATAAAATTAAATGCAATAAAAAAATTACGATAATTAAAGAAAGTAATTAAATTAAAGAAAGTTTTGAAAATAACTAACTGAAACAAATGATGAAGAGATTGTATAATTTTAACTACTAAATTAATGTGCTAAAGTGAAGAATAAATAGAAAATAAATAAATAACAAGTAAGTTTACAATTAAAATTATATCAGAAATAAATGAAATTATTTTTGTCAATTTTGTGTCTAAATATAATTTTCGAATATTTTCATAAATCTGAGCATATAAAGGTATAAAACACGATGTGTAAAATCTTTTTAATAGCAATGACGTCACGAAATTAATTTCGAAATGTTTGACATTTGGCAGCAGAACTATTGATGTTAAACAATGGATTTCGAATATTTAAAGATTTTCACAAAATTTAATTATTGAATACAATAATGTAACTATTGAAAATTTTAAAAAAAATCCAGAGATTAACCTCAAATCATTGTAGTTAAAAATACGCGTGTCTAAATACGCGCTACTTTTGAAAAATATACGTTTTCAATCGATTCGAATTTATAATAAAATTTCATTGCCATTCGTTTGTCGTCAGTCAAATTTTGAGAACGTGCTGCAAACAGTAAAACGATAGTAAATCGATAAAATTAGTAAATATAATTTTTCACACAGTGTGCAAATAACTACAAATTATAATAAACAAATAAGAAAAAGGTTTCGAATTTGACAATATTAAGTGTGACGGTGACGGTTGTGTAGTCACCTTCATGGTGTGCGTCAAATTTTATTTATTTTCAATGATTTTTTTAAAAATCAATAATATTTTTTTATATACGAAGTAGAGTTCTTACAAAAAATAATCGGAAAAAATATTTAAATAAAAAAAATTCAGTGTGTATTCAAGTGTGTATCCTTTGTAGAATGGCTACTAAAATGATTTATGTCCAAAAATAGAATGGTATAAATGCGTACTTTATATAATATTTGTTTTTAATTCATTTGAAATGTGGCGAGTAAACGTTACCAAAAAAGGAAAAAGAACTGTGAATGATGCATCGGAACAGTGTGAATGATTTTCAATTTTGATCACTCTTACACATTATTTTCAATTTAAATGAAAAAATAAAAAAGAAAAGAATTAAGTAATACGTAAAAGCGAAAAAAATGATAAATCGAATTTTTTACAATTTCCGCAAATATTCAGGATACCTAAAGAAAATCTCATTAACGTTTGTCGGACATAGAATGAAAAAAATATGTTTGGCAAGCAAGACGTTTTTAAATGAAAAACAAAAACAACTCTTATTATGTCTTAAAGTGTTGGTATTCTACAAAGACTGTTTGATATTGCTAAGATAATTTGGAGATTATGTTAAAGCAAAATGGAAAAAATATAAATATTGCACGTCGCCAAAATCGATTTGATTTTAAATCGATGTTAATGCAAATTTGTAATTCGAATTTAATCGTTTATTATTTATCAGCAATTCACCAATGATTTATCAAAGTAGTATTTTATTTATTTTCTCAGTACTTTAAAGAATAACTGTTTCAGATAATAATATAAGTTATAGTTATCTATGCATATAAGTCTATGTATGAGAATTTTATTGAAGTTTTATGTCTATTTTTGAATTTATTTTTTATTTATTTTTTATTCAATATTCGACAGCTTAAAACTATACGAGTAACAAAAACGACCAAATCTGAAAGCTCTTCTTCACCAGTTGCCCGTAAAACTTGTGACATTGAGGAGATCTGGGACGAGGAATTGCTTAAGCAATTAGTAAGTGTGAATTTCTTTTCGATTTTGTTAACGATTTTAATAATTATTTTTTTTCTTATCGTTATCCACGCAGCTGGAACAAGCTACAGACTACGAGGAACGTCGTATAATCCGAGCACGTTTGAGACAACTAATGGCGGAACGTGAAGGTGGGTAATTTTGGATGAATTTAATACCTTTGAAAGGCAATAAATCTATTTCATTTGATCATATATAAGTATATATGTGCATATTCGTACATATATACAACTATATATATGTAAATGAGCATATCCTACTCTCTCTAAATATATAAATCTATTTAGTATATATTTGGTAAATTAATTCTACATTTAACTTTCTAGATGCAATTTTTATAAAATGAAAGACGCGTTTTAGTGGCCATCAATAAAAAACTAGGTATAGCCAGTGAAAATTCCAATTAAATCTATTCCCCCACCCATTCCACTTTTTTTTGTAAACGTTGCGTCGTAAAGTTTTGCCATCATTATCACATATAACTAAATACGCTGTTCTGTTTTATAACATCATACAATTGATGCAATTGTTGCAAATAAATTAAAACAATTTTTTAAAAAAATTCGTTCGCCACTACTCCCGAATACATTCATTATAATTCAGTCTCAGTGTTTTCAGTAATGTGCGTTGTGTCGTTTATACCTCTAGTGCTTTTCGTAACAATGTAATAAAATTATCTTCTAATATATAGTTGATATATATAATGGAAAATATATAAATTGTTTAAATAGAATGCAAAATTGTATCGGCAGTAAATTCCGAACTAGAGCCAAAATCTGCCGATGATGGTGATGAAAGCAGTGCAAGTGAATACGAAGAAATAATTGAAGAAGTAACTGATTATTCTGATACGAATTCCGATGCAGATGCAGATCCCGTTAACGAGGTTGACACTGTTAAGGAAAAAGAATTAGTTAAGCAAGCGTCATCGAAAGATATTGCCGTCGCCAAAGAATCTGAGTCGACAGAAAACCTAGCAGTCGTTGATGCAGATAATTCTGCTGCAGAAGACGCAACGACCGTCAACGAATGTCAAGTTGAAAGTCGAAAAGAAATTCGTGAAACTTGCAAGAACGAAGTGACAGAAAGTGAGAGTGGTGTCAATGGTGAGTTGCTCACACCGACGTTGCAACATTTATTGCCTTATAAAACGCCACAAATTAAAGAAACAACCACTCAGAACAGCCTACGTTCCGTCAATTCGTTGAAAACTTTAGACACAAATACGAATATTAATAATATCGAGAATAGTATTAGTAGTGAGAGTAGTAATCGTTTATCTGTGAGTGCTAATAACAAGTATTTGCATACAAATAATAATAATAAAAGCAACAACAACAACAACACATACAACGACTACGACGACGACAATAACACTAAGGACGACAATATGCGACCAATAATGATGACGACAATGACCGAAAAACAGAACAAAAAACCTGCATCCGACTTATCGGTCTCAACCGCGAACTTGGTTCGTGAGCAGTTAGGCATACCGACGCGTGAGGATTCCGGCACCGAGAGCGGTGATGATTTGCGACTAATTGCAGCTGGAATTCGGGATAAGCTGAATATGCAGAGCGATACGAATCTTATTCAGGAAGTGACGGCAGCGCTTAATCGATTGGAATGCTCTTTGAAAGAGGGTAAAGATATTTCATTGGATGAGCGAAAACGAAATGCTCTATTAGCATTAGTGGAACGCCTTCAAAGCGGTTTGACATCACCCGAAAAGCTAGCGGATGATGGAGAACGAGAAATGGCGGAAACATCAATGAATGATACTTTCGAAAATGATGATGAAACATCTTCGCCCGAAGCCGATACGCATCGTACGAGTAGACAACGGTTTGCGAAACGGCGAATTCGTAATAGTCGTCATACCGTTGGCGTTAGTCGCGAGGAATTAGAGGACGCGAGGCGTTACATGGAAGACATGTTCTTAATGGAAAATTTTTCAACACCTACAACGCCCGAAGGTAATCCTCTACCGCCTAGTTGGAATCCAATTGTAAAGAATTTGTCGTCTGGTGCAATTCTAATGACACAACCCGGCCTAAATTTGTGCCGACCCAATCAATTTGTTCCCAATAATTTAAAAAATTCTACTGATTATCAACGCCATGATAAAGTCACGACAATGCCGATATCTGGTGATTATAGCCTAAGCACTTCCAAACTTAATGCAATCGAAAAGAAAGAGCCATTTTTGCATCAAACCAATGCACATCAAGCGAAGAAGGGCGAAACATCACTAATGGGTTATCGAAATTTCTATAGCAGATCTCCGGAATTCCCACAAAAATCGAATCGTTTCTCAAACAAAAAACTCCTTATGAAAAGGGCAAACACTATAGACATACCCAAAGCGAAAAATTCCTCTATAGATTTCGAAACCGATTCAGATGCGGATGAGAAAAATCCAACGACCGGCTTAAAACGTACGGTTCAAGTGAATGTCAAACGGCAAGTGCGCAACGTTGTGCCACCCTTCGAGCCGAAAACTGAAAATGATCATAAATTCTTGGCCTTTATAAACAAACAGTCGGCTAGTCCCGGTCTTGGTTGGAACAATTCGAAGTCGGTCACGAATTGGACGAATAAATTTGGTAGTATCAAGCATGCTTTTGAAATGGGAGCCGCCGCGGCTGCCACCAGCGGAAAACCGCCGCAGGTTCCCGCTCATGCTACGCAAAATTCAGCGAAACTGCATTGGCAAAAACATGAACAACAACAACAGAAACAAACGTTCGGAGAACCTGCCTATTGCTCGAATGCACGGACGCAGAGAAGTCAAAAAGGTACGTTAGAACAAAAAAAGCTCTTCGAGAGGGAATCAATCGAACGCGAAAGGCAAGAGAGAGAAAGGCTAGAGAAGTTCCGCTATGAAAGAGAATGCTTGGAAAGAAAATCTTTGCGAGAGAAACAGGAAAGAGAGTCTATTAGGAAAAATGTTAATCTAGAAAATAAGCGAATGTCAAACAATGCCCCAACCATGTCTATACCTGTCAATCAGTTCAATCATGCCCCGCAATCGGTCTTCAAACCAATAAATGACAATGCAGAAGTCGAGCATGAAAATTCATTCAGATCTACGATTTGCGGAAATAATACAACTCCTGAATCTGCCCATCATTTGTCATCTCCTTTGAGGACGTACAAAATCGCAGATACACCGTCTCCTTGTCCCGCAACTGCTGTCAGTCTTCCGTGGCTTTCAAAACACGGAAACAGCAGTTTATTTAAGGAGAGAGCTAGTAGGTTCGAAGAGAAGCCCGATTGTGGTTTTGGAAGTGTTCAAAATATACACCGACACAATTCCCTACGGTCCAATAATGTCAGTCAAGTACAGTTAGAACAATATCGTCGGCCATCCTTGCCGAATACATCACATCCTTACTACAATGAAAGTAGCTTCCCGTCGTACCCGCACGGAATATCTTATTCCCACGAACCTCCTCCGCCGCCAATAAATGCTAGCTTTAAGTATGCCGATTATGAATCGACATCTCCCACAAAATATCCAAACTATTCATGTCATCCTTCTGTGTTGAATAATGAGCGAATAGTCCGGTACAGTCGCAGAGATTCTCTAACTAATCCTCAAGCGGAGCCGCTAATTTTGTCGAGCGCCAGACCTTCTTACAGTCCTCAGAAAGATATGACGCGTACGTTTATCCCACCGAACCAGAAGTACTTCGACTATGCCAGCCCAATGGATAGTGTCCCAACCAGCCCAAACATCATGTCCAGGCAAATGACCGATGCCACCGACGATGATTTGGATTCCGACGGAAATGTGGAATATCGCGTACATTCGAAAGTGATGGGAAAACCTCGGGCGCAGAAAGCTGTGGTAACAGTTGTTCGGAAAACAAGTCACGTCAGCGACGACGAAGTATTTGGTAAGAACTCTCGTGCTGCAAGAAATCTATTACAAACAATGCGTCACATCAATAATAAAGAAATCGATAAAAATAACGGACTGACAAATAATTTATCAGAAAAACCTATACCACCAAAAGTATGTCTCTCCCCGGATGGAAGTTCGTATCAGGCGCCAGTGGTCGAACCCATCTTTCCACACCTAAACAACTTCGAGACAAATCGTTTGCCATTATATTCGGACCAAGCGTCGGGTAAATCGTTTTCAATGCAATCCTTGCCCACAAATAATCAACAGAAGTTCGATGGCAATGCAGTTTCTCAATTTCAAGAAAATATGACTTACCAAAGGGTGGGAAACATTTTACACGAGCCATGCTCATACAGAGATTCCGACAATCAAACTAATTGCTCACAACACTCTGCAAGTGTGAAGTCTCAGGGACAGCAGATGCCGATTCAGCAGCAGCAACACTACCAGCTCCAACAAGAGCAGTTACAACAACAACAGCTACGAGAGCGACAGCTGCTGCAACAGCAGTTACAACAGCAGAAGCTACAACAACAGGAAATACAACGACAACAGTTCCAACAACAACAGCCACGGGAGCACCAGCTGCTGCAACAACAGCTAAAACAACAACAGCTACAACAACAGGAGCTGCAACAAGAGCAGTTACAACAACAACAGCTGCGAGAGCAGCAATTGCTACAACAGAAGATACAACAACAACAACAGCTAGAAAAACAACAACAGCTACAACAACAGGAGCTACAACAACATCAGTATCAACAGCAACAATTGCGAGAGCAGCAACTGCTGCAACAACAGCTACAACAGCAGCACAAGAAACAGCAAGAACTGCAACAACATCAGATGCAACAACAACTACGAGAACGGCAACTGCTACAAGAGAATCTACAACAACAGGAACTACAACAACAGCAGCAACAACAACAACAGGAACTACAACAACAGCACCAGCAACGACAAATGCAACAAAGTCATGATCAAGATCATTACGAACAAGAAGAAAGGCAACGGTATGAACAACAACATCGTCAACAATATCGTCAACAGCAGAATAAAACGCAAATGGATCAACGAAAAATAGCTTCATCGCCAGAAAAAATACCGAGTAAATTTGGTGCCGTAAAACAAGATTTTAAAAACCAAGAATATGGCCAACAAAAACCGCATCGGAAGAATATTTCGAACGATCAGCAGATCGAGAAATCGAAAGCTTTCAATTATAGTAAAGAATCACAATTTAAAACGGCCGCCGTGCCCGTGGACACTCCCGATATTGTTAAATCGTCTCTACCCAAGGATGAATATCCGGCCGTGGCAAAGAAGTTCGGGCCACCTCAAAGGCATCATTACGTCCCAAACGCCTACCAAAGCCCCACAACCCAAATTCAGATGAAAGAGAACGAAACTAATGCAAAAATCAAACAAGAAATGATTAACAAAATAGAAAAGAATTCAATAGTGACGAACAAACCGATTATAGTGGACGTGAGACCATCCCCGTTCTCCAAGAATTTACCCCAGCAACAACAATCGAACGAAGACATTATACCGCGTAACATCGTTTTCAACAATGTCAATGCTTTCACATCGCTGTCGAGACGTACCGAAGGAACTGTCGCCAATCAAAATCGTTCAAAAATCCTAAGCAAATGCGATTCCTGGGCACACATTACTCAGCAAACTGCTCAGCAAAGAGCTTATCCCGTCACAGCTGCAAAAGTAAAAAATAGTCCCTTTCAAGGCAATACCAACGAGGTGCGACGATCAAAGTCGGGTAACACTCTCGCCATACCAAAAATGTATGAAGCCGGTATTGATAAGGCGGTGATAAACGAAAAGCAAAAAACTGTTGCCGCTTACTTTTCGGGTAATAAATCGGTTAATAATGCGATCAAACAGATTGAAGTTGAATCCGGTGATTCATCAAACAAAAAGTCAGTCGTTAGTCGCGCAAAATCCTCAGCAAAAGCCACAACAAGTCGTATGAGTCTGAATGTTCTAACCAACAATTTCAATGGCATAACAAACTTTGGTGCTCTGGCTCGAAGTGCTACCATGCCACATATTGCCAATATCAAATTGCTCGATGAAACTAATGTTGAAGATGCTTTCGAACAACTCATGATGGGTTCATAAGTTCCGGAAGACCGAGGAACATCAAACCCTAAAATTGTAGTTCCAGAAACGCGATCAAATCAAAAGACTGACTCATTCCAAATGAAAATAATAGGTTTATCATAATACCGATTTCATAGCAACTGCAATGGATGTGCTGTGCCATCGTCACAGATAGAATCGCTTTAACCAACGCTCCTACTTTCGACCTACGCACGACTGGACCATTTGGACCCGTTTATAATAGACCGTTATAGACTTCGACAACTGAATTGACTATTCCGAACTGTAACTTCAAACATGTTGAATGCGCTGCAACGGAAGTTGAGGGACCACATGTGTTTATATCATACCAGATTGAGACTTCTTACAAACAATTTTTCATACTAATCAAAATACTTGTCGACAACACGCACTCATTTAAACCGAGACATACCGAGATTATAATACGATTGCTAATTTGGAGCAACAGAAAAAAGAGAACTCTGGAGCTACGGCTATATTAATTTGTCGGTATTAAATCGGACTACATCGATTTCAATCCGATCAACATACATATATCAGGTTCTCAGATAGACTGAATCCACGAATCAATTAATTAATCGATCTGGCTAAAACGGCGATTTTCAATACGATAGCATCATATGAAAGAGAAATCAATTATCAATTTGTGAGTTGGATTATTTTTTGTTGAAAGAAATCGAGTTCAATGTTACCGTGCCACTCTTTCGAATAACAAACAATTGATTGTTTCTTTTTTTTAATTCTTCTATCCTGCTTGAAGACGCTTGAAGCTTGAAGCCTTAAAGTGACTTTAAGAGTCAGTTGACAAGCCGTTTTTGTACTAGTAAACCATGTGTCCCTCTCCTTCTGTAAATATATTTATAAATTGTGATTTTTTTTTATTTTATTTTTCGTCCTGAATGTAATAAAATAAATATATCAAATATATTTTTTCTGCTAAGCTTTTTATGCATGATCCTATTCTAGCATCGAGTCTAGAAAAGACTAATGGGTGTTATTTATTAAAACTGATTTTCAAATACTTCTAACACAATTTTCTTGCACGATATTTAACATACAAAATTATATTGAAGCAGTTGAAACACCAATTCGGTTGTTTTACAAGAAGCAAATTTGTCGTTCGTTTCTCCTCTCAAGTCATATCTGCTTAGGATTCGTGTGTAAATCAGAGCTCACTGATATCTAAAGTTAAGAGCGTGATTGTGTCATAAAAACTCTAGACTGTTTTTTTGTTGGTTTTGCTTTTCTCTTTGCCCAAAACTGTCATTGGGTACCAGCAAAATTGGTTAGCAAAAATAAAATTGTCAAGAGTTGTTTAATACGCAATCATGGAAACTACTCTCTTCGAATTTTGAAAATGGAAGTTGGATTTTCTCGATGCTTTTTAAAGAGAGAAAAGCAATTACGGAACCACCACACTTATAAAGTGTGCAATTAAGAAATAACTACGTCTAAATTAAATAACTTATGGGGAATTATTTATATCTAACCTATTTTTCTACTACTATTGCTCTTGTACTCAACTATGTCTGAAACATCATTCCCGAAATCACAATTTTAATTTTCTTCACGACGTAATATGATGACGTATATGCACTCTTAATTAAACCATGAACCGCCAGAGTTCATGGTGTTAATTAAGAGTGCATATACGATCTATTTTCTCTTCAGACGGTTCTTTCCTTCATCTTTTCTCTCGCGAAAGTTGTCTGGCATTGCAAGCGCCTATTTTTTCAATTCTATCTTTTCTATACATCGCGAATTTATATTTTACATATCCTTCTATCTATATATTATATGAATCTGTATATATATTTTATGAATATCTTATATTTTTTTTTGTCTAAGCAATTAAACCTTAAATGAAGATTTAAACAAATTTTTCTCTTTAAAAATTTACCGCGAATTATTCGTAATCCAGCCTCTGACAAGAGTTTAGGTGTATTAGCTGCAACTAAAGTGTTTTATTGCGTTAATGTGTGAAGCATTCTGAATGTGTTTTGAGAATTGAAAATCCTGCAAAAGATTCTTGTATATAATTTTGCCTACGTTTTTGTGTTTCTTCGTTTTGTTTCCGTTGATTTGATTTATTGTAAATATATTAATTATTGTCTTGTCAATTTTCAAAATGACTTGCATAATTTTATCAAATTTCTTCGTTATTAATTATTGTTAATTTTAATTATTGTAAAACTTTCATTGACAGAACAATTTACAACAACAGAAAAGTGCGAAACAAAGGAAAATGATGGAGAAGTTGTAACAACCACAACTAAAGGTAGAATACATAAAAATCTAAAATAAATTATTATTAATATAAATATTAATTATGGTATTAAATTCAATTGAGAATTATTTTTACAGTTACAACGCGTACTGTTAGCCAAGCACCAAAACCAACTTCTCCGTTCGCCAAGTTTAAACAACTGGATGCACAAAACTCGCAACAGTCCCAAAAGTAAGAATCTATGATATTTTATAATCTAAGGCAAAACAATCTATGGTTTATTATCAAGATAATTAATTAAGAGGCGTATATATATATATATGAGCTTTATATATACAAAGTCCTGAATTCAAGAAGATAAATTATATTGGTGATGGATAATCGTTCTTATAACAAATTTTCCAGAAGGGCGCATTGGTTAACGTTAAACTAAATCGATAGAATTGTAAATTATAATCCTAGAAAAGGATCTTAACACACACTTGAACATATATACAAATACACATACACAACTAAATTGTAAATATTAACTAATTTTCATAAAACTCTATTACGACTTATCAGTGATATTCATTTATAACACACTTCCGTTGTTATAAATGTTTCTATATTTATGTTTCTATAAATGGAATCAACGATAACTGAGTTAAACCACAAGTCTAATCAAAATTTATAGCAAAATGTTACAGCTTGTTTGTTTTAAGAGCAGCAAACAAACAAGCAAACATAGATGCAAAAAATCAAACACACAACCAACCAAACATACAAGCAAACGAACAAAAAGCAAACAATCTCTCAAACAAACAAACAAATAAAAAAACGAATAAACAAAGCCACCATTAATTCAAAATTGACCAGCAAAAAATCCTTCCTGTATAATACAGTTTACAGTACAGTAAAACCCACAATATAATAGCGTTTTTTGTTGCATTTGTCTATATATCGTATTATCGTAATCCATAAACGTATATAAAAACATTTGTCAGATCGCCATCAACGCCAACTGCGCCTGGGGGGTCCGCTTCTGGTACCGCGACTATATTCAAATTTACTGATCCGGCTTTAAATGCGCGTGCAGCCACTGTGAAGGAGCAACTTCTGCAGTGGTGCCAGATTAAAACGAAGGAATATGAGGTATCATCATTCATAAATGCTTCTTGACGATCTTTTCTAAATTGGGCTGAACTAAATGATAACGAGAGCGTTTTAATTAATAACGATATGTTTCTTACGTTTTGCTTCATCTAATCAAATTAATGGCGCGAATGTCGCGAAATTTAATTTTAAAGAACCTTCTAAAATATTAATTTCATAATCATATTAATGCTGCTTAATTGCTCATTAATTATAACTGCGATATTATCGAAATGCAATTAATAATATCAGACGATGCCATTGCTTTTTTTTCTCTCAGCACATTCATCACGAGAGCCGAAGTGCATGTACTTGGGTATAACCCATAGTAATGATTATTATCATTGTTATTGAAATTAATTACGTACAATTAACAAGATTTAGCCTCTTTACACATTTCGATTATTTAAGGGTTTTATTATACGATTTTCGTGGTTTTTGTTTTTCTTAGAATATTCAAATAAACAACTTTAGTACGAGCTGGTCCGATGGCTTAGCTTTCTGTGCTCTCATACACCATTTCTTGCCCGATGCGTTCGACTATAATAAATTAACATCAGAAAATCGTAAATACAATTTTGAACTTGCATTCACTGTGGCCGAGTGAGTATAGAACACCCCCCTTCCCTCCACCCACCATCCAGTTAAATAAATTACCAAAAACAATTTTTTTTCTAGCGAGAAAGCCGGTATAGCTCCGCTTCTGGATGTTGAGGATATGGTTGAAATGAAGCGTCCCGATTGGAAATGCGTTTTTGTTTATGTGCAGAGCATATATCGACGTTTTCGTAATTGCCAATAAAGTGGAAAAGAAATGCTGATGCAGTGATCGTTTACCTGATATGAAATTTTTCTCTTCTACGGGGACGCCTTTTTGGATTATTAATAAATGAAATCAAATCTCGATATTTTTTGTAATAACTACGTAGCTCGAACCATCCAAAATTGATCATAAATTTCAATATTTGTTTCTCATTCAACGATTTAGTATTTTTATTGTAATACATAAGCATTATATTATACATATACATTTATATATACGCATACCTATAATACCAATCTAATTGTCTTAAACACAATGTTTAATTTAACTGAAATTTCAAATTCAGCGGCTTATAATCTATCTGATTTTCAATCAATCCTAAATGTTAAACCTCACATATTGGGGGTTCCCTGGGCCCCCTTTTTTTAAACTAACCTTAAGAGACGCGCAATAATCGTTGCATTACGTCCCTACAATTTATAGTTACTAATTCGCCACGAATAACACATTTTTCTAATTTTATTTTATATGAAAATATATCAAATGTGAAGTCGTATAAGTTTCATATTAGAATGTTTTTGTAACCATTAACAAACTTAATGAAAAAAATCAAATAAAGCCAAATTAACCCATTCAAGCCGGAATTGAATTTTATTTTCCTACTTAAAACATGAATTCATCGACGAACTCGGTAAACTCACACATAATTACCTTCCTCCCTTTTTGTTTTATTCTCGTTCGTCGTTTTTAATTGGATCTTGAAACACAAGCGACTCCGTTAGGAGAGCTTACGCTATTGCTATTTCGGGTAGGTAACTAAAACCCGAAGCGACATGATTGCGAAACTATAGAATCCCGAAATGTAAAATCCTGAACCACAAAATCCCAAAGAAATCCTGGAATTTACCGATATTCGTATTTCAAGGGCCTAATTACACAAACCGAAATAAAGGTGTTTCTTCATTTCCCTAGTGTTTGCCGCAAATTTTCTCTGCTTTGAGAGGTCTTAGGTAAGCAGCAAATAAAAATTCGGCTCACACGAAATAAGCAAACATTGTTAGTGTTTATCAGTGCATACGAATACCGAATTCCGAAGCCGATTATTTTTGAATACTGGAAACGAAACAGCTAGTGAAAAAAACGAGAGCAGAAAGAGAGGGATCTGACGAAAGTTTTACATATTACAAAACTTTGAAGCGTCACGGTTCTTTCATTCGTTTCGTTCTGCGTAAGAAGGTCCCAAATTTCAATTTCATCATACAGCAACCTTTTAACTCCATTAAATTAAACACCCACTTCACTGTTAACGTCATTATAATATCCCACATTTTTGCATATTGGAACCTTCGGCAGTGGCAATGGTTATAACTTTCAGTAGCCAGAACCTCGGCTTCTGACAGTATGCTGGTATGACAACTGTTACGTGGAAAGATGCAGGAAAGGACAAAAGCAAAATCTACAAACGAGCGTTATTTTTAATTTCAGTAAACGCACGTTTATCTATCGCTCACGTAAGAGAAATATCGCTTTTAAAACAAGCGATTATTGTTCAACAATAGTTCGAAATACCTCAGAAATCTATTAATCATCGCTTCGTCTTGTATCGCCTTTACAGTTACCTTCGAACAGTTTGATATAGCATTAGAATACAATATAGTGTCAAACAGTTGAAACGCAATTGGAAAGACGATCAGAAACGAGACGAAGTGTAATAACCCCATAAGACTCCGAAGAAATTTCACTCTTTCTTCAAAAACATAAAAAAGCAAATATTTTTACTTTGTATTACGAAAATATTATATAGTTTCCCTATGATTTTCCTTTCCACTTGCTGCCATTGTCATTTTTCGAAATTGATATATAGTATTTATAAACTAAACGCAATAGGAGAATAGGTATGCTGAGGACTTGAAGGGATCGCAAAATTTTTCGTAGAATTCTTTCGTAGAAGTTGACAAAATATCACTGATGATGCAAACATTGTCCGAAGCAACGGCAGTTCGACTATTTAACAGTGTCGTTGCAACGGATCAAACTCCGAATGCTTCTGGACTAGCACCTTCTCTAACAACCAGTCCACAGGTGGAGGAGAACGGATCGAACGAATCGGTGTATTCAGGAAACGAATGGAAGAATTCTTGCCGCATATGCCGTTGGAATCGCAGTGATATGGATGTTCTAAATTGTCCTTGTCGCTGCAAAGGGAGCGTAGTATGTGCAAAAAGATCACACATCTTGCCGAGAGGTTGACGATTTTTTTTTGAGATCAACCGCTTTCTATTTTAGGGTTTCGTGCATATGCAATGTTTGAAACGTTGGATCTTACACCGACGTGATGGACGCTGCGAAATTTGCAACATGCCTTTCAATTTGCCGGAGGAACGCATACACATAAGTCGCATGTTCAAATCATTCATAGGTTCCAAGTGTCTCGGTAGAATCTTAAAAAATCTGCTATTTAGTGCTTCTCTTTTGCCTTTGGCGCACGTGGTCTTGCAACAAGTTCGTTACTATTCTTTTCAATTTAAATAGAATGCAGAAATGGTCTCTGTTCTTTAGGTTTTGATTACTATAGAAAATCTCAATTCAGAATCTTCGGACCGAGTTAGTATTCACGAATTAATAATTGCCTCATGTGCGCTTCTCACCTCGAGTAAGTACAATTAATGGGTGGCCTATCATAATATTCTCATTAATTTCAAGCCTACATTTCCTTTCAGGTGCACTATTTTTCCATTTCTTCGAGTACATTACTACTAGATTTTTCATTATCCGTAATATATGCCGGCAATGGTGGTATTTCGGCAATACCAGCGAATTCTCACTTGTACAAGCATCAACGGACTCAATTTGAATATATTGAATTTCCCAAATTCTAAACGAAAAATATTCCCATTTTATTTTAAATGTATCCTTCCTTCACACTAATATAAAATAAATTCAGAAGATAAAAATTTATTACAATCGAATAAAGCCAATATATTTAAAAACAAAATCCCAAAAAACATTCATTTACATTAACGGGTTTTTAATTTAAAAATGTCTATAAATAATTAAAATAATTTTATTACCAATAATTAATTAATTATATAATAATTACAATTATTTTAAATTAATTACTATTATATAAATAATTAATTATATAATAATTACATTATTATATAATATCACTTCCTAATGATAAGGAGATAGGACAAGACCAGTGCAATTGCGACAAAGGAATGCTATAATTTCTTTTACATTCATGTAGCGAACGGAGAGAAACACCCGGATTGATAAGACAAGGCATTGTCAAGAAATGACACAGAACAGCTGCTGTGTAGTGTCTTTGTACACAAAGACTGTTAATGCGCAAGCACCTTAACGGTAATATGGAAGCATTTTTAATTACAACTATTATATATTCTTCTGTTCACAATAATTTGCGAATGTCAATCTACTTAAAAGGGTTGCCATTACTTAACAAAAACAATAACGTTCAGAAAATACATGATATGTTTACACTAATGGATTTTTTAATTGTCATATGAAATATGATGCACTAGGTCAGTTTAAAACAGATGAACAATTTTGCAACTTAAATCCATTTTATTACTCGTTATAGAAAAGTACTGCTTTCTTGCTAAATAATATTTTCTTGCTAAAAATATTGGAAATGTACCAATTACAAAATAATGAATAAAAATAAAATTTTATCTAAAATTTTGAAAGGATTTCGATAGCGCTGTGATGGAGATTTGAATGTCGAACTGGACAGAATTATTTTAACAATTAGAAAAAACGATATTCATCAGTTGCTAAGAATTGTAAATCCAAAATGTAGTAAAAAGAATCATCGATGAACTTGGTAATATTTCATATCGAGGAAAGCTTTTCTTTAAAGAGTAACATTTTTCAAAGTATTGCTAATTTTTAATGATACGGCCACTCCAAAAATTTTTTTGTCTGTCTCTCAGCGATACGAAGTTTCTTGTCTTGCTGTCGATTTGACAAGAAAAAAATAAATAATAAAAACCTTTAATATCGCGATTAAAGATTTTCATTGTTAATAATTAGTAGATATTAGTGTTGAATTTTACTGGCTGTGCTAAACACGATTAAGTAGGAAAGATACATTTGCTTTGGTTTTTCAGCTACCCACCCTAGTCCTCTTAATACAAAAATAAAAGTTCAAAGAAAGGAAGTAGTGTGCAACGTCAAAAGATGGCTGATGAAGACTCCGTATGCCTGAATCATGAGTCGTTATATCAACAATGTTTAGTTTGCTATGTAGCAAATATAGATTACAAAGTGTCTACATTGGATAGGATTCAATTGCTGCGTTATCTACCCCAGGGTGTTTTGGTTGATATATATTTAAAGGTAAAACAATATCAATAATATAATTACATTTCTGATTGACCAAGAATTACAAATAAAAAACTCTAATCCTCAATCGTCAATCGTACGCAATGTTGTACGTTGTTACATATCAATAGATATTTTATAGAATTTGCATATCAATAGAGAAAAACATGACTATAGGAATGACGTTTTTAGACTGCTGTGAGGAGAATAACCGCCGAACCAGCGAAGTTATCAGCTGGTTAGTTTATGCAACAAAAATAATAAACAAACAAAACAAACTGCATTTGCTTTTCGACAGATAAGGCAATCGAAAGTGAATACAACCGACTCAGCCATATAAAAATATTGCTACAATATTTTATTCTATTCATTAAAATGCGTGTCCATATCAATCATGGATTTATATTAAGAAATAAAGTATTCAATTCAAAATAACGCAACCATATACGTAGGGGCAATTATAACTCATCTTTTGATACGTCGCTAATGTTGAATATATTGCGTATACATACATATTTGCATATATACATTCATGTATAAAAAAATAAATAAATAAACAAATAAATAAATATATATCATTTATTTCTTTAAACTATTTATAGATGTCTCAAAAGGATTGTTTGAGAGATATTCTTTTGGATCAACTATCGGATTTAGAAATATTCGAACGCCTGCTTCGCTTCAGTCCCGCACGTCAGAAACTTCTTCAATGCTTCATCGCTCTAACGAGTAGCAAAAGACAATTGGCTTTGCAGCTACAACAAAATTTAGATATTGAATTTGAAAGTAGTGAAATATTCGTTAAAAATGAAATTGATATGATCGAATTTGCGCTTTGTTTGGGCTCCTTTCTCTCCGAAGCTGGTGGAATGTCGGAAAGTATAGGAATATTAACTTGTGCCGCCAAACGTTTGCGCGACTCTAAGGATCAGACAAAGATGCTGGTACATCTAGATTGCTTGCAGAGGTAATGGGCTTGCTTTTTAAAATGCTATAGAAGATTGAAAAATTTTTACTTAATTTTATTTTTTTTAAGACTTTTGCACTCTGAGGCGGCCTTGTGTAGTTTCAAATCTGCAGAACGTACATATTTGGAGATTGTAGATATTTTAAAAACAGTCTGTCCACAAGATATACCCAAGTGTCTTTTAGCAAATATATATACACAATTTTCGGCGATGTTCTTCGCTCGTAGCGAATACGGTGATAGTTATAAATGGAGCTCACTAGCAGTGCGCCAGCTAACAAGAAAAACACATGAAAAGTATATATTCTGACTGTTATAAAAGAAGTATGCTAAAGTAACTAGAAAATTTCATTTCAGAATTGCTATCGATGTACTGCGTCAGGCCGCTAAAGCGTGTGTGGTTAAGCGGAAATTCCAGTGTGCAAATATGCTAATTTGTCAAGCTTTACAGCGAGCGCGAACATCGTAAGTTTTTTTTATTTTTTTCTCTTCGGGAAGGTGATTTTCTTTACGATTTCAAAATCATTTATAGACAGATTTTCGGGAAACAACATCAAAAGTATGCGGACACTTTATTGGATTATGGTTTTTTCCTTCTCAATGTCGATTCAATATATCAGAGTGTTAGAGTCTATCAGGAAGCACTCGAGATCAAGCAATATATATTTGGCAATCGAAATTTTCACGTTGCTGTAGCCCACGAAGACCTTTCATATGCTTGTTACGTTCACGAATACAGCACTGGCGACTTTACTTGCGCGCGCGAACATGTTGATAAAGCTATTGATATAATGAAGCATCTAGTACCTAGCAATCATTTGATGCTGGCATCAGCAAAGCGCGTGAAGGCTTTGCTATTGGAGGAAATTGCGCTAGATAAAATCACTGATGGAGTGAATGAGGAAGGTCTGCTACAACAATCGGAAGAGCTGCATAAGTTTGCTTTGCAATTATCGTTAGAGGTTTTCGGTGAAATAAACGTGCAAACTGCAAAACATTATGGAAACTTGGGACGATTGTATCAAACTATGAACAGATTCGCGGTAAGATATTTCTTCCTTAATACAAAAATACGAGACTCAGATATTTCTTAATTGGAACTTATTAATTTTATTTGAAATAAATTTAATTCGACTCTGTCGCAGGAAGCTGAAACGATGCATCAAAAAGCAATTCAAATAAAGACTGATCTGCTGGGTGCCTATGACTATGAGGTTGGACTATCGATAGGACATTTGGCCTCTCTCTATAATTACCAGATGAAAAAGTATCGCAGGGCTGAAGACTTATATTTACGCAGTATTGAAATAAGTATTAATTGTGACTGTTTCTCTGTGCAGGATTTCAAAAAATACATTTTTTAATTTTTTTGCAGGTCTTCGCTTATTTGGTGAATCTTATTCGGGTTTAGAGTACGATTACTTAGGTTTGTGCCATGTTTACGAAGCTTTGCGGGAATTTGAGAAATATTTGAAATATGCTACCATTTTGGAACGTTGGCAGGCTTTGCGAAGTGAAAATAATATGAACGTAAGTACACTATATACAATTAGTTTAGAATACAAAGAGAGTCGCATTAAGATGAACATCCTTTAACTTGATCCTTTAAATTCGACAGAACTTTTTTATTCCTTACTGATCATTACAAATTAAACTTAAATTAAATTATGGCATTTCAACGTAAATACTTATCCGTATAATATAAAATCGAATGGTTATATAAAACCTTATAGGAAAAGAATTGCTAAGAAAACAAAACAATTCTTGTTAAGTGGATTTTTTTATATAATTTTTTTTAAGTTCCTAAGCAAGTTAGCCAACTTATGGTATATATGTTAATGAATAACAACTCAAAGTTTTATTTTATATTAATGCGACTCTATGGTAGATTTAAAATGCAATTATTTAAGCTTTTCATAACCGTATAAAAATGATAGAAACCAACATATCCTGAAATTTTGGAAAAGAAGCCCTTAGATGATGTTAGGATACAGTTTTTCGAGATGGATTCTAAAGATAAAACTATTTACTCACAGATTCAGCGCGTCCCTTAATCATGAGTGGACGATGGTTAGAACCTTAGTTTACAGAATTATTATTTACCCTCCTAAGATAATAATTAAGCTTTGAACATAACACAATAGAGACAAATATTATGCTGTAATTAAATAAAAAATTGTTTCTGAATTAATCAGACAATGTATATATGATATATAAGTAATATAAACCAACATGAAGGAAATAAAAATAAATAATTGATATAAACACGATATAAGGTTAGAAACTGATCAAACTTAATTAGAAACATTTCGAAATAATGTCGTTTTTATAGCACAGTTTTCAGCAAACATTAACACTTGTTTCTTTGAGTATTTAATAAAATAAAATTTTTAATTCATAAAATAACTTCTTCAATTTTATGGTTCACGGATCTTTTTTTGAACCACGATTTTTTTCGTTTTTGCTTCAGACATTCTTCATATTTTAATTCTTCCTTTTGATTCAATATTTAATATAATATAATAATTAACATATTTTACAGATCCCCGGTAATAGCTTAAGCATCTCCGGGGGTCCGTGGACCAAACGTTGAACAACCATAGATAGTATATAATTCTTATTAAATACTCCTATTAATCAATTACTATTGATCAATTGTTGAAGACATTAGAAGAAATTGACAATTTACTTTGGGAAATTATCAGAACGCATTTCGTCGTTTTTTTTAAGTAATCAAACTAAAGCAAGTAATAGGTTTATTAATAATCATTTGTATATTTCCATGAGTTTTGTACGAATTTCATGATCAACGTTTAATTTTAAAAAAGATATCTGAGTTATTTCTTAAGTACATGCGTTTTGAAAAAGAAATTATACGGATGATGAGAATAATTAATTGAATTAAGTGAATCACTGCTTATTTTACTTAATGATGGTACTTTATTTAATTATAATCGTATATAAATTCTTTTTTAATGTTTACAAGTAATGCACTGTGTATTAGTTATATTTTAATTAAAGAAAATATAATAAATATAGTTCTGCAATTGAACTAAAAATTATTCCAAGGAAAAAGAAAAGCCAGGCGAGGAATGAATGTACAGATTTCAAATAATACATCCGACACAAACGTGTTGAAATTGTGCATCGGGAACGTTGGATATGTTGTTGTGCAGTAGAAATTTATTATTATTGTCCAAATATTATTAATTCATTATATTACTAGATATATGTTTTCAAATATCTTGGGTATTCCTTGATATTAATAAATTCATAAATCGCTTCATAATTTACATTATGTTACGCTTAAACATATGGAAAATGAGTTTATATTCTCATAAATTCACAAATATGTGAACAAATACATCCATATATGCAAATTATACATTTATTTTTATATAAATTGAAATTTGTAACATGTTTAAAATTCATCGTTTGTAACTATTATTGCGTAAAATAAATTTTATTAGCCATGTTTTTAGAAAAAAATAAGAAAACATTTTTTATTACTACGTGTTATGGAATCAGTAATTGTTCTTAATAAAAATTTTATAGAATTTTATTCATCCCATTCCTGCAGAATTATTTTTTTAATTACTTGTATTAATATGTTCGTGGCTGGTTCTATCCAAACCAAATAGTACGTATGAGGAGTAAATTGAGCTGATATTCAAGGCTCTTAACTCTTTTTGCAATCATCGTTTATATATCCAGTAATTTCCGATTTTCATAGGCCCTCTAAATTCATATAAGGAATAAAAGAGCTATTAGATATATCGATGATATGCGCTTTCATCATGCCAATAACCCTTGCAGGTATTATTCGAGACGAAAGGTAAGCATTTCAAAAAGCATGAAACGGAATATTTCTCACTTTGAATCGTTAATACATGAACATTACCGCAGGCTTTAGTATAAGAAAGTCACAATGCCATGCACACCATGTCATGCACATATGAAGAGAGAGCAATGTTAGAGTCCCTAAATTCGATTTTGATTCAATAACTCCATCTTCATAACTCTCCATCCTTTCTGAGTCATATATTTCCTTCATTAAGCATCGCATATTGAAATTCAATCGAGTGAGCCACTTGTCCAATGAACTTTCGACCATTATACACTAAGTATTCTTTTTGAACTCGGGATGTTTAACCGACTGCATAACTATAGCGCAGTTATCAGTTTATAGAATAATTCAAGATTTTTAATAACGCGATTTTTTTTGGAAATTTTGCAGGTGGATTTTACTAAAACATAAACACATTTTACGACCTCGTAAAATAATTTTAAGAACATGTTTACGGTTCATAAATATATATGTTTATGTACGAGCACAATATGTTAAAACTAAGCATCATGGTAGAAACTAGAATACGCTACAGCAGCATCTACTGAATTGCTGAGATATGAGTGTAAATAGTAACAACTAATATTTCATTTACAAAATTGGTTGTAATACGATGAGACATAATCCAGGACGATTACCTCAACGTTCGCTGAATATGGTTAGTATAGCATATATAAAAAACTTGATGATTTACCGAGGTTCCAGGAAAAGGTATTTAATGAGATTGAATTTATGTTCAACGCCCCTGAAATATATCATAGTGCTAGAACAAACCACTAACATTGTGCCTTGTCTTGCATTATAAAAAAGAGATCATAAGGATAAGCCTTCTCTACCATTAACCTTTTTACGATTTTATTAAGTTGTGAGTAATAAAATTCTAAATTTATTTTAATGTAATTTTCGACCCCATGACATGCGTGTAATATGAATAAAATTACCATTATATATTCAGATTTCTTACATCCTGTTCCTATACTTCACGTTCTAAGTTTCTGCGCTTCTGGAGGGGAAACTATATGGATATAGATACTTTTACATTTTAGTTTATATTGATTTTTATGAAAATATATAAAACAATTCATTATAAGTATATGACAAATGTATTGAAGTACATGAATTACCCGAAAAGCTCTCCATAATTGCCCAAGATATCCGAATTGTTTAAACTATAATAATTATTCATATAAAATTACAAACACAATTAATTGTTTAATAACAGACTGAATTTTTGAATGTTTATTGCTTAGTACGGTGCACAGTGAAGCAGAAATGGAATACATCATACACAAAAACCTTTAACCTTTTAATGAATGACATTCTTTTTTTATGTAGTCTTTTGCATCCCACAGACAGATAATGAAATTTCTCCGTGAGGAGACTACGTAGCAAAAATGCATACTCCTTTTAAAGTCACATATTTTTTGGCGGACGGATTCCTTTTCGGATCACTGTGCGTTCGGATTACTGTGCGTTATAGAGCTGACGATTCATATATGAATTTAAAATTAAATGTATTGGAATATTCTCACAGACTGTCTGGATTTATATATGTATTGTATACAGGATTTTATCAAACGTCATGAAATATTAAAAAGTGACTATAAAAATTCCCATAAATACAGTTACAATAACTGCTAATGTTTTCGATATTAGAATGCGGAAATTAAGCGATAACGAAGTCACGTAACTGTAATCGTTCTGATATAAATTCGCTATTAGTAGTATTTTTGCACAAATAGAAAATTTAATTAAGGTAAATAATGTAGACTATTATTTATAACATCCGTTATGTATTCATAACGATTTTTATTTCATTTTTCGGTTTTTTAAGAGGAAACGTTTGAAGAAAATAATACAATAAAAACTATTACTCCCGTTAAGACAATTTTACTTTCATGCAAATTTTACTTCATGCAAGGTGCGCCCACTCTTTTGTGCGCTCTCTGGGAAAGTGAAATTTATCTGTAGAGAATGTTAAATATCTCTGGCTTGCGCATCCAGTTACTCCTTATTAGAATTTTGCCCATTCAGTTTTACTCTTTCAATATTCATCATCGGATTAATTGATCATTAAATGTTTTGAAAAGAGGTCACCGTTTCTATGGGTCAGGTGAGAGTAAAAGCGAATGCATACAGAGCTGGTGAATCTGCGGGCTTTGGTCAAGCTTTAAACGGTCTGATTGGAGAAGATGGCTTGGTTACGAAAACTTGTCACACTAGCTGCGCTTTGGTCTTAACAAAACTGAACCGGTACTCAATTTTACTAAAGAGCTTTCTGATTTTATTCGTATTCGTTTGAGAATGCGCGATCGGATTGGTGTTGCGGCAAATCGTAAATGCTTCAGTACCTTTAGCTAAGTTTTCGAAAAGCCACACGCTCTAAGTGATCGTGCTGCGAGTGCGTTTTGAGTGTAATAATATTTATTTTTTTAATTTTCTCGTAAATTATTAAAAAAAGTGTAATAATTTAATATAATTTGTGGTAACATGTTTGCGAAATTTATGCTTTCGAAAATCAATAGTTTCAAAATTGACGAATTTTAATTAAGAGGCTACTAGATCTTAGGCAACTAATCATTAACTCTATAGGCGGTTTACCGGAGCGCCACAAGAAAATGTGAAAGTTTTTGTTTTAATTAATTTCATTTAATAGATCATTGAACGTGTTTGAACGGATTTGAGTTTGACCATGTCAGTCTCCGAACCATGACCTGCACCATACGTTATTAATGATACTAAAGTTTTAATATTTTAAATGGACCAATATTCAGTTATGAAGCAGACGAAGAAGTTAATGTTTTTTGTAGCTTTTGTGATGCATTCTCTTGTAATTCTAATCACAAAAACAGATGAAGTTTTGTGATTATTAATGTGACTCAATTTATCATTTTTGTAATATTCGTAGCCATAAGTCGGTTGGGTTTTTTTTATTAATTGTGAAAACAAAATATTTACTTCTTTGATTCATTTTTAATAAAATAAAAATATAATAAATAAAAATTTTTTACGTTAAAAAATTCTAGAATTAAAAAAGTTTATTAAAAAAATTCAAAAAGAATTTCATTTATATTTATTTATTTACATTTTGAAATTGATGTTTTACACAGAATACAATTATGTTTTAAAACCCGTTTTGCTTCTTTAAAATCAAAATGAATTAAATTCTAAAAAGTTTTATTAAAGCTGAATAAAAATATATCTACAAGAAATTAATTAAAGTAGTCTCTCGAAAAACTTTCATTGAGAGGTCACACTGTATTTATATCGAAATTTTAGTCGCGTCTGTACAAAGACTATAATACTTTTTCCATTAATTCACACACTATATCGTATAAATGTGGAGTCATGACACCCATACTACCCTTTCTACCAACCCTTCGCCTTCCTCCCTAAAAACAAAACTAACTTACGAATTTATTATTCCATTCACTTGCCTGAACATTTTTCTAAATTTATATACACGTTGTATAAATTTGGTTGAAGACTTTGAATGAACAAGTGCGGTTTAAAATATATCAGTTTGATGACTTTTAATAACTGAAGGTTATTAATCAACAAACCTTATTACTTTTCTACCAACTATAATTTTTTGCTTTCAATTTACAATAAAATATTGACAATTACAGTTGACAATCTATGTTCTAACAGTAATATAATGACAATCAGGCACCAACGCGTTTAAACCCTTGAAGTGGTCAAATTTAATTAATTATGGAGCAAGAGGTTAAATTCAATTTAATCAATGTATTTTAAAAAACATATTGAAAAGTTTCATCGAAGTGCGTATCAGTACGATTTTATTCATAGCAGTCAAATTATGGCCTCAAATATATCTTCATTTATTGGAAAAATTATGTATTAATAGTGGCTTATTAAAATTTAATTATGAGATTAAATTGAACAAGTTTGGTTATTTATTAATTTTGGTTTATTTGCTTATTTTTAATATATATTTAATATATTAATTTTGTTATTTTTTATTTATTTTTTTTTTAATTTATATTATAATTTCAACTAAATTGTTTTATTAATTTCTCAAATAGATTTTTTTACACGTGTACATAATTATGCGACTTTATCTTTGCAATGATTGTGTATTACCATCAGTATCGTAATCATTTCACGTGTGTATTTTCACATGAATTATTATTTCCGAAAAATATTGTTTGCAATTTTAATTAATAACAAACATTCCTCGAATAGTCGACAACTAATCGTCAGTGGTGGAAAACACTCCTCACTTAAATCAACCTCATTTAAATCGATAATTACAATAACTCAATCAGCAAGCTTTTAAAAGTATTGACAAAAGCTTAAATGTTTAAAACTTTTACGAGGGCAGTGAATAGAATTAATTAATAGTGTTTACATGAAATAACACCGATAACATCGTAATAATTCTTTGATGAACTTCTAACCGATGCATTTCTACAAAAAATGCATCGGTTTCTTCATCGGAAAAAAACAGATTTTTCTGATTCCAAGACTTATTACTAATGCCTAACTGGTTTTGTGAACTTAAAGTTGAAGTCTTGGTAAGACTTAAACAAGTGACTCTAGTATGACGCGAGTGCTATTTGCATCGAAAGTGATCATTTTTAAGCGGCTGATTGATACTTTTACTTTTTTTCTTAAGGAGATTAATAACGTATTTGGATTTATGTTTTTATTAAACACTTGTCTGTTCGTGAAGTACAAATAAAAAAGCTAATACC
The DNA here is from genome assembly GCA_963966595.1 of Physocephala rufipes. Lineage (NCBI taxonomy): Eukaryota > Metazoa > Arthropoda > Insecta > Diptera > Conopidae > Physocephala > Physocephala rufipes. The sequence goes on along the minus strand of OZ016504.1, from coordinate 29,164,726 downwards.
TAAAAAAAGTTAATTTTTAAAAACTGAATAATCATGCGAATTGTAACAAACGTCAATTATAATGACCGGTTAACACTACCCCACCCTTTCCATCGATTTCATCGATTTTAAATAATTTAGTGTAACAAACAACAACAAATTACCTCAACAATACAAAAACAAATAAAAGTCTATACAAACAGAAAACAAAAGCAATCATTATTCTATTGAATCGAATTTAATTTAAGAAGATATTTTTTTATTTATTTCGATACCTGCACACAATTTAAGTAGCAAAAATATAACAGATTAAAGTGTCATCGTTCATTCGGTCGGTTGTTAATTCAATACCAGAAGAAGTATTACACCTACTTTGCATTAAGTCCTTTCGGAGAAGTACTAGTTGTCATTATAAGCGTTTATCATGAATTATATGAAATGGAAACGCATTCTAAAAGTTTGCTGCGTTGTTTTGAGCGCAATAGCTGGCTTACTGAATACTGCTGGAGCAAAACCCACCATTAATTTCAACCTGCCAGAAAGTTTACAAGGTTTTCCAACATTTACAGCCTTCACACAACAAATTATTGAAAATCGTAACGCTCAACAAATGAAAACGTTTAGGTAAGGGAGATATATATACGATTTACAGTCAAGAGGATGACTAACTAAGCAATTAAATAACTAACAACTCAGCTTACTAATTACTTCCTAACTGATTTTAGTGGTAAACGCTTATCGAATAATTCACTTATTATGATATATTATCACGATTCGACGGTAGCTGTGACAGAATTGGGACCTCATAAATTACTACTTGGTTGCGAGCTAATAGAGATATAGTAAGTTTTCTTGAGATATTTACTATAAATTGAAATGAAATTTAATCAATTTATTAATTTAATCTAAATATCTTCATAATTATTTCAAGTAATGACAAAGATGGTAAACAACTTCTACAGAGTTTATCCAAATATAATCGGCCGTTGGAAATAAAACTACAAGAAATGTTTAAACTTATGAATCAATGTGAAAATGTCGATCAAATGAGTTCCACCAAAACGCAGGCTACATCCAAATCTATTGAAGACACAACTACTCCTTCGACAAATATTGCTGCCAGTTTGGCAGCAAACATATTTCCAAGAAGCCCCTTATCACTTTTAAGTGGAATTATACCAGGTGAATTCATCATTTACCTTTCCTTATTTTCTTTTTTTTAAATGACTTTTTTGTAAAATTACTTATTTGTCAATTCGTTTTTAGGTACAAAATGGTGTGGCACCGGTGATATTGCTGAAACCTATAGAGATTTAGGCAGTGAAATGGAAATGGATCGTTGTTGTAGACAGCATGATCTTTGCCCGGTGAAAATTAGAGCACTACAAAATAAATATGATTTAATGAACGATGCAATTTACACAAAGTTAGTAAAACGATAAGCCAAAATTTCTCGCAATAGATAATTTTAAAAATATGCTTTAAATTTATTTTATTCAGTTATCGAATTCAGTTAAACTTCATTAATTTAAAATCAATTATTCGATTACAGATCGCATTGTAAGTGTGATGATTTGTTTTTTACTTGCCTGAAACGAACAAATACGTCAGCAGCACAATTTTTGGGTACTATTTATTTCAATTTGGTGCAGGTATTAAAATTGAGCCTATGATTTGAATTATAAACATTAACTTTCTCTTCAAATTCTATTTGTTTTTAGGTCCCGTGCATCTCTCAAGGTGACGATGATGATGATGATGATGATGATGATCATATTGGTAGTAGTGATGGTAGCGTTGGCACAAGCTACGAGTTCCGTGAGGCTAAACAATTTTAAATACGTACTACCGTAGACAGTTTATGTAGACTTCAGAGGTCTTTTTGATAAGAGCTCTCTACATCAGAGAAACTTATCGCAAAAACAATTCTGTGATTTTGAGTGGTTTTGATGATTTTAAATATTGGTCTGATGTTGAAAACTTATCAATTTTATTCATTAATTGTTAATAAATATTTTGTTATACTGTATTTGAGATACTTAAAAATTAATATTATTCGCCATCTGGGGATCCAATAGAATCGTTCCGTTCACTTCGAAATTCATCTCGCCAGAGAATTCCGTCGTGCGAAATATTACACTATTCAATCGTTTTAAATATTCCATAACAATTTCCAATGATACCGTAACAGTCCTTTACTGTTACTGTTACTGTTGTCCAAGAAATTAGAAACGCTCTATTTAATTAACAAAATAAGAATGAATTTATTTGAAATTAAATTTATTAGATGGTAAATAATTATCATGTTTAGTGTAACAATATTAACGTATCGTAAATATAGATTGGTATAAAATCCCAAGAAATCTCTTTATAAACTACATAATGCAAATCTCTTTTTCGCGCCTCTAAAAAATGCTTGCAACATTCGGGCCTTGTTGCGAGGTTGATGGAGCTGGTTGCGATGGCCTATCTATATCCTGATAGCTTCTTTGTTGACTTGTAGGAAATACTGATCCCGTTTGCAAACTCCCTCCGCGACTAGTGAACTCTCGAAACAGCAAAACAACCGATATTGGACGTATTAGTAGATTTATAATAGAGAAAGCTACGGCCCAGCCATCTGAAATATTTCAATTAAGGACAATTTCATTACAAATGGTGAAATAATGAAATGTAGTAGCGACTAATTAGTGAGATAAGAAGGAAAATATTATAAGAAGTAACTCACTCATAAAGTCAAAATATACTATAATGCATATTAAATCAAGGAAAATGCTACAAGCATCTATCACGAGCGCCTAAAAAGAAGAAATGAAGTTAAAATAGTGTTTGTTAATGCATTCGCCTCTATGCTTCTATGGCTATGAGTAACGATTAGATCAAAGGAATATACTATTATATACAGTGAAGGAAGCAATATAATAAATATAATCACTTCTATGAGAAAGCTCTTTAATAACTAATAAATTAGAAAGCTTAGAAAGCGACTTAATAGAAATTTTGCATTTTTTTAGAAATTTTATTCTTCTATTAAATTGCTTAGTTAAATTATTTGTGAAGTGAAAATGAAAATTTGAAATGACCTAGTATATATATAGTATTTCTTACTTATCAGTAAATAAAGTAAAGGAGCGCATTCTTTTGAGGGGAAACCGCAGTGAAAAATGACATCATGAATTCCAAAACCACAACAAATAATATATATGCCGACTATAATTGCTCAAATACTCAAATGTAAGATATATGTAAGTGTTAAGAAATCCTTCTAAAAGGAAAGCATGAAAAATAAACTGTTATTCCTTTCCATTGGATAGCGTGCCAGTAGTCAGGAAGTGAACCAATACCCTTTAAAAACGCCAAAGAGTAATTACTAAAGAAACCTCTTCTGATTGCGCGTTTAAAACAAAAACTGGCTACAGAAAACCAAGAGACAAACTGACCGACCACGAACTCTACATTTCATTTATATAAAAGGAGAAGCATAAAATTCTAATATGTTTTGACACGCGATTTTCATTGATTATGTCTAAAAAAAGGCTTAAGCTAATCAAATGTTTCAAAAGAAAAGAAATGAAAATAATTATCTATCGATTTATTTGACCGACTTTTTTGACTGCCAAATATTTTTTAATGATTTAATATTTAATCGATAGCTGAATAGCAATATACTTTACCGTTTGTATGGCATCCAAAGATTCTTTACAATGCATTGTCCAAAATAATGAAATGAAAAATAAGAAGTTATAGAATTCATAGGCGCCGTGTCCCCACATGCCGAGCATGGCGTTCGCTACGAAAAAGAAATGCACAAATGACACCACCTGAAAAAATTTGATGCGTTTTTTTTAATATTAATACAGAATTGAATACAAAATGAATTGATAATTCATTATTTATAAATATAAGTTTGTGATTTTTAATGTAAGGAAATACTTTAAAATAATTTGGGAGGCGTATCCATTCCACAATTTTATTAAAAAACATTCTTTCTCTATTCAATCTACTACGCTTCGGCGAGTGACACCTAGTAACTGACTAATATTTAATAATCCGTCTAAGTATTTCTGAAACGATTCAAGTGAAACTTTACAACTGCCGTTTGATGAAGGCAGCAACTAATGTTAGGCCATTCTCACCCCCTACCTCCTTCTTTTCAAGACAAAACAGTTAACTGACAAAGAGTAAAATCAGAATGATTTCAAGGATGTAGTTGTTAGTTTCGTGTCTATTGAAATACAATTGAAAACAATTGACATCAGTGTTTTTTTGTCTAATCTGTCCAGGGGTGCCTCCTACGTAATAAAATACGCTCATCATTGCATGGGGTCTGCTTGAATGTTATCAAAAATTATCACTCCTAATTAATCGCATTGCACATTATGCAAATTGCAATAGCCACATAATCGTAACTGGTCCAATTTTTAGTCGTATTTATTACACATTACGTTCAACATAAACTTATGCAAATATTTTGTGAGCTCAATTACCATAAGTCAGTAATGTTGTTCATATTGCATTCTCTTAATACGTTAATGTCTTTACCTTGACTCGCACAAAGGACGATCCAATCAGTTCATTTAATTCAGCCATTTCGAACAAGGGGGGCCAGAAGATACGGGTAAAATTTATTCCTTGTGAGGAAATTCAATATTCAATCAGAATATAGAGAAATTCTATTATTAACGCGGTCTCGAGAAGCACTTGTTGGTCTTCACTTGCTCGTTTAAGTACCGGACGATTAAGAAATAATGACGAGCTATTCTAAAATCATCTCGAGTCTTTAATTTTCTCGTAACAACTGTTGATTAACTTTATCAAGAGAAAAATTAAGTAACCGCTTATTAAAGAGAGGCACTGTTTTTGTTTTCTACGATGGCTGACAAAACAGTGTTGCCGTACGCAGTGATTTTAGGCCGAACAAAGAACAGGAAAATTGAAAACAATAAAAAATAAAATCTAAACTATATTTTCTACATAAAATCATTTTTATTTCACATCACATTTTTATTCTTCTCCTAAATTTTTTACCTAAATACATATAAAGTATATATTTTCGAATATAATAATTAGTCTTTTGAAATTATAATTACAATTCCTTCAGGGAAAATCTTTTTCTCACTCGTCTACATTTCGCAAGACTTCCTAATCGGAAAATTGTAGAAGATGGTAATCATTTTCCTGGCTCTGCCGAAACATATATGCACATATCTTTCAGAATTCAGTTAATTAATGCGGCAAATTTCTGTGGCTCTCAAAATGTATTTTAAAACCAAACATATGTATTTCCCATAACATATTCTTGAATACTCATATAAGCTTATCTGGGCAAAATATCCTGAGCTACAACAAAAGTGCTGATATGTACCTCCAGTCAAAGATAAATTGATAGGACATTAGCCGCTGTAATTTATATGTTCGATACAATGACTTTTTTAAGTTCTGTTGAATTTACGTAGAAAATGCATGAAAACTCGCCCAATCTCATTCTTATTTGCTGTGGGTTTGCTAACGAGTATAATGTCAATGATTTACCATGGCTGCGATCAGATGTGTTGAAAATATTTCACACACCATCTATTCTACATAACTCACATGTTTAATAAGAATCTTCGCGTTTCGTACTAGTGAAGTCAGTTGATATTTGGTTTCTCTTTTCATAAAATGATTTAGGTACTAACTACATTAATTTTACGTTCTTTTTAACTGTACCATGTTGTTTTACTTATCAAATTATTAAAAAATAAGACATAATTTTATTGCTCAATAAATTTAAGCAAATATTTTCAAGATGTTCAACACTCTTGAATGCATTGTTACGCAAAACACGCAAGTGAAAATGGCGTGAATTACGAAAATATGTACCGATTCGTACATAAAATTGTCAAAAACGTGCATGGAGAGGTGCGAGTGTCCTATATATTATCGCTGATAAAACCAAAAAGTGCCGAAATATACATCTAATAATAATTCATAGAGTATTTCTTAAATTAATTTTTCAAAATCTGCTCCGCGTAGTTTAAGAAGCACTGGTCGATTCAGAAATGAGGAACTTGACGTTTAGGAAAACTCGTTTTTTTGGCGAAATCTTATTCAGTGCGGTCTCCTTAATCTGACAAATCAGCTGTAAAATCAAGGTTTCTTATCTCTTCATCTCTGATAGTAAATTTTACCGGATATGCGGTCCCTTTCAGAGTTTATTATCTTGTCGTTTTGTTTAAAAGTCAATAGAAGAGTCTTGGAGGTCTTAGAAATCCTGTTGCATAACTATACCCATTGGAAGTTTCTTTATTATAGTGCAGTTTTCTAGATTTATAGATGGCTACCAAAGAACGTGATATATTCCGTGATAGCAATTGGCGATATTTGGGCAAGCAATAGTGTTTTAATTATGTACAAAATACACAAGATAATTATTATTTTAAAATACAAATATTACTTTAATGAGAGTGTTTGAATATTACCGCCGATAATTTAATATTTTTCGCAATAGTATGTTTTTTATTACTGTCCCAAATTTCAATATTGATCCTAGAAGTGCAACGTTATTACATCATTAAGGACCAATTGTCATTTTAAGCGACTTAGATCCAGGGACTTATTTTGGTTCTAGTAATTTTAATTTGCGAATTAATTTCATTGCGAATACAAGTAAAATACGAAGAAAATACTGCCGCGGCGGTAAAATAAAGATGAACTTTGTGAGAATTTCCTAGATTACTTCAATCCTGATAAGAAAATTTTGAGAGAAGTAAAAAATTGCGCTATATAGAAAAAATCATAAAAGAGTAAAGCATTATTCCACACAATTTGGCTCGAGTTGATATAATCCAAATAGAGAAAAAATCTATTTTCGAATTAGAATGTTCATATTCATATTGTCCAATTTGCAATTTCATCTAGGTTTTCCTGAGAGTTTTTTATAATTGAAAGCTTAACAAGATGTTTTATTTAAAAAAATAATATAAAAAATATTCGTCTACTGAACGCAATAATTCCTTCCGTTAGATAGAAAGGATAACATTCGGCAAGAGGGAACTCGCTATGCCATAAAAATTTTCATTTCTAAAAATACTTTTTACAGGTTACGCCAATGAGGTCGGAGAAGCCTTTCGTCCCGTAGTACCAAAATATGTTGTTAATGCTTCATATGCTGTAGCAATATCATACGTTGCTGCCGATACGATTGATAAATCTCTCAAAGAATACAAGCGAACTGAAAAGTTACAAAGGACAGCAATTACTGCGGGCGATGTATTCATTTGGCAGATGTTGGCTTCCGTTATAATACCAGGGTTTACTATAAATAGGTAATACCAAAATTAATTTACTGCAACGTAACTATAATTTTCAATATACTTTTCTCAACTAGAATAACAACTCTAACACGGCGAGTACTGAAATCTGCAAAAGTTCATAAAACACTATATAAAACTATACCAACTGCAGCAGGTTTGAGCGTAATACCAATAATTGTACATCCAATCGATCAGCTCGTAGACTACCTTATGGACAATACGTTTAGGAAATTATTTTAGTATGCAGAAAATCTTTAGATATTATATGCTTCATTGAAATTATAAAGTAATATAATAATATTGGATATACTTTCAACGCAATACAATGTGACTTTTAAAATTATTCCTGTAAAAGACGCAAGAAAAGCTTTAGCAATTGATATATGCTTGTGGCAGACTGTAATGTGGCAAAATGTAAGGCTACAAAAGTTATATTAAAAGAAAATATATTACATATATGAATATGTTTATAATATGTAGCCATAAATTAACTTTTTGCAAGTTATGAAACGTACAAAAAATTATATTTTACATAAATAAATAAATATATACTTTATATTATAGGAAATAGATATTAATTTTATGTGTACACAATATTTTTAGGTGACAGTAAAAACTCGTGCCTTTGCATACAATGCAGTAGTATTTTATTTATTGAGAGCGTAAGGCTAATTAAATGTTTTTAATCGCAAATTACTTCGATTGCATCATGGTTTATTAATGCGTAATGAAAATATATTTAAATTAAATATTTGTTTAAGAAAAATCAAATCAAACGTTCTTTTTCCGATCTCAAGCATTCAAAATCAAAGCAAACAATCCCAAAGATTAATAAATCGTGCTGGTTAAATCTTCTAATTTGCGCAAGAGACTATGCTTATTTAAGGTGAAAGTAATGACGACGACCTAAGTTTACATCTATAGGGATAAAATGTAGTAAAGCCACTTCATGCGACGCAAAAGGTATTCCGTCTCAGTAAAAGATTATATCAAGGTATTTTTTTAATATTTATTGGTAACAGTACTTCAGCCATTCAGTTTCGTCTCTTAAACGAATTAAATTGGAATTCGAGTTGGCGTCGAAGTCGAGATTTGTGAGATTGACAATTCTATAAAGGAATATATAGTTGGTTAGCTTTTTTCTAGAAATTATTTATGAAATTATTAAAATCTTTTCAAAAACGTTTGCTTATTCAAATGGCTTCTTTAACTGGCATCTTGTTAAGCGAATTTTAATGGTGTTAAATTCTATTATAGATTGTTAAAAAATTGCATTCCATACTACCGCAACAAGTTTCTTGATTATGATAGACAGGTGTATGACTCGCCAAAAGTTTTAATAAACATTTATAATTGTTATAAACGAGCATGTATAAATGTATTGTTTATTACGGGGGCAATTAAATATTGAATTTAAAATTTCATTTAGAAAGAGGTTTTAAATGTTGCGGATTTGCGTTATTCCCATATATTTGAAATACATTTTTAAGTCGTATCTATAGTCAAAAATTACTCTGAAATAAAATTGAATAAGAAATGAGTTTTATGAGATCTAGTATTCACAACAATTTTTAATCAATAAGGTATTTTATGAATATTAAAAACCCTATCACTTGAATACGTTTGATCATACTGTGCCAGTGAACATTAAAATTTACTTTAACAAGCTGTGAAAAAATAGATTCAGTCAATTCAAAATTTCAATTTATTTTTATTGAAAATTTATAAGCTTAAACCTATTTTTATATAAAAATTTACCCAAAAGGAAATAAATTCCACAATATCTATTAATTGCTTACGACATGTCTTCGCTACGCATGACAAATTGGTTATCCAAATCTCTTTTGAGATTTAAGAATGTGAAAAAATTTCAGCGCATTCACGGCATAAGATTTTATTCTCAAGATGATCCGCGTGTATCGGTAAGCATTTTAACAAGTAGATTAATAAAAATATTAGTCCAATTAATTAATTTGCTTCGATTTAATTTAATTAATTTGATCTAATAGAAAGGTGTTGTCATCGGAGTGTACGAGAAAGAGGGGGATAAGGATCCCAAATTGACGACAAGCGGTGAAAAATTTGATGATCGTGTACAGGGCAAAATTATGGAACTAATAAAAGAGTAAGCGTGAAAGTAAAATTTTACAAACTCTTTTTGATAATAATATGCTTTTCTTTTAAAAGATGTGCCATTACGGGAAAACTTGGCAAGGGCAAAGTTTTTAATAACCTTGATCCGGATTACCGAGCAGTTGCAGTAGTAGGAGTAGGTCGGGAAGGAGCTGGCTTCAACGAATTGGAAATGATTGATGAAGGCATGGTAAGTGGCGATATATTCAGAATAATAAAAAAAATTTCACTTTAGTGTCAGAAAAAAAACGAAAATTTTTTGACTTTTTTTTCAAAGTAATTAAAATTTTCAAATACAAACAAAATTGTCTTTAACAACTCCGATAAAATATATTAAATATGAAGAGCATTGTTTTGAATGCTTTTGAAGGATTCACGAGGCGTTCTTAGAGAAAACGTGCGTTAACAATTTGTAAACAGAAATATTTGGATCATGCATGCATCATGTTTGCATCAAACTGACAACTCAAATTGTTGAAATCAAAAAGAAAAGATCGCTTACATAGTATTTTCGAGATTATAAAAAATGTATATAAAATATACAAAATCTGGTCAGCGATTACTTAATACTTCGGAATTTTTATTTTTCTATCATTAAACTTTATTTTGGATTAAATTTGCGTCTTGGTTCGTGTGAAAGGTAGAATATATTTATATACTATAAAAGCTTTTGCAGCGTGTAATAAAATCATTGTATATAGGATTTACAATAAAAAGACGTACAAAATTTAATTTCATTGAGAAAGAAAATATGACGAGGACGATTATTTGAATAACGGAACAATGAAGGGTAGTGCATTTTTAGTTGTACCTGAACATCCATTAGTTTTGTTATTTTGAGAATATGCTAAAATAAGTTAAATGTCGGGCATAATTTTAAACGATTCTGCTCTCAAAAAGGAAATATGTAATTGATATTCCGTATTCGTTATGCGCAGTTCAAGTTCAATTTTTTACCGTCACCGTAAAAAATTGGATTTGATCGAGACACTCGAATGTCCCTTTTCTGCTATTTTCATAATGAAGTATTTTTAGGGGGCATGATAAAAGCTGAGAGGATTCATCGCTTCATGTATATAATGATAGTAATTTAATACAATTCCTTCTAGGAAAATGCACGAGTTGCAAGCGGTGTCGGTGCACGTAGTCTTCAACTCCAAGGTGTCTCTGAAATCCATATCGATTCAATGGAATATCCCGAACAGGCTGCCGAAGGGGCTTCATTAGCAATTTGGCGTTATCACGAAAACAAGCGAAAGAAAGATCGAACGCAAATACCCAAACTAGACCTCTATGACTCTCCCGATGTCGATGCCTGGACGCGTGGTCTCTTTAAGGCAGAGGCCCAAAATTTAGCTCGACGCTTAAGCGATGCTCCGGCAAATCAGATGACCCCAACCGCTTTCGCCCAAGCAGCTGTCGATGCACTCTGCCCATGTGGTGTGACTGTAGAAATTCGAACTATGGAATGGATAGAACAGAATCATTTAAATTCATTCTTGATGATTGCGAAAGGATCTTGCGAACCACCCGTTGTATTAGAAGTTACATACTGCGGTACATCACCGGAGGACAGGCCTATTTTACTACTGGGAAAAGGAATGACATTTAATAGGTAAATAGGTGGAAAAGTGCGTGCGCATACGTGTAAATTCTTAATTTTTGTTTTATTCTTATTCCTATAGTGGTGGTCTTTGCCTTCGTCCCTGCAAAGGGATGGATGAATACCGTGGTGCAATGGCTGGTGCAGCCGTTGTTGTTGCTGCCATACGTGCCGCAGCTGCTCTTTCGCTTCCCATCAATATATCAGCGGTGATCCCCTTGTGCGAAAATATGCCATCTGGTATGGCAGTTAAGCCAGGTGATGTTGTTACTCTGTTGAACGGAAAGACCTTGGCTGTGAGGGTGAGTATTGAAGGAAAATTAGGAAGAGGCCAATATTATGACTAATTAATAATATAATATTCCAGGATACGGATAAAGCGGGAGTTGTGGCAATGGCCGATCCATTGATTTATGCACAGAATACCTACAAACCACGTCTTGTGGTCGATGTCGCAACGCTTGGTATGGGAGTGAAAAAAGGCTTGGGAGGTGGGGCGACTGGTTTATTTTCCAATTCCCAATACATATGGAAGCAGTTCCAGAAAGCCGGTTCTCTTACGGGGGATCGTATGTGGCGTCTACCCCTTTGGAAGTACTATAAAAAATTGGTCACAAGTCAGTTATTCTCAGGATGATCTAATTTTTTAATCTAATATGATTCCATTTATTTGCAGCTAACACAAGCTATGACATAAGCAACAACGGCACAGGTCCGGCATCATCTTGTTTGGCTGCAGCTGTTCTGCATGTAAAATTTACCCCCCACTCAATTAATCTATAACAATTGAATTTATTTTACTTTTAATTTTGTGAAATAGGAAGTTATCCCGTGCGTAGACTGGGCTCACTTGGATATCCGTGGCGTTGGCATGCTAACAAAATATGGTACCGTTCCCTACTTACTTAAGGATCGGATGACAGGGCGCCCCACACGAACAGTTATCCAATTTTTGTACCAAATGGCCTGTCCGGATTCACAGAAATAGAGCGGATGAACTAATAGTGAGAATGTTCTGACGAGATGACGCGTAATTAATTGTTTTGAGATCAAAATCTTGTTGTGTTGTAATCGTTATTTATGTGATACTAAATGAAACGATGTTTGTATTTTTTATTCTTTTGTTGTCTACATAGAAATACTAATTAAATGGCATGACTAAATATGGCATGACTCCTATAATTTTGCTGATTTGCGATTTTTTATTCATGATAATTTTATCGTATAAATATTGATTACGAAAAATATATATTCGATAATTTTGATAGGAAGTTGTGTAAAGAGAGAAAACTGTATATGCATAATATTAAAATCACTAATCCACAAGATACGGGCTATCCAATGCTCCTAAACCAGATGCTACACCACCTTCATTTGCTGTTGCCAATTTTGTTCTCAGCATATGTCCGGCTTGATAATTGCATATTATTTTATCCGCATCGCCAATAACAACACCGAATATACCTAATTCAGACACCAAGTCAACAAGGGGTGGTGGCATTTTAGTGCCAGGACGCACCATGTAACCTTTAGAAACCGGTGGATGTATAAGGTCCATCAGAATCCATGCGGAACGTTCCAAGCGTGACATTTTCTGAAGCAAATTAATTAAAACCAATTTATTTGGAATTGGTTATCTAGCCAAGATTTAAAATCTTGGCTAGATAACCTCAGTAAGAAATTACCTTCAAAGCATTTGGAATGTCAATACCGTAAACATTATTTCCACCACCTTCACGTTGTGGCTTTAATACAAATCGTTCAGGATCGTTCAACGCCATTTCATAATTCCTAGAGCCTTTATCATTATCCTCCAAGGAATATAAACCGGTAAAAATTTTTCCAACTGCCTTAATCTAAATCAAAATTAGGATTGCAAAAACTAATTTATTTTATCATATGCAAAACGATGTACCTCTTCTGGATCACTTATAAATCGTTCCAGCATGGCGGGTTGGGCAAGAGCTTGTTGGACTTTCTTGGTACCAGCCAAATGATACTGTATTGATGGGCATTTAATAGCTCGAGAGCATTCGATAAGATATCGTGCATCCCATTCGTTTTGTGAATGATAATGCCCCGGTTCGTAGCCAGCACGAAAATATATGACGGCAACCTCATAATCACCACTGCAACGAAAAGTTAATCGAACTATATACAATATTGGTGCATTACTCACATGTACAGCTCTTTATTTAAACCAAGTCTACCCTCATTATGAACTTCGGTTAAAGTCTTCCGTAAGATTTTTATTTCCGGGTGTTTCTCGCGAATGTAAAATTCATGAAATCGCTTAAAATTTATTAATCAAAAGAATTATTAGAAAAGTTTAATTATCAGCAAGAATTCATTAGATGAGGCGTGACAGGTATAGAAGTATATGAGCCTACATGTATTCTTTTACTCCGAATCTGAAGAGAAAGATACAAGATAATAGACGTACGAACACTCTAAAATGTTTACATAGCACTTATTCTGAGAAGATCCGAACGCCAACTTTTCGGACACCAATAACTAATTTCTGGAAATTCATGTCCATAAATGTATAAAACCATCGCACAGTGGGAGATCACGGTTCCAAAACAATCCTTCATACATATGATTTTTATATCCTACACCCGAAAGGATAGAGTATATTCACCTACTTCTACCGTTTGTAACGCACTGAAGGTGACGTGACAGGTATAGAAATATATATTTCTACTTTTTTAAATACACCTGAGTAGCTCATACGCCCGGTAAGTTTTAATTAAAATTTTTTTTTTTGGCATTTCTGGATTTTGTCGTTACGAATATTGTAAGTCATGTAAGAATTCTATCGTCGGACTTTTGCCGTTTGCGTTTTTGTTGGTCTGCCGAAGGAAATTAGAATAATCTCTCCCACATAAGCCCCATTTGGTTCACGAGTTTGATTCACGTATAGATGAATGACAATCCACTGATTTGATACGACACATCCCTTAATTGGTAAATTTATCAAAATTTGTCCCTTAGGCGAGCTTGTTAGTTTAATGATCTTGCTCGGTTTTAATTCATATTATTATGAGTTCATCTTACTCTTTATCGAAAATTCTAAGAATTTGGTTCCTAATTGAATATTTGGAATAAATACAATCCTAAAATTTGTTTATAATAATGATCATTTTTGTGTACACCATTTAGTTTATGGTGAACAGTTTTACCGATTCTTTAACTTATCAAGCTTCGCAACGACAAAATTAGCCTTTCAGTTTTTGATTCAAGCTTAATGTTCTACAGATTTTATTAATGAAATCCAATAATTTTTCAAAAGAAAAAAATAATATTGGATAAACATTAATACTTTGACTTCAGAACAAATCCCTCAATGATTTAAATGGTGTCGCGGTTTTCTTATGGCTATTTGACTATTAAAAATTCTGCTTTTAGAAAATCATGTGAGTCTAGTGGGTAGAAAAGGGTATTGTCTCAACTAAACGAGAATAGTCTCAGAAACAATAAGCCTGACGTTTGCGCCAACGACGTCGTTTATTATTTATTTAAAAGCTATTGATTGTAATTATATATTTGGAGTTGGTTCATCCCATTGAATGAGCCATTACTTCGACTCAGATGTACGGAACAGACAGACTAATGATATGATCAGATTAATCCATAGTGAGAAATCAATGCAAAAGTGTGGAACTGAATCTTTCTAAGCTCTATCTGCTGGTCGTTATATATTAAAATACTCAATGTGTAACAGGACGATTATTCTGGAATTATATGAGAAATATTTACCTGATCGCAAATGTTGTACGATATATCTTCAATTATAAACATAATAACAGCTTTAGGGACATCGTAGATGTCCCAGGCTTTTGTCATGCCATCACAGAGTCCAGATAAAGCGTTATTTTCCGGCATCTACAACGTTGAAATAATTACATGATGAAAAAGCATAAAAGAGTGCCAAACTTACATTTTGCAATTTTTCAGGATGATTCAATTCACGCAACACAAAGCTATGTAAAAGAAAAAAATATCTACTATATCGTATTGATAATATTGTATAAGTGATAATTATTGATAAAATAGCGAATTAGTTTGCACACACATACACATTTTAAACCACTACGTGTTGTACTACGTGAATATAGAAAAGCTATATAATAAAGTGCATGCTAGTATAATCTATACACCTAATTGCTAGATAGGCCAAAGAGACATGTATAATTCGTTCCATTTTTGTTAAAGTTCTATTAGTTAGTTAATTGCTTTAAATTTTATAATGTACAGTTTTTTAGTGCCAAATTGGGACTAAGTACCCAAAAAACAGCACTTATTTAAGCTGGTCCTAAGAAATTGAAATGAATACCTCTGCAGAGGCTTCATATATGTGGATATGCCACCGAAACTAGAGGCGATGGTGTTGACTTCGACCTGTTTAATGTTATTCCCTTCTTTAGTTTGACCCATATAGTCGGAACGGAAGAGACCGACGGAATATGCCTGGAATTTGAATACATGAAAATTATTCAATGCACTAAGATTTTAATTGAAATTAAATTTTGAACAAAGTGAACCAATAATTTTTTCTTCGTGAAATGAAATGGATTTTTTATAATGAATTGCCTTCAAAATAATAATCTGTGGAATTCCTTGATGTACAAAGTGAATAAAGCGAAAAGGAAATAATAGATCCATTTCCTTTAAAATTTAATATGGTGCACTTTTCCCCAGAAAATTCCCCGGCCAAACTGTCCGTTTAGTACAAGTAAAAGGTATTGCTGTTTCCTTTCTTAGGAAAGACTAATAATTAGTTAAAGAGGAAGGCAGTAAAATAACTCTCTTTAATTGCGATTGTTTTTCATTAAATTTAAACAGCCCACTATTACTTTTATTGAGTAACTGTATAAGCACTTAACAGGAATAACATGCTGTGTATTTCTTTGCCTCGGGTATTTATAAAATATGATCCAGACGCTTTTTTTAAAAACATATTTATAACTTCTAAATTATCGAATAAAGCATTATACTGAGTAAAAGGATTGAAGAAAGAGAAAAAAACGAAAATAAATATGTAATTATCTATGCTGGAAGTTTCCTAGCAATAGCCGCTTACCAACGAAGGAGGAATAAATGGCAGATAGGAATAAAAGCAAGCTGAATAAAGCAGAAAATAGTGGCTCATTCTTGATTTTGATATGACATCCACTACATACGCAATCACAAGAAATCAAACACATTAAAGTAAAACATAAACGAGATGCATGAAATAAATATTGGGGAGGAAAAAAATATGTATATATATATGCAGCACCTTTGTATGGCTTTGCTAGCTGGTCCTAAATGGCCAAAACCTGAAGCAATTGTGTTAATTTCGACTTGTTTCCAGCAACAGTAGGCACAGGGTTTTTCTTTTACGCCATTGATTTTTTGGTTTGCTATCAAATCTTGACATCTTGATTCCAACATCAAATCACTTCGTATAAGTCCCAAAGAAATTGCCTTTCATTGGTTCGGTATGTGACAATAAATTAATGAAAAAATTTTAAATAATAAAATAAAATTAATGCATTGAATGAAACAAGGGGAATATTTAACACCCAATCAGACGGATCAGATTGTAATTTCAACTAAAGCAAAGAAATATATTATATGGTTTTATAAAACGGTTGGGTTGATTACTTGGTTTTGTGGAGCTTATATTGAATTTTTATAAATTTTAGTTAATTCTTAAATTGGTGTTTAATTTTTATCAATATTAATTTAACTAAGGAACACGATCTTAGTATTGAATATTATTACACAGAAGATAAATATATCTCCTCTAATTTTTCAATTGCTTTCTAATAAATGCTGCAGACAATACTGTTTAGGCGTCTATTAAGCAAACACAATTATTGACATTAAATGGAAAATAAACCCTTATAAACAGACCGCAATAACGACGTCGAGCAATTCGAAGAAATATTTCAAATAAAATGTTTATATAAAATAAAAGTAAAATAAGTTTCCAAAGCAAATGTAAAATTTTGATGAATAAATGCTACTAATTGGGGATGATTACTCTTCGTAAAAGCAAAGCTAAAAAGCAAGATAATCTGTAAATTAAACAATTTTCGAATGACGTCATGGAATTGAGTACTATGCTATTACACTCTTTAACTCGATTATTATCAACGTACCTGGCCAAAACCGTTAGCAAGAACCTTTTTATAAATATTAAACAGATTTCCTGTGAACTCGTCTACTTTGATAGTTTCCGCGAGAGTAGTAGTCAAGAATTCTTCATCATATGCAACGTTATGCATTAGACGGTTTAAAATTGGTTGCAAAGCTACCGCTTTTTCAAACTCGTGACGTGGAAATGATGAAGGCGTCAAAATGAATGGTGCAAACTATTAATAAAATTATTTGGAATTGTATAAGATATAA
This sequence comes from Physocephala rufipes, assembly GCA_963966595.1. Taxonomy (NCBI): domain Eukaryota; kingdom Metazoa; phylum Arthropoda; class Insecta; order Diptera; family Conopidae; genus Physocephala; species Physocephala rufipes. The sequence goes on along the minus strand of OZ016504.1, from coordinate 29,147,317 downwards.
AGAAAAACGTAGAGCAATATTACATTTAACGCATCCGGATCGTATTTTGTCTTGGAACGCATAGCGGCACCATGCATAATAGCCCAATCCTTTGCTTTCTTTGTGACTTCAAGCAAGATATTTTCCTCCAGTGGCAAAGGAATACATTGTTCGAGTGTCGGTGTACCGCAAGGTGGCTCACAAGGTGCATCACACATCGTATTATCACGTGTCTATATCGTCTTATAACGTTTCAAATAAGATCACGCGTTTAATGAACACCAACTCAATTGGAAATTGCTGAAGCTTCAACCGCTTATCAGTCCTATACGAAAATAGATAAAACATTGGTAGCGATAACTAATTAGAAATCTTTTTACTACACCTTCGTTCCTAGACTCAAAGTACGCTAGAGCAATGTGCGTATCTTAGGAATTTAAAATTTATTGTTTATACGTAAAATTTTGGGAATGCAATGTAAAACCGCATCTAATAGAATTTTCTTAGGACTAGTCTGTATGGAAGGAAAATCCAAAATAAAAATATTGTTTTGACATTTTTTGTGAGAGCTCCGTTTCAGGCAGAGATAAATATCTCTGGATTCAGGATTGTAGAATAACTGACAAAATTCAGTACACTATTAGTGACAATAGTTTTACTTATTACACCTCAATACACCTCAAGCGCTCCTCCTTAAACTAGTCTTAATTCCTTAATTAAATAAATAAACAAATAATTAAAAATTCCAAAAAATAACAATGAAGTCTTCAATCTTCTCCCCCAAATTTTCAAATCCCCCAAAAATGGGAGAAAATCCATGTGAAAATTTTCAAAAAACTTGTTCTGCAAATTCAATAATAGACAGAAATAAAGCTAAGCAAAAATATTGAAATATCATACCAAAGATGTTTATATCATACTCTTCATATTTACCTTTTTATAATTCGTCCCCAGAGAACTGAATTTTTAAAAGTTCATTAAAAACGCAACGTAAGTGTCCCTAAGCCTAACTCAAGGACATATTGAGAGTATAGAGTTAGTGTTAAAACCCGTATGAGGCGCATGCATATTTTAAGGGACGAATTACTTTTAAGAATTTGACTAATTCAAAGTTATGTCAAATTTTCTATAGCTGTAACTCAGTAAAGCTAAGGAATTTGAATAGTGCTAACTTAATGAATCATTCAGTGCCACAAGTACACCAATTCTAAGTGAGGTTCGTAAAATTCTCAACACTTATTGCTTGAAGTATCTCACCAGATCAATAGATCACACTAGCAAACGTCACTTTCTTTGTTAAAACTTTTAAATCGACCGATGATATGAAAGAGCGAAAAAGTTTTCTTCCAGATATCTTCCTTGTTGTACTTCTTTTATAAACTGAGAAGTACAAACTACAATTAATTTTAACTTTTGCGAATCACTCATATAACTGATAAGATTTCGTAACCTTATAACTTATAGTCCCGAAAACCCGTCGTAATGTGTGATAATACAATTTTTATCCAAGCATTAGAAGTAGGAATATCATTCACCCTGTGTTCCATTTGAATCAGGCTTTTCTCTGCTCTACAACCTTCAAGCTGTCATTGTTTATTAAAGGCCTGAAATTGTTTTCAGATTCATGGTAGCACGTGGGTTTCATTGAAGAAGTCGATTTGGAATCATAGCCGCCATGATATCTGGAAAGAAACGTCCTTTAAGTAACGAGTTGGAGAATGATGTGCCGGTGAAACGTAAAAGTTCGACCTTAAAAGATAAGAACCATCCCAAAAATTCCGCAAAGTTACCGGAAGACAAATCAGTGAAATTAAATAAAGAAAAAAAGAATCCTGTTGCTAACGCGAATGGCAAGGGTCGACTTGCCATTCGAAGCAAACCTTCAATAAAAAATGGAGACAGTAAGCAGGATGGTAAGCCTTCAGCACCAACGGAGAAACCAGATTGGAAAAAGCTTAAAAAAGAAAAAAAAGATCTAAAACTGAAACGAAAACAATCCAAGGATTCGTATGAGATCTCCATCGAAGCTAAAAAAATATACGAGAAACTAAAATGGTTGGTAAAGACAACTGGCCAAATATGTAAAAGGATCAATTGAATCCAGTATTATTTTCCTATTCCATTTTAGTCGAAACACCGAAAACAAAAAGGAATTGGTCGAAAAACTATATAAGATGGTGGCCGTTGGTGACCTGCTGAAAAAAGTTGTTATGGCTCACGACACCGGACGGATCATACAATGCATGTTAAAGTTTGCAGCACCAGCACTGCGAGAAAAATTATCAGAGGTTATTTAAAATTAACGTATATACTTTTATTATTTAATATATACTTCTTTTAATTATATTTAGAGACTTCTACAACAGTCTGTGGAAATGTCAACTTCAAAGTACGCTCACTTTTGTGTGTTGCGCATGTTCAAATACGGTTCTCCTGCAATTAAAAGCAAATTGGTTGATAGTTTCTTGGGACATGTGGTTAAACTGGCGTGTCACGCGATCTCAAGCAAGATTTTGGATTACGCCTACTTAACTATTGCAAGTACAAAACAGAAAACATACATGCGTCAAGAATTTTACGGAGATCTTTATAAACATTCCAAAGATGAAAACGTAAAAGTTCTATCCGATGCATATAAAGATACGTCTGATATGAAACCATCTATACTCGGGTCTGTAAAGTCAAATCTGGATCGTATCGCTAATAAAAAATTGGTAGACAATTCATTAGTGCACGCGGTCATGTTAGAATATTTAGAGGAATGTGAGGAAAGTAAGATAGAAGAAACAGTCGCTTCATTTGCAACACTTACACCGCTAATGCTCAGCACAAAGGATGGGACACAGGCAGCAATTCTTTGCTTCTATAAGGCATCAGCAAAACATCGAAGGGTACAAATGAAATTTGGTAAAATTAAAGAACGATCTATATTTTGAATTTTATTTCAGGCTATTATCAAGTCCATTAAGGAACATTTGGTAAAGATTTGCACGCATGAGCATGGACACGTTTTTATTATAGCGATTTTAAATTCCCTGGATGATACTAAAGCTACTAAAAAGGCTATTTACGATAATATACACCCTGATATACAAACCTTGATGTTAAATCAATGGGGTAGACGCGTAATCGAATGGTTGATAGCACCTGCGGATACCAACTATTTTCATCCCGCCTTTATTGCTAGAATCGACAGTGGACTGCAGTACGGCAAAAAAGATAAAGATTTACGACGGAAGGAAATTTTTCAACAAATTGAGGAACCGATTGCCGATAATATAGCCCAACAACCAGAATTTTGGCTCTCCGATAGACATATTGCCGTAGTAACGGCAGATATTTTAAATAAATGTGAGGAAATTTAATATTTTTTAAAATTAATTTATTCATTTATTGTTTACAGTGGAAGGGGAGAATTTTGCAAAAGCAGCAAAGGCCATAAGTGTAATAATTTGTGATCCTTCATGGAGTATCACTGTTCAAGAAGAGGGGACGCATAATCAGAAGTCTGGGAAGTCGCAGGACATTGAGAAAATTATCGCAGCAGCAAAAGAATCAAAGAAACAAATACAGAAATCTAAAGATAACGAAGGTGAAAATGGCAAAGAATTGGTATGTAACACCTAATGAAATTCTGTAAGCGGATTCATTAATTTTTGGATTGTTTCCCTTCAGTGCGTTGCAGCTACTAATACTACGCCAGGTATCGAGGACCCTGGACTACATCTCGCTTTAAAGAGAATAATTAAAAATGACCAGTATCGAAGGAAATCAGATAGTGAAACATTTGGATCGATCCTATTGCAACACATGCACATCGAAACTGTAAGAAATTAAATATTTATTACGTCACCCATTTAATCATATCTTTTTACAGCTTAAACATTGGTTAGCCATTAATCGGGCTTGTTTTATTTTACTGAATGTTATTGAGAATAACAATGAAAACATTATCGAAACATTTACGGAATTATTGAAACCTGTAAAAGAGAAATTACAAGAGCAAGCTTCGAATGGTGCACAATTATTATTAAAAAAATTGACATTTTAGGTTACGAATTTTTCTATTTTAAATGCATCGCATAAGTTACTGATAGGACACAATAAAAAAATTTAGTTAAAAACTATATGTTTAATAAATTTCTAAATGCGACGAAGCGAAATATTTATTAGGAAAGTCTTTTTAATTATCCCTTGTTACAGATCTTTCCTTCGCAGTTACGGGGAGCTTATTCTGTTCTAAGTATAATGTGTAAACCGGAATCAGTATCAACAATTTTTGACAATTTTCCCACTTTAAGATTAAAGGCCGCTTCTTCGAAAGGTTTCTGCATTTGACCTACATAATTAAAATAAAACATATAGCTTATGTCGTGATGTATTCCATTACATTATGGCATAAAACATACCTCTACCAAACATTCCCAAATCGCCACCTCTTTTAGCCGAGCTACAATCGGAATACTTTTGAGCTAGTTCTTCGAGCGTGGCATCACCCGTCTCGATTTGCTTTTTATATTCTTCCAGAATAGCTCGAGCCTCTTCTTTAGTACGAGTAATATTTTCTTCACGCCACGAGCTTGGTCGCCGGCTTCCTTTATGCTTGACCAATAAATGTGAGCACCGTACCTCTGTAGGACCTGCAACTTCTTTTTTCGCGGGCTCAGTGGGTGCTTCCCACTGTGATTCCTTCGTGTAAATGTTTAAGTAATATGTAAGCCCTTTTAGTAAACCAATAAAATTAATAGTATAAAAATCAATACATTTGATACTGAATAAATTAAATACCTGTAGAACGACTTGTACGCACCTCCCAGCCTTCAGGCACATTTTTCTCTGTTTCCGACATTTTATGAAATAAATTAACGTGTTTAATGTGAAAATGTTCTAACTTTAAGGATATTTATATATCTGAATTTGTGGTCAGCCCGTAATGAATCCTGCAACTCCTTCTGTTAATTGTAGAGAAGTGATGCCAAATCATGATATTTTTAATTCTTCGTTAACTACTTGGATATGAAAATCCTGTACATCCCTGCATATAGAAAGAGTCCAGATTATTTAAGATTCAAACACAGGCTGAGTGAAGGAAACAACATAAGGTACAAGTAGTCTAGTCGGAGCGTAGCGTAACTCGGCGTAAATTTCAAACTATACATAATATTGTACATAGTTTTACATTTAATTTTATTGGAATGCAAAAAATTTTTAAATTTAAAATGTAAATTAAAATTACATTTTAAATCATATGATATAAATTATAAGTTTAGCGCTCACTTTATATTAATCTTATCTTGTACTCTAGCACGAAACATTTTCTACTACTAGTACTACTACTGTTGGTAATCGTGTACACATCCGAACAATGTTCCGATTTGGTCGTCAGGGTTACCGTTTTTGTTGAAGATTTAACGCGAAGCAGCAGCAAAGAAGATTGAGAAATGAATACAGTAGAATTTTTGACAGATGGTAAAATCAGAAGGTGTAATACATCAAATAGAAAAAGTCTCGTAAAAGAACTTCACATATCGGTGTTTTCTTATACGAGAAAGGTGTTTCATGAAAATCTAATTGGAATTTTATGCCAAAAATCCAATGGAGAAAATCCATTGAGAAGGTGATTGTGCAAAGAGATGGTTAAAAAAATTAATAAAATAAATGCAATGAAAATTTATATCCGACACGAAGAATGAAAAGAAGGCAGAAAAAATAAAAGTGCTCGGTGCATAAGTGACAACGTCTGCAAGTTTTCAGTATTACAGAAAGTTTTTAAAAAAGAGAAATTCTGAACAATTTCGTGTTGGACATATAAAAAATTTATAATGAAAAAGTTGTTGGAAGTAATTAAAAAGAATTGTTTACATTAAATTATGTATCCAGGTGATTGAAATTCGATACACTAAATCCACACAGTTGTTGGTATCACTCATATTATTGATATTTTTTTTAATTAATCCTTTTATCAGAAAATTGTAAAAATTTTTGCATGAAGTATGATATCTTCATTATTGCCAGCGCAAAGGAAAGGGAAGATATTTAGCAAATTTCGGGTTGTGCCTCTGGCGTCACAACTGCAGATAATTGAAGGACTCATTTTTCTTTAATTAATACAACTCTAAGTTATCAACTAGAATTGACATTTGGTTAGATCTGATTTAGGCACGAATGATCATAGGAGGGGGTGCCGCCGCAGAATATTTATGAACTACACCCTACACTAAAAATGTCTACCTTAATATGCGCAGGTGTTTCACAGGTGCTTTAATAAATGTCGGCACAGGGATCCTCTACTTTCAACTTTTTTCCGTTATATGACACAAATAACGACGCTTAATTAATTTGATGACCGCATTCTTGCTAAAATTCACTCAGATACTGTATCTACCTACACCTACAAATCGAATGCATTCTGAGAAATATATCTCTTTTCGGACAGAGAGAAGTTTTTGAAATGCTTGTATTATTAAATTGTATAATTGATTTTAACTAATTAGGTATAATGTAATAAAATCTTCGGCAGATTTGGATGATAAATCGTAATTGATCAGCCTTCGTTTGTGGTTTAGTGGTTTTTGTTTTGTTTTTTTTTCTTGAATTAAGTAAATTTTTTGGCTTAATAATCACACTAGGGTTTTCGTAGACATTATTAATGATGGACATAAACAAGAATTATGGTATATATTAAAAAAATTATAAAGAGAAAATAGCTCAATATTATTATACGTTCTCTATCTTTCTATCTATTTCGCTTATTGCCTTCTTTCACTTCCGTGCATCCGAATGGCGAATATTAATCTTTCTTTAATGCTATTTGAGAAATGAGTTCACTTAGTAGCGGGATCCATACGAGTATTTGTTTTCTTGCACATTTCTAAAGAACAAGAATTGGAGCACGATCTATGATTAAACAAAACAGTTTTCAGATAGCTCTCATTATTATATTATTCGAATGGGTAAAATTTATTTTGAGTCCATCAATATAAAAGGGATTTCAACAACAATATATACATCGTCTTCCTCAAATTAATTCCTTCATATCCTTTGTTCGATTAAGAGAATATTCATAGGTCGTAATTCAGCGATCGACGAAATGCGGTTGTTTGAATGTTCGAGGAAAAATCCAATGATTGACCAATTTCCGAACTCCGAAGAGAAACGATCGAGTAAATGAACGATTTTGTCTAATGAAACTTAAAACTCGTGGCAATTTACGACTACCTTTCATATTTATAGATAACAAGAATAAAATCGTAAAAGGAAATTTAGGTTAAAATCATAAAAATATCTGAAGCTTTCTAAAGAAAATACTAAAACACAAAAAAAAAAAATTTCTAAAGAAAATACTAAAATACAAAATACTAAAATACAAAATACTAAAATACAAATTTTTCATTCCAAATCGATCTTCTATTTCTTTTTATGGGAACAAAAATATATTTGTAAATGTTGTCAGTTATGGCTGATCCTTTCAAGCGGCCACACCTTTAAAAGAATAAATTATTTTTTATAAAATTTCTTTATTCTTTATTGCCCTCTAAATTTTTTTCTTAGAATTCTTATTTTTTTTTTTTGCTTTTTTATTTCTGATCAAATTTTAATCAATATTTCAAGAAATGACTATAAATAGTGAAAAAAATTTGTTTCGTAATATTCCTTATTGATCGTTCCCTCCTTTGACAAGGAATCTTGGTGGACCACGGCCACGTAATCGAAGAAATCAGTAAGCAAAATCTTATTCGATCGAATATGGCGCGCTTTCTTCAGCCTTGGTTGAACAGCAGCATGCCTTATAACGAGTGCGTTTTAGCTTCTACGTCATAATCATAATGCCATGATTTGTCATGGGTTAGACCCTCTGGAGCAGTTTTGGGTTGCCGTGAACAGAGTTCAATAACTACTTAACAACTTTACTACGATGCTGCTTTTGGTTAAAATTGAGCAATTTTGGTTCGAAGTTTATGGAAACCCGTCTCACGCCGAAATTATCGATTAAAATCCAATAGCTTTTCCAATGGCCAATTCAACGAGCCAGATCGACACGTTTAGACCCTCAGCAAATTCTCCAACGTTGAATCAATCATTGGCCAATACGATTTTCTTCATTTAATTAATGTTTTTGTGTGTTATTGATCGGTCGTCTGACCCCCTTTTTGTGGTTCACATATTTTCCGCCCTCTGAAAACATTTTATAACAACAATAAATGTTGCTCCACCTAAATAGCTCCACCACAAACTACAATCAACATTTTCCTACACAAAATTTGATACAAATTCTTTCATCCATTTTATGAAATGGACTAAAATCGACGACAAGCCGAAGCATGTCCAAGCCAAATAGCAGTCAAAAATTAATTGATCACCTAAACGAAGCCGAATATTCGTTACCCAGAGAAATTTATAGTCGCGATACTATAGCTTTTGTCATCTTATATTCAGCACGAGCTCTGAATTGATGCTTTGTTTGAAGAACAATAAAACAACTGCAGTCAAGGTTTTGCATACTTTTCTTTTTTTTAATTGCTTTGTATTTTGCAGATATTTTGACTATATCCGCCTATTTGAAATGCTTTGTAGTAGTCCCCTTTTCCTTTTTTTATAGATACTGATAATGTATGGCTTGAAATGAATGAAAGTAATACAAGTAAGAAGACTAATTTCAGTTTGATCAAGGTTTTATACTACTACTCAAATACTATTATTTATATTACTATTCTATTAGTATTGTAGTATGTAGTACAGTTCAGCTCAAGGCAAAAAATCGCGTTAATTTTTTGGGAGCATACTTTATTAGGCGGTAAATTCGAAAACGAAATTTTAGCTTGAAACGTATTGCAGAAACTAAGAAATCGAGCTTTGAGCATAAGTAAATTCATATTAGCTTTAAAAGTAGGCGTGTTATTTGTCATCATTGCGATATCTCTGTTCGCATTTTGCTATAAACGTGATTTCAACTGACAGACAGATAAATAGATAGAGAGACAGATAGAGAGAGGGAGAGAGATAGACAAACAGACACATAGACCGACAGGCACATAGACGGTCCAACAGAGTTAAATGAATCCGAAGATTGTTCAGAGTGGAAATACATTTACTCTTCCACTTGTGTGATGTCTTCTCTAATGCGTTACTAATGCAAGTACATTATTCCTATGACTTGTAGTAAAGAATTAGAAATTCATTCTTCAACTTTTCTATTTATAAAAATACAATAATTCAACTTGAATTTTTAGATGGATGGATCTCAATTTTTGATATTATTTTTTGGATAAACCTATTACCAAAGCTTGCTCATACTCACTTATTCATTCATTTATTCATAAAGCATTGCTATCCAATTAACTGGAGTGTATTTCTCTAAGTGCATTTCCCAAAAGATAAGAAATGACAGCGTCCATGAAGGCAATTTCGTATTAGATCTTGCTTGTAATTACTAATGATTTCCTTCTAATTGTTTTCCGGTTTCTCGAAAGTAGGAGTTTCTAAATTTTTTAAAAGATTATTACATTTAATTGCAAAATAATGAAGCGTTTTTATTTGTTATTAAGAATTCTTTCGCTTATTTTTGGTCAAAAAGTGAAAACAAATCTTTAACGTTTTATAAAATTATCAAATGATTTGTTTTGCTTAATAATTTAAAAATTTTATAATTATCTTCTGATTATAACTTTTCTTATTAGTATGAAGAACAATCGAGAAGGCAAATTTCAGCCTAATACACCCTACACCCGTTTTATAAATTTATGGCTTAAATACATTAACCCATTTTTCGCAATTTCCAGAATGACGATATGGCTACTCGTATAAAATTTCATTTACATATCTCCAATCAATCAAACAATTGTTTACGAGAGATCGTTAATTTCTGCATTAGTGGGTGGACAATGCCCATGTTTGTAAACATTTGTAATATAATTTTTTTTGTAATAGAATTTTACACTTAAAAATTTCGTCTCAATATCTTACGCCGTTCCAGAAATATTCGATTTAAAAATTTTGTTATATAAATAGTGGTCCGTCCGATATAGCTCGTTTTCAATATCACTTATTTTGTAATGATGGATGGATGGAAATTTCATACGAAATTTTATAACGATAGTCATATTCGTTCTCCTGTAATCGTAATAAACAGACAAACGAACAGGCGGACGCATATGAATAAATCGACTCAGGAAGCAATTCTGAGCAAGAACCTGTTTTTCCTATAGCTGTCACACCTCCTTTCATGCGTTACAAACGGAAGAACAAAGTGTAATAATGAATTGATATAACATTCGATTACTCACAACAGTTTGCAAACAGTTTACAACAGTTTACAATAAAATGCAATATGATACTCTTATTTATTTATCGCGAAATGCGTATTTACAATTTAATATTTCGCCTTCGGTCAACTAGCGCGCTCTTATAAGTCCCGGAGCTTTGTCTAGATATCGGTTGGTTGAACGTACTTTTAATATAAAAGAAATATCACATGATTTTTGTTTTTGCTGTTGAAGTTGTTCAGAGAATACTTGTGAAGAAATCAATAGCAAATCATTTATTAATAATAAATGTTTCGGTATAATTTTAAAAAACTATTTCTGCATGTTTTCAGAATACAGTCTGTGTTCAAATTTTTGTCGAAGGCTCTCTTCGAAATGAAATTCTGACAATGTTATGATTCAAATTGTTCTCTTCTCCTTTTCTCACCTTATTTCCTTTTCATTGTCATTGTCTTACGTCCAGCGCATTAGTCAGAAACTTGTTATTCCGGAGTCAATCCAGTAAGAATTTATAATATTTCGATTGAACAACAACAACAATAAAAACATCGGCCTGGTTGAACTTTATGTGCCCTACTCCTGTTTGTGGTTTCCCGTTAAATACTCTACTAGAAATGATGTGCTTATTCCGAGGTTCGTATCATAACGCCCCGTCTCGTGGTCTTTCCAGCTGCTTTCCAAATGTTTGATAACACTTTGGGCGACATCTTGCCAATATAGCTATATTAAACGGTTGAAAGGCAACTCTACAAAGATGACACGATACGTATGCTGTCACATAATTCTATTCCATTTTCGAATATCGTGCTTGGTGTTATCAAATAAAAAAAATATGAAAATTTATATAAAATTGCAGTCCATTAACAGACCATTGATAACCATGACCATGTCTTTTTTGGAATTATATTTTTATTTGGGGTCTGGTATACTTTTATTTAGAATTTGGTTATAAAATTACATTTGCAATTGTGATTTGTACAACATGGAACAGATGATCGAAAGGGCAAGTCTAAATCGAATTAGGATCTGTTTTTGAATCAGAATGTGTATATTCTATTCTGTAACGGTTCTGTAACTATTAAACCTTCTTTAATGTGTTACAAACGGTGCTACAAAGTGATTATACCTTCCTTCTTTCAGGTGTAGGGTATAAAACTGGAATATATTACGATGGCACGTTCAAAGAAGCGAAGAAAGTGAGTGAGATTTTTTGTTTTTGTTGTGATTTTCGGATTATAATACCATGATGAATATACTTGTAAAAGGGTGCATTAGTGAATCATTAATTAGCTATTTTCTTATAAGACGTAAAAGCTATTGGAAATTGATACTTTTAATAATTTTAATGAGAATAAGCCAGAAGGATATCAATTACGCTTATTTGTCTTATCAGAAGGACGTCGTGTATACAAACACTATAAGGATGAAAGTAATTCTATCTCTCTATTTTCGCTTTCACGGCCAAATCACCGCAACAATTTGTCGAAATTTGCTTTGTGTTTAAAAGACGACTTATGAAGTAAGAGGGTGAAGAAACGTGTATAAAGTTTTATTGCTTAAATTTGTTTCAAGGCAAGTTATTCCTTACTGGGAGAATGACGATGTTCGTAATGAATGAATTTGTTTATTCTGAAACATATTTAGAAACGATAGAAAGTGGAAATAGATCGATAAGAGTGGGTTAAGGTAAAGAGATCACTGCTTGGTCTCTCTTCTTTAATAGTGATCTAACAATAGGAATATAGTTACGATACAGTTGTAAATACCAATTCCCAGCAGCAATAGCTCTTTGCATACGTTCCACTTTTAATTTCCGAGCAAATAATTATCACTGAAATGTTATTGAACGTATTGAGATCGATAAGTGCCATTACGAACTTTTTGGGGAGATGGAGCTTATGCCCCAAAAGTTAAGATATTTCAGTTTTTAATTGGCCTGTCTGCCATGCGGTTCGGCGGAATTTCATTGTGACCAGAAACCCATGTAGGGTGTGTATTGCCCGCACTTCGTCAATTTCATTCAGCTAGTTCTGGCAGTCAGCCGTACCTTGGAGATTAGTTGCATCGATCCCACCGTTTTGCTTGCCGCCTGACTGTAAGAGAAAATGCCCGTAGTTTTTTTAGGCACGTTCATACGAAACCACTTCATGATTAACCTCAATTGTCAGGATCTCAGTCTAAAAAATCACGTAGATTGACCAGGTAATAAAGTCATTTACAAAGAAAAGTCCTCATCAAATAAAATTAATATTGAGTAATTGATATCCAAAGGTATAATCTCGTCAAAAGTATAATCACACAATATTTCGAAAAATTCCTTAAAAAACGAACTAAGTCGTTTGCTTTGGAAAATTACGATGTAATCATATACTTGACTATACCACTAAAAAAAAGAAATAGATGGCAGAAAGTAGAACAAGTATTGAAAGAATTGACCGCTTTTCAACTGACTTTAAGTGAATTAAATTATCCGGTTAAGAAAAGAACCTCTTATTAATATTATGTCACATTTTCGAGGTCGAATAGAAGCACTCCATTATGTCCATTAATGGACATAAGTAGAAATATGATATACATGGTTCGTTTCCAATACTTTAAAAGTTAATCTAATCAAACATTTTATTAACTGATTAATTATGAATACTAAAGCAAATCAACAATATAAAATATGAGAAAAGAAATAGCAGTTACATTAAATTTAATTAAAAAATATAAGTCAAGACTACTTAATTTCTTCAAACATTTTAATTCTATCTATATTTATTAATATGCTTCTACACACGAGTGTCTTTATTGTCTGCCATTAGTTTTGGAACCATTACTCTTATTAGTCCTGGGAATATTTCACCTTGAATGACCCCGTATTCCACACGTTCACCATCCACAGTGATGATGCCATCCATATCGTTCGGTTCAATGCGAAAGGCAGTGACGGGCACGATTTGCAAATGTTCATTTGGTTGGTCAGGCAGGTGTGTCCCAGTGCTCAAATTCAAAAGAAACTGTGCCAGTTGTGAACGTCCAATACCAGCTCGTATAATAACCAAATAAATAATGCCATCATTGAGTCGTGAAGCGGGTGCGAAAAGGCAGGCTGACGCTATGTGTGTGGTGTAGACGGCGTGCACCATAATAAATTCTCCTTCGACGCAATGCCACGATTCGGGCAATGGCATATTTAATGGTGGTATGGTGGAAACAGGTCCTCGACTGTGATGCGCATAATATTCAGCAGAGGCTGCTTCTATTTTACTCGCCATACTACGTCGCGAGCGTATACTTTGACCTGTTATAGAATAGAAATTGGTCTGACGTGAAATTGCCGAATGCCAACTGTCGTACGGCGAGACGACGCTGCTGGGATTCAGTGATATAGCATCAATAAATTCATCGTCTGATTTCTTCTGAACGTCGACTTTCTGAACATCCGATTGATTTTGTTGCGCTTCCTTTTTTCGCCAAGGCAAGTAATATACTTTTCCTTTGTACGTGCGTAAATTAATGACACGACGTATAGACCAGAGCGTAAATCTAGGTGCTCCGATCGAACGTAGTCGTTCGCTTTCGATATCGATATCTGCTATAAGGCCCCAACCAACCGAAAGGAACGAATACATTTCCTTATGATTATTCTTTTGGGCTACCTCAACGCGTACGACATCCATTGGCGCTGCATAACCGCTGACACATGTCAAAGTGGAATGCAGAATTGGTTTCGGCTCGTATGGTTCCTCATAAAGGTGGGCAATTGTTTTGGCCAGGCCATTACCCGATCCACACGGTATTATTCCAATAGGTAGCTGACGACTAATTTCCTGCCAGTCGTCTCGTTCCATCAAACCGTTTAGTACCTCGTAGAAGAGGCCATCACCAGAGGCTACGATTACGCCGCTATAACACTTCAATAGATCCTTTTTGATGCGAACAAATTCACGAGCGAAATTTGCATACTTTGTCACGTGCAGATCGTATGCAATTCTAGCCTCGTTTAGAACGGGAACGACTTGTTTTTGAAACAGTTCCCGTGCTTTACCCGAACCTGATTTGGGATTTAATAATATCAGAATTTCTTTGCGATTGGTCGATAATTGATTTTCATCGTTTGATTGTGAATGTTTTCTCTTGAAATTATTGATTGTTTGATGCCAACGATTGGCCACTTTTAGATTCTCCTCGTATTCGCTAAAAGTACAAAAGCGCAAAATACGAACCGTACGCACGCGACGCAAGGGATTATCTTTTTTCACGTATGCATAAATATATAAATATGCGCTATTATCTTGTCCTTGAATTTGTTCATCTTTATGTTCTTCATGTTCTTCCGCCATCAATCGCTTGCACGAAATGAGACCACCACGAGCCCGTTTCTCCTCTTTGATTCCGCTATGACATCCGAAAATATCCTCAATCTTGATAACGTATTCATTGATTATTTTGGATTGATCGTCCTGACCACCTAAATGAATTCCTTGATCGTTCAATCTCGCGTGGATTTTGAGATTCTGTCGCTTTCGATTATTAATATAAAAATATTCACTCAATTCTTCTTCTGCTGACATTTTCTTAATTTATAATGAAACTTAGCGTTGACGGGATTTATACTGATTTTATACTCGCACCGAAGTTGTCCACTTTTTGCTCCAAAACGTTTGGCAGACCCCTCAAGCTGTAGAAGACTATAGTTTTTTATTATATTTATTTAGACGTTGTTTTGATAGATTTACAGGTTACCAACCTTTTACGAAATGCGCGTTGCGTTTTATGTCTCAACACCTTCTACCAGTTATCATACACGTTTAATTAAGGTTTACCAATAGGATCGTTAAAATTCGATTCGATCGTTAAAAGACTTGCGTATTTTTTCGATTTTAAATCGAAATCTTATCGCAGATAAACTTTTATCTGATTTGTGTCGATCGCACTGATATTGATATACTACTAATACTGGCTTAATAATTATTGACAATTTTAAAAAAATAGTATAGTTAACGTTATTTTCGCTAGTTATGAAAATATCTTTACGAGATCAATTATTATGCTCGTTTTCCTATTTCGTTCTTTTTCTGAAAAATATTTAGTTTCTCATAACGTTGTCTCTATTTGTATCGTTTACTTGTGATATAATCATTTTCTTGATCGTTATGCAGTAAGGCAGACCAACAAGCTTTTAATTTGATTGCACTTTTAACCAACAACTGCTCGAGTCGAACTGACAATTTAATCCAATACTGATAACTTCGCAGGTTGTTCGTTTATTCGAACAATTTTTTTATTCGTGCCGAGTTTATTAATTTTCTGTTCAGGTTCCGTAAGTTTCTTGAGTTTTTCTCTTAATATCTGTTTGAGCTTATGCCCACGGCACAGTGGGCAACGAATAACCAAGTAATTATTAGGAATCTCTTGAAATGGAGACTTTACATATATCTGTACATATAGTTTGTTTATGAGTTTTATATTATTTGCTTGGGAAAGTGTCAGTTGGTTATAAAACTCGATTGCATAAATCCCCTCCGTTCCATCATGTCCCTCTTTTGTCCATATCATGCCCCTACACCCAGAAGTCCTTCAGCAAAGCACCAATCTTCGAGTCAGTAAATAAACATTTAGCAAATAAAATCGAATCAAGTAAATAATGAATTATTAAATTAAATTTAAATTTAAACAAACATTTCAAAACAATTCAGATAAACAGTAAATAAAGTGAAATAATAAAAGAGTAAAACATTTACTATAGCGGACAATTATTTTTATTATTAATATCGCCTATAAAAACAACGATTTAACTGAATAATCAAGCTGTTTGCTTAATCACTTGTCCTTAAATATTTAAAGAGCAATTAAAAAACTCTCATTGTTCAAAAACATTGTTCATTGTATTAAATCTCCAAGCCTTCTAAAAGGTTTTTATAAACTTTTGGAAGATTTGGAAATTTAATACAATGAAAAATGTGTTTGAACAAAGAGAGTTTCTTAATAGCCTTTTAAATAATTAAGAACAAGTGTTTAAGTATTTAGCTTGATAATAAAGTTTAATTATTGTTGCATTAGAACGAAATGCTTTTGTAATACGTAATAAATAAAATGTTCAAATGATTTTAGTATAATGATGATAAAAGTCCTTTTTCATTAACTCCTGGTGTAGAAACCACTTGGGAGATATCCTTGGGAGATTTACTGTCAAACATTTCGACATTTTCAACCTCGGATCTATAGCAAATATTCTCTCTCACATACAACGCATAGATTATATAAAGTATATAATTATATAAAGTATATCCATTAATTAACAACAAATTTCGAGTTCATATGAGAATGTTGCTCTATAAGAAATTTTGAGCAACATAAATTAATTATATAAATAATATAGATATTTCACATGAAACATTATCAATTGATTATATATTATGCACTAAAAATATATATATATATGTGTTTTTTTTTAAATAGTCATGGCGCCAGTATTCCAATATTATATCGCACAATAATATATAAAACCATGTGACCCCGTTTTACTCTTAGCCGGAAATAGCGGATATTATAAAATCAGTGGAAATTATATCAGGCTCATAAGATTCGCTTAATATTGTTTATGTATATATGCATTATTTATATGCCATCTAGTATATAAAAAGTATGCAATTGAGGTTTTAGAATTTGCAGAAAAGATTAAGTAGTAGTTTTTTTTCAATGTATGTACAATATAATTATGATTGCACATTGGCGATGATAATATTGCATTTCCATAATATTTTCGAAATATTTTAAATTGTATAAACTACAAATTATTTCAGAGTTAAAATTCTTTTAACCAATTAGTTCAGAAACACTATTTTCTAATAGTATTCAAATATACTATCAGTTTGATATTAATGGGAATTCCTAAATAAATGCGACTTCCTAATTTCTTCTTCGGCTGCATTGGGTTTCTTGAGCTCGACTCTGATACTAGTTTTCCCCATTCTTTTTACTTTCAGTAACGTTTGCTGATAAAAATGCTAAGAAGTATTTAAAACGGAATTGATTAGAAAGCGATGCTCTTTCCTGCTTTCAATTAAGAATAATTCTATGAAGGAAAATAAACTCGATCTATTTGCGTACGAAATAATAATCAGAAAAAGCACAACAGATAAAAACTATAGTATATATTATTAACTTGGTCATAACTAGAGAAGGCAATGACCTTGGCCACTGCTACGCAGCAAGAGAGTAGCAAAAAAATGGAAGTTAAATCCACTGCGGAGGAGAATCTACCCACCTCTGAAATGGATTTGTTAGCCAAATTGGAAGCAGCGAATAAACTTATCGAAAGCGATGCTAAAAGTTTGAATTCATTACATTCAACGCATAGTCGAAAAAATTCCGATACCAGCCAAATCAGCATCAATTCGAGTACGAGTGATATGTGAAATGATTAATTTGAATTCGAATTTGAATTGTTTGTTCAATTGTAGGCGGTAATTCTGTAGCTGAAGAAGATATTTGGACTACATGGGCTACAATACTTAATGATTGGGAGGGCAGTTTGAAACGAAAGAATCCATGCGTGCGAGAATTAGTGCGTCGTGGTATACCACATCATTTTAGGTAAAATGCTAAATGAGTTCAATTTGCTAATTGAATATTTATAGATAATTAATTAATTCCGAACGTATGTATTCTACCATTATTAATTGTCCGATTTTTCAGAGCAATTGTTTGGCAACTCTTATGTGGTGCATCTGATGCTGATAAGAAACAATATGCTGAATATATTAAGGCGACATCAGCTTGTGAGAAGGTGATTCGCCGCGATATAGCGCGCACTTATCCCGAGGTGGATTTCTTCAAGGAGAAGGATGGCCCGGGTCAGGAAGCGCTTTTTAATGTGATTAAGGCTTATTCGCTACACGATAGAGAAGTTGGTTACTGCCAAGGATCGGGTTTTATAGTCGGTTTACTTTTAATGCAGGTATGGGTTTAATAGTTGTCATAATAGTCATTTCAATGCCTTGCATTTGGAAGTCATTATAATATTTCATTTACTCTCAAGATGCCTGAAGAAGAGGCTTTTGCTGTTCTAGTGCAAATTATGCAACAGCACCGTATGCGTGATATGTTTAAGCCATCAATGTCTGAGCTAGGTTTATGTATGTATCAGCTGGAGAATTTAGTACAGGAGCAAATACCAGAAATGCATATACATTTCCAACAACAAGTAAATAAATTGACTTTGATAAACTTCTGACTGCTTACTAGTCGCTCCTTCGTAGGCATTCCAGACTACCATGTACGCCTCCAGCTGGTTTCTAACGCTGTATACAACAACTTTAAATCTGAATTTAAGTTCTCGTATAATGGATGTCTTCCTCAGTGAGGGTATGGAGTTTATTTTCAAAGCTGCTTTAGCATTGCTTATGCTTGGCAAAGAAACATTGCTGTGTCTTGATATGGAAGCAATGCTCAAAGTAAGTCGAAAACAAACTATTTCTGGGATTTTCTTGGCAATATTAGAATATACACTTCCTTCCTACTTCATTTCTACAGTATTTCCAAAAAGAACTACCTGGCCGTGTTGAGGCTGATCCTGAAACTTTTTTTAATTTGGCGTATTCTATTAAAATAAATACCAAACGCATGAAAAAAATGGAAAAAGAGTATCAGGATTTAAAGAAAAAAGAACAGGAAGAGATGGTTGAATTAAGACGTTTGAGGCGAGAAAATCGCCTACTAAAACAACGCAATGATTTACTAGAGGCTGAAAGCGCTGAATTAGCGGATCGTTTGGTACGCGGTCAAGTGTCGCGCGCTGAAGAAGAGGAAACCAGGTTTGTATAATAACATATGAAAGGTTTTTGTTTGTAAACATCATAATTCGAAAATATAACAGTTATGCAATACAAACTGAACTAATGCAATTACGTCGAGCATATTTGGAAGTTTCGCATCAATTGGAAAATGCCAATGAAGAAGTACGTGGTTTAAGTTTGCGTCTACAGGAAAATGTAAGCATAAAAATTAAAGCAACAATTGGAATTAAAGAACAAATACGAAAGTATGGGTTTATATTTTGCAATAAAATTTGTGTCTAATTTCAACAAACAGCAATTAATAATATTCTTTCCAATATTTCTATCGTATTACTACTATTGGTTAACGGTGCAAAAACATTCATTCAAATATGCCTAAACAGAATGTATCGATCGATAGCGTAAGTAACCCAAAAAGCGATCAATGGAATGCATGAGTATTTTTATTTTAAAATAGTCCTTTAGAACAAAAGTTAAATATATATTTACGCTAAACTAAACTAAAATAAAAGTAGTTCCGCTTGTATAAAATTCATTCGTAATCGCTCAATAATTTATTTACTAAAATATAGTGTTTGCTTTAAGGCTTTTTTAAATTTAACTAGGTCACTACAAATTAACTTCATACCTATTCATTAATAGCTTGAAATAATTCGATTTCACTCACTTTGTTTATTAAACTTAATATCAAAATTGCATGCGATCTCATTCTGAAATTTTATTTATACAAACAAAAATTACGTTAAGTCCGATTGAACGCAGTAAATTTCAAAGCGTCATTTGTAAATTGGAAATAGCATAATATACTCTTCATTTTTATGCCCTTCATAAAATTGTTATGTATTGAGTCCACTGAAGATATTAGGAGTGTCTTACGTAATATAAAACGCAAAAAAGTCTGAAGTATGAAGTCGTCCAAGAACTCGCGGTTTTCAGTGTTTAATTGAGAATTGATTAGAATTCTTCAGCTGAAGAACATTCCTTATTTTATGAATTCTTAAATTCAATGGCATGATTTTTTGACATTAAAATTATAGCTTTTTGTACTTCTTATCTTATCTAGTTCTTGTAAATTTTCTGTAATATTAAAAATCTGTACATATTCCACATCTATTGCCTAAAATTACCAAAATATTCAATAAGTTGCATTTTACTAACATTTTAGAACAATTCACGTCAATCTTCCATTGATGAATTGTGCATCAAAGAAGAAGCACTCAAGCAACGTGATGAAATGGTATCATGCCTTCTCGAAGAATTGGTTAAAGTTCGTCAAAGTCTTGCTGAGAGTGAAGACCAAATAAGGAATCTCAAAATGAAAATCGAAGAATTAGAAGAGGAGAAGAAGACTTTACGTGAAGCCACGCTCGATAATTCTGTCGCTCATTTACAGGATGAATTAATTGCTAGCAAATTACGTGAAGCGGAAGCTAGTTTATCACTTAAGGATCTCAAACAACGCGTTCAGGAATTGAGTTGTCAATGGCAGCGTCATCTGCAAGAGAATCGCGTTGATCATCATAATTCTACTGTTGCCAATGATTCTACACCTAAAAAATTATTAACGAATTTCTTTGATACTTCCAAAGCGGAACATATGCAAAAATTAGAAGAAGATTTAATGACAACACGAATAAGAGAGATGGAAACTCTGACCGAATTAAAAGAATTACGACTAAAGGTTATGGAACTTGAGACACAAGTGCAAGTTTCCACTAATCAATTGCGACGGCAGGATGATGAGAATAAGAGACTAAAGGAATCATTGGAAATGGCGGTACAGCGGGAGCGTGAATTATCTAACAAGGCGCGAGAACAACAGCACAGGTTAATATATTCGTCCAGTATTTAAATGCAAAAACAAATCTATAAAGACAATATAATATTCAATTAATATGTTTGCCAAATTAGATTGTACATTTTAATTTTTATTGAAGAAGTTATTATATCATTTTTTCAGGTATTCCGATCTGGAATCGCGTATGAAAGATGAACTAATGAATGTGAAAATTAAATTCACTGAACAAAGTCAAACCGTGGCTGAATTAAAACAAGAGATTTCACGTTTAGAAACAAAGGTAATAAATGCAATGCATCTCTTTTTAGAACTGATATGGTAGGGAATATAAGAAGATGTATTTATTTTGTACAAATTAGTATTATAAAATAATGATGAGAACGATGCTCTTTATTAATAAAAAACAAAGAATTAACTACCAATCTCGCCCCGAATATACATATGGTATGACTATTCCTAAAATACTAATATAATACTAATAATTCAAATTTGATCTAACCGAACATTTGTATTAATATTACCCCCCCCCCATATATTTACAATATCGTTATGTCGGATGTTAACTAAGCGCATACTCACTTTCCTTTTGATATTTTAGAATTCCGAACTGTTAGCTGAGAGTGAATTACGTTCAAACATGGACGAATCAGATAAAGTTCGAGACCTGCAGGACAGGCTGGCCGATATGAAGGCAGAGGTATATAAATATTGGATATAATATGTTCCGTTAACAATAGAGACAATAACGTAGCTTTACCACAGTCATACATCTGTAGATAATATAAATTTTCATACTTGCCGAAATGATACCGACCGCTTAAAAATTCCTAATTGGTAAATAACTTAAAAATTTTTACACATATGACAGTTTTATTATAATGCTGTCTTAAAGAGAACAGAATTTGATTGGTGAATACGGCGAAAGAGGACAATAAGGATGAATATGAAAGTAAAAGCGTAATTGTATAAAATACAAATAGTCAGATATAATTTATTAAAGCCAAAATACTATTAAAGATGGTATCAATTGCTCCCATTCACAAAATTATTAATTTCAAAGTGGAAATTCTAAACTCAATATGAAGTATCTTTTTTAAAATTTTTTTAAGAATTATAAAATTTTGAAATTTTTTATTCTCATTTGGAATTGAATATGTTTGACATGCATACGTGATTTCAGCTGAATTCAGCTTAGATCCTAATTCAATTTTAACAATAAGATATTTATTGATGAGGTTGGTTGTATAAAGAAATAAAAGCACAGCATAAACTACAGGGAGATAAGAGGAGTTCATACATTACCAAGAGGTGGAATTATGGTAGGAAAAAAATTTGACGTCGCCATAATATGAAGAATGTCAAAATTTTGCAAAAATAAAATAAACAAATTTGAACGAATTTACCCATGATATATTCGCAAAAAATAAAACCTACCTAGTCTCTGAAATGTTTTTAAAATCTCTCTTTTCGGCAGTTATGAAAGATTAAAATATGACAACACTGCTTCGCTTTAAAGCACACAGATAACACCATTAAAAAACATGCAACATTTGCCCATCAGTTATGCTCTATACATATTATCACTCCCACAATAATTGATTTGGTTTCTTATGATTTATATTTTATATATTTTCATGCTTGTATTTATGATTTTCTTTTTATAATTTATTCATTCAGAACATTCCCTCTCCCAATATCTCCCGTTTTCTTTAGATTAGACACTTTTTAGAGATCTCGTAATTTCATAAATATGTTTCTCTCTTCAAAATTTCCCATACAAATTAAATATATGTATTTTTTAGTATCCCACGCCAATAACAAGTCCAGATACTGAACCATGGAAGTGGATAAGCTAAATGCAATTCAGCAGGTCATAACTAACAATAAAACAACATTCATTACACATTACGTACTATTGAATTTACTATTGACTGCTATTATTACTCATATTATGTTTTAGTTAGTGAATGATAAAATTGCATGTATTTTTTAATGCATGTAATTGAAATTGAAAACATACTCATATGCTTGATTATGGTGTTTAAATCTCTGAAAGTATTAGTGATTCCATTGTATTTGAATCGTAAATATTCGATAAGATTATAATATTCATCAACCCAATTTCATCTGTTATCAACTTATTATCAGTGATGATATGTGGTCGTTGACGGTCTAGAATACTATCAGTTAGATTCTGTGCAATATAGTAAATGATTTCATATAAATAGTGTTAGAATTTCAATGTAAGCTCACGTGATTTTTCGCTCACGTGCTCTCGTTTTTCGTATGAAATATCTTTTTATGAATCAATTAGTTTCTGTCAAGCAGTCATATAATTACCCGAATTCTTCAAAGACAATCCCGGATACTAGAATTGATTTTACTTAAAAGACATCCTTTATAGCAAAATAGTTCCCATCAACAAGAAGCATCTAAATGGCCGTTGCCACCAGCTCATAGTCATGGTAATATTGTTATCTCCTATCATGGGCATATATGAAACCCTAATTCATTTTGATATAATATTCCGTTGTATGTAAAATATAGAGGAAATTAAAAACTTCCATTACACGCGTTATTCTGCCAATTTCTCCACTTATATTGCATGAAACTATTTATTATTTACAATAAAATAAATTTTATTGTAACTTTTTATTCTTTACAATAAATATTTATTCTTTACAATAAAATTAAATGTAAATTGTATTGTATAAAAATATATTTAATATTACTTATTTAATTTTGAGTTATTTAATATTTTATTACATTGTTAAAAGTAGAAATTATTTTGCAATGCATCTAAATGTTTGGAGAATTTATTAACGGTGTTATGATGCTTCGGGTTTATGAAATACTTTGCTGTAATTATTCATTTAAATAATTTTCATTTGCGTGCGGTTTCAATGATAAATTTCCCTAGGTTACTCACGTGTTCAATTAATGTCTCTGGAAATAAGAGTTTTGCGTGTATACGTTTATTCAAATTATTTACTTAAATATTTTCAGTTAAATTGTAGCACGGACAGTTTGAGATTGCTTAAAATATTTATAAATTGGTTTACAATTATGTATTTATTTTGTAATGGATAGAGATTTGTATGACAAAGTGATTAATTTGTTTGGTGGAATTTCCAAATGATAGGATATAATTAACTTTTTCTATCGATACGCGTATTTGTATTTTTTATAGCCCCGCATGGATTTCATTCATAACTATTTTATCACGGGAAGGAGAAATATTTTGTTAAGGTTCTCCTTTTAATCAGACAATACACTTCATTTCACAATAATAAGCATTTTGAATATTCTTCATAAAGTTGCATACTTATTTATATACATCAGTGAAGTATATATCGTAGCAATATATTTTTCAATAAGAAATCGTTGCCTTATTCATGCATTCTTAATATTTTGTACATATACATCTATATGATTTATTTAATATCACTGCATGCTTTATATCCGATCAAATTATTTTAATTTTAATAAAAGTTTCCGAAACTTGCAGCTAACGGCACTCAAAAGTCGAGGCAAATTTCAATCAATTAAATTACGTAGCGCCTCCATGCAATCCATCGAATCGACTGAAATTGATTTTAATGAGTTTAACATACGACGGGAAAGCACCGAATTATCAACATAATATATACAACATACATACCTAGCTAATATTCATGACAACCATAATCATAATTATCACGATAATCGTAATTATCTCTTAATACGGTCTAAGAAAGAGTTTGTTCAATATGTGTTGTGAAATTGAATCGATCATTCATCATATATAAATCATACCAAGAAACTATTATAATTGAAATTTTTATCTCTTTTAAGTATTTATTACATAAGAAAATATTTTAAACCAGTTGTAGGCATTTTAAAAATATTCTATTATTTATTTTAAATTTTTATATAAAAAAACAGATAGTAAGTTCAAAACGTTTATTAAATTAATTGTTTCATAACATTCGATGCATAGACATGTCCCGGTATGCATGTTACGGTTAATTTATATAGATCGAGAATAATTTGGATCGGTATAAATTTTGAAAGTATTTGAAAATTTATCTAAGATTCTTTAGGAAAAAATCATTAATTCAAAATACTTTGAAATAAACATAATATAAAGGATCGATAAATATGCAAGGCGTATTGAAGCAGTTATACAAATTGACCGTAACACAAGCATATCTGACATTAAATTACTTTTAGGATAAAATAATCTTGGCTTTTATTTTAGTGTAAAATTAAATTGAAATTTTCATTCGAATTTAGAGTTTGTAGAAAATATATAATGGAAAATTATCATTAGTGAAATATTCTACTGAAAAAATTTAAATATACATTAATCTGATATTATCGAAGTAAATGGAAAGATAAATGCATTCATAAATTCATAGGAAGGGAGACGCTTTAAATAATGAAGAACAAAGCAGGAAAGTTGTGGCCAAATAATTCGTGGGATAGTAATGAAATAAAAATAATAATATTCAAATTTAGTAGAGAAGAATTCAACAATTAAATAAAAGGAAATATAGTACATACCATAATTATATGAACCATTTGAATATTTCACAATGCATTGCTCGATTTAAAGCAAACATGAAAGTAGTAAAATCTGTAGAATTACGATATACGAGTATAAACGAATACATGCCCTATGAAAGGCTCTATATAATTTTATAATTTATTAAATTGAGCATTAATTATATAGTTTTTAAAATTACCAATAGTTTTAATCTTTTGAATTATTGATAATAAACGCCGTAAACGCGAAAGTGAATCTGTTAATTCAGCGATCTCGTCTGTATCAGTATAAAATCCTTTAACATCCATTGTATTCTGTTTGCCGAGAAAATGAATTCCTTTCATAAATTCATGCTAAATATGTACACAGTGTCAGGGTTCAAATTATCTACCACTGCCTATCGCATTATCATCAGTTACATAGCTCATTTTATCAAAATCGTACTATCGTAAAAGACATAGTTACTTTCGCATTTATAATAACAAGATAGCATCGAACGTAATTCCTTAAAGGGTGATTCATAGACTTCCAAATGTAGTTAATGCCGTTGTTATGGATCTTCGACAAAGTAAATTTTTATTAGCATATTTTAACAGAAATCAAGTCACAAAAACGTTTCGAAATTTGTAAGAAGTCGGTAAAAATAATTGTGTACAAATCGGATTGGGAATATCATTTTAAATTTTGTACGAATTTATAGTATGTCCTTCCCCCTTCTATATAAGCTCAACTGTTTTTTTACACGATTCTCAAAATTATTGTCTTAATTATTTTGGTTTGTGTATGTTTTACATTTATTTCATGAGTAATCTGGTAAAAAACTAAGTCTTTGGAATACATGTGGTGAAGAAAAATCCATTTTAACAATCAAAATAAAATAATCACATTTAACCACGCTTGAAAATCTGTGACAGTACTGAGAGGAAATCCTCTCATTACCTTCTCTTCTTATCTGACCATTATGTTTGTATGACACTTACGTAACATACATATATCGTAATCGTATGCATATCTGAAATTTTACAGTTTTCAATACTTCTACAACGTTTTCGAACTAAATATAGTTCCTTACTACATCTTGCTCGGACTACAAATGACGTGGAACGTATCCTCGTGTCTTTTTATGTAGTGTTTTTACAAAGGTTTCCGACGAATGGATCTAACATGTAAAAAAAGAGTTGGGTTTAACTTTTATGATCGGGGCTTAGAACTAAGCTGTTTTTGCTTTATTTAATTAGCTTGAACATAGAAATATGACAACAATAAAATCATGATCTTCCCTTGATTGACTTCCATGAATTTGAATTTATTTTTATGACTTACATTTCTGGTAGTCATTGCATCAATATCAAATTTTAAATTCTATGATTTCATTATCATTTTGAAAGAAAGTATTCGTATACGATAGTTGGCAGACACAAATTCTTCATATTTATGGCATTCTAATAATGTAAACGTATATTGTAAACTCAGACTATTTGTAATCAAATTTAAACATTCGAAATATGATTAAGGAAAAATACTCTAACTGTAATATTTAAACGTAAAATCAGCTGAAAATATTTTACAATGCTTTAAATTTACCACGTACTGCTTAAGTACAGACAGTGTTCTGAATATTTAAGAATCTTCTTAAGGTTTTTACTTTAATTGGAATTTTTGTACTGTAATTAAAACTTCACTGGGAGAGTTATGGAAGAGCTGTAAGCCGCTGCAGAGAAATGCTTAAGCTCTAGCTACTTTAACCCCCACGTAGTCTGTAGCAAAATTTCAGAGGCAGACTTCTTAAAATTCCTTTCAAATAATGGCTATTTCATATTTCTAATTGATAATAAGGAAGAGTATTGAGATGAGAAGGAAATATTGTTCAGAAGGAATATATATTAATTATTTATATTTAAATAATGAAGAAATTCAGCGCATTGAAAAGGAAGTTCGTGTTTTTCAAAAAAAAAATTAATTAAAATAAATCAATGAAAATCTTAGTAAATAAATAAATCCTATTTATTAAGATCGATTTATTAAGTCTTCAGAAGATTTTTAAATGTTGAATTACGTTATGAAAAATTAAATATATTTTACTTTTATACACAAATATTTATAAATAAATCTTGTTTAATTTTATTAATTCCTTTAAATACGATTGTGGACAATTTATGTGCAATATTAATGTTGTTTTTTATTAATTGCCAAATTGTACTAAGTTGTATTATTCAACATATATCATAAGAATTAAAACCTTTGAATGGAAAACACAATTGTCAACCGTAAAAGCACAAATTAAAAAGTATGAAATGTATTAAAATCGCTGTAATAGTAGTTACTTATCAAAAATGTTGAAGCAAAATCAATTATTAATAATTTAGGATCTAAAAGAATTTTTTCAATATTTATTTTTCAAATATTTTCTTTCTGAATTAATGCATTCTACTATTTACGTTACAAAATATTGATACGTATTTAATTCAAATTAAACGGTATTAATATTTATTGATTATGTTAATGAAGTATTATTGTTAAGAATAGTAACACTTTGCTCTTCAAGAAAAATTTAATTATTGAGAAACTGTAATGCAAAATATTATTAATAAAAATAATATTTACTCTAAAAATAAACATGCTCAGCATTTTTATTTGAAAAATTAAAAATAAAATGTATAAGAGTTGCATGGAGTCTGTTCTTACTAAAATATTTAAGGCTTTGAGAATAATGTTTATAATAAAAGCTTTCTATTAGAATCATTTTTAAATTATGCTGAAATGACAAAAAGCCCCTTCTCTCATTTTTCAATCCGCTGAGACATCGGTTTAGTGTGGTTTTCAATATACTGCCAACGTTTTAGTATTTGTTCATAATTATTACCGAGCAACTTTATGCAGTAAATATATACATTTTTCTATTTGGCTTAATAATTTTCATTGTGAACAAAATTTTAAAACTTCACTTCGTTTTAACGTGTTTTTTATGTACTATTTAAATTGTATTATCTCAGAATAAATTCTATGATTTGATTTATTTATGCTTAAATCAAGTAATATAAAAGTATAACAGTTTCTCACCCTCTACCATAACATTATTCCATCATAAGAATGTACCTCGTCTATCACTTTTGTTTATTTTATTACTGTTATTATTATTAGTTGTGCAAAGTGTATTTTTTAAAAAAATCATGTTTTATTATTGGTTTGTTAAATTTTAAGTGGATTAAAAAATATTTTGTTAATCGGTTTTATCGTAAAACAATATATTTAATATATACAAAATGAGAATTTATCCATATATATATTGTGATAACCTACATAAATTAGTAAATACAGCTATTAAGCAATAACAGCCGAAATGGAATTTAAAATGTATATTCTATTATTGCTGTGGCTGAGGAACAGAAAGCAGCGGAAGAAATAGAATGTTATTGCTTTTGGTTTGAGTGGGTATTAATATACCGATATAATATAATACAAAAGAGACAAGACGTTAAACAAACTTAGTACCAAGTACTGAAATAATTCATTTAAACAATTAATGTAAACCCGAAACCTGTAAACCTAAAACTCTATTATTAAATTAAGACTCAACAATTATGTTTTATATGACGTAAAGCAAAGAACACTTTCATAGCTATTAAAATTTTAAAGTCAGATGTCATGGAAAAGGCCAAATTATACTAAAAAAATTTTAAATAAATTGGACTATCTCAATAAAGTTATAAATGTCTTAATAATTTTTATTCCCTTGAACAGCTAAAATAGTTTTTGTTATTCTTCGTTAAGGAAAAGGAAAACATTGTGCTGAAGTGGAAAGTTATTATCGCTGAGTCTTATTAAAAATTTATCGTATTGGACGAAAAAGGTAATTACGGTAAGTTTCAACGAATAAGGTAATACATGGTTAAGTAAAAAATCGGAGAAAGAAAGAGTATTACAATCCAAAAAGCTGAAAAGAATTCTGCCTGAAATCTTTAAATATTCAGTCAGAATATTTAAAATTATTCTATTAAAAAACTATATTTCATTTCGATTTGATAGTTTTCATTTATTGAAATTTACTCTATAACATATAGGTATATATAGATTTTTTTCCAATTGAATTATGGATTTTTTCCAATTGATATATATTTCCCCAAATAGGTCGGCGGGAATTTAAGGATACCTTCAAGGAACTTAGCCTCGTTCAAATCACATTCCATTTCGAAACTTTTCTTTCAAATATAACTACTAGCTAATACTAATAATATTAAATTAAATAATATAGATATGTATAATGTAATTACTTTTAAACACCTTTCGGTCATTTTAGATTTCCAGCCATTTTAATACTAATATTCTATATAATAACTCCATTATTTTTAAAGTATAAATTATATTTTTGTAGGAATTGATCGTTTGAATTATTGATCTAAGCAAATCGTACGCAATATAGCCTCGACTACTGAATAAGGATCGCAATTTGAACTGGGACGGCGATCCTCGAAATAACCTTTGCCGTCATCGTTAACACCTCGTGGAATGCGTATTGAAGCGCCTCGATTGGCTACGCCGGCACTGAAATCTTCAATGGAACTCGTCTCATGCTTGCCGGTTAAACGTCTGGCATTGTCTAAACCCTGTTTGGGATCATACGCTTGTATGTGACGTTGATGACAATTAGCAAGTTTGGCCACAGCTTCTTCGATTACTCTACGTCAATTTTATAGAAAAGTAAGGTAACGTAATTTTTTTAGATAATTTATATTGCAGAATGCTTATTCTACCTGATACCACCATCTTCGCGCATTCGTTTTGTAGAGACATTAGTATGAGCCCCAGCACCATTCCAATCACCGGGCATTGGTTTAGGATCAAGTGTTGCAACAATCTGAAATTATTCGAAATTATTGCAAGAAATATGTGACAGAATTGTTAATTAAAGACTAACACCAAATTCCTCAGCTATACGATGTAATAAAAATCGCGACATCCATAATTCATCTCCGATCGATATACCCAGACACGGTCCCACCTGGTACTCCCATTGCGCAGGCATTACTTCGGCATTTGTTCCCGATATCTTTATGCCAGCATAAAGGCAAGCACGATAATGAGCATCAACAACATCTCTAGCGTAGACCTATGGAAAATATAGGGCAAAAATATACACAATTACGCGGGTCCTCTACAAGGTCTTTCAAAATGTTGCAATATACCTTATTTGCACCAACACCACAATAATACGGACCTTGTGGCCCTGGGAAGCCATTCTTAGGCCAACCCAGTGGATGTCCATCGAAATCAAGAAACGTGTATTCCTGCTCGATTCCAAACCACGGCTCTTCATCCATGCACTTGTTCACCACCTCCAAACAACTTTTGCGATGATTGGTCTCAGTGGGTGTACCATCGAATTTATATGTATCACACATCACCAGAATATTGTTACCTCTTCGAAATGGATCATTATAAATGGCTACCGGATACAAGTAAGTATCGGAATTACATCCTTTCGCTTGGTAACACGAACTGCCGTCATAATTCCAAATAGGTAGCTCTAGTAAAACAGAAATTATTTTCAATATTAAAATATTTAAAAACGAATTGTTTATTTGTATATGAATGCAATAAAATTAATTAATTAATAAGCGCTGCTTAAGTGCTTATTCCTGTCACGTGAATTTGTGAATTTGATTTAAAGCGATCACAAAATATCATTAATTTTTTACACGTTTTAATTTAGGAAAGTGCAGCCAAAGGAGTGTCAACTTATAATAATTTGTAGTCATATTACTTATTTGTATAAAACAATATAATATTTTTATATAATTTTTATATATTAAAGTAAATTTTGAATATTATTGATTTTTATAAAATATTGTGCATACAGAGCGTTTCCAACAATTATTTTCATATATGCTTTACTTTTCAATTTACATAATTTTGTACTTTCAATATAAGTTAGAATTTCCGTAGCCCAGTCGCCCCAAATCCGCCACTGAATACAATTGCGATACAATCACAATTATTTGAGAATCAGGCGACCTTATGGACAAATTATAACAACTAATTGGATAATAGGAATAATTTTAATATTTAATTCAACGAATTGAAAGAAATTGTTTGTCAGATAACGATTTGTGCATGATAAACAATATCTGTTTTATAATTTCTTTCCTTAGAAAATCTAACTATAGGAAGACTAATCAAATTGTACGAATTTTCCATAAATGCATGAATTATTTTTTTATTTGTAAATAGTTTACAAATGTACAATAAACAGGAAACATTCAAATATAGAAATAGAAATGCGTTAGCGGAAATATTGCGTGCTCCTTTAAATTGCTATCATTTTAAGAATAATTGCACAGAGAGCAATCAATGCAAAATAAATACATTCCTCTGAGAGTTCAGCAATGCTTTTAGGTAAGGATTACATAATTTCCTATAAATTTAATTATTCCACTTTCGACTTGGGTTCACTCGAATATCTTTGAACTTATAATTTAATCATGCCATCTATTATAATATCCTTTATCTGAAGGGTACTTTATATCCTCCACCTAGTGGTAGCGTTTATAACGTATCAAAGGAGAGATGATAGGTACGGAGAAATATTAATACATTCCGTCCCCAGAATTAGCCTCTGACTCGATTTCGCCCTAACCATCTGTCTGTCTGTGTCTTTATTTGTCCGTAGAAATCATAATTACGGGATAATGAATATAATTATTGTAATTGATGTGTTTTGGATGGAATTTGGAATTGATGTGTATGGGTTCTTTGTTGGAAATCAAATATTCGTGACCATAAAGACGTTAATATTTTTAATATTACGTTCCGCGGGGAAACACGAGAATGAAAGATATTCCCCAAGTGGGGAGTATTTAATATTCTAAAGCCATTATAAAAAGAATACATTTTCTCAAAATTTTCCATTTACGAATTTAAAACAATAATAAATTGAGAGAAAATAAACAATTGTACATAAGGAGACAATTACTATTTTACGAAAAAAACCATCAATAGAGATAGGAAGAAGCTTGTTATGACTTAGAATGATCCATTGAATGCCACAAAATGCAAATTAAAATGAACAAAAAACAAACATTTATTTATCGGGCACTATTGCACGCTAAATCTTTTCCTTTTCAAGTCCAAGGTAAAACCAAAGCCGCATCGTATAGTGAGTGCTAGGTGATGTTGTTGTTGTTGGGGAGGTTGCTCGGTCGCGGACAGCTCTTGCATTCTGTCTATTATTAAATTTGTGTGAAGTGCACAGACAAGTGCATTTTCTATTATTATGATTCTAATTGCATCGAACGGATGGATTGTTTAGTCGCTTTCATTTTACTATTGCTTTTATATAAAAATTCTGCTCTTGTTTTCGTTTTGTTTCTTACATTATCACAATTTTCTGTTTGAAAACAAATCATAAACAAAGAAATGTGACAAATACTTTTTAGACGAATACTTTTTAGTTATGATAAATTAACACACACGTGGGAGATAAAAAATGATAAAATTTCGAATTTCTTTGTGTGTCACAACGTGGTCTATTACTTCGATGTGGTCTTACTGACGTAAAAGCAATTGCGTAACGAGTCACTTTTAAATCGACACAAATCCCAAAAGCCACCTGGCACCACGTCAAGCTGTTCCTTAACCGTAATCCAGATAATCTTGTTGGCTTTGCGGTAATGTTTTCGTCAATTATATCTGATTGCTGTGATTTGTTGTGACGAATATTGTATGCTTTATCATTTTCATTTCTCTTGAACATTTTACTTTTTATGTGAAAAATCCAATCAGTTTTAAATTCCAACTAAATGTTCGATATTTCAAAAATAACAAGCAGAATTTTATTTAAATTATTTGTTATTAAGCCACAAACGGTTAACATTCATTTCTTGTGAGAATGCTTTAGAAGCAATTTGTCAATCATTTAAAAATTGCAGTCTTGGAAAATTATTAGAATAAACAAATTGGCTTTCATTATTTCTCTTCCTTTTTTGAAACTTTTCATAATTATCTCACCTTATCCAATTTCAGAGTGAGGCAATTAATTGTATTAATTTCATTGAATTAATTAGATAGTTTGCAACTGTTGTGCATCTTTGTTTTCATAAAGACAACGAACGGATGCAAGAGCATTTTGTAGGTTTTTTGGCATTAACGCGGTCAACTACACATTGCCGATGCATTTCCAGTGTGGATCAGTTTGGTTTTGGCTTTACATATTATTAATTTTCATTAATTATAAAACCCACTACACACCATCGAGGTATTGAATGATATTACAAAGATATCCGTATGATATCCGTATTAGTGTAAAGATATTCTCATCGCATTGCAATGCATCTTATGAATAACAAATATCTTTGTAATATTATATTTGTAAAAATAGTGTAGTTTGCGGTTGTTTAAGAGAAACGAACTCGGATATAAATCATTTGAAGTAATACGTAATTTCACTATCAAATCAATTATTCTAGGAAACTATTATTAATATCTTACTTTTACAAAAGTTTTAATATACGATATAATAATTAAAGGAAATAGTTCTAAATTGAGCTGAATTAAATAAATAAGAGATTATTAAATAAATAATAATTAAATGAGAATTTATTAATTAGAATGCATAACTCGTAGCTTTTATAAATTTCTTTATAAACTCTTTTTTTAGAGCTTTTATAAACTCGTAGCTTTTAAAAGAAGATATTTTTCTAATGATTTTTTACAAACATGTATGCAAAAGCAAAAATCTGCAGTCAGTCTACGATACGGTATGACTTAACGCGACTACTCGATTACTAAAGTCGTTGATTTTAATGGAAATTTCTGAAGAAACAAAATTTTACACTCATGGCGTTAAAGTTTAAATATTTTGAATTTGTAAAAATTGTTTATTTTTCTGTAGGATTGATTTTTTGATTGATAGATTGATTTCCTCTATACCGTATTGTGTGAGTGATATTGTGTGCTATTTAAAGAAGAATAAAGTGATCTAAACATGATTGATCTAAGAATGATTGATATTATTTTCGACATGAGTCGAAATGTCGAGACACATTCTATCCAGAAAACAAATTTTTCCAAAGGATTAAAATACTTAAAAGATTTTAAAAAGCTCGGCATGACGTTATTTCAATTATTTTAAAGTTCCAAAGAAGCGAACTAAATCGAATTGAACATTTTAATTAGTAAAACCTCATTACTTACCGCTAGGTTTTTGAGGTATAAAATTCAGCGTTCTATCCTTGCAACGTACATATTCGCCAGTACCGTCGATCCAAACATAAGTCGCCTGAACGATATCCTCTTTAAGGGGCAGACTTAAGTAACGATCGAGAATCGTTTTATTAATGTGTGCGTTAGGAGAACCCTCCAATATTCCAGCCATTCTGTAAAATTGTTAAAATATCTCTGAGTATTTCTACAAATGGATATAGAGATAAAATCGCATTTGTGTGTCACACAAAAAGGATATCCTTTTAATTATTCTTTTAAAAAGTTTCACTTAATATTCTTATAAAAATAAGAATATTCTGGTTTTTCTTCTTTCCAAATTAAGATTTTATATTGTCGATTATTGATGAGAAGCGCTAACCTGATGAGTGTGTATATTCTCAGAAAAAATGAAGGCTTTCTTTTCTTTTATTATACGATAAACGTTTTTATTCGTTTTCTAAATAATATTTATTTCCTCTTCTGCAAGAATATAATTTGAATTTAAATATTTGTTTTAGAATCTGACACAACCGTTACTGGAAGGCAACTAAACTGTAACTAGTAGTTCTAACTCAATTTATAACAAAATCTCTTTCTCTTTCTCTCTCTTAATTCTCGACAAGTGTTATACCCTTTCATTATTGCTATTGTTTTAGTTGATATTACTTGCATCGGTTGAAGAACAAGCAGCAAATGAATGAAGTGGGAAATAAAAGCAAAAAAAAAACAAAATTGACCACAGCACTTGGGATCAAGTGTGCGGGTGTTTATTGCTAAATGCAATTTGATGACCCATTAGGAAAAACCAATAAGTAATAGTAATACTAGTAAAGCATAATAATCTCAAGGTTTCTTTCAATATTTTCGAAAAATGTATTCTCATACATATTTTGAAGAAATTTTTTTAATACATTTATTCTCAAAATAGAATTATAATGCAGTAATTGTGAATATGAAACGACCAAAACCTTCTTTTCCTGAAGAAAAACGTTGACGTATAATAAATAGCTTATGACACAATTATGGGCAGGCGACCAATAAGTTGTTGTAACCTGCAACAGGGTTGCCCAACCGGAATATAATTCGAAATATAAAATTTCAAAATTATTAAAATAATTTCTGAAATTTTTGGGGTAGACGCGATATAAATGCACATAGAGTCGTTACGACAAACTATTCAAAATTGATTCACAGATTGTGAAAATGTATATCCGTTCGTGACTGCAATACTTTATAAAAAGAAATTTAAATTCATACGCATACATTTTATTATCGAAATTTAATTTTAGATATTCTTAGTCATTTGGTATTGCCGTTTCTATACGAAAAATTACTTAGAAAACAATGAGATCTAACCTTCAAAAAGCTCTTCATAAAAATTCAGTGAATTCTTATCCATTATCTATATAAAATTTTCTACTGGGTAATTGCTTTTAGAAATATTTGTTTACATCAGTTATCATGTATTCATATATTATTACTTCTCCTTTTGTTGTGAAATTAATATGCTCTGAAAATTAAAATATGTTTACAAATTAAAAAAGTTTTACCGAGTGACAGTTTTACTGCACTAGTTTTAAATTTCAGGAATTAGAGACTTAGCTTAAACTCACGTCAAAATATACGATAGATCATTTTTAATTATATATTTTTAACATATAATTTAATTTTAAAATTTCGTTTTCAATTCCGTTCTAAGCCAGTCACAAATTTTCTATTTGTGGCAAATTTTTTTATGAATTAGTTATTTACTAATTTAGTTTTCACCCTTTTGACAATAAACTTGCTCGACGAGAGTCTGCAACAAATTTAGTTTAATTGAAATAAAAACTAGCACTTAATTTAAAAATCAGCAATAAATTGTTTGTTCGTGGATCGCGTGTGGATTCCAAAACCCAAGGATGCTTTATTGATCGTTATGAAGTCGCATAAATTTGAAGTGTTTGGTATACCGCGGGATAAAAATTCATTTCAATTGCTAAAACTAAACTAAATTGTTAAATTCGCGAGCTCTTTATTTTCAAAATTCATGCTCGCGAAATTGTCGAAGCTTTAGTCTTTATTGAATGTAATCATTATCTAATTTGCGGTTTTTTCATATTTTTGTTATTGTCTCAACTGATTCCGTACTACCTCTAGTGGTATCCTATCTAATAGACTACTATTAAATTATATAAAATTCTAGTCTCAATTTAGGTGATTTAATAAAACCACTATAAAATGGATTGTATTAAAAGAAAATACGAAATTTAAAAAATTATAAAATTGATTAAATGGGATAAATATAAAGGAAGAAAGATATAAACATTAAACCCAAAATTAAATTTTAACAGAATTTATTTATTTAATTTTTTACCACACAGATTTGACTTTAGTTATCAAAACATTAAGTATTTGATACTTTAAAAAAATTATAAATTTTGTAAAAAATTAATCAGAAATAATAGTCAGGAATCTTAAAATTTGAGGGAACACCTTCGAACTTGATCATCCAGCCTGTACCGTCATAATTTACAGTCTTATGGAAGCGCACTGAAAGGAAGCTCTTAGTACTCTGATAGATTCGCGGTTGGTCCTATAATGAAAAGTAAACCAACGATAATCCTTGGATTTCGAAAGAAGCAGATATTTGATTTTTACCTCGCCACAAAATTGCCGAACAACCATTTCCGAACTCTCCGCGGTACTTTCAATAATTTGCAAATAATCCGAGTGGCAAGTGGTCTTAGCGCCCAAATCGAAAACTGCAAATAGAAAATTGTAATAGAATGCATTATACAATTCTTGATTGCCATCCACAATCAACTCACTTTCAAAACGAAGCAACACACGAACATTATTTGGCACGCGTATATTCCAACGACAATCAGAATTTTCACGAACATAATCCGGATAGTATGGACTGGTTATAACTCCAGCGGTATTGAAGAGATTCCCGCCACAACCCGGACCGTAAGGACTAGCCAGAAATGTTATATCCATTTGTGTGTAGATGCCATCCAGTCGAATGTGCATACGCAGCTCGTTGTATTTGGTGAACAGACTACGTCCGGGTGCAATGTATTGACAGTTCTTCTGCAACGATGTATTCGTTTTAGTCTCGAATACTTCGAGGTATTCTCGATCGCAATCCGATTCAAAGAAAGTCGAATCGCTATAATAGAGACTTAAGGAATAATTCTGCGGCGCTCGAATGTAGATGTCACAGTGATCCGTCGTTGCCGATATCTGTATGCGTCCCTGAGTGCCCGTGAAATTGCGGAAACAGCCTATTATGGAAATTATTTCAAAACAAAATTGGAAGAGAGGTAAAAAAAAAGAATTTCGATAGAAAAAATTTTAAAAGCAATCAATTAATTTATTAATATGCGTGTGTGCGTTAACGGATATGTTTAAATAATTTGTGTTTTTCTTGAATTTTTAAAGGATGTTGGGGAAACAAAAAAAATTGAATAAAAATAAATTTAGCTAGAATCAATTTTTTTACAAATTGTGATTTAATGAAAACAATAAAAAGGTCGTTATTTGTGCTAAATTACCAAAAGTTACCTTCATTACATTCAGTCACTTCAGATACAAACAAATCCATGCAAGCAAGTAAACCTTTCAAATGTATTAATCTCTGTTTTACATACCGTTAGTCGCAGTCGCTGTTATTTTAAATCCACTCTTCTCCACCCTACTATCCGTTTTAAATTTCATCAGAATCGCATTGGAAATTGAAAAGTAATCATCGGGTATGAAGCTGCCACAATAGACGTGCTGCTGAGCAAATACCGATTGACCATCCGTTTGGCTATCCCCGTTGAAAATCACACCATTTCCCAAACCTCTTTCGATATATTCAGCGTCCTGGAAAATTCAAATATTCAAAGTAAAAATTTTTATAATCATTAAGGATAATTGATTTTCTTCGTCAATTATCTGTCTTTTTAAAATTGAAAAATATTCCAAAAAAAAAAATAATTACATCAGAGGAATAAAACTTAAGGAAATCACCCTCGCACGTGCCATTCGCGTTCGGATCTTGCAATTCGAATTTCTCGAATTTCAAATGTATAACCGTTTCCGCTTCGATACTCCAGATGCAATTCAGATTTGCCAAGTAACGACCACTACCATCATCCGGTGACTTAATCTCAAGTGTCTAAAATTGAATGTAGAATTAGAGGAGCAATTTATTACATCATATAATAACTAACGCTACCTGTGTCCCATTCAATTTCAGCTTATGGCTTCCACAGGCTAGTGGTATCGATTTTATCTTCGCTTCGAAACCAGCACTTGTTACAATCGAATTCGTAACAAAATGCAATAATATTGCATTCTTAGAAGACATCAGAATTGCCGGTATTTGATGACCGCAAAAACTGCCAATTCGATCAGCAAACGATCCACCACCATCGTGTACGTTCAGATAATCGTTCACACATCCGTCTGTTTCTTCGACATGGAAATTATTGAATTCAATTTGCAATTGCCGACCCGAAACGGTTGTGAAGATATAGGAACAATCCAAATTGTTAGCATAACCCGAAGCGTATTCCCGAAACAGGTACGTATCATTATTAGTATCCAAGAAGATTCTTTTATCACAATTTGGAATGAAATTAATAATCGCACGAAAACCTCGCGACGGATCGTGTTCATCCGAGTAACTATGTATTAGGCCAGTATTCGAAGGGATGTTTATGGGAGGCAGAGATCCCGTTAGATTACCGCACAGTTTACCCAGACGTTGATCCGAGACGGGTACTAAACCCTGATAGATTTCTACACCATCGTACATGCAAAGCTTTTGAACTTCGAAATCCAATTCTTCGAATTTAATAATAATTTTATATCCGGTCGGTGCTGTCAGATTCCATAAGCAATTACTACTGGCAGGGAAATTGGAATCGTGATATTGTCGCGGTGATTGAATAGTAGTTGTATTTGTAATCAACCCACCACACAAAGCGTTGCTAAATTCGATTAGAAAGCCTTTTCTCTGCGTCGTTTCATCGGTTCGTAATACTATCGAAATTTTCTCTTTCGCACGAAATTCTCGTGGAGGTTGCGAACCGCATAAATTGGTCTGTACTTCCGATCTGTATTGATCCTTTGTATAAACGGTAACATTATCGAACATGCAATTAATGGTCGGAGATGGTTCCACATCGAAATTGAGAAAACGTACGAGAACACCTCGGCCAACGTTGGACTCCATTGGCAAAATCGTGTAGTTGCAGAAGAGATTATTACTGTATTTCTCGGGATAGCCGGGGCTGGAGAGTTGTTGATTCTCATCGGTAGCATAAAAACTACCTCCACAATTTCGTTCAAAATGCGCAGTAAAACCATCACCGATATTCTCATTATCCGAGCGAAAGATCAGACGCATTTGTGTCGTGGTCGTGTTGATTGATTCGGGAGGATTTCGCCCACAAATTGTTTGAATATCTTTCCATTCACTACTCGGTGATTCTCTTTCTTGTATTTTAAGATAATCCTTAGTACATTGTGGGCTCGATTCAATGAAGAATCGATTTAGAAATGATAAACCCAAATGAAAGCCGGGATCGGTGACGATTTCCCAAATGCATTCCACATTATTTTTGTACTCGTCAGCAAATACGATATTACGATATGGATACTTTAACTTGCCGCCACACCCACTACCCGATTTAATATTCAGACTAAAAGTGGACTGTTGTTCGTGATTGTTCGTAACGTATTCGAAAAAGAAACCGCCTTCCACCACCAGATTCGTGGCAGAGGACTTTTGACAGTACAGTCCCAGATGAGGTGAGTTTTGATCGGGTCCGTTATAGATATTCAAAAATTGTTCTTCGCAATTATGTTTGAAATCTGTAATCAACTCGATTACAAGCTGCGTTGGAGCCTCCACTGACGTATCGTAAAGACTATTCTCATCTAAATTATCGTCTGGCCAAATAGCCCAAGCGCATTCTACGCGACCGTTCAAACGTCTATCCATAATAGGTTGCCTTATGGTTATATTATCGTCAATAGAAATTATACCACCGCATTCGTACACCTCGTATCGCAATAATAAGTCGCGAAGTTTGTTGAAAATATTTCCGGAGAGTTTCAGCGTGACGGGGAATGGTAGACGGAATGAAGGTTGGGTTTCATTTCTACACAGCAATTCTGGCAATAAATCCTTCGAGTTCAGCTCGACTTTGAGCGGCGTCAGTTTACACGCCATATTGCCGTAAAGTCCTGGGAAGCTTTCGTATAGCTCGACGTGCACGGCGAGTGTCGTTCGAGGTCTCACCTCGACATCGTAACTACAATAAATTGTTGACGATTCATTATGACGCTTGAAACGTAACGTTCCACCATGCAGCAGATCCAAAGGCGAACGACAGATTTCGGATTCTTCGTCGGAGGTGAAATGCAATTTGAAACCACGATGCGCCGTGAAGGAAAGTAGCGCATCTATACGCATTGTATTATCTGTGGAATAAAGCTCTGCTGGTGGATTTTGCGTAATTGTTACCAGTGGCGATTTTCCCTCAAAATCATTTGCAAAAGTAATTCGACTAAAGAACCGACGCATCGGATGTCCACGTATATCCGTTGTAGATGCATTCGTTAGTGAGCCCGTATCGAAATCGATGAAAGTTACTTTAACACGTCTGCCTTTTGGCACGCGGATTCTCCACAAACAACGTGTAGTTCTGCTTACACCACCCGGATAGCCCGGTGTTTGCAAAATACCTTGACGCGCGTGAATTGTTTCGCCGCAGCGGAATCCAAGTGAACTATAACTGAATTTGAAGCTATAATTCGTCACTTCAGTTGTTGCTTTGATTTTATAGCGCATTACGAATTTATTGGTTTCAACGAGATAACGACTGGAGAAACTACCACACATATGCAGGACATCCGTTATATTCTCAGCATCACCCGACGCACCTGCATACATATCAATTTCTTGCAGTTCGAGATGCGTTACGTCGGTGCAGTTTTCAGCATCGGGTAGATCGATATAATCGACGGTTAAATTGATTGTATGACCTTGAGGCATTTCAATTATATAAACGCATTCGAATTCACGTTCTTTACCGCGCAAAACAGGTCCCACAGGCGAAGTGATGACTCCCACATTCGAGTAATACGTTCCGCCGCAACGCCCGATTGAAACGTTAGCCTTGAAACCTATATGTGGTTCGGATATGTCGGTGAAGTATTTAATGCGTAATATATTACTGGTGGAGTAGATGGCGTTGGGTTTTTTTGTACCGCAGTAACGCCCCAGTAATGGCATCAATTCCGTGCCTCCGTCATTGATTTGTACGTACTCACGATCGCAGAGAGCATTTGCCCCAATTGCTAAATCAAAATTATCGAAGAAATTTAAAGCTATTACATGGAGCGGTGGTGCCGTTACTTTCCAAACACACTCTGAATGAGGATTCGGCAAATTCGGGTACTTTGGTGAGGTTATTGTTTTGGTCGAATCCAAAGTGGTGGCATCGCTTAGAATGATTTCATTTGAACATTCATGCGCGATCTCCTCGTAATGGAACGATGCTCGGAACTTGAGGAATCCCGTGCGAGAAAATTTTATATATGCCCGATTCGAACTCGTTTCCAAGACATCACTAATATCATTCTCGC
The DNA here is from genome assembly GCA_963966595.1 of Physocephala rufipes. Taxonomy (NCBI): domain Eukaryota; kingdom Metazoa; phylum Arthropoda; class Insecta; order Diptera; family Conopidae; genus Physocephala; species Physocephala rufipes. The sequence goes on along the minus strand of OZ016504.1, from coordinate 29,105,137 downwards.
AATAATTGCCTTTACCCAAAAATGGTGAATCCGCATCGACGCCGTTACGTACTATAAAATAAGTGCGACAATCTGCAGCGGTTTCCTCTCGTAAATACGATTCGATGAAATTGATGCGTATACGATGTCCTTGACGTACGCGTATAGTCCAAATACATTCCATTTGATACGAGCGTAGACTCGGCGTAAATGCAGTTATATTTACAAATGCTGAACGTTCTCTCATTTCCGATCCACATTCGGTTCGTAAATATGTTGAAAATCCCGTCTTGTTTATACTCACGTCCGTTACAAATTTCAATTTTAAATACGGTGTGCCGTTATAAGCGGCAATATTGGTGGGTGGCTTCTCGCAGTATTTGGCCAACTCTTTCCAATTTTGCAAATCATTACTCGCGGAAACGCTTACGTAATCAGTCATACAATCGCCAATGTTTTCTAAATCGACATTAAGAAATTGCAAAACAGCGTGCGTAGCGGGATTAGCTGGCATAATTGTCCAACTACAATCCATATTAGTTGCATAGCCATTCGGATAGCCCGGCGAGTTAAATACTAGCGTTTTATCGACAGTTATTATTTCGGAATTGCATAATTTCGCCATTTCCTCCGCCGTGCGATTATTACGAATGGCTTCCTTCGAAACTTGATGCCATTCGAGTGCGAAAGGACCACGCGATGCGGTGAGGTAAACGATGTTTGTGTTCGAACGAATAATGTTGTCTTCGGAATAATCGAGGGTGGCACCGATTTCCGAATAGCCATCGTAGAACTGAAAATCAAAGAAATCAGACGAAGATGAAATCGAATTTACAAACAAATTCATTCTTTACAATAATTTGTTTAGCTATTAAAGGAGAATTACTTAAATATAATCTACCTTTATGAAACGCATATTTACATCCACTGCATGGGTTAATGTTATTACAATGACATAGTCTCGATCAACCGTAATTCGCCAACTATATGGCTCGGTGGATAAAAACTTTGTCGGATACGTTGGCGACTCAATAGTTCCATTTGGGCCATTTAATTCATTATGCATAACTATATCGAAGTAAATATTGAAAAATTCACAATTAATGATTTGATAATAAATGAATAGAAATATACAAACCATAGCTGTACGAAGCCAAAATGCCTTGACCCACCACATCATCATTACTCGAGAACTTGATCCAAAAGGCTGGACTCTCCATAGTTGACGGAAGGGATGAACCACAGAATACCCCAAACAAATTACCACGTTCATTATCTGCTCGTATTTCTAAGTAATCGGCGTTACAACCATCCGATTGTTCAATATCTAGAGCTTCTATAGTTAAGGATATTGAATTGCCAGGTGACGCTTCAATTGTCCATAGACATTGAATATTTATTGGATACGAAGATGGATATTGTGGTGTTGAAAACTCGCCACTTAGCGAATAAAATTCATTTTGGCAAAGATCATCACGTGTTGTATAATGACCTTCAAATTCGGATATTGCGTTAAGCGGTATTTGTATTGTTAGGGCATGACCGTTGGAGACAATTTCTGAAGGGTGTTTCTTACAAAACTTCGCTTCAATGGGCGCCCTAACATCATCACCGTTAAACACCTAAAAATGAAGAATCTCCTAGATTTTTCATTCTCACTTCTATAAATACCAAAAAAAAAATTATCATTACTTTTACACCATGACTTCTACAATCATCCTCAGAGATATATCTTGAGGACATGGCATGCGTTAACTGAACATGAGTTGCTGAGAATCTGATATGTTTTCGAGGATCTTTGGCAATAAGATACCAAGTGCAGGTTTCATTCATAATCTCATTTTCGTGTGTAAAACCTTTGTCTATATCCAGATAATCCATTTCGTCATTGTCAACATAAATGCGTTGTCCACAATTCTGAAATAAGAAAGAGAGACAATTGGACAATTGAACGGACCTATGCTGGCAGTCCCGTCTTCGACTTTTTTTGAGCTCATTTCGTTTACCTCCTTGAAGCTAATTTTGAAACCTTTTGCTTCAACGCTATCATCGCTTTGGAATCGTATTATGGCTACATTTGATTTTGTTGTCCATTGATTTCTACCTGTGCCTAACTGACCGCATTCATGAAACAGTTCTATTTCGGCATCATCATCATCATATTCGATGAGTTCCACATAATCCAATCTGCACTGATCATATTCCTCCACGTCTAATTCCTCCAAAATGAAGGTGATGGTGTGGTGTTTCCTCACTTCAACAACCCATTCGCAATCCGAATCTGATGGATAATTTTGAGGATAGTGTGGCGATTGAATAATGCCGTTTCTGCTCATAATCGACCCACCGCATTCTACATGGAAAAATTTTCATATTAAATATTGATAAAAATCACTTCTTTTGTATAAAATACATTTGGAAGAATTAATTAGACAGAATTAACGCGGTCTTTTACAAATTGGGGCTACAATTCTTGACGCGGCTAATGGTCGCCGCACGCAAAAGCGTTTTATAAAAGAATACTTGTTTGAAAAAGTCGAACCTTGATGAAAGTACATTGGGATTCTTTAGAATTTGTTTGTTGAAAATGTTTTAAAAGCATAAGAAGGTTTAAAATAATTCCAGCATCAAAAAAATATTCAAAACTCATTAAGAAATCTTTCTTTTGTCTCAAAAGCATATAAAACCCTTAATGATAATTGAAAAATAAATAAATTAATCAATAGATTAATTGCAGGATATCCAGAAAGACTTCAAAGATTATTAAACATTTTTCTTTACACTTACGCGCCTGAACCGAATGATATTTGCAATGAAATCCTATTGCATTATACTCTTCATTACTATAAAATCGTACAAATAAGCGATGGCTAGAACTGGTGAGAATAAGTTTATCCTGTTTGCCGCAATGACGTTCTTTTGGGTTCGTGCTCTCCAATTCGCTAGAGATCTGAAAATATTGATTATCTTCAACTATATAAAAGTAATTGTTGATTTTATGATGATTTTATATCATAAAACATTTATATAAACACATAAGAAAAAAGCTGCAGATTATTAGAAATAATCACTCACTTGTAGACCATCGCGAGTGCAATTCACAGAGTCCTCGATATCCATATAAATATCAACTGATATACCTTTCCCTAATTCAGTCCTTATCTCCCACAGACATTCCACATTATTCGGATAAGTATTGGGATATCCTGGCGAATAGAATTCACCCTCAGCACGTTGCAAAATCTCGATACAACCGACCATGGTGTATTCCAGACGAAACGTTACCGAGCTACTATTTTGTACCACAACTAAATTATCACTGCTCGAATTAAACCGCCCTCCCAATTTCACCACATTCTCTCTAATGCTTCCATTCTGATAGCGGTCAATTAAATATATTTCACCACCATTTCTCGCATCGAAATGTGTAAATTCCAAAACAATCCGATTACCCTTCGGTGCTTTCAGTGACCAACTGCAATTAACATCGCTCCGATGATATTGTTCCCCATAGTTGGGACTTTCAATAACGCCGTGGAAGGCGGTTAGAGTTCTCGTACAGTTCGCATAGTATGAAATATAAAAACCTCGTTCTGTATTACTGGAATCACTGGTAAAACGGACAAGAGCTTCATTGCCGCTGGTGCTGATTCCACTCGGTATTTCTTGGTTTCCTGAGCATAATTTCATTAGAGGTGGATCAACAATAATGCGTCCATTAAAGATCTGTAGACTGTCGTAGTAGCAATTCAACAAATCCTCTATTTCGAGATCTTCAACGACGAAATGTATCGACGAACCCTGACTTACTCGCACAAACCAATCGCACTGGGCATTATGGGGATATGGTTGAGGATAAAGTGGTGACGTGATCACACCGATGTCCGTATTAATATTTCCACCACATCCATTAGAGAACATATACCATTTGATTTTGAAACCGCGAGCTGTAACGGCATTGTTCGAGTGAAAATAGACACGCATTTGATTGGTGAAAGATGGAATGAGGTGAGGAATTTTCCGAGCGCAATATTTTCCAATAAATGATGAATTTGCTGAAGCACCATTTCTAGCATTTAAAATAGAAAAAAATATGAAATTAATGAATATGCCGAAGGGGACCATTTTGCCATAAATTCGAAAGTGCTTTGTACCTTATTTCCAAATAATCCTTTTCGCAATTCGGCGAGTCTTCAAGGTCAAAAGTATCAATTTGTAATTCCATTTGTGTACCGCTCGCCGTATTTATAATCCACACACAATCTCTATTATTTGAATAGTCGAATGGCCATTCGGGCGTAGTTATTTCGCCGGTGGACGAAAATATATTGGCACCACAAATTTTTCGATAATCGACAAATTTATACTCGAGCTCAAAACCACCCTCTGCATTCGTCAGGTCTGACACAAATTTTATAGTTACGATATTTGAGTGACTAAGGAAGGAGGTTGGTATGCGGCTATCGCAGTATCTAATCAAGGTAAGAAATTGAATAATTAATACAATATTTAATACTTCTTTACTACTTTACACCATTTAATAGTACTAAAGTTGTATAGTAGTAGTAGTAGTAGTAGTAGTAGTAGTAGTAGTAGTAGTTTAGTATTAAAATACTAAACAAAAAATTGTGATTGCACTCGGTTACCTGCCGAGCGGCACATCGTTTTCATCATTAGGCAGATTTTCATATATTTCTACAAAGTCGTATGCGCAATCACCAATATCCTCGAGACTCATCGATTTCCACAATAACATAATGCCCTGTTTTTTGGGAGCCATAATAATCCAATAGCACGTCAAATTATTCATATACGTTCCATCATCATCAGACGGGGGCCGTATGTCATAACCCTCTCTCGTATAAACACCCCCGCAGCCTTGCGTCATGGGAATAGCGCGATATTCGATTTTGAAGCCTTTGCCAAAGCTGGTGATGGCGCTTTGGAAATCAAACGTCATAGCATTCGACTTGGAAATCATATGCGGAGATGGGGTATTATTGGCACAATGGGAACCAAGCAGCTTCTCGTGCAAACCATCGTAGATCTAAAAGATATGTCCCGGTTGGTTTGAATTTATCCATTCAATACTAATTCGTAACTTTCGCAATTTCTAAGAGCTTTTAAGAACTTTGCCTACCTTCAAAAACGTATAAACGCAATCATTGCCATATAACAGACTATTGTCATTCATATCGAAGTCCAATACCGTTAGCGAGACCAAAGTGTTCGGTTCCGTTACAATTTTGAAAGTACAGAAACGTTCGACGTTATTTAGATGCGGATAATTTGGTGAAGTAATGACATCACTATTGCTTTCAAATTTAAACGAACATTCTGAAAAGGTTTTGAGATGAAATTAAATGTAATTATCATTAGCAATTCTCAAAATAAATACCTGCCCGATATTTCAATTCAAATATTCCACCTTTCGAATAAAATTTAATTTGCAAATGGCTAAACATCGAGGATATAGGCGGTGATTGTGTATGAAAGGAACCACAGTATCTTTCCTCCAAAAAACGTATTTGCTTCTCCGGATTAATATTGTATATCTGTCATGCGAAGAGATTAGACGAAGCTATATTTATATGATGCGACCATATTAAAATTGAACTCACCTCGATGCAGTCTTCGGGGCCTAATTCAAGTTTTGTAAATGACGCGCTTATTGTTTCGCCAGTCGCCATTTTTATATCATATTCACAGCTAATTGCCTCCTGGATGGTATCCGGCGAACGAATTGTATCCTGTTTGGCGGTGAAAGTGCCCCCACAGCCGGGTAGGCGTTGTTCTGCCGAATAGTGAATTTGAAAGCCAGTATCGGAACCTTCATTATCCGAATGAAAATGAATATCAGCCTCGTTCGTTGGCAGCATTATCGGTGCCGGATTTGTCGAATTGCAAAACTTCTCCTGGACTGCTCCAGAAATTGCATCAATTATCTGTGAGCGGAATAAAATGGAAATATATTTTAAATTAATATTTTAAAGAAATTGTTGTTATGAATGTGTTTTTCAGGAGAAAATTGTTGATGAGTTGAAGGAAACTATGGAGAGAGAAGGTTTCAGAACGTATGCTATATCACATTAAATACATATATCTTTATCAAAATTAAGTTCTTTTTGATTTTGACCTTACTAACCTCCACGTAGTCGAAATTGCAGCTATCATGCTTTTCAATTTGCATACTAAAGAAGGTCAATTTGATTCTTTTCGTATTCGGTGCTCGCAGCTTCCAAACACAATCCCGATTTTTCGGATAGTTTCCGGGTGATCCTGGCGTTTTTATCGTACCATGCGTTTCGAATTCAATCAGTCCACCACAAACTGCCGGCAACGAATTCCAGCTAAGATCAAAACCTTCACGTGTGGTAGAATTATCGGATCTGAACCATATATACAAGTGGTTCGTTGTTGAGACAATATTTCCCCCAAGAGGCTTATGTGCGCCACAAAAACGTCCTATTACGAGCGAAGCAGGCGAGCGTCCATCATTGATTTGCAACCAATCATACCGGCAGTCAGTGGAATCTTCCAAATTGAAAGCATTGAAAGTGACATTCAGTACGAGACTCTCGTTAGTGCGAATCACCCAAACACATTGCGAATTATGAGGATACGAATCGCTCTCTGGATATTTAATACGTCCCACCAAACCGACCATTACTCCACCGCAACGACTGAAGCGTTTATCGCAGAGGCGTCCCGTGAACCCGGGTGCGCATTGACACTGGAATTCTATGCCGCCAAGCGATAAACAACGACCACTGTTTAGGCACGGATTCGATTGACAGGGAGACCTAAGTGGTGTACAGTTGTCTCCGTGAAAGCCACGGGGACAGAGGCAGGTATAGGTATTATTTTGATCGATGCAAGTGCCACCGTTCTGCAAGGGTAAAAGCAAAAATAAATTGTTATTAAAAAAAAGGTAAATGATTCTAACGGAAACTACTTGCCAAGCATGGATTTGAATTGCAATTAACGGCAGTGCCGCGTATGCAACCGTTGGGGCCTATTCCGGAACCTACCATACCCAACGGACAAGTACAAACCACAATATTCGAGATCACGGAGCAGACGGCGAGCGGGTGGCAAATGTGTGTATTTTCACAGTTAGCTTCAGGCTTATTTGGATTGTTGCTGTTGTCGTTGTTGTTGTTGTTATTCTCAGTTTGGTCTGTACTCTGACGCACGCATGTTCTACCATCACCGGCAAAACCAAGTGGACACTCACCACAGTGGTAAGAACCCTTCGAGAAAAATAGTATTAAGTAAAAATTAAATTTAATTCAATTTAAAGCAGACTGAGGGTGTTGGTGAGGGGGGGGGGTAATTTTTGTATGAAATTTTAAATAATCTAATCAATTCTCTGCAACTGCTACAAATTCTACAGCAATTCTTACATAAGTGTTAATGCAGGGCACGGTGGGACGTATGCTGCAGCCTCCATTATTATTGGCACACTCATCTATATCGCGGCAACTGACACCATTTCCCGTTAGCCCCGCATCGCACGGCGCACACGTAAACGATCCGGGCAGATTTATGCATCGTGTTGCGCACGGTGGATGAGATTCGGTGCATTCATCCACATCGACGGTACAAGACGGCGTAAGACTGTTTGTCTTCCAACCTTGATCGCAGATGCATTTGTAACCGAAATTGTCATTGCTATTAATGCATGTACCGTGACCACACAGTTCCCATGCAGACGATTGCAAACAATCGCCCTTACGTTGCGTGCAGTGCATTCCAAACCAGCCTGGCGAACAAATGCAACTATAGCCACCGTGTTGATTCACGCATTGGCCACCATTTTGGCAACCCAAATCGGTGCCACTAAAGAGGGCGCATTCATTTACATCTTTTTCGCAAGTTGATCCCTGGAAATTATCAGTAAGCATTTTATGACCGTTTAAGATCAAGTCATCCCGCTAAGACGTGATTAATATCGTATCGAAATTACCTCGAAATTTTTTGTGCATTTACAAACGAAGCCATTGTAAACCGTAAAACATGTGCCACCGTTTTCGCATGGATTACTTCTACAATTGTCCACTTCCAAACGTTCGTACATGGTTCGTACTCTAGTTTCCAACGCTTGTAAGCGGGTCTGAGAGCGACGTAACATTTGATTAACATTGCGCGTTCTTTAAAAATTTAGAAAAAATGTATATAACAGAGATATTTTTTAACATTTGGGTTTATTGCAGAAGTGATTATTGCGTTACCTATTCTGTAGTATACCGAGTTGTTTTTCTATGCCTTGAGGTCCGAAAACGCGTAACTTTAACCCGGATAAATCTGATGCAGCCGTACGCCAGACAATATCATCCTCGAACGCGTGCCATTCTTCTCCAGGTGTGGATGGATATAATGTACTGTTACGCCCATTGAAACGGTTGCTACGTTGCAGCATATCCAGCAGATCGATTTCATCGTTTATTTTAATACGAGAAGACGACCCAGTCAGGCGGAAAGTAATGTTGCGATTAAGGCCAGACTCAAAAATTAAGTTGCCGTCTTTCGTTATAATTTTTGGTCTAATTCAAAGAAAATATTCAAATTTATGGTTTAAAAATTCACTCAATATCAATATCAGACTACAATTTAAACGTTAAAAACCAACAATTTTTTCTAGAATACAATTTATTATCAAAAATATTGTTAATTTTGTTTTATTAAATTTGGTCCTTAAAGGAAATGACTTTTTAAAAAAAAAATATCACACACTAGATCTCTGTTAGTCATGTTAATGGAATATTTTAGTATAATTTTCTTATGGAATATTTTTCGTTTATGTATTTTCTTTAAAACCTACGAATTCACTAAGCCATTTGCATCCAAAGCCACGTTCAGTAAAATTAAGAGTAATAAAGGCCAACAGAATTCACTCTTATTAGCCAAGAGCATGTTGATTAAAGGATCTGCCCACTATAGAGATGTGACAATCCTTTCGAGTTTCTACTTCTTCCAATAATTCTCAACGACTTCTCACTTCAAGCGATTTATTGGAACTGTTTTGGCAGTGCCTTTTATAAAATTTCAACTAAATTAAAGGGCGTATCTACAGTTTTGATGATAACTAAGCTTGTCGTTGATCTATATCAATATGAAAGAGACGCCCATTGAAAAATCTCATATCATTGATTTTTTTACTATTACGAGTAATGCAGACCATGCAGACTATGGGTATCCTTAGAAATCATATCATCATCATGCATCCACATAAACATAATATAAACACTACACTCCGCAAACTGGTCACTCCTCCCAAAAATAAAACAATTTAACACATAATTTATTATCTATTGTAGGTTTCAAGATTGATTTGAAAACGTTGTAAATGTTGGGGGAAAATTTTTAACAGTGTATCTTGTAAATATATTTATCCAAAAATATACACGGAATATCTTCACAAGATAAACCACATTCAATTATAGTCTTATCATCATTTCAAAAAATCAATTGTTTTTAATTAATTGATATTAATTTTCTTTGGAGGAAAATAATTAACAAATTTATATAAAGAGCCAAATGTTCATTTTTAGGAGTAATAGTTCGAAAAAAAGTAATGAGAACGGAAGATCATGTATGAAAATTTTAAATATTTTAAATTAGTTGTCGATACCAAAGATCATTGCAATTTAAAACCAATCTGCAAAAAAGTGTAGAGATCTGTAGCAGGAAACAGGAAATAATATTTACTTCGATAATATCCATTGCGCTCTTTGGTAAAAGAAAATGAAAGAATGTCATTTCATCACTAAAAACATTTTTTGAGAATGCTTTTAAAAAACTGGAGCACATAGATGATCCCTTATGTTTAAAACGAAACATAATTATATAAAAATATATACTTTTTTAGACTTGATACGCTCAAACAGGGTGATTTAACGTGAATGAAAGATGGCGTTTTTGAAATTTTAACATCTATCAATGAATGTTCGGAGAATTGTGTTTTAGCCTGAAAACACCACATACATCTTCATTAAATTTGTTGCTTTGAAGAAAATAAACACTAATGATTGATTACTTTCTGTCTCTTAAATAAATTTATTAAATTTAATTGTTTACTTAAATCGAATTTTTCGATTAGAATCGAATCGAATTTTTCGATCAGAATCGAATCGAATTTGTCGATATAATGCTGATTTATAAGAACATACTACTGAAATTCTAAAAAACTTTTCGTATTCTTCTAAGATAAATTAATAAAAGGCTTAATATTATTTTTACAAAAGGTTTTTTTAATATATATTTTACGATTCACATAAAAATTGCAATCAAAACGCAAATTTACTTAACATGTAATTATAATCAATTATTTAATAAATTACTTATTTTACCAATTAATTAAAGAAATCATCATGATCTAAAGGAACTAGAGTTTTATAAGAGATTTTAACACTACGAAGAACAAAACATTGTTCCCTAAAGTGACTACAAACTTACGAACGCCCAACAGCATATACCTTGAAGGTTGTAAACAAAACAATATAATTCGTATTATTACAATATAACATAATATACTTAAATACACTTTTTTATAATCTAAATGACTTCGACTTCGACGAAAAAATGAGAAATGGGGAAAGTGAACTTTTCTTCAACGTAAAGGACAACCACGAAGTTATTTGTTTGACTAAATTTTAATTAAAAATGGTCTGATTTTGTTGTAGTTGGTAACAAAAAAAAATTATACCATATTTTAAATAATAATATGATTTATATATAAACATATTTTCCACAATTAATGGTGGTACATTGAAAATTGCAGCATAATTTAATGAGTTGTGAGATCAACAAGTGCCTATCGTTTAATAATATCGGTGACAAAATCTAAGTTTCAAAATAATTTCCCTCTTCCTTGGATTTCATTTGGAGTCTCTCTTTGTTGGGAATATTTATGTTTTTAATTTGAAAACTTTATTATGACAACTAGTGCAAACTAAATATAGAAATGATGCAATTTTTTAGGTTGTTTCTGTAAAATCATCTACTACCAACTCACGGTAATTTTTCTATGATTAAATATGCATAAAATGTTAACCGAAATTAATTTTATTTCACTTAAAAACTGCGACAAAATCAAAATACTCCAACAATTCGTCCTGCTCTCTTCTCAACAATTGCATGTCAATTGTTATATAAAATTGTTATTAATCAATTTATGATTTGTTGGAATTTTTCGATGGTCATGTGATAATCCAAATCTCGTAACGTCACAATAAAAACGAATATAGTCTTAGTTTAGCAAGCAGTCCATTGCAGGCCCAACGCCTTGCCATCTTAAAGTCATCAGACACGTTTATAATTTCTACGAATGACCTCGCGTTTCTTATAAAGCTCTTTAAATTCCGGTAAATTCTTAGTATAATTTTCAAAATTATCTGTAATTTAGTAAATATATTATTGATGATTAGTAATGATTAAATGTATAAAATGTCATATTTTCTTACCGAAAGAAATATATCCGTTCTCGTTTCGGTCAATAGCAGCAAAAATTACATCGCTTCTTTTCTGTGACAATTTATCGTAATGTTTAAGAATTTTCTCAAAATTCGTACAAGATATTTTTCGACTCGTTTCTGAATAAATCTAGAACAAACAATTAAGTTTCATAATTATATTTTACCAAAAGAAATAACAACAGGAAACTACTCACATTAGCGATGGCACGTAGGAATTCAATTATTTCATCATTCTGATGTTTACAAAAGAGAAAGCATAGCAGGAAGCTCTTCAGACTAACGACTCCGGTATGACGCTATATAACACAAAAAAATAAATTATAATTAATTGACCCCACATTTGGGAACACTTTCAATTTATATCTGAAAGAAATAAATTACACCTACATGATCTAAAATCGCAAAGAGTTTATGATATTCCGTATTTCTTAAATCCACTTGTAGCAACTCGGCGAACGTTATAATGTCCAAATTATTAGTTGAAGGCATTGTATGGAACTTAACAACCAGATCATTCTCATAAGATGAATTCAATAAACTGTGTGAAAATAAATAAACAAAAAGATACAAACATCTTTTAGACTTCTCTATAAAATTAAATAATATTATAAGGAAAATCTTGTTCAAATACTGACCCCAAATGGTAGAGACTGTGCTCAATTTCAACAATATCACCGGGATATGGTACTCTTAATGCTTTGGCACGATTCATCATAATGACATCCTCAAAAGAATATTCAGAAGTTGGTACACCCAAAGCTCTAAAATCAATAAAACATTTGAATCGATTTAATTCGTTTTCCTTTAAGAATTTTTTCCTTTTCTGAAAGACTGCTCTGAAGAATTTGATTGATTCCAATGATTTTACTTACTTCGCTATAACGTTCCGAACATTTTTGGCATATAAATTAGCATCAGATTTTTCTTCTTCCGATGGATGATATATGGGCAGATATTCAATTTCGCAACGATTGTAAAATTGTGTGAGTGTAATCCACAAAAGACGAACTCTAAAAGTGATAATTGTTATATTATGTTCTAACTACTTCTATGTACATTACTCCTATTTACAATACTAATTATAATACTAATTTATAATACTAATTCCTTAAGGATAAACTCACATTCCTGGACCATCCCATGTCCACGTAAATGAATCGTATTTATTGGGATATTTAAGCAGTACTGGCTGGACTGGTACACCGGGATAGAAAGCTCCTGGTTTGAATTTAATTAATGCCTTACGATTCGTACAGGTACCTTCAGAGAAAATAGCGACCTGTGGCCATATATCGTCAGACCGTGCACGTCGTACAATTTCGCGAATGGTATTCTGACGTGAGAATGGATCTTCTCGTTGCACGTAAATGGGTTGAGAGAAATTAATAATTTCTAAAAAAAATGTAATGCGTTTTACAAAAATATCTAATTTAATTGTTTGTTGATGAGGTTTCCCAACATCGTTTGATTGTGATGGGTTTTAAGACGATTTCCTGTCATCCTTTCTTCTCAAGGAGGCAAATCGACTTTTTTAATGTGCGCATCTTCTTTTGATTGCTGTCATAACAAAAAGAAAGACCCTGAAGGTGGTTCATTAACGAAACCAATGGGTTCCAAGCTTAGTAGAGGGTGACAGAAAACGTGTTTAAATTCAGCATGAATTTACTTACTTCCCAGTAAAGGAATTGCCGATGTTTCATATTTGGCCACAATTGATGCCGGTCCAGCGAGAACAACAATAATTGAATCGGCAAAGGAGGAATGCGGTGCTACCACAAGAATGGGAGCCTCTTTCGGTGAGGCTCTTTCTCCTTTAATGTCAACATAATGAAAAGTACAAAAAGCATATAACAAACGCATAGAGCAAGCTGCGCAATTTTGCAATTGCCTGGAAAAAATTCAACACGTTTATTTATAGATATTCAATGATAATTATAAAAACGATAAATGTGGCTAACGTCATACTTTCGCCAACCAGATATTGGTTTCCTTATCAAATCATCCGAACTGATGCCAGCCATTCCAGCGGCAGCGAACAGCCAGGCTGTGACCAATGATAAAAAACAACCAAAAACCCGTAAAGGCAATAGCAAAACTGTTAAAATATATATCTGAAAATAAGAAATTTGAAATATTTACATGATTTGGAAAATGTTTATTTGAATCTAAAATTATGTCATTTCAAAATGACGCCAGAACAAAAACAAATTAACAAAATTAACTAAAAAAAATTTAGGACTGTATCAGATTTCTTAATACATTAATCAAATTATTGCATTACAATATAATTATCATTATCATCATCTTAATCATCATGGATGATACTCGCACAATAAAATTGGCAGCCTTATTTCCGGAAATTCTTTGCTTTTTTAGCAATCAAAATAAAACGTTTAGTTGAGATTGAACGAAAACGGTGATGATATGATTTATCAATAGAATGCTAATTCTAATTACGCGATGAATGTTGAACTTGAATGGATTAGCTGCCAACTACGTCATTAAAATGTACAAAGAAGAAAAACCGAAAACAAATCACAAAAACCAATGAAAAATCCAATATTATATGTATTAAAGAAATATCGCTAAAAGCTCGAGATGACTAATTGTTTGCTACTAAGATCGAATCTAGTCAGTATGAAATATTACTTCATTATGAAATGTTGAACGCAAAGCGATAAGCAAGCATATTTGTACACTTAGTACCAATTAACTGAAACTATGTCGGTCCCCCACCTTAATGGTCATGATCTCAACCTTAAAAAATTAATAAAAAAAATGAAATAGAAATAAAAAAATAAAATAAAATAAAAGTTTGACATTGAAGGTTATGGAGAGTGATTAAAAAACAGCCCGAAGCGAAAGATATTGCTTCAGTAAAACTGCTATAGCGAGTGTTATTTATAATTTTATTAATAGAATTACGCATTCATTAATTGCAAGATGACTCGCAAAAGTATATAAAATATACAAACAGCTCCAGCAATATACATGTATTTTATTAATTAAAGATTGAAAGTTAAGGAATGGATGGCCTTTCGAATTTAAGGGAGCTTCACCCCACTATGCACGATCGTTCGAGTTTGGATCTCCGAATTCGACGAACGTCTTTACTGAGATTAAGTGTTGGCTAAAAACGAATAAAGGCATCTCCCTCAAGCATAACTACTAAGTAGTTTTACAGTTGTTTTTGTAAATAAATATTTCGCCTTTTCTACATTTATTACTTTAAAATATTCCAACTTCAGCTTAAGCTCCGAGCACAAAACCTTTTGCCCTACCAAATAACCCGTAATAGTTTAACGACCGTGGCTGAGCGCAGACTGAGAGCGTAACGCACTCTGGCATTAGTGAAGCCTATTCTATGATTGTACACGTGCCGAGACAAACGCAGCGCAGCGTAAATGAGCGTTATGAGTGGGCCACGCACATGGTCTTGGAATTTGTACACTCACAGAAAGCGAAAGTCGTGATTGTAATGTTGTTGTTTTTTAAAATTGTGAGTAATTTTTCAACGACTTTATATAAATGCATATTACTATTACGCTTTTCAACGCATCTCAACTGAGCTCTCTTAGAATAATATACGCTACGTTACGCTTTCAGTCTGTGCGTATGCTAAGTCAACGAAAGGAAACCTAGTTGTAGAGTGGTATTCCTTTTAAACCACTATTTCATTTGCATCCTGTGTTGAAAAGATAAATTAATCGGGCATAAAACTAAACAGTCTGATATAATTAAATACATATTCTAAAGTGATTTTAAATTCTGACATAAATATTAAAATTCTAAAAGCATACTAAACAAAAAATGTGTGAAATGAACTGATTAGCATATTTGGATTATAGGATATGCGTATGTATGCATGCGTTACACACCTTAGCTAAATCGATGCGACTGTTAATGTATAATCTATGCACAAATGGATTGATGTAGCTGTATCCAGATGATGACCAAGCGTCTTCTTCCGAATCGTTTTTTGATAGTCTGCTAATTAGTTTCGTGCCAACAGCTGATGATTCTATACCGCCGTTTGGTGGCGTCGCTCCGGCAGATGAGCGGCGTCGTTTAATTGTGGACGAAGTTGTCATTATTCAAGTAATTCTTCGAATACTTTTTGTTTTTTGGCAACGAATATAATTTCCACTTTCCACTAGTAATTTCTTTATTTTACTCTCTCCTAGAACCTTTTTGTTTGTTTCTTTTTGTTTATCTTTTCAAACACTTTCTTTTCGCCTTTGGCTTAATTAAATCAATATTTGGTGGTATAGCGTTTTTTATGGCAAAATAAGGCTAAACATTTTTGTGAAGCTCCCACATTTCGTCGAGGCGTATTTTCTAACAGTAATAGCTTTTATGTAAACGTTTTATTTATTTGAAGAATTGACCAAATTTTCTCTTCGAACATTTAATAAATATTTACTCTTTTTTTAACTTATTAATTTTTTAATTCGAAACGCAGAGCTCCTCGACAACGAATGCTTGTTTGATGACTGACAGATGTTTCCAACACAGAATCAATCGTGACTGCTTGTTGTTGGAGCTTAAAAGAAGCTCTAGAAAAACTTGCAGACATCAATTCGATTTTGTATTCTGGGAGAGATCTTCGAAAGTTATAGTAGTGTCGTTACTTTCTGGTCTTCTGCTTATAATTTAGCAAAAAAATGCCTGAAATTGAATAAAAAATGAGGAAAAAACACTCGATAAATAAAAAAATTGCAAATAAAATGAATTGATAAATAAAAAACAAACAATATTTAGTAATTGTCGATTTTAATTCAAATCGTATTAAAACATTTGATTAGAAATAAATAATACACGGATTTTCATTTTGTTCGGTCGTTCTAAAATTATTATATTTATAAAAATTTCGATAACATGTCGTTCTGATTAGAAAGACACATTGATTGTTGATAAAGCTTCGCCAGATTTCGTCGATATTCAATGATAATTTTAAACTAAATGATAATTGAAGTCGACATTCATCGACACCAAACGATAAACGTCTGCATTTCTACACTTTCATTTTACAACTGGCCCCCAAACGGAGATTGCACATGCCAGAGCCATATAATAATCGAGCCCTCTATAAACAATCAATAAATCGAAATGTTTGTTGAGGTGTATTATTGATTGTTGAGATGATTGCCGATTGCATAAACACAAACTGAAGAAATCTAAATTTTTGTTACCGGCGTTAATTCTTAATTCTTGTTGTGGCGATTTCACATTGTTCTTTATTTAATTTAACAGCTGGCAGATACATTAACTCAAGAGAGTAACTCATCCATGATATGTTGTAGATTCAAGGGATGAAAATCAAATTGTAAAAATGGAATGGCGCCAATATAAAGCGCATGGCAAATCAACATTCAATGATTTTTGACAGTAAAACCATAACAATTTTAAAAAGCTTCAATGAAATAAAACCAGTAATTGAATGTATTAAAAATTGCTATTATTCCTTAGTTAAATATACATATACGTATGTATATACGTACATAAAAAGAGAAACGAATTTTACGAGATACTCTTCGGAAACTGTTTCCAGTTGGAATAACACCCTGAACAACGCCGCAGCATCAGAACCCCTCTTCGGATGACGTCATCGAAGAACGTATTGGGGCAGTATCAGTAACAATCTCCACTTGGCCAATGAAACACAATAGTAGTGAGCACTGAATTTGGAACTGTCAAAATCATATTTACATCCATACAATTTCAATACAGAAGTTGGCAACTATACACCCCCTAGGAATTGGTAAAATTTGGCGAGATAAAAAAGCGAGAGTCGCTACCAATTAGATTTTATCTGAGCTGTTTCTCCTATAGGCTCCAGTAGGCTCGTTCAATAAGTTTGTTAATAAACAGTCCTTTGTTGCCGGCTTCCACTGCGAGTTTGTAAACAGGGTGTAAAGCATAGCATCTCAAACGTTGAACCTGCTACAACCGAAGAGAAGGAATGTTCACTTAATACCTCCGTTTGTAACGCATGGGAGGTCTGGCAGGAATAAAGAAGCATAAACACTCTTTTCTAGAACAATCATTTGAGTCGATTTAGCCATGTCCGTCCATCTGATTGTCTGTCCGTGGAAACACAAATTTGGCACATTTAAGTAAAACCTGCTTCTAAAAACCCACTCACTTTCAAGCTGGAATCTTACGGCCGAGATGTTAATGTTACATATTACCACTCAATGAAAATGGACGGGGTGCACCACTTTATAATATGTGTACTCTTTGGAGTTGATGATGAATTTTATGTGCACCGCCCTGTCACTGATTACTACAATCATATTATAAATGCATATAACAGGTGTAGGGTATAAAAGCTTCGGCCAGGCCAAGGTTAGCGTTTTTATTTTTGTTTGATTTGAATGAACTATGAATACGCGAATTTATAGAACGAATAAAATAAAAGTGAAATCCCAGAATCCAAACCTTTTTGTAATATATTCACGCACAACCGATTCTACGTTTCGTTTTTAAGAATTTCGCAGAAATTATCTGTATTACAAATGATTATCGCTCTTATAGTAATTAACAAGATATAAATAAATAAGGCTTTACAATTTTTTTAAAAAAACAAGGCCTTTTGTTGTTTTTTATGGTCGGGTTTTTGCTGATAACAATTCTTGGAAATAACAACGAAAACGATTAAAAGGTCACGTATTTAAGTACGAGTTATTAATAAACAAAAAAGTGTTTTGTATTCAATTTTTTTTCAATGAAATTTCAATTGACGTGTAGTAGTATTAATCGAAAGGTCGTGGAGTATATAGAATATTACCAATAATGAAAATAGGTTCCACTTTAATTAATTATACCTGAAGTGTGGTAACAAATATATTTATTATTGTAGATTTTACATAACTTATTTCTTAATTTTTTGTGTTCACATTTTCCCGAAATTTAAACTAAATTTGATTATTGTTGCGGCGCAATCTAATTTTCTCTTCTTATTCTGATCTAAAGTGCTTAAGAGTAGAAAAATGCTAGGCACCTGATTTATACACTTGATCGATTACTATCTTAACCCCACGAGCAATGAAACAAACTGCACAAAAGTTAAATATTATCTGAAATCTTCATTTCTCTTTCTAATATTTGAAGTTTTCTCATTTCTTTTAATAATTGATATTATGATTGTTCCCAATCTCAATTATAAAGAGAGAACTCTCTTAAAAGCTATTTATTGCCAGCGCAACTGAAACGATTCTTTGTTTCTTCAGAACTGTTGGCAATATTGTCAACCAATAGTGGTAGAATATATCGCGCCTATCATTTCTGAACGCATAGGATCCATGACAGCATAAGGAGATAGGACACTCAATTCACCACGCCAAAAGGTGATTTGACGTCTGATTTTATGCTTTGTTTACATCGTGCACTATTCGTGAACTTGTGCCAATTTGTTGTTATGGTTTACTTTCCCAGAAAAAAGCAACAACATGTTTCACGGCGCATAAACACAAGTGGTGCGTTTTCCGCAACTATTGTAACGGGGCTCATAGAGCCCCGTCGTCAATCAAATACGATATCAAATATCGCGTCTTCAAAGCTTGAGAGACTAAAAACAATTTCCAATATCGACACAATAATCCCTATATATCCTTGAATTATTTTTTAATAATCACGAATTAAATTTAGTGAAAGAATTAATCAAAGTCCTCAGAATGCTCTCCCATTCTCACCAAACTTTTGACGCTGAAATTCCACGCACCCTCTATTCCGAGCCCTCGTTTTTGACTGCTGTTGACGCGAGTACGCGTTTCCTAAAAAATAAATAACAAATTCCAGCTAAATTTGTACCATTCTGTGACTGTATTGAGCAAACACATGTGAATTAGTGCGAAGTGTCCTATCTCTTCATCTTTGATCAGTGAATAAAGCTATTATTATTCATTAGCTTAAATTCAGATATAATAGTTCTTCGAATGTGTGGATAGTTCTTGTAATTGTATGGCATTTATATATTTTCGTCAGTAATACAGTCCCGCCCTCTATCGTGATAAGAAAATTCGATGAAATTTCAGAAAGAGGCTAGAGCCATATGTACCCGCGACCATGTATATCGTTCCGTCTAACCAAAAAATTATCTTTAATAAAAAGAAACACCTTATTGCTGTCAGAGGGTAAAAGGGCTTATTTTGAAATAATAGCTCAGGACATTTCGTTGTATTTTATTTATCCATATTCGCAAAGTCCTTGTAACAACCATTATGGATGGTAACAAGACAAAAATAATAGAGTTGACAACAGTTTTATTAAACACAATGTCATAATTATGAACATAATTACTACCGATAATATCTAGAATTAATAAGCTTTTTAATATATTAAAAAGTTAATATCTTTATTTAATATCTAGAATAAGCTTTCTAGAATAAGCTTTTTTCTATATTTAATCCTGATACAAAAGTAAGGTGCTGAATAATTCTATGGCGTTATGAGTTGCATTTTTAAACGTCTTCGAATCTTAGGAAGACTATAAGATTATATAAAACAAAGGCTTAGACACGTTGCTATTTTTTTTGTTATTTTCCAAAATAGTTACTTTGCCATTATTAACACGAATTTGAACACAGGCCAAACTAAAAAGTTTTGGAAACTCACGTTTGAATAGTCATCCTAAGAACAACAAAATCACGCATATGAAAACAGTTCCTTAGAACAGTTTTCAGTGACTAACGTTTGTTAGGCAGCGATTTTTATCGTATCGTCTCCAATAAACTTATCGATAGTTCACCGGTTTGTCAAACTTATCAACAGGTTCCACCCTAAATCCACATTGATTTTCTCTGAAATATCTTTGATAGACTAGACCAATTGGACAACGCCCGGCGATATTGGAGATTTGGGCCTTTTGATATTTTATTGGTAAAATAGAATTCATATACTTAAGGGTATTTACTAGAAATTAGAATATTGAATAGGAAACATACACATATGATTTTTCAGAAAATATATCTATTTCAGAAATATAAAACGACGATATTGATTTGTGCATCAAAATGGTTTCTCAGGAGGTATGTCATGAGCCGTTATTCTATTTATATAAAAGTCACGTAGCCCCCTAAATTAAGGGCAATTTTTGTGGGCTAAAAATAATGTGTATATTTTCCATTTAGGAATTTGATAAGGCTGCCGAAGATGTCAAGAATTTATCTACTACTCCATCCAACAATGACCTGCTGGAATTATACAGTTTATATAAACAATCAACTGTTGGGGATTGCAATACTGGTATGTTTGGGGTTCATAAAGTTCTGAGAAATTCCAAAACAATTCTTTCTTGGTTTTTAAGGTAAGCCATTCCTATTGGACTTCAAGGGTAAAGCGAAGTGGGAAGCCTGGAATAATCGAAAGGGTCTTTCAAAGGAGGATGCTATGAATGCCTATGTGGAGAAAGTGAAAGCTTTAGAACAGGCACAAGAAGTTAAAGTTTCCTCGTAAATTTAAAACCAGTTTTGCATTCTGAAAAAAAGAAAGTTCGATTTGGTTAAAATAATGCGATCCACAAAACCGTAAATTTAAAACGCACACTTTTTATAAATGTTTGTTCTATCGTATGTGCACTGCATAAAATGCGAAATTTTGCACACAAATGTACATCACCATCATCGCCATCATCAAATATCATATAGGAGCTATTCATAATTATTGCTTTCACAGTCCATTTAAAATATATACAAGATATATACTGAAATAAAATATATTTGTAATAAAACGTAATGTTTTCAAGTTACAATTAATTCTATATTAAATATAATTATTAATATTTATTATAGCAATATATAGGATAAAAGGGATTAAATACGTTTGAACAGTGTTGGGTCTTTCGGGAACAAAATAAATTCTTGGAATATTATGTCTGAGTCCAAAGAGCATGCTAAATATTAATTTTACTCAGTTATATAAAATTTATTTTTTTATTTTACTGTTGGAATATAATTAATTTCTTTGTTTTCAGTCGAGGTTATTGCCATTGCCGTCTGGCGCTCATAAAACTCGCGCTGCAATTCCCTCAAATTTATTTCAAGTGTTTCAACAACGTCGAAATTCATTTCCCGTCTAGCTTGTTTTATATAACCCTTGATTATATTGATTTGCTCCACCAATGGATCATCATGCTGGACTACACCGGTGGCGCTAGTTTGATGTGCTGACCAATTATCCAGTGAATGTAAATCGGACTATAAAACGATATATATTTTGAGAAATCTGATTCTTTGAAAAATTCTAACGATATATTGAACTTACAATTTGAGTGTACGATTCTGTAGTACTATTTGGTGAATATCCTCTAAGGCTTGAATCATTCAAGCTAATACGCTCAAAAGCTTCCATAGCCTGACGTCTTTCGATTTCTATACGTTTCTCAGTTTCCGCACGTCTGCGTTCTTGCGCCAACCGTATATCATCTTCCGCGGGTAACTGCGGTATGGATAACATTTTTTCCTTAATTAATTGAACACATGATAATCTAATGGCTTTCTTTAGCAGTTCCTCCCGACTACCGTCTTCAGTGGGCAGCGTTAGGATGCGCTTGCTAAGTGTATCTATCGCTTCGGCAATTTGTCCAATTTTTCCACGCAATGCAGATACATCCGCTATAGTAAATACTGATTCGCCTTCGTAAAGGCTGTTAATAATTTTGAAATAGGTTTCAATATCGGGTGCAACATCCTTGCGCAGCCGCTGTATTTCAGTATATAATTGCGTAATTAAGGGTCGATTAGTGCGACTTTCATGCATTTCCTTTCTCGTTTCCAGCAACCACATACAGTGCTCGCAGGAACGTATGCCGTTTCGTTGGACATTGGACGAAGAACTCTGTTGCGGTTGTTGTAGAGGTTCGGTACTGGACATGGTTAGACTAGCCAGTTCCACTTTAAGGAGAAAATCGTACAAATGAATTTAAATATATATTTTAAAGCCTAATTAAATATGCTTACGAGCTGTTGGCAGGGGTAGGAACTTCGAACAATCGTTACACATAATGCTCCCACATAAGCGGCAGTGGTGCTGTCTTCGAGCAATGTGAAAGTTTCTCGCACAGCTAGGACACAAATTCACAGAGTGACCATCCAACCACGTTACTGTCTAGAGAGGAGGATGTGGGAAAAGGAAAATCTGTTTAGTGACGTTTTAAACTATAGGAATTTTGTTCAAAAAAGTACTTGTTGTTCATGTTGTTTCCTCAGTATAGGATCATTTGGCATATCCTTTAAAAGCTTATGCAGACGAATTATTAATTTATTAGTTTCGCTGGCGTAACGCTCCAACCTAGGATCTCTCATCGATTTGAAATAATCGAAATGTGATCGTTCAGCGCCAACTTCTTGGCGCTCAACTTTGACTACTTGGGCATTGTATTTTAGACTACCACTGCTTCCGACGGTTGAAATATTGCTTCTGTAAAATGATCCATTGCTAATTGCACTCTTGTCTCCACTTTTACCCACATCGAAAGTTTCATCGAAATTTAATTTGATTTTTTTCTTTGCTTTGGTAAAAATATCTTTGAATAAATTTTTGATAGCATCTTCTTCCTCGGAATGGGTACGGTCAAAATGTTCAGTAAGGAATTGTAAAGATTTTAAATCTTCATGGCAAATTGGGCAAATAAATCCTTCCAGAATTTCATGTGAAGCCTCGTCGTCACGCTCATCGAATGGGTTCAACATTGCAAAATTATTCTTAACTTTTCTATTCAACTTTTCTTAATTTATTTCAACACTAATTTAAAAAAGGGTGTAACAAAATATACAAACAATTCCTTCTTGTGTTCTGCAAACAGCTGATCATTGTGGGGTGGATTTACATAAGGAAATAAATTTATTATTGATAATTTTAGTGATTTTCGCATGATTATAAGAAATGGCTTTAACTAAGCCAAAACGCGTAGTTGGAGGGTTGGCGACATATTTCAAAAATGGCAAAAAAGTCTCCCCAAAAATACTGAATTATTATTTTATAAAACATTAATAAGACTAGTCTTAGTTCATGCCTTCCCCTGCTGGATCTCGCTAACCCCTACGGATGCAAAATAACTAGAAATCTGAAAATTCTACGTCAAATGGTTCAATTAATCTAGCTGTAGCGTAACGTAACGTCACGGCCGCTTCAACCTATATTACCGGGAGCAATACAAACGATTATTCAAGACGTTGACGAACGTCTTCACTCCGTCAAGCTAGAGCTGTAATTTATATATTTTTTTAATAACATATATCTCTGTTCTTTTTCTTCCTATGTAAAACGTAAGGAATAGCGCGAGTTACTAATATGCTCCAGATGATATTTGGCACTATTTTACAGTTTCACTAATCAGTTTGTGAAAATTTTAAGTACGCTACGGCGTAATTGAAATTAAACATTAAATACCTTCTTTGGCCAAATAATGCACATTGTAATACAACCCCAACATAAGTACTGTTGATTTTATTCCACTGGATTTACCTTATTTTACACTAGTTTCAAGATCCTTATTACAAGTAAACTTTAAAATTCAGCTTCTAGAGCAAGGGCTTTACTGTAACATGAAATTAAATGAATGATTTCATATCTTAATTAAACACGGACATAATCCTTTATTTTGGTTATCTACTACTAAGTTACGAAACTGCTTTCTCAGGGAAAAACTTTACAGCCCTGAATACCTCAAGCTAGCTAAGGTGTTAGGCTAAGGTATTTGCAATATTATGTTAAACAAAAACGTCTTTGGCTTAATAAAAATTGAATTGAATTGAATTGGATTATAAGAGAGAAAAGATCGGCTTAATGAATTTGAACCAAGAAGTGTCGTCAATTTCATTAGGTTTCCGTGTAATTTGCTATACAAATTTTATATACTTTATAGATTTTGCCAATACACAACAAAATTTATTCTGCTATCCTAGTAGGAATTATATACAGATTAGTTTACGGAGCCACCTGTGATTGATTTAAAAATTTTACGAATATTGCGCCATCTATGGTATTATCTTTATTTAAGTGCTACCAGGTTTTCAATTGAAAAGTATCATTTTGGCGCCATATTTGATCCATGACATTGAAGGCCGATAGAGCGGGTTCGGTAGGGCTGATCTTTTGATTTTTGGAAAAGTCCTTAAACCCGCTGGAGATTTTCAGGATTTTATTTACTTATAAGGTTCAAATAGATCAAGTGAATATGCGGGGCGTGACTTGTAAAACACCAATACGGAAACAACAACAAAAAGATAAAACTCGCGAGTCGAGTGGAAAGAAAATGGTTCAAGCTCGACTGCCATTTAAAGTGGTTACCAGCAGTCCGACTTCACCATATGCGGGTCGAGAAATTGATTCGGGTAATTCTACGGCTGAACCAGCAAACCCTAACGACGTTGCCAACAACAGCCTTAAAGTATCTTCGGATGATGATGTTATAATGATGGTCGATTCCGATGATGAAGCTATGCAAATTGAAGCACAAGTGGGGGTTTCTGAAGTTAAAGCAACATGTCCTTCACCAAAAGCACTTCCTGCTGAAAGCTTGACTGTGGGATGTAGTGCATCGGTAACAGAACTCGGCAACCAGAACTCTGGCTCTACGGCATCAAAATTGCAAATAAAACTTACATTTAGTAATAAAAAGCGTCGAAAATCAAAGCAAAGCACAGATTCGGTCAATAAGGAAGACGCTAAAGGAGTTATAACAGAATCTAGTGATGACACCGGCGATATTGTTGGCAAATTAAATCCCAATAAACGACCACGAGTGGATGAAACGGAAAATGGGAAAGAAAGCGGTGAAAACATGTCAGATAGTAATAATACTGACGAGGAAAAAGGAGAGGTAACAATTATTTTGACTAGTGATTCAGGTGATAGCAATACAGTGTCCAATGGCGAAGAGGAAGATTCGAGTGAACCTGTTAGAACCTGCCCTGAGTCCACGCAAAACTCTTCATCGGAAGCGAATCCAATTCAAAGCGAAGTTGCTTTTGCTCAAGATCTACTCCTGGAAATTATAGAGAAGTCGGTTGAAGAAGCCGCTATAGATCAATCAACAGTGAACGAATCATCACCCGCACCAATCCATAAGACTCATTCGCAATTGGCTGGACCATCGTCCGATAAACATCGTCAAGAAAAACTTACGCCGAAGCAACAGATGTTAAAAGAGAAACGGCGGAGATTACGCGAAATCAAAGAGCAAAAATTGCGTGAGGAGAAGCTTCAAAAACAGCGAGAGAAACTTGAAAAAGAGCAAATAAGGCGGAGAGAACGTGACGAAAAAGAAGAACAGAAACGCAAGGATCGTGAAGAGAAGGAAGAACAGAAACGGAAAGAACGTGAAGAGAAGGAACGTAAGAGACTGGCCGAAATTGAAACGAAAAATGAAGAAAAGCGTAAACGCAATGAGGCCAAAGAAGAGGAACAACGTAAAAAAGACGAAGAGCGGAAGCGCAAGGAACAAGAGAAAATTGAAGCAGAGAACAAGAAGAAGAAAGCCGCCGAAGCTTTTACAAAGTTTTTTGTTCCTAAGACTAACCGAATTGATGGAGTTGGTGAAGCAAATATGAAAAAGGGCCCAATTGCAAATGGTGATGGCAATGGAGCTTGCGTAGGGACTCTAGCATTTCGGCCATTTCAAATTAAAGGCGATATGAAACTAGCACCAATTCGCCGTAAAATATTTACAAGCGAAGCTCGTGAAAGTTTCGAGTCCTTAATTTGTGCGGAAAGACAATATGCATCAACACAACAGGACGAGAAAGCTATGTCAGAGCTTTATTTAAATGAACTGAAAACAGGTAAAATAAATCCCGTGAAATGGAAACGCATTTCTAGCGATGCAAAAGAAGAGCAAGATGAGGATGATGTGATTTTAATTGGTGAGTTTAATCAAAATTTTGATTTTGATTTATTTGATATTTAATATTTTTTTTATTTCTATTGAACAAGATGAACTTGAATGTGCCGCCCAAACTATAGTGGAAGACACAATTAGGCCTTTGGAGCGTTATAGAGCGAAGTTTTATAAATTTTATGAGAATCGAAGACCTCCCTATTTCGGTACGTGGCGCAAAAGAACTAATGTGATAAGTCCCCGACGTCCTTTTGCTTTGGATAAGGTATACTATTCTATCATATCGATGACGATTACACGGTGAAATCTTTCTTTATTATCTTCTAGAGTTATTTCGATTATGAAGTCGATTCAGATTTAGAATGGGAAGAGGAAGAACCGGGTGAATCACTAGATGGCAGTGATGACGATAAGGAGAAAGAGTCTGAGGATGATGATTATGAAGTTGACAACGAATGGTTTGTTCCCCATGGACATCTCAGTGAGGAGGAGTTGCAAAATGACGATGACAATGATGTCACTGAAGAGAATAATCGTGAAGCCCAAAAGGCAAAACTGGAATTGTTGCAACAAGAATTTGCTCAAGAAATGAAAAGGAAAACTGAAAAACTTAAACCAAGACTAATCGGCTGTATTTGGCAGGATCAAAATGGGAATAAGCCAGAGTCGTGTCCCCTTATTATTTGGGAGAATTTAAATAAGCACGCCATGCTGTACAACGATCCTCCTCTTCTAGAACCTCCAACTGGTGAAGCAATGGATGGTGGTTGTGAGGAGAGCAATGGCACAAATACAACGACCACCGGAGAAAAACTGAAACCTATTACGCTCACTAAGTCGATGCTGAAGGATTTAATACGTATAATTCATGGCAATCGCCACAAGAAAATATTTCTTATTAATGAATTTATTGCGTATATCGAGAAGACGGAAGAAGCAATTAAGAATGGCGAAGTATGTGTACCGCTGAAGTCGGTGGTGCGGGATAAATTGGATGAGTTTGCGACTTGGCAAGCCATTGATCTGAATAGTATTAATGGAAGAAAAAAGAATAAAAAGAAATTGTGTTGGATGGTGTCCGAAAACGTTCTAAAAGAATATGGCTTAGAGGATCTCGGTTTACACAATAAATGGTCATATACATTAGAGCCAAAACACATTGATGCTCCTTCAAGCACTCAACAGACTTTAAGGAAAAAGACACTACTGAAAGATTTATTAAAAGGTGAAAAGGCTAATAAAAGCAATAATAAACAACTGCTTGCTTCATCTCCAAGAGAAGAAGGCATCAACACAGACAATAGCGAAGATATGAGAATGTCTCCCATTGAAGAAAAAGGGAAGCAATTGGATATAATAGTTGATGATTCGGTTGCAAATAAAACTATCAATAAACCACCAGAAGCAGTTGTGGCTCCAAAACCAATTGTGAAGAAACGCGTACCACTGCTTATGTCGACAGCTCGCGGTCAAGAAATACCGACCGCGGAAAAAAATGCCCTAATAAGTCAATTTCTTATAAAAAGTAAAGAGGAAAAGAATACCGCAAAAACGGAGAAAACTGCACAGGATAATGAAGTAGCATTAGAGACCGGATCTGTCTCATTAGAGAGAAAACCGGTGCAAACAGTACCAATGGTGACCCTACCAATGGTGGCAGTTACAACGGAATCCGTACCAATGGAAGTGGATGGAGTTGTTATTCTTGATTAGTGCTCTTCGACTGATAAAACCCAAGCCTATTTTTATTTAATACAGAATATTTTAATTTCCATATTAGTCCTTTAGTCTGTAAAAATCATACTATCAAAGTGAATTTTTATTTAATTTTGTTGTATAAGTACGAGAATTTGTTGATAATGTCTATATCGTAAACCACGGAGCATCTGGCAAAATTAATAAATATTTTGTTCTTTTTACAATCTACTTTACATCTACTTCACTCTATGAATTGATTCCTATCAAATGAAACATTAGATAGGTAGGTGTATCACTATACCGATTTCATTCATCATTATTCGTCAATTTTTAATGCAAAATGGTTAAATAATAGGTCGCACAAGTTTTGTTTTGATAATTTATTTGAACACAAAATTTATGTAATTTTACATTAGGATTCCACCACCACACACCCCCTATTACATTTCGAATACATTTTAAGATGTATCAGCAGTCGATAATTTTCTAAACCATTTATATCTTTCAAGCTTCTCGTGACAGCTTCTACCGAAGACGAATAATTTAATCGGTTGATTCGCTTCATCCAAATCATCCGACAATATAGAAGAGCGTATATCTTCTTTAATTAATATCACATCAAAAGCGAACACGGAATGGAGCATATGTAATGCTCCAGCGGCCAAGGCAGTAATGCTTTGTGCTTTTGAGTAACGAAAAAATGGATGTAATGGTTCTTCATAATCCGATAGATACATAAGATGGAAATCCTTTTCAGCTTGATACATAGTCAGCATGGATGCCACTATATACATGATGGCTCCAACTAAATTAACAATAGCTTCCATTATTGGAGTGGGTGCCGAGGTAATACAAATACTCAAATTGCCAAACATTGCATATAGTGTAAATCCGAAGAATGTACCGCAATAGAAAAGATTATGTATTAGGGCTTCATCGTTCAAGAAGCCCTTCACGTGCCAGCCCATGCAAACCGACCCTAAAAGTGTTTCCAATAACTTAAAAATGAACCAAACTTGCTCCATGACAATTTTCGATATATGTGATATATATTTTTATATATATTCTTGAAAAAATTGTATTCACTCAATGCGATTGTTATTCTAGAAAAATATTTTAAATTTTTGTTTTATTGAGTTAACGCATAGTGCTGGGGGAAAGGGATAATTCTGAAGTCGTGACGCAGGTAGGTTTTCTATTTACACAATCCGTTACTCTACTAACATAACTGAAGGATATTTCGATTCACAAACAAAACCAAGAATTAGCCATAACCATTATTTGATCGATGGATATTTTAATTAAGAAATTTGACGATAATGGGTGTACGAATGGGATGTTTTATTAAAATTAATTGCTAATTGTTCGTGTCTTACGACTTTAAGAATTTGCCAGATTTTACTCTTTTATATTCTTAACGAAGTTTGAATGGGGTGTAGTTGTTGTTGTTTTAATAAAATTAAATTTTCTAACGAGTTTTTACTTATACTTTTAGTTATGTGATCGTACAATGATGGGATCATTTTAAATACAATAAGGCAAAATGTGAAAGTCCTTTTCTTTATAAATTTAGAAGTGTAAAAGTATATGTGAATAGACTGAAGTGTGTGTGTGCGTGTATATGAATGTGAATATGAATGTGTTTTATCACTGATCCATTTTAATCATGTATAAGAAGGAGAAATGTTTATATTTTAAGTACAATTTGTTCAAAACAAAAACAAATCATATAAAGTTCTCAGGAACGTTAAAGCTATACAATTATTTTTTTTTATAAAATTGTTAAATTTTAAACAGTTTTATCTCGTTTTAATAAATTATAAAAATATTCAGTTAATGAAATGTAAATAATAATAATAACAATAATAATAATAAACGTTAGTTAGTTGATACCATTAGTGGTAAAAAGATTAATAATGTCTTTTTATGGAGTAATTACCGCGCTATCTTCGGACGTCATGAAACGCAAAGCGTGAATAATAATGACTCTCGTGTCAAGGAAGGAGTAATGGTTTGAAATAAGCATGGCAAAAGATTGTCGCCGTAGAGGGCGGTAGATCCTGATTACGATAAAACATATTGCATTCTTTCTCTGTAAGCTTATCGAATACGGCAGCGTATTCGCGATGGAACGAAACCAAATCGACATTTGATCGGCCGATGGCCGTAATTGCTAGAAAAAGCAAATCGCGATATATTGAATGGGTGCGATCTACACCGCTATTTTTAAGTTTATGCCGTTCATTTGCTAAGCGCTTTATTGGTGTGGCGAGATCGTTGCAACGTATAGACGTTATAATTTGTTGTATAACACTGTAATGGTAAAGAGACTAGTTAGATTCATAAAAAAATAACAGAACGAGGAATATACTTCTTATTCAGATACGTTTGATCCGTGAGAAGCGCTTTCAATAATGGACTTGCCGGCTGATTTTGCTTATATAAAATATACATCGGTGGCCCGGCTTCACTGTGAAGATGTAAATTATCCCAGAAACATTGAATTTTAATGGTTTTGATATTGCTAAGAGGATCAAGTTCTGTATCGTTCTAGATTAATGAAAATAATTATTGAAAAAGAATTCTTTTAAGCGTTGGTTAATGCACGTTAGTACTTTACCTGTTTGGGTAGACTCAAATCTGGAAGATGCGTTTGACTTTCAATTCGCTCCATTATCCAAAGTAAATTCCAATAAATGATGGGATGTTCCTCAACAAAATTCGGATTAATCAATGCCGCATCACCGTCTTGTGTCAAAATATTTTCAAGTTCTTTACGTAGTACTAAAGGATTTAAATAGGGTATAGTTAAACTATCCGATTGCTTTAGATCTTTCAGCGATCCATCAACAATTATCTGCACGCTCAGAAAAGGCACAGTCAATTTATTGCAAGCAAGACATGTTGTATTCAAGTTTGAATCCTCCGCTGTCCAACCGGACATAATTTCCTCATCATATAGCAATACTGCACAATTGTGACATTGAGAACATGATGTCATCTGTATGAGGAGATCGTATTCGGTGTTGTCAATAACCTATTAGAACGTAGGGGAAAAGGATGATAGGAGGAAGAAAGCTTTTACTAATAAAACCGAGTAAATTAAGACATTAAAAAAACGCATTACTTCATTTACTGCGCTATACAAATTTTCAGGCAAAGCTGGCAATGAGCTTAGGGTGAGTGCAGGAGTGTTTTCGCCTAGAGTTAACAAATTATTGTAGCTCGATTTTCGTGATTCACTCAGGCGGCACCATGGATCAAGATCACTGGAAACTCGACGAATTTTGCTATTTGGTCCAACTGTATCGTCGTGTGTTAAATGATCATCATCTGTGCCACTAATACTGTCATTATAGTTGCCAGGGGAAGAACATGTCTTGACTGGCGTTGAATTGGCGGATATCGCTTCTTTAATCTCATCAAATTTTCGCGTAATAGAATTTGCAGCATATTTAATACTACTCAGACTTCCTTGCAATATTTCGTTGGACTTTTTGCTGGTTAAACTTGGGCTGCGTCAATGAATATAATTAAAATTTGAGGTTAGTTTAGTGGTAAAATAAATTTTGGGGCTAGTACGAATTTAATATAGTTCTAGTCAGATAATGCATCATAGTTTAATAGGAACAACAAATATGCACATATATAGAGGCGTAAAAAGCATAAATTATTAAAAAATATTAACGTCTCGATAACAAACTAATGAATAATTTCTAAAGTAAACTGTTGAATAACGACTAAACAGCTTAGAATGGCAACTGCATTTGATAACACATCCTATGGTAAAGCCTATACGCATCAACGGAACGATGGAATGGCTGGAGGGAATTGTAAATTCTTTTTGATTAAAACAAAAGGAATAGAGTTGTTTACTCAATTTAATAATCTATTATTAAAATTATGATTGTATTTAATTGTTGAATTAATTGTTTCCCATTCTCTTACTCTCTAACGTATTTCTGTTTGATTTTTTCTAAAAGAATTTACCTAAATAGAACTCATGGTTATTTAATTATTCGCTTACATGGTTTTTAATATTATACTAGCTCTTACCTTATATTGGATATATTTTCTATAATATTGGTGGGCAATTTCAAGTCTTTCTTAAACGACAATCGTGCGGGTGAATAGCGTCTACGAGTACAGGTTTTTACGCGTACATCGAGATTAAATTAAGCAAGTAGAGGAACCAAAATGAACGAGCGCAAATAATACGAAAATATCAATGTTTAATATTTTCGTTAGAACGTTTACAATTTGGAAACATAGAAATGGAAATAAAATAATAATAATTATAATAAATAGATAGTTAATGTAATCGCTACATGCAAACAAAAACAACTTCACTAGAAAACAAGTAACGGTTGAGCATTTAAATAATTTCACATTTTTATCATTTGGATCTCTAACGCATTTAAACGTTTGAAAATGAAACAATTCTTACCCAAAATTAAATTTGAGCGATGAGCCCAAATTTGCAAGACTTGAAGTTACGCTCGAACCGGGTGGCATAGTTTCTGAACGGTGCATTTTGTTGATATTAATGGTCTCATCAAAGGTGGCGCTACGTTGTCCCTTGAACAGAATTGGTTTATCGGTGTACATGGTGTTGTTGTCGATATTGTTGTGATGAGAATTTAATAATTTACTGCAATCATTTAATTCAGTATCCTGTTTGGCATTGGAATTGTCAGCATCATCTTCTTCGTCGAGTGCTCCCAATGGATCGTTTTGCGTAACTGGAGTACGTGGAGATATCCTTAAAATAATGAAATTAATGAAATGGAATACGAGAGAAAAAGAAATGAAATCGAGTTTGTATGCGAAGGTGACTTCAGCCAAGTCAAACGGTCTCTACTCACTTTGTGGGACTTTGAATTTGTTCTGAGTTTGCATGTAATGTTTGTTCATCGTTATCGAGTTCCTCTTGAGAACTCGCAATGTCATTAAGCGCTTCGTTCGAATGTATCTGCTCCTCCGAATCATCGTCTCCGATTTTCATAATTTTCATACGTTGCGTCAAGGGTGGCTCTTTCATTGATACTTGCTGAGACAACTGACGTCGCAGTTTAGTCACTAATTCAGCATCTCCGCCAAAACTTTCTACTTTTGGGAGCTGATGCTTACCGGCGGTCAATTCACAATTCGGACTATGAGGGCTGGATGGAGTAGGCGGTGGACTCATTGTGGTGGCGCCAGCATTTGGAGTATTTTTAATTGCTTGATCACTGTTAGTTTTCACATCACCCGCTATCAATAAACCAGCACTGCTGATCACATCGCCCGATTCTTGAGGACCTGTTAACGACTGACGCACAATGCTGCCTAATTTATCGCGTAGTTTATCAAAAGCGGAAAAATCTAGAATCGAAGTATCTCCACCACAGCCTCGATCAATAACTGGTAAGGATGAATTTGTCGATTCGAGACTAGTGCGTGACATACCATCAACCATTTCCAACGTACTTAAATTATTATCGCATGATGATGTCGGTGTCGCATTTTGAGCTCCACGCAACTTTCCTGCACGTTTGAAGTGTGCTGCTCCCAAAACTACATTTTTAATACGATTCCAGCGAAGCTGACTAAGTGTTGTGCTATCACTAGGCCAATCCGATTCAAGCACACACCGATTATAAAACCCATATGTCAGAGCATTTGGTTGTACTCCCGACCGCTTCATCAGATAGTGCAAGCGGACTGCAAGAACGGGCATATTGTGCACACCGCACAATTGCATCATGATGCGATAGCAGAACTCATCACAAATAATCTGCAATTTACTCGCTTTCAACAACAAATCATATGCAGCATGCAAAACTGCGTGTTCCTTTCCCACTTGTCGTTTATCCAAAATCATGGATGGCAGTGTTAGAAAGTACAAAGAATAACAAGTAGCCAGAAGATACTTTGACCATGCTTCCGGATGCATTTGACAACGTCGTGCCATTTTTTGGGCTAGCTTAATTTCATGCTTAGTTCGACGAGCAATCGGTGAACCGGGTACAATTGATGTACCCGCACTGTTATAAACTTGTTGCTGCATAAAG
This sequence comes from Physocephala rufipes, assembly GCA_963966595.1. Lineage (NCBI taxonomy): Eukaryota > Metazoa > Arthropoda > Insecta > Diptera > Conopidae > Physocephala > Physocephala rufipes. The sequence continues at coordinate 29,071,091 of OZ016504.1, read as the reverse complement.
TTCTTAATCACACTTTTTCTTGATGATTTCAGAAGTAAGGGATTAAGTTCAAAGTTGATGTAATTGTAGTTTCCATTAGTTTCGCTATCTAAATGAATAATGTAAACTCCGACGTTAGTCCAACAGATAACAATAAAACAGATGAAAGGCAGAGAAAATCAAATATTTGAAAGAAAGATGAAATTATGAAGATATAGCACTCATGAATGTTAGATGATATATAGCAAAATAGTAAATGTTAACCTGCATCTGGTGGGAAAATATATTTAGTTCTTTCACTGCTATGACCCATTTCCCAATCGACCAGGCGAACATCGGATGGTGTTTCATCGTAGGAATTCACTTTCTCAGCGCATTCGTCGAAGAACGTTAAACCGTGATCACCGTCGGAAACAAAAGATCGTTCTTCAATGAAACGTATAAACATTTGGGTTCTCATCAAGAGTTCAAAGAATTTCTGATGTGCCTGGAGTTAGCGTTAAAAATGAGAGCTGAAATTTATTAAGATAATTCATAAGTGTACCTTGTCTCTTGAACGTAAAAACAATTTCAATTGAAACAGGGCACTTGGATCTGTGGCACCAATCGATCGTGCCTTTGAAATGGGTACCAAATATTCACGATAACCACGCAATATCGATGCCATAAATAAGAGAAAAGCTTCTTGAATTTTTTGCTCCAAATTGTGCTGGAAAGGAATTGTGTTTAAATAAAAACAAAATCAACACAAGCATTCCACAAACTTCTCGCTTCCGCTTTCTTAAATCACGATCGAGGCTATTTGTTGATTCCACATTAAGAGGCTTCTGAAATTCCAATTCACTTAAGGTTTGTTTCAAAATACGAGCAGCTCGTTTCGGTAATAATTTGATGGTCAAATGTTTCTGCGATTCACATAGCTAAATTAATAATAAAAAAAAATTAAATACTAATCGATTGTTTTAAAATTTATGGTCCTTACACTTATGGTATTAGTGTCCAAGTCAATGCAGGTTACGTCTGTAGGGGGTTCATACAAATCGAAAAACCTTGAGTCAACCCCGATTAGATAGGGAAGAGGTGCGTGTAGAACTTCGGCCAGACCAAGAGGGCACAATGGAATGTAAGGGCATTGCCATTTGAATGGGAAGAGCAGGGAAACTATAGCTTCAGCCACAGCTGTTAGCGTTGCAGGTCTAAACTTAAAAAAGTAAGAGATCATAAACACAAAACCATGCGATGAAATAACGCACCTTAGTGAATGAATCAAAATCTTTTGTTCAGTAAGGGCTAGTAGAAGTACATGTAGACAATTATCGGTGCCCAAGTTTTGCAGCAACATTTGAAAACCAGCACCATTCCTTGGCAATGGTGAGTCCTCAGGTTGCGTAAGTAATATGAAATCATTTGTTTCTGTTGAAAGCTAAAAATAGTTTATTATTATTAGTATTGGTTCACAAGTGGATCTAGACTACATTCATGCATTTAAAAGTGCTATAAGAAAAAACTGTAGAACTTATGGCTACTTTTCATTGTTTTCGTTGTTCTAAATCCATTCTTTCAATTATCAAGCTCATAATTTGAGATTATTTGCTCTAATAAATACCTGCAATTGGATGCTTGGTGTCGGGAAAGGTACTTCATCGAGTAATTGTGTTACGTAGCGTTCAATAGGTACCGGTAAATTTTCACCATATACAGCCATTCGCTAAAGAGATGAATGTGTTTATTCTTGCCATTAGGTTGTTTACCATTCACTGATGAACTTACATGCAAATATCTTAACCATTTCTCGAATGTATCACCAAAAGGATGATGTGAGAGAAGACAAATGGCTTTAATTATGTGTAAGGAATGTTGTTTACTAAATTCTTCATTCCATTCAAGTAAATCCTTTTGTTGTTGACTAAGATTCTCTTCGCTGAAGTATAGGAACAATTACAAAATCACTTTAAGAAATAAATAATGATTTCATACTTACTTAAAATCTTCGTAAAATGTTAATGCTGAACCATATACTTTATATGTACCATCATTTACGGTCAGGACGAATGTACTGAATACTGGACTGATTGGCCTTCTTTTCTTTGATCCTTCTACATGCGGCCAAGCTTCGAGGGAAGCTCCCATTGGCAGGCAAAATAGAGGTACACTTGGACAGAGATTCAATGGGAAATCATTGTGGTCATATGTGGGATAACGTAGTGAGATTTCTGGTTGATAACTGATCAGTTTTGGACGGTACATTGATTTCTTATAACACAGATAGACATCACTGCCCATATACCCCTTATTCAGAGTTTTGAATATTAAACAAAAGGCATGTGGGGGCTTCTCACCTATGTGGCAAACAGTATAAAAATGTAATATCGAGTAAGGATGTTCTCCCATTGAAAAGAAACAAACCTTTGCTTTGCACTATAACGCATAAATCGGTTACAACTAATTCGTTGCAGGGCATATCCGGTTTAGCACGTCGATATGTAAGAAAAGTTCGTGCAGATGAATTATTAACATTAGCCACACGACCTCCAGGCGTTTCGGTGACTATTTCTGCATCAGACATTATGCGCTCCTGACCATCATAAAGAACACCTAAATAAATGGAAATCATGAGGCGGTATGAAATATTGCTACAAGGCATCGATAATACTTACCAATATCCACCAACGGAGGTCGATCTTTTCCACGACGAAAGTAAACATAACATTCTGTGGTACGCATTGAGCCATAATTGAGATTGGCTGGTAGACCGGTTGGAGTACTTTCTAATATTTCATATCCTTCAGGCACTTCTTCGCCTAACAGTGGAAAGAATACGCCAATATCTGTTATGGGATCAATACTATTTGCTGCACGTAAATGTCCCGAATCATTAAATATGCTCTCTTGCAAGAGTTGTGGCTTTTCGGGCATTCCAGCCACTACAAAATAATCAGCTATGCGTTTATCCTCCATTTCCTTTTCAGAGAGCTCTTACGTTTGTACCACGATGCATATGGTGTATATAAAGAACTGAAATATTTAGTAAACATAAACAAATATTATACATAAAAATATTAATGGCTTCTACATAATATGATTCAATATTCGCGTAAAAGCTTGACTTAAATTAACAAATACATTCAATGACTACTGTATTCTAACTTTATGATATTGCTTGGGGATACATTTTTTGCACGTTCAGAATAATGCCTATAGACAGTAAGTGCTCTCAGAAAAATGTGATAACGACATATATCAATCTAAATTGTATACGATCTAAATTATATCAATTATTAGAAGCCTTTATGGCATTGTCAATACAATGCATTCGCAATGACCGATGCATCTAAATGAAAATGAACTTTGTTTGAAAATGAAACGGCCTCCTGGTTTGTCGCTTATGTATATGCATGAACATCACAGAAATTCTTCAACATTGTGATGTTGTTGAATTCAATCAAAGTGGATTTAAGTCCATGTTAATTTACTTGTATATCACACATATATATGCATATGTAGAATTCATCTTGTTTTGCGCGGAATGGTAGAAATGTGTTCAAAGTGCATCCTTGTGTGCGTTAAAATTTATGATAAAAGATTGATTGGAAGCAAAAAACCTTTAATAATAAATTATGCATTCTGCGGCGGAAACAAAAACGATACGATACCCGCGACTCAACGATTGAAGCTAAGTATGTATTGTATTACAAACATATATTTGCAATTAAATACATGCATGTATATGTAAACCGCATTTTGGGAGAGGTCGTTAGTTGATTCCAAGAGAAGTAGAATATGCTGGGCGTGATAAGTCTAAATATACAACGAAGGCAATAAATGATTTTGTGATTAGAAATAAATGGTTTTCGAATTTATACAAATTTTCTTGAAGGAATCCATCATACTGAAAATGGCATTTAAAATGGTAAAACCGCTCCATTCGGTCAATCAAATAATTACAAACAAATACTTCCCAATACAGTATGTAGAATATATATTTGGTTGTCCTCACCAAACGTGTTTTGAAGTAAATACTTTCGACTTTGACGTTGTTGATGATTCAACATAAAAGTCTAATTAACCAACCTTTCGTTTTGCAAAGGAATACTTTGGGAGTATTAATTAATCTAATTGGAACTATATCGGCTTAATATTTTCATATAATGGATAATTAGGGCACAATTTTTTTATTTCGATATGAACACAAAGTCGCCATTGACTACCGCCACTTTTTTCTTTTCTTATCTGATTTTTATGTGCTAAACTTTTCTCCGGGCGAAAAAATTTTTACATTGAATAATCAAAGCACTTGCAAGATTGTCGCGTATCTTAGGAGTATGTTTTACATTTTTTATAAATACACTAATAAGTATTATGCTCTTTTTAAAAATTAATGAGTTTTCATAAAGTAGAAAACATTTCTATAAATCCTTTCTGCACTCAATTGCTTGAAGTTTCTGTTACCTGGGTTCCAATCGACTGACAAAACTGTCATTGCAGTTTGGTAAGCTTTGTGTATTAGAGTGCGACAGTTGTAAGTGTTAATATTGATGGTTCTGTTTGTTTTTCAAAGTGACTGTCAGTATTTGAGACAATTGGAAAGAAACAGCATTTTATCCGGGATCTGAACCATTTCTAGTTCGTTGGAATTATGGTTGCCCGGTAGACGAAGCAGAGAAAAAAAATTAAAGCAGTTTTATGATTTTTTATTTAATTAATTAAACTTTTTCCCGCAGACTTGTTGCAGCTATAATTTTCTTTCTGAGGTATATTTCAATTTTCTAATTGTGACTTTAAAAATGTAAAATTGCAACTTAATATTATGATTTTTATTAAATTAAATTAGGGTAGGTAGGGTTTAGAAATTAGAATAGAAATTATAACTTAAAATTTTTTCGTTGGTTTTTCTTCCCAATTAGAGTTCATCGCGCATCATTTGTGCCGGGATGTGAGGCTTAAGCTGATTCCAAAAGTCAACGCGTTCCTGAAATAGAGCCCGATCAGTACGCAGGAGGGCCCAGTTTTGCTCGTCTTTATCCCCGATTCGTACATATGTCACTGGATAGCTTTGTGTAGGCTCCCATGAGGGTAGATTGCTGGAATCGGGTGTCGGATTGCTATTGAGATTTAAAGTTAATTCCAAACGTACTAATCTTCTTAGATATATGCATATAAATTTTACCTGCTGTTTGCAAAATTCACCCACATGCTGAGCAAAGCTTCTCGTACAAGTAGATCCTGCTTTGTGGGTGCGGCGGTCACGAAGAGTGTCTGCCCCACTGGGAAAAGGTATTGCAGTTCCTCAGCATGACAAGCTCCTGCATGAATAAAGGATGTTGAAACCATAATAAACTCCTAAAACAACTACCTACCATAATAATCCTCGCTGCCTCCCTTAAAAATCTCCGAAAAGCTAGCAGCTCCTTTATGATCGAAAAGGTAAGCAAAAGTTGGTCCAACTGCATTGGGATCATTCGTTTGTGTATAGCGCATGCGTAATCTTAGGTATTCGTCAATACCAGCCACAAACCATCCATCGGTTATTAACTGAAAATATATGCAATATCAGTATCAAAACTGCTATCAGTTGGTGAAAACTTATCAGGCACAACTGACATTGGTTAGATTTTGATGATTGCGTTTGTCGTAGGTGTGGCCTTGCTTGAAATAGAATGATTCGAGCTTTTGTGTGATAGTCTGCTGAATATTCGGAGTGTGCTGATCGTAATTCAGGACAATTGGTAGAACATACTCGAATTTCATCTTGAACTCATCCAGCAGGCCGGGCAGATTAAGAAGAGCAGCAGTCTTGAGAGCACCTTCCTCCGAGGTGGCACCTATGAGTAGCGGCAACGCAAATCCATGCGGTGCATCGGCTTCTCTAGGCATCACGCTCAGGAATGCATCTGGGTGGTCTGGCTCGACTACAGGGGGAAACGGTATCATGGGATCGAAATCCCATTCCTGTTGAAGATTTTAATGATTTATTACGCTTTTATAAGAAACATTTCGAACATTTTCTTACAAAGAGATCGTATAAGGCAGCCACAATATCTTCGGCTGGCTTTTGTCGCAGACAATTTAGTGTCTCGTTCCAATTTTCACGGTATTCACAGCCCACAACGCCGGCTAGTCTTTGAGCACGTTTGACAGCAACACCTGCATGAGCGGGTTGAGCCCATGGATTGAAGTAGGTTCCTGACTGTGCTATACCCTTCTGGAAGAGACCTGCGTATAAAGCGATCGATCGATCAATTAAAACCTCTTTCAAATCAAGTCGATTAAGGAGTTAAACGAACCTTTGGATTTAGGTGATAGCATATGATACGTGACACTTGCTCCACCGGCACTCTCACCGAAAATGGTTACCTTGTTTGGATCACCCCCGAAAGCCTTTATATTTTTATTTACCCATTTGAGTACCTCTAGTTGATCCTTTAGGCCGAAGTTACCAGGACATTCTGTAGTCTCAGTGCTCAGAAATCCTAAAGGACCCAGACGGAAATTTGGAGCCACGTATACTATGTCATGGTCCATTAGAAAATCGGGTCCATAATAAGTGCTTACACCCGCCCCACATTCCCAGCCGCCACCATGGAACCAAACCATTACCGGCAGCGGTTCAGCTATTCGTGGTTCCTACGAATCAGTTGTGTTGTGGGTTGGTGGGTGGGTGTGTGGTGAGTTGAATGGGAAACCAATTTGTGTAATAAAGAAAAATTGAATGTTAAAACAAGGTGATTCTTTAATTTTGATGCAATCAACCGACCTCTGGTGTATAGACATTTAGATATAAACAATCTTCGCTGCCTTCAACTTCAACGTCGCGTCGAAAAGGATCTCGTTGCAAGCAAATTGGTGCATCCTTTACCACCAGTTTTTCACCAGACCATGGTGGATACGGAATGGGAGCCTACAAGTAAATATTACAACTGAAAAAAGAGCAAGTTTATGGAAATATTGTATAATTGTTGTATTGGAGTAATGCAATTTTTATAACATTGCATGAATCATTGATTGACGTTTGCCGATTTTAGAATTTATTAACATGAGATTAATGTCAGCTCATTTTAGATATATTTAAAAGCCTTTAAATGTGTCATTAATTTAGTCTAGAAGAAATGCATAAATGAATAAAATTCAATTTCTAATTTCAGATTAATTATAATACATTTAAAAACGTTACGATAAATGATAACGATATATATTTAATTTTTATTTGCAAGAATAAATCAAGTTGCATAATATCCATGAAATTCTTTTATAATTGCTTTCATTAATTATATATATAATATCATAAAGAAAATGGTGGGGTTTCACTCAATTCCCAGAAAAATTAGAAATTAAAAAATTAAAAAATTAAAAAATTATCAATAAAAAAAATCTAAATGAATCATTAACCGAGAAAAGCTCCAGTGAAAATAAATATTTTACAAGAATTGGTCAATAAATTATTGCAAAGATTTCGCAAAATGAATGCCGTGAATGGCGTGAGTTAATTTGGTGTCTCTTTCAGACGTTGGATAATTTAATAATTCTTGAATTTTTTCATGATGCAAGAGTTTGTTTTACGTGATTATTGATGTTCATTGGGTTTCCAAAAGATTTCTGTCATTCCATGTCAAGATCGTTTTGGACGAAACCGGTTTTCGGTGATTTATTGTCTTCAAATAAAAATTGACAAGGGATGATAACGATCAGAATATCTGCAGCGATCTTTTTCTTTTTAAAACTGAGAACATACTCGTAATACTATCCGGTTCCGGTTTTTCCTCTTTTAAATTCACGTTATTTGAAAATAAAATTAAAATTGTGTGCTGGAACTAAATGACACTTTAAGCGCATATTTTCGTAAGCACTAATTGTTTTAATAAGTTGTTTATTATTTCTAATGGTTTAGGAATATTAATCGCGACTTTATTAGCATCGCAAATTATTTTGTGAAATTAGTGATGCCTTCTGGAAAATATTTAAATGAATCCATTATTAAAATCATCATTACGATTTCAGAAATATTTTTAACAACTTTTTTTATTAATTTACAATTGGACCTACGCAAAACGGGCATGCATGTCATAATCACTTCGGATGTAGTACCACGTTTTTGATTAATTAAAATAAAAATTAATTTAAACTTTAATGGATGATCGTTAAATTGTTTTTCCTTTAGACCATCTTCGCAGACCGTCATTATGATAATCTATCACATTACGACATAGATTTATGATCGTTTGTTATTTTTCGCGACCTCGGATTTGATTTCGAACTCGAAATTTCTGCTTTCTCCTTATGCTGACTCACCTTGAATCGTAGTTCGCCGAGAGGCGGTTGGGCGTAAGGTATGCCTAAGAAACCACGAATATGTCGTCCACTATGCGATGTCATATGGCGTCCGACCAGCACGCCACTATGCGGTAATTTCACTTTTAACACATTCGATGTACGTGCGTCACAGATCTGGCTATTGCACAAGCACAAACCGATGAAGAGCCAAAACATACCCGTAATATTACGATAAACAAATAGTGCCATAATGATCTCGTTGGTATTCCTGATAGAGTTTGCGGCAACCTTTGAAGCTAGTGGCGTTATTTGCAACAAAATCATCTTACACGCGCTCGCGTTAACAAGATACTGATGCTTCGCGATCTAAACGCGCAAGTTTTAAACAAGATTTGATTTTTAAGTTTTAGCTTTTATACCTCGTTTTTTTTGTATTTCTGTTTACTACTGTTGTTGTTGTTGGTTTATTGCGTTTTTGTTAATTCGTTGTTTTTAGTCGTGACAACAAGTTGAACACAAATTTTTTTTAGTAACAAATATTTTTGGTAATCGTTACGCGATAAGGAGTTTAATGCCATTTATTCTGGTTGAATGAATTTGAGAATTGTTAGAATGATTTTTTGAAGGGTTAAAGAATTGTGTTAAACATGTGAATGAATGCTGGAAGGATAGTTCAATGAATAATGGTCGGTTGCAAGGGTGATGAGAAGAAAGGTGGAAGATCTTATAACGCGGTTTGACTTACTTTTTCGAATTTCCGAACTGAATTTGATTTTTATCGAATTGAATTTGAATTTTTAATTTATTCCATTTTTGAACTTAAGACGGGTCACTGCATTGATAAACGGTTGGATCATTTGGGGGCAAATTTTATATTTAGAATTAATTTTATAATTTTTATGTTTATATTTTTTGTATGTTTTGTATGTTTAATGGTTTTCTTTTTTGTTTATATTTATTTTATTGTATTTCTATTTTTATATGATTTTTTTTAACAAATTAATTCACAAAATTATAAATATACTTTGAATAATATTCAATTAATTTTTATGCTAACCGGCTGAAAAAGAAACAAAGTGATTTTGAGTAGCTTTAAAGCGGTGATCGAACCGTAAGTGTTCAGGAAACCATAGTCACTGCGAACTTACAAAAATGTCTGGTAAAATAAAACTATAATCGCTTTGTCACTGCGAACTTACAAAAATGGTTAAAAAGCATAACGATAACGATATTTTTATTAAAACCATGTTCAAATGACCTTGAGTATTGCATGTGATCGAAAAGGCTGGTGCATGCGAAGGAAGAAGTGTGGCGGTTAAAAACGTACCAACAATTTTTACAACACCTATCGAAATGTACGCAAATAACCAATTGTACCGTTGGTCTTGCACGATGCAGCAATACCCCCCCCCCGCCTTCCGCCAACACACACAAGTATACATACACAAATATATACATATGCACAGCAGAATACTATTCGAAAGCAATATTAAATATTCAGTAACGAAACTTAAACCGAAAAATTTGTGGTTAAACATCAATGAAATAAAAAGCAAAAAAGCAAAAAAAAGCATTTAAAAAGCATTAAAACCAAATCTAATAAATTTGACTAAAAATTGCGAAAGTATGTGCTTTCAAATGAAATAAAAACTAAATTTGAACGAACTTGGATGAACAAGATTAAAAGATTCATTCAAGATAGGAAAAATATGATAAATGATGCTTCGATAGATCCTAAAAAAATTTTTTACTTCGTCAAATAAATTTGCTTACTTCGTCAATTAAAGAACAAAATAAAGATTATCCCGACAAAGAATGGAAGTATCAAAAATTTGGCAAAGTTCCGAAATAATGAAAAAAATCAAAAATAATTGCAAACAATTATGACAAACAACTGATTAGTTGCAAAAGAATTTAATGAGCAGCGCAATAAGTTGCGAAGTACTTCTCAAGAAACTTAAATGAATGATTAGCACTGAGTTTATTCGTACTACCAAACAATATTAAAATAATTTTAGTTAAATGTTTGCATGGCTGTTTTTGTTTTTGTTATTATTATTATTATTATTATTATTATTATTATTATTATTAATATTATTATTATTATTTTTATTACTTGATCTTGTTAGTTCTAGTTTCACTTTATTCCATACAAATGAAAATGTCTAAAAGAATTTTTGTATTAATTGGCTTCGGATTTAATAATTATTAACTACAGCATTTTTTTCAACTTGAACTGCAATGCACTGACAGCAATTTAGCCGTAAGTCAATTGTTAATACGCATTAGAGAGCATAATCGTCTGTTTTATAATTGACCATTTGGCTAAGACCAATGTCATGACGTGTGGGGTGGGGTGGTCGAAGCCAGAACGATTTTTCCAATTATTTTGAGAATTTTTTTTAATCAATATTTCGATGATTCTTTTGAAGACGTTTTTAATTAACACGATTTATATTGTTGTTTTCAATTTGTTTTATACTTTTAATTACCTTAAAAGAGGCCTTGAATATAAAAAGTCAGCGACCTTTGGTAATAATGTGTTGTAATTTGTTTTGTTTCGCTGTTTGTTCGTAAACACTAATGAAATTAATGCAATCGGACATTTCATTAATTTGTTTAAATGTTGTTTAAAGGAAAAATTAAAATAATTTGTTTGAACTTCGTTTTTGTTTTAAAATTTTAAAACCTGTTACGCGGTTTTCCTTTTGAAATTTCCTAACGAGCTTTGGCGTTTTCGTTTCGAGATTTTCAAATGCATAAATATTTTTTTGGTTATAGTTTTATTTTACCAGACTTTATTAAGAATGATAATAATAATTATTAAGACTTTTTATCAGACTTTATTAAATAATTTTGGTTTAATTTGTTTCTTTTCAAGAAGAAAGCAATATGTTTTCAATATAGAGATTGTGTATATAAGATTGTGTATGTGTGCCTGTGCGTGTCATTTAATATGTGTTTGTTGTGTGTGTTTGCTGATCTACCAATGAAGCTATCATAACTTCCGGTTTCTCACTCTACTCTTTTCATGCTTTGCGATCTTTATAGTCTGTCAAAGTCTGACGCTGGAGTTTACGATTTAGAATGTTTTCGAACAAAGAAAAGTTCGCAGAGTTCAGAAAAGGGAGATTTTTTATTCTTCAGTCAGTTGGTCGATTACAGAGGAAAATTCAGTTAGCATTGCTTGCATTGCATTGCATTGTTAATTCAGTTAGTTTTGATTTTTATAAGATTTTCTTGTTTTGAAAATAGTTTCGATGGAGTTTTTTTGTATTTCGGGGGTATTTGTAAATATCAGAGGTAGGTGTACGCGTAACAGTGATAAAACCACGATTACAGAAAACTGAGTAGAATTACTGTAATGAAATCATATATAAACGTCCTCACTGATACGGGGTTCTTTAATAGAGAAAATCGACATATAATACATTTATTGCTGCGCATTACATAAATGTTTATTTAGGGAAATAAAACAGCATCTATAGAAAATCATTGTCTTGGTCAGTCCGAAGTGAAAATTGTTAATTTGTTAAAAAGCTATTCAAAAATAATATATATTTGATAAAGAAATTTAATTTTTATTTAATTTTTCATAATTATTTAGCCTTCGGGTCAAGATACCGAAAATCAAGTCAAGTTTTAAGCGGTTTTTCAGTGTGAAATTAAAAATTGATTTAGTTTAAAATCTGAATTTTTTAGGTTTTTTTGAAACTTTTGGAGAGTCTTAAAATTAAAGCGCGGATAAGAATTTTCTTTGCAGCAACAAACGCACTGGAAATCATTTCGTTTATTTGCGAAGCAGATATTTTCCTTAATGATTCTATCATTATATTATATTTCCCTCTTTCTCTTTCTTATCTCTTCCCAATATCTTTCTACGTCTCCCTCTTTCTTCCTCGTTTCTTACTACCTCGCCGTTAATACGATTGAACGGGTTATTTTTCCTTTATTTAGTCTACAAAATATTTGCCTAAAATGTTTCTTGGATTGCCGACGACGATCTCAATCTTCTGTTGAGGAAGATTATGATGACGTTGGAAATGTATTGCGTTGCTTGCCTTCTTAATTCACACTATTTTATGTTTTTGTTCTTTGCATTTTTCTTTTTTTGTTTTTTGAAAAACGAGATTGCTTTAAAGCTTTAGACCACATGCCCGTAGATTGGCTCAACGATTTCCGCTGTTTCAGCTTAACGTCGTCGTCGCCGTCAGCTCTTGTGTTGTCCTTTTTCATATTCTTGTTCTTTTTCGTGTATCTAGTGTTCATATTAAGCTTATTTGTGTGAATTATACTGTTTTTCGCGGTGTTTGCATAAAATATTTGCATGTCTGCAACTTAAATTTCCGCGGCATCTTCTTCATTCAAGTCGAAGTCTTGGGTACTGGATCAGCGAATCCTTTGACTTGTTCTGCTTTCTGAACTGCGGAAGAGGTAGATAAATGTAGTGTCGTAACGGAGTTGAGATTTTCAATTACAACAAAATTTTAAACTAGTTTCATTCGAAATTGTGCATATGTATGAGCGTGTAAGTTGAGTGTGTTAGTGTGAAAATGAGTATATGTGTTAGAGGTGAGTATGGTGGGTGTTTACATGTAGATGCTTGTGTAAATTTTGTATTAATTTTTATGAAGTGTTCTACCAAAATGAATAATTATAATTATTCTCGGTTGACTTCATTCCTTTAGTGGTTCATGAGTTTTCCTTTTTTAGGCAAATTTTAATGAATTAATTCTTATACGAGTATATATCTCTGATGTGGTGCTGTGGTAGAAAACGTTTATTTAACTACTTGAAATTGATATTTTTTGAAGCTTGCTAATTCGATTTTTTTCTTCTTTCGCTTTATCAAATAAAACTTTTCGACATTATTAGAAATATTTTCCAAAAACAAAATTAACATTTACCTATATCCTAACTTCCTCTTTTCGACTTTTTTCTCATTATGTTTTACTATTTACAATATTTTTATTTTGATTTTATTTTTTATTAATTTTTTTTCATTGAAACTTGTTCCTTGCTTTAGAAAAATGCCAATCAAAAGCGCAATAATAATAATTGAAAAAAATTATGCAAGCGAAATATACAATCAAAGCCGTCACACGAAGGATTCCTCCACGGAGTACTTCAAATGCGACTTTGAAGAGCTCCGCAATCAAAATTTGAAGCATTCGACGACTGGAGGATGAAGTGGTTGCGAGCGGTTAAATAACGGTAGAGGAGGGGAGGGGAAGGTTTGGTTGGCAGTGGAGAAGCATAAAAAATGTGGAAATTTTGTTGGTTTTTTCTTTAGAAATGAGTGAATGTAGAAAAAAAAAATACAACAGCAAAATCAAAACAGAAAAGCTTAAGGAAAACTTTATGGATTATGGATTAAAGAAAGAAAAAGAAGCAATAATAAAAATGTAAATTTACAAAGAGGCCGTGGAATTTAGAGAATTTTAAATGTTAAATTATTTATTATGAGAAAAATTCTATGGAATAGAAAAAAAACAATAGTCAGGTATAAACATATTTTAAACAGCTTTCTTCAAGTCCGGAGAGAAAAACATATACTACAACAAAATTTTATATTTCTTCGGTTTATTGGAGAGCAGTAATTTTTTAAAAAGTCAACGACAATTAAAGGGCTATCAGTTGTTTTTCAACTTAATAATCAAATTTCGAAAATTATGGTTATGGTTCGATGCCGAGAAAATTAAAGTCGGGAACTAACCTTCAAACACAATTGAAGTCAGATGTCTGATAAATTGAAAATGATTTCAGTATACTGACGCAAAATCAATATCTAATTGATCCCAAAAAATTAATCCAGATTATGTAAATTTTGGATCGTACCTAAACAATCTCCTACGAAAATTTAAAAATGATATGAATAGATTTTTTTCTCTCTGTGATAATTGTTTCATACATAACGAAATTACCTGAAATAAAAAGGAAAACTTTTATATGCGCGAGGAGCACTTTTATACAGAAAACGAAGATGAAAAATTCTATCATTAAAAATCAGTCCTTTTGTCTGTGTTTGTCTACATTTATAATTTCAGTTAGATCACATAAAGAATTAAAAATTCGATAAAGAAAATATCATTTCAAATCATTTCAGATCATTTCAGATCATTTGGGAACATGCGATATGAGTAGGTGGTGAGTTTTGGGGAGCTTAGGGAGTTAAGTGCGTGTTTGGGAGTTATTAAGAGTTTTAGGAATTGTTTTAAAATCACATTCTTGAATTAATTCAAAATTGTGACTAAAATATGTGAATATGTATATATAATGATTTATGATATGTATGTATAATAACATTTCATAATGAACAATCTCTGTTTTTCTCCAATATTTTTTTTCAGCTTGAAAAATTGCCAACATTTGTTTTCTAATACGATTATTTTTAATTTCCGATTTTTCCAATTTATCATCGCCATGGTCAGTAACTATCACAAGCACTGCCCCATTAATTTATTCGGTTTCTAAAATTTGTAAAAATCTCTCAAAATTGTTTGCTATTCATTCTCAAAGCGTAACGAATTTTTCAATCTTTTTTTGATTTATTATATTTATTTCATACCAAAAAGTGATTTATATAGAATTCGTTTAATTTTCTAACAAGTTGATTTTATCTGTATTCTCTTCTCTCCTTTCACTTTTCTCTTTGCTCTTTCTGTTCATTTATAATCAATTAATAGAATCAAAATACTCCACGAGTATAAGTTTTCATGAAAAATTTTGAAAAATTGACGATGTTGGCAGAACTTTTAATCTAGGAGATTTAATCTAGTTGAGTGGCGATTTGTCAACATGACCAATATTATCATCACTAACTGACCATCCCCTGTAGTTGACCGTTACTTACTTGGTTGCAACTCAACCCTCTTTTTCTTAACCTTTTGTCAGTTATTGGTATTAAACCAATCAGGTCGAACTGAGTCAGCCACCAGTCATACAGTCATATACGTCGTAGCGATAATTCTCACATATTCGCATATTCCCGAAATTTAGTTTAGTTTTGCAATGCTCGGCAGAAGTTTTGTAGAGCATTTTGAATAAATGACTTAGCAGTAACGGCAATCTCGTTGAGATCATGAACGAGGAGGCAAACAAATAGAGAATTTTTTATCAAAATATAATTGGGAGTGGCGGGTGGATAGGGATGGTAGTGCTGTTAAGGTCAGGAAACGATTGAGGAAACGGTAGGGCAGCTAATATTTTATTAATTTTATTGAAATGTTTACGAGGAGTTGTTGAAAAGCAACAAGAAATATTCGAAGAGTTACAGATTCTTAATTTCGAAAGTTTACGTAGAAAACCTTTTTCCCCCCTTTTAGGTTTTATTTTGATTATTTGTGGTATATTTTTTCATATATTTTTGCTAAATTCTTGGCGTAGTTAGCACGGATCACACCTAGACCTAATTTTGTGTCTTGTTGTGAAAGTCTTTTGTGTCGAGTGTTGCCGTTTTGAAACATTACCGCTTACCCTTACCATTTTCAGATTGCTCAATTGCCTTCCTCTTCCCTTCCCAAAATAGTGACCCCCATCGTTGACGCTACTGCTGCCAAAACATTTTGCAGTTTTTGTATCAGTTTGGAAGCAAAAAACGAAGAGTATATAATTCATTTTCAATTAAATACAGATAAATAACAATGTGTAGAATAAATAAAAAAAAAATACCACAAAATACCGCAACGTTGATGGATTTTGTCTGTTTAATTCTCTAAGTGAAAATCTCAACAAATTGTGTCCTGAAGGCAAAGGAAAATGTTATTCGGTAACGGAAGACCTACGGAGTTGAATGAATGAAGTTCGAGGAACTGTCACCGACAGGCACACTTTTTACAACGTTTCTTGGTATTTTAGTTCCGCTCTCAAATCTGTGAGATTCTCTTTTGATTGAAGTACACTGAGCTAAAAATCAAACACTATTTCTTTGTTGATTTAGGATTAAGCGTGCTCTCTCTCTACGTTTTCGTATTGATGTTATATGTGCGGCTTTAGTTAATTGATATTATAACTAATATTATTGTAATTATTTGACTTATATTAATAATAGTTCTTAAATGAATAATTAATAAATTAATTAAACAATTTGTGGTGATAAATTCGGTTTAGTGTATTAAACCATTAAAAGGTTTTGTACTTTTAAAGACCCGAAAGGCTAATAAGAACAAGATAATAACCATCTTATCTTGCATGTATGATAATTACATGAATTAATTTTAAAACAAAATTGAACACTTTTCCTTGCCATCCAGTGAAATGCCTTTCATTTCTCAAAGCATCTTTTTTAAACAGAATTTGTTGAATTATTAAATAAAATATTTCTACAAACAGCTTTCCCATCCAATGGTGGAAAAACCCCCCACCCCCCATCCATAGAGTTACTTTTTTTAAGAAATTTTTCATATAAAATATTTTAAAACCAACCGGAAACATGATTTATTGGCATTTTAATTTGTGAAGCTTGTGTTTTTCTGGCGTTTTTTTCGATTTTTTGAAAAGGTTTCTTATAGAAAATATTTTACATAAATTAAATTTTTTTCGAATGAGACACAAAACAACAAAACAATCGGAATACTATCCTCAGAAGTGAGAACGGGACTCGATTGTTTTTCCGAGTTTTTTTCCAAAATATTTCACCTTTTCTCTTTATATCCTTCTCTATCGCAGTTTCCACCCTTTCCTCCTTACTCCGCGTCTCAGCCTACATGTTTTGCTTCGTATTTACTTTGGATGAATTTCTACGTTTGCTGACGCGGGTCACTTCTTCGGGGTTTCATTTAATTAAAAACAAAACAAGCAAGAAAGCCAAAGAATGAAAACTGGAAAGAGATGCAAACTACATGGGAATATCCATCCTTTCTAATAATTTTTATTATTTACGGAGTGGGAGGGAGGGGGAGGGGCGGTTGTTGTTGCTCAGCGCCTATTTTCTTGTCTTTCGTCATTCCCATAGTTTTTTTTTGTTGTTTGTTTTATTCTTGTTTATTTAGGGTCAGGTGATTGTTTTATTCTCTCGTCCTTTGTTTTGATTACTTTTACGCTATTTTTTGGGACTTGGCTTTTTTATGGATTGCTAGTGATCCTTTTCGCGGATTCCGCGAGCACGCGGAATGTCATGCTCGTTTCTGGTGGTGGCGCTTCTATTGTCGCTTCGTCGTTAACCGTGCACGGCCAATTGCGGTCTTTAAACAATCAAATGAAATTTAAATATATCGAAGCAACTGAGAAGGGTTACCTTATTCGCTTGTTCTTGTTTGTTTCTTGATATTGTTTTTGTTGCACTTTGTTTTTATTTATTTATTTATTTAATTATTTATTTTTTTACAAGACTTTGGGTCTATAATACTTTCAACTTAACAACTTTAACATTAAAGTAAAGCAATGAGATGAAAAACCATTTAATTTTTCTCTCAAATCCGGGCATTAATTTTCAAGAATTATTCAATTATTTTTTTTCTTAATTCGAATTTTGAAGATTTTTGTGCAGACTTTTTTGCGTCGACGAGGGTTGATTTAAGAGATCCCGGATCAGGCAGGACGATGGCTCTTGTTAACGGCTTGTTAAACGTGGCCACTTGTTTGTTATTGTTGCTTATTCGCTATTGTTTTGTATTGTTTGCTGTCCTTATTGTCCTTCCACTCGTACTTGTTTCTCATACTAATACGGTTATTGTTGTTCTTTTTGAGAGCAAAACGACGACTGCTGTGCCTTTAATGCTTAAGTATGCACTCCTGTCTCGTTGGTTTAAGAGTTCAAGTGCATACTTGACAAATTGTTGCCACATTGCAATAAAATAATAAGAGAACAGGCGGGCGTATGCATACTTGGATGAAGAGTCGAAAAACGGGAATCGGAAGGGACGAAGCGAAGGGACATATTTGAAAGCTAAATTCTTTAATTGTTGATTAGAATTAAATTGAATTAAAATAATATGTGAAATATTGGAGGAGGTGGCAGCAGGTATGGATGACTGTGTTTACTACAAAATAATCTCAAAATTTCAGTTTTGAGATGCGTCCGAATGATTGAGTTCTTTTTAAAACTCATGACATAAAAGTGATTACGATTAAAACAGTATTTTTTGAATTAATTGTGGATTATTGCACGCATATAAAATTATATAAACAGATAAATTAAAGCAAGTGGAAATCAAGGCAAAAGAATGAGAAAATATATAAACTATTTAGAAAGAATGAAAAGGATAATTCCTTTTAAACAATTTATATATTTATCCATTAAAATACTTTAATTTTCACTTGCTTTAATTCATTTGTTCTTGGTGTTTTTGAGCATTTTCGATCCTTCATGTGCGTGCTTGATTATTTAATTCATTAAAACAGAAATATTGACGAGAAAAGGTAGAGGAATGCAACGGTATGGAATGAAGAGGATACTTAATGCCCACAGGATTTGCCATCTAGATTAAATAAAATACTAAAAAAAGGAAGAATCTGGACATGCTCCTCATTGTCTTCTCCGTGTAACTGTTAACACATACAAACATAAAATGGATGAACAATGAACTGCAAACGGCCTCAATGAACGTATGAGCAAAAAAAAAAAGGGAAACGAGACGAGAAATTTCATGATTGGATCTTCATTAGCGCTGCGTAATTATTTAGCAGACCGTATTATACACTTGCACATATACTCACACATATGCTCACATCACACATGCACACACACACATATATATACAGTCAAACATATATAATAATATATATACATACGTATTTTCATGTATCGAAATGTGTGGGCAGCTCCTTTGCGTGCGAGGGATTCTTCGAGGATTACCGATGGAAATATATTTGAACTCGTTTTTTTCATTAACTTTTAACAGCTTTTTTTGAGGATTATTCGAGAAAAGGATTTTTTGGGATTTTTTGGAGGCCTTTCAAGGGTCAGTCAGCAGCTGTTGACGGATAAAACCCACATTCAATTAAATTTTTTTTAAACACTTCAATCTCCTTCAAGCTCTAAAATTATTTTCATTACTTACAAAACATTTTTGAGTAATTGTAACTCTCTCTGAATTCTTAATATTTCATCGATTTTTTTTTTGAAAAAAGAAAATTGTGGCTTTTGAAAATTTTGCCTTGCTTTTCAAATCCCGCGGGGAAGTTAATTTTTTCAATAGTGATGATGTTGTTGTTGTTGGTGTATTCTATTACCTCTAACAATGCGCTGTCATTGCGTTTCCGGCCAGACTTAACCGGAAATATATCTTTTGTTGCATTGTCTGTAAGCTCAACATATTGTTTGAAACCTTAAAAAAATTAATTTTGGTTGTTGCGATGCTGCGTTTTGTTGGGGACGTTGGTATTATGTTGTTGTAGCAGCATTTAGGTGACCACCATTTTCACTTTCATTTCTATACTGGCGTTTTTATGCTTTTTGATGGACCTTTTGTTTTTTTATCTTGTCTTACCTTCCTCTTTTACTCCGGCACTTATATTTGTGAAACGAATGGACGAATATTGCTTCAATGGGAAAATTCCCATGAGCCACATCACTTCATTAGAACGAATGGCATGTAACATGTTGGTTTTGCGTGTGTGTGTATGGGTGTGTGTGCGCTAGTGTTTGTGTGTCTGCGTAAGCGAGCGTATGTGTCACGGTCATTGTCACGTTTTTACAGTTGAACATTTTTATCAATTTATATCGAGATTCTCTTGGTTGAATGCAGTCCAAGAGGAAGAGGAATTCAATAGGATAAGGTTAGTGTTATTAGCAATAACGATTTTAACGAAACATTTTTACTAATAGACCATTGTTTTGTAAACAATTCTCGAATTGTAAATATATTTAATATTCAACCATTAATTTAATGTTCAAAGTTTAATTTTTCAAGATTTAATTTAAGTGTCCGCGATTATGTTTGGTAAAAAAAAATTCATGAGAAACCATCAGTGAATCAATCAATATTTTTATTAACCACAACAAATCTAATTTTAAAGTAATTGCTGAAATTTGAAGCTCAGTCGGCTCTAATCGAATTAAATTGTTTTAATTTTAGAAACACATTTCCAAAATACCATTTAAATACTTCCTAATGAACACCTTTTAACTACGTTCAGCTGTATTGGGTTGCTGCGTGACATTGTTGTTTGACAAAAGGATATAGTTCGCGTGTGTTTGTGTATATGCGCTCAACTGTATTTCCTACGATGTTATATTTAAAGTCATCCAGAATAACTGTGCCCACCGCCACTCGCAAATACAACGAGATATTATCTGAGAGTGTAAAGACGTTCACGCGTTATTGAATATCCTCGTGAGGTATCAAATTGCGGTGCAATCGAACTGTTTGTATCCCTGTAGGAACGTGACTTGTTCGATATTGATTAGATCTCGTCTAATACAACATATTTCTAAAGTTCAATTGGAGTTTAAAGTAAGTTATTAAGGTAAATTCTTATACAGTTTTGGGTTTAAACTATAAACTACATTTTGCCAATTTTCGTTATATTTTAATTGAATTTGTGACTATAATGTGAATTTTTTTATGAATTATTTTGTGTTGAAGGAATCATACAATTTCTTATAGGGATACTATATTGCATAATAAGACACACCTACCACTCAGATAGAAAACTATTAAATATATGTATAGAGTGTATGAGGTTACGCAGATGCAAACACACACATGGTAGTCAGGGTATGGGTAGCCTGTTTATCAATTAAGAAATTGACATTCGGTAATCGAGCACAAAATTAGCTAATTTTATCAACGGATTTTCTACAAAAGGATGCGATGCTATTTTGTCGGTGTTGGTTGTTGTTGGTGTTTTGTTGTTGTCGTTGTTGTTGTTCTTGTTGTTCTTGTTATCGTTGTAGCTTATTAAAAACATTTACCGCCTATTGCATGTTGCCAATTAATTTCACGAGCTTGTGATACAATGAGAGTGTAATTACACACTTATACGTATGTTTCTTCGTGTGCGTCAATGGTAATAGAGTAATTAATATAGAGAACCACTTAAGGGCGGATTTTACCGATACCGATTTTTAATCGTATTCAATTGCTGTTAGCTGTTATTCCTTAATCAAAACATTGAACTGCTTTGCCATAAACAATTTTAAAGGAGCTTAAATTTTCCTTTATTATTAGATGGAAATCATCACTTTAGTGTTTATATCTCTTACTCATTAATATAAGCTTTCTTATAAATACTTTCTTCTTCCTCTTAAGTTAATCATATTGTAACCAAAACCGAAGTTTTTAATGCGGTCGGAATTTAAATCGGTATTGAAAGGAAATCTGATTTCCGCCGACATCTTTGAATACTAATATCCGTCGGAAAATGAGTACATCCGCTGCATATAAATTGGGGCAAATAAATAGAAACAGAAAAAACTACAGTGTCAAGTACCGACAACAACAATAACAAAGCAACAAAAAAAAACGAAAGGAAAACCCGTAAAAGAAATTGCAAAGATGTAACGAAGCACGGATTGAGGAGAGAAGAGAATGTATACACTCAAGAAAATCCTAGAAAATTAACCAATTCCATTTTCTCGTAAATAATATATTTTCAGTCTGAATAAACTTTTGGGTGATTATCTTGTCCAATATATATACATATATATACGTTTTCAATCGAAGCTAACGTTTGTCAAGAGAACGGATATCGCACCGGACCACTTAATACCGTTGCCACTTAATACCATTGATCTAAGTTGACGCAGCCTTTGAGCGTTAAAATCGTGACTCAGTAAATAAGTAATGAAAATATTAAGCATGAGATTAGTGATGGCGCGCCGGCTACTAAGTGGCGAAAGAATCAACTTAAGTACCATCACGAGTGAATATATAAATATATTGAGGAGATGCAATGAATACGTCGTTGAATTTGGTCATCGTAGGGTTGATGGTGTGTAAAACTATAGAAGGTAAAATCAACAAATATTAAATTCGTTTTTTATATTAATATTAACGTTAGTGAGGGTTCATAACTTCAATATATATTTTTTATAAACGCATTTGTCCAGCTGTCATCTGTCATCTGTCAAGCTGAATAACAGCTTAAGGTTTACCTGTCGTCTTAATTAAAATTCTTTCATGGAAGTAATAGTTTTAAAATTTCGCAGTGGTGTCACCATAGATCAGTTTCAAAAAAGCTATCCACTTCGGTGGATTCGGTGCTTCCTGATTATTAAATTAGCTTTTCTATTCGAGTGGTTCGCGTTGGAATGTTAAAATATTTGTATAAAATTCCTCTAAGGTTAAATATTTGTTTGTATAAAAAATAACATTATATTTTTAAATAAATATTTGTTGTAATTATTATATTAAATCCTTTCTGTTCATTTAATTGTTCTAAAGCCAATGCGTGCGTGTATATCACAAAATATGCGAGCTTAGAAGAAGGTCACAACATTTTGTCATAAATAATGTTTGTTCAAATCGATTGTTTCTTGAAATTAGTTTATGATCCAGACGTGGCTCGGCCTTTAGACTCGGTCCTTCTAAGTTTTGGAATAATCTATATAATTATCTAAAATATTGCAGAGACTACTATAAGAGATTTTATTAAAATACATTTCAATTGTAATCAACGCTTAACCACAATCTTATAAAGAGGTTTAAAACCCTTTCGTATTCAACTCTCCTTACGATTTTTCCCGACTCTACCGGATATACTTTTTTCTTGAACGAATATTTGGTTATCTTGTGACAGCCATATGAGAAACAAATGAGATTGGTTCGTTGGTGGGTTGTGTCGGTGTGGTTGGTACGTATGCATATATAGGTGTGTGGGTACGTTAGCATACGACATTATGGAAACATTAATGAATGAAAATGTAAATAAATTTTACTCTGGGGTCATATTTACTTTCGACCTAAACTTACACACGCATACATACATATGTTCGGGAATATGCATATGAGAATGTAAATATTTGAGAAGGCTTTATTTAATATAGTCATGAATATATACGTATATGTACATATATATGGAACGTGGTGGGGTATTCGGTTCTCAAAAGCAGGAGAAAATACAAAACTTTTGATATCGATATTTAAAAATTTAATCTACTTGCAAGCGCTTCCTTAACTGCATTGTTGGTCACATGGGTCCTAATTGTTCATAACCTATGCTAACTTGAATGTTGTAATGCTCCGATATTATGATATATATATATATATATATATATATATATATATATATATATATATATATATATATATATATATATATATATATATATATATATATATATATATATATATATATATATATATATATATATATATATATATATATATATATATATATATATATATATATATATATATATATATATATATATATATATATATATATATATATATATATATATATATATATATATATATATATATATATATATATATATATATATATATATATATATATATATATATATATATATATATATATATATATATATATATATATATATATATATATATATATATATATATATATATATATATATATATATATATATATATATATATATATATATATATATATATATATATATATATATATATATATATATATATATATATATATATATATATATATATATATATATATATATATATATATATATATATATATATATATATATATATATATATATATATATATATATATATATATATATATATATATATATATATATATATATATATATATATATATATATATATATATATATATATATATATATATATATATATATATATATATATATATATATATATATATATATATATATATATATATATATATATATATATATATATATATATATATATATATATATATATCCTCTAAACTGGGGTGGTAAATTTGTCCTACTATTTATTTTTGGTAGTCTCTAAATAAAAAGACAATTGCGTAGCAAAAAGTTAGGGATAAGTCTGGAATTTGCTTCAAGTGAAACTATCTTTAGGATATCGCTACAATTTAGACATCCTCAGAAAAGGCATAGCTTTTCAAAAGGTGAGACCCGAGCAACATTTTATGAGTTGCCACCTTTCATTTTGCGGTTTAAGGCTCTATTGAAATAAACCCTTTATTAATCGATTTCAGGTTTTTTTATACCTCTCTGCAAAGTCCTTCGCATTAATATCGTCATAATGTAATCTTGATATTTTCCTTTAAATTAAAGAAAGAATAATAAAATTGCGTTGAAAAAGTGAATTTAGTTAAAAATTTTAAGTATTGTCCATACTTTTTAAACTAAATTTCCTTAAAAGTCGAAAGATTGTTTAACATTTGATCTTGTCAAATTTTTTTATTTCCATATTTTCGTAACATTTGTCTTATAATGAACTCATTATGGAGCGTAATATAATTTTGTTTTTATAAAAACTTTCAAACAGATTTGCGTATAAAGCCAAAGGAAAAAATGAAAAAAAAATATTTTTCTAAAAGGAAAACATGGGAAAAAATTTGATTTGAATTTTAAGGGTGGGATGAAATGGTGGTGCTTACGTTTTGAATTTGATTGTCAACCATATTCTAGATACTGCAATATACGTTTCCTTTATTATTGTATTATTACAACAATAATAATGAAGACAAAAAAATTTAGCTTTTTTTAAGTAAGAGAAATAAATTTATCGCCTTAATATCGCTTAAATTGTTTGGTGACGGTATTGTTGTTGTTGTTGTTGGCAGTCTAGTTGGGGTCATGTTTGGCAACCGAACAAACACTTGAGCTGCTGATAATATTGTAAACGCCATGCAATGAGCAGGACCTACCTTGGCAGAGCATCGTGGACAGATGCTGATTTCGACGCGAATGAAATTGTAATGAGATTTTATTTTATTTTTTTTTGAGACTACTTATTTTGTGATTTTCCTCCTTAATTTTTTTTCTTAATTTTCTCAACTTTTCTTTCATAATCTTTATATTTTTTTTGTTCTTTATTTCTTTCTGTCTCTTCTGCTGGACTGATAGAAATAATAATTGGATAAAAGTAGGAAAATTTTCAAGCAACAGTGTCTTATCATTGTTGATGGTGATGATGTTTTTGTTATTGTTGTAGAATGCCTCGCAGCGAATTGGTTTTAAAAATATTTAAGAATAATATTAGCTCCGGACTCTCTTGGTATTTATGCCCAAGAAAACCGTAAGAATTTTAAATTGAGAAGAATAAATTTAATGAATTGAAATTGCTTGACAGTTTTTTTGTTGGCGCTAATTTAAAAATTTTAAAATTTTTAATGAACGACTGAATGAATGGAATATTGGCCAAATACAATCAAAAATATGTTGAATTTAATTTGTCTCTTTGGAAAGTAATCTTATTATGAAAAAAATTAATAGTAATATATTTTCATTTCCATTTTGATCTCTATAACTTTTTTTATTATGTTTGATTTAAAATTTGTGTCTCTTAATTAATTGTCGTCTTCTATTTCTTCTATTCTTAAAGACTTTATCACCGACATATATTCTTAGATGTTCGTGTGACAAAAATTATCTCATTTCATCACATCTTACATCTCCTATCATTTCATCACTTTATCTCTTTCTAAACTATCATTTCTATTCTTCTAATGAATGCCAGTCAACGCGAAGTTGGCTGCCCTTTTTCGTTGTCACATAAATTTATCGACTAGCGTTTGGTTCGCAAGAAAAACAATTTTTCTTCGTTATCTCAGTTGTTGTAGTTGTAGTGATTGTTGTTGTTGGGGGTGGTGGTGGTGGTGGTGGTGACCTTGCACAACAGCAGCCAACAACATTAAGAAAGAGGAAGAAGAAGAAGTCGCCGAGGAAAAGCAACACAATTCGCACATTTCGAATAATTCGGAATTGTGCCATATGTATACGAGTATAACTCGTAAGTATCTCGTATGTATACATATATATGTATATATACGATTTTCTTGATAAAACTCTAAACATGTCATTATGTTTCCCTCCGCTACACGACATGCAAAAAGGGCTACGACGCATTTGTTGATGCGAGTTGTGACTTCATACTAATGTGTCCCGGCGCCGCGTCAAATCAAATCACAGCCTGCCGCGGCTCATTTGTCAGCTTATTCATTTGTATAATTGTCCTGCGATAAACTAAATTAGCAGCAATTTACGCGTATGTGATAATATAGAAGACGCCAGCCTGCGTTTAGTTTAGTTTGTTCGAAGGGGGAAAAATCAAAGACAGATAGAGAGAAAGTGGGGCGAATGTGAATAAATGGTAATGGGTGCAAACTACTTAACGATTCTAATCATTTGGGTATTGACACTATTCGTGCATCACATTCATAAGAGGCGGGATGGACTTACTACTATTTCGTTGTCACTTCTAAGAAAAATTAGAGTTTTTCTTTTGTTTCGAAATTCTAATGAGTATTAATTATTATTAATGCATAAATATAGTTGCTTAGGATAAATGCTTCAACACACATTGTCACTTATGCTGACTCCAGAAAGGGGGGCGCTTACAGAGAATTTTGAATGAATTAATATTCGTATCCTTTGGCTAGTTGATGCTTCTTCGTATTGTTTGTTGACTCTTCAAATATTTCTGATAAAATCGCCCTTACAAAAATATTTTGACACATCGCATCGCATTACCTTGACAGCAGCTGTTCTCTGATTTGTCTTCTGAATGGCCAAGAGGGTGAATTTGAATAAGGTGAAGTGGTCTGGTGCGTGAAGGCAATGGACTGTTTTTTGTTGTCTGGTAATATTTGAGAATATCTCTTTTGTGAACTACAAATTTTTCAATCTAAATGCAAATGTCAATTTTGAAATTTTCTTATTCTAATCAACCTAAAATATTATTTAAACTACAGGGACATCGTCTGGTTTTAAGAAAAAAAGTTATTAAATGGAGAATACTTTAAGCTCGGTGGTAAACAATTTAATATCGCGTCTATATTTTAAAGTTTTCTGAAGCTTTTATTTTGATGTTGGCTTTATTTGGAACCAAATTGCTATTGACAACACTCTGACGATGCTAATAATTGGTTAATTTTTTGATCATTTTTTGTCGTTAAGAAAATGCCACGTGGCTCTTTTGCCGATTAAGGTTTGTATTCTATATATAAATCTAGCTTCTACATTTTACACGTTTACTATTTTTAAGTGTGCTGTAGTAATTCTTTGGATTTGTTTCGAATCCTTTCTTTCGCCTAGAGACGTAATGCATTGATAATTCGGGCTGTTTAGCAGGCAATAATGGTCGAAGGTACGAAAGTTATTTAACTAATTAAGTTCCTGAAGAGGGAAGTGGAATTGATGGACGTTCGGATTGACAAGTGATGAAAATGAGGAAGTACGTGAGTGAGAAGCACAAAAATGATGCTATGTCCTTTGAGACGTGAATAAGGGTTGCCTTAGTCGGTTTCTGAGTAAAAAACATGGGCGTTCGTGTCGAATTTGTTTTTTTTATATTATTATATAATACAAATTTGTTAATTTGGTGAAAATATAATTTAAATTTTGAAATTCGAAAAGTAGAGTCCATAAATAATAGTATGAATGATTTCGCTTATACAAGCAGGTCAATACCGACTTGGATCCACTGAAAACTTCTATTTGAGGTATTGCGGGAATTATTTTTATTTATGACTGATCGCTTAGAGGTGTTAGTTTTCATTCATGTAAAACATTGAAAAATTTCAGTTCTTTATTTTCTATCTTACTTAGGGTATTATCAGTAATAATTTCATTCATAATTACAAAATGCAAAGAAATTCTAATAAAATTTAATTAGAAGTCATATCCTTAAAGGATTTCTTCTATATCGTATTACTAACTTTCCCAAGCATTCCGTTGTAGCTTGAGTTCCTCTGATAAACTGCTAGCGCAAACGACAAGTTCGCTCGTATCGTCCCTATCGTTATTGTTTTAGTCTTATTGTAAACATTTTAATACCTTGATGACAGGACGTCTGTAACGTTTATCTGATTTTAATTGCATCGTACGTGAAAGGTTATGTTTCAAAAGTAGAAGCGTATGGATTCGTATTTTCGACGTCGAGGAAAACATGAAAATAAGAATATGCTTTAGTCAGACGCATCAGCAATCATCATCAGCACCAAAACAATGACAACTGCTTCCATTTAGGGTATGACAATAGATGCGCACGTACTAACTGGCTGACGTTTTGATATCTAGGACTAATTACAAGAGCGTAACGTTGTGCCATCCATTCATTCACATTTACTAAATGTCTTTTCTACCCAAGAGTAGACGGAAAATTTCGTATAGAATAATGTTTTCACACTTTGACGTATAAGTATGTATATGTGCTATATGTTTGTGTAAATTTTTTGTATATCATATCTAGTATTTTTGTTGTACATGATATAGATTAAAGTCAGTGTACTCTAGAATACTTTACAGGATTATCTCAAATGTCTTTGAATAAATTCAGTAATTAAAGTCAGGACACAAGATATTCTTTTTATCACAAATATAATAAAGCGAGTTTGTCCTGCCTGTGCGGCAATTTGTTTTTATGACACATACGTATTTATATATAATTATTACATAAATATAGAAGCCTTTCTGGTAAAGAACGAAATATTATTTAGTACTTTTAGAGCAAAAATATTCTAGAGCAAAAGAAAATAAAAGGAAATATCCAACCGATACTCAGCTTAATTGCTGAAGTGGCGATAAATAGTTTAGTTTTTTATCACATCCTCAAATCGCATAAATTTCTCACCGGTTGATTACCGTTCAAAACCGTAAAAAGTAAAAGCAAATCGAAGATCAAAACAAAATCCCTACCGCACAGAGGATTTTCCACAATATTATTGAGCTTACCGTCTTCATCGAATAAGCATAAATCACGCCACTACTGGCTCAAATTTCAACAAAAAAGTCAGTCATACCAAACCAAGGACAATTGCCGGACGAGCAAAATAACCAAAGCTTCGCTTCATTTCCATGTGTGTAACGAAGAATCAGCGTGGCGGTTGGGGCGGATTGGTAAGTAATGGTAGTATGTAAGGAGAGTGAGGAAGAGGATGGTACACTAACAACATTGTAAAGAAGCTGCTTATCGTGCACAAATTCGTTGTCCCTCGCAGGATCAAGACATTTGTAAAACATTGCACAGGATGGTTTGCAAATCACGGATAGACTTTTTCGAGAAAGCTTTTGACTTCTGCATAGCCAGCATGGTCGTTTTTATACCCTACGGTCGACGTGGTACCATACGAGGAACGATATGAATAAAGAAATTATTGTTGTTGTTTTTTTAAGAAATTGTTCTTTTTCAAGGCGATTCTTATTCTGTCGAAATTCTACCACAGAATTTTTTTTATTGCTAAAATATTCTCGAGGCAAGTGAGAAGTGAGTGTAAGTAATATATGCTTCGTTAAGGCCGAAACATCTCTCTTATTTGTTTTGAATCTTTCTAGCCTTGTTGTCTCGTTCTCGGCCACTTTGCTCACTTCGTCGATTCACAGTGCGGGGAGTGACAGGAGGTAGTAGATGATGTAGAGAAGTTGCTGGTGTACTTAAAAGTAATAAATAATCTGATGTGGATAAAAAGATGAAGGATACAGGTCTCGATATCAGCTGCAGAAATTCACATGAGCTCGTATATGAGCTCAAAGTGTGATGGCGCGTTAGGGCCAAGTTAAGAATATACGAGCACGCTGGGCCACAATTTAAATTCGATTTTTGATAGCGTCAGTTAAGGAACTGACGTTAGATAATGTAAATGTTGGAGTTTTGTTATTTTCCATGAAAATATAAAACAGATTTAGAGATTGAGTAAGAGAATCCTTTTAGAAGGTCTTGACGGGCAGGCAAGCTGACAATAGTATATGCCAATAAATCTTATAAGAAAATGTTAGAAAATATATCCCTTTATGCAGTTCATTAATACATCTATATTCTTTAAGAAAAGGGTTTTTACGAAAAAAATATATATAGTATATTTAATTTCAAGTGGCTTGAAGGCTTCTTTGGAACAATTTGCTACAATGATTTTTTCAGAAAAGCAATAATTTGTGTTTTGCGAAACATATTATTTAATTATATAATTTATTTATTGTATTTAGTTTTGACTATTGAATATAATTTTTTTCTGCAAAACTAACTTTTTATGGATGTCTTTAGTGATGAATACTTTGCTGATAATCTCAAATTGAGATTGAGGCAATTAATACTATATTGCTCGTTTTTTATATAGACTGTTTTTCAGATAGACTGAAATCGGAGGAAATTTTCCAAAAAATTGGGTTGACAGGTTGTGGGGTGGTAATGTACGGCTATCTAAAATAGCCCTCCGAATGAAGTCATAAATATTTCAAAGTAAATCAGTCAATTTTTTTCGTATACACCAAAAATTATTTACTTCTTTTTATAAATTTTTGATCTAAAATCTTCTGTCCACTTAACGTCCTTAAGGATACTTTCTTTTAAAAACATTGAAAAATCAAAGATTTCTCCAATATATTTGAGATTGAGAGTCAGGATTGCTGATGGAGAAAATTGTCAACGTTTTAATTGAAATCAAATGTTTTGTCGTGTCATGCAATTTTCGTTTGATATATTGTCCCTTTTTAAAATGCCCAAGGATAAGAATGCTCGAAAAGAAAATAAAAAGAAAGTCCCGAGAGATTTTCAAACGTTTTTCAAAATGTCCATGACAAAAATCATAATCTTGTCATGGTATGACGTAGTGTTAGGCCTTGACAAGTAATGCTTTAGGCTTCACTCTTTATCGTTTTAGTACTGTTTATTGATTGAATCAATAAAGATGGAAAGGAATAAACTTTAACTAAATTTTCCTTGAGGTTTACAATTTCCGACACTTTGTAGCTACTTTGGCACATTTTACAATTTCAGACACTGTGTCATACTCGTATCTTTTCTTATCATATTTTTAATGACAAGAAGAGTTTTTGTTAAGGGATAAATCAATAAATTTGAAAAGGAATTACTTAAGAATTTATTTGAGAATTTATTTAAGAATTTATTTAAGAATTGGTATACGATTTTAATGGCTTTTTATTACTCCTATAATTTGTTCCGATATGCTTAATTTTATTTATCTAATTATTTCCTCAATATTGTTCTTCAGTCAACAATAATTTTTATCAAACCGCTTAAATTCCACCAAAATGATTCTACAAACAAATTTCCTGTCACTTTTAATGTTTACAAAAGAATTTAGAAGGGAGAAACTTTGTCGAAGTTGAAAACTTTTCAGACTATTCGAAAATAAAGAAAAATTATATAGTACTATATGTCTGTCACTACTACTGGTTGAGTCAGGTCGTGAAATTTTAATAAAAAAATTTTTGTTTTAAAATTCAAAAACAAAACATGGCGCACACGCATCCGTGAAGTAGGCTGAGTCCAACTTTCGAACTAAGGGTTGAACGTCCGTCTCGACGCCGCAGCAATTAAAAGCCAAAAGTACCGAAAATGGGATTATGGAATCACCAGGAAGACGACGCTGCTTTTAAAGTGTTTCTACTTTGAAATTGACTTTGAAATAATTTCCAAGTTCGAAACTTACTTTGGGCCTGGTTGGGAAACAGTTTCCAACGTAGAAGAACAAAATCAAAACCAAAGAAAAACGAGCAAGTATGCAAAAAATTAGGTTTAAATGTTAAATTCTTAGTAGGTTTGTTATGGATTTGTTGAGAGTTTGCCAAAGGAGGGAACTGCAAACAACAAACAACAACAAACTCAATAGAGTTCAACAAACTTTGGCTTATATTTTCGCATATAAATACATTTATTATTATAAAATGTGAAATGTTTTGTTTTTAATAGTTACTAACTTTCATCCATTATGTATTAAATAGGCGAAATCTTGTGCGATAAGGGGCGTAAGGTGTAATAAAAGTTAGTAAATGCATAAAGATTTTGGCATCAAAATTCAAGAGAAGTTTAAGAGGCTTAGTAAAGGAGAAAGTGAAAGCTGGGAAGATTAAAAAGATAACTCGATTAAGAGAATATCGAAAGGGTTAAAATAAATTTTCAACTATTCACCTAATTCGACAACTCCTGGACATTTCGGGAACCCAGTATTATTTTTCGAAACGATTATTTTGGAAACTTTTGATCAAGTGGTAACACCTAGTCAATATAAGTGTGTGTAAAAGACCCTTTGTTGTCTATACATCCATGACATAACAAAAATAAAAAATAAAAAATTTTGAAATTTTGATTTTTTTATTTAAATTTTTGGATTTGATTTTTGTTTAAAGATATTCGTGTTTTATATAAATGAAAAGTAATTCCAATATCTTTTCTAGTAAAATAAATGTTTTCGAAAGTGTCCTTAATATTTTCTTTGGCTTTGAGAGAACATTCCTTTTCTAAGGTTTTACCTTGTAGTCAGTGGTGGTGCATTATAACCATATCTCTCTAATGCGTAAAAAATTTGCCGCACTTTGTCACGTATTTACCGCATTCACCAACGTCAGAATTCGTAGACCGGTATAGATTTTTTGTTGTATGCAAATGTCGTGTGAGATGACTCCTTCGGTTTTTTTCTTCTATTCTACTAATTTCGACCCGCATTGCTGCTACTCAGCTACTCAACAGCATGTCAAAAGTTTTTAGTTGGATTCAGTAGCAACCAACTATTACTAATTGTTTCGGTTCACCGCAATACATAAATCTAATGCCAAACAACACGAACAACTCCAAACGACAACAACAACAACAACAACGATGCAAATAAGAAAAAGCACAATAGCATTTTCTTCGTGAGAAAGAGGAGCAATAGTAGAGTAAGGAGTAGAAGTATCTTCAGCTTACCGTTACGTCAGAAAGGTTGGCTGAACCGAATAATCAACGAAGCAATGAATGGAACAGGTTAGAATTTTGGGAACGTTCATCTGTTTAGGACGGAACTTTGGCTATTACTGATATTACTACTACTTCTACTACTACTACTACTCATACCAATATTACTACTACTACTATTTAGTAGTAAATATCCGATCTGGATTTGAAAGAGCGGAACGGTTTTAGTATCTACAAACAGAGCGATACTTTGATTTTATATAAGGCCATATATAGAGACATACCCGTATATTAAAGGGTATGTTTGTGTGTGTGTGAATTTTAAGCGATTATATATATTTACGGCAATATATGCGAGTAAGGCACCACCTGCAATATAACGTTGTACTCATTTTGGAAGTGTCACCTGGCGTAAATTAATCTGGAAATGTCATTAGAACACCATGCATTCGGGGGTACCTTGCGGTTAGATCAGGAAGAGAGGTTTGTTTATTGAGCGTTTTCAGCACAAGTTTTTTCTAGTTTTGGTATGAGGATCTTAAAGAATTATGGCTTGGGTTCAGGATGAGTAAAGTGTTTAGGTGTGAGACTACCTAAAAAAGTATTAAACGAGTGGCGGCTAAAAGAGACTGAATTGTTGAGGACTAAACATACTTTTTTTTAAATGAAATCCTTAGACGAAATAATTATTAAAATAGTAAAGTATTTAAATTTGATATTAAAAAGATATCGAAGAAAAGGTTTGTCGCTTAATAGCATTTCTAAAATCTATCAGAAGGCTTGTATTTCAATTGTTGTTTTCGCCTATTTTTGTTTCTCCTTAGTACTTCGTCATAAAATGCTAAAAATTGCGAAACTTCTTTGTAATAATTCTATATGTGCATGATGTTTGTTTAATTGGTGAATCAATAAATGGTAGATATCAATTTTAGAAGAGTTTCCAGCAACAATTCATAGAAGCAGCCCTCTAACAATATGGTTTAGTTTGGTAACGATAAAATGTTCAAGGGACTATGGAGATATAATTGCGAAACAAATTAAATCAATTTTCCATTTGAAAGTTTTTTACATCGTGGAAAGGACACGCCGAGTGTTGGTCATAGAGCGGACATTCGTTTCTACTAATGCGCCACTATAAACTTTTTATTTTACCTTATCCTCCGGTGATTATTAATATCATTACAATTCCCCAAACGGGTGTACCTCCCAAAACTACAAATAGTCGTAAAAATCACGGTTCTCCTACGGAGGATGTAATGACAGAACAGAAACTACAAACGTGCAACCGAGACAGAGCAGAGATAAAAAGAAGTAGAGAGAAGATGAAAAACCAGAAAAAACACTTATTTATTCTGTATTTTTCTTAACATTTATTTTAATTTTATTTTCTTATTTTTCATGTAATTTTCTTCATCATTCTTTTCGTCATTTCGCTCTCGCATGACATTCCATTCTGACATTCATTTATTCCTAATTCGACCCCCCCCACCCCGCCTGTACGATAACGATAACGATAACTACACTTGTTTTCAGCTCGTTTCTTCATTTAACGTACGTTCGTTCGTTCTTCCTGATTGGACAACTTTTCGATTTACGTTTGCTGTGCTGCTGGTGGTACATGGTTCATGTTTCATGGTGTTAGTGTTGATGCATATTGCTTTTGGCCATTCGGAGACTCCACCCATACACACATATACAGCTACATGTTTAGTGAATATATGTATGAACCTATATACACGCAAATATATGTGTGTCTGTGTGTGTGTGTGTGTGGGTAATGCATATATTACATGTTCACTTACGTAGAATCTTACATGACCCCAATTGATTTTGTCTCCTTCCGTATATCCTACGAACAAAGTATGCGATGGTATTGTTTGTTTAGTTTTTATTGTGCGTTGTTGTTTCCATTGGCTATCTATATTTTTATTTTTATTTTTAATTTTATTTCTGTTGACTTTGTTTTTAAGTAAAAGAATTTGTTGTTATTGTTTTTTCTCTTTATTCTACACAAGGTTGTCTCTTTTGTAGAAAATCACAAGCAGGCCGCTCCTTCACGGAACTTCCGTCACATTTATGTGATATTGAAAAGAGACCCCTGATAATTAAAGGACCCTTCTTAGGGACTTAAAAGAATATAAATTGTTCATAATTTCAAATAATCGATTTGAAAAATTAGAAACTATTATTTTCGAAAATGTCCACACTGGCTAACAAGCGGCTTTATAGCTTTATAGAAAAAATCTATAAACCGAAATTGATAAATAAATTTTTCTTGTCTCTTTTTGTTCCAGCCTTTCTCTTCTCTGACAGCTTTTTAAAAATTTTGTTCTTTCCTTTAGCTTTCTCTTTATTATTTTCTTTATACTTTATTTAAAGTAATCCTGAATTAATCCCGTATAGAATGCGTTGGATTATTAGTATTGGCTTCGAAATCAGGATTCGGTCGAAATTTCAAAAGAAGCTGAAATGAAGAGAAAAATAACAAGCTGAAACACTTGAAACGTGTTCGTTTATTTGACTCGAAATGAGTACGAAATAAGAATTTTTCATATCGGTGGAAAATTCGGAAGGAATGAAGTCAGGAAGTTTCGTGAGTCACGTACAGCTTTTTATTAAGCCATCTGCTTGTTGTACCAGCGAAGATTACTAATTTCTCCCTCTCTCTCTCTCTCCTCGCTACTTCTCTCACTCTCTCGCTCTATTTGTGTTATCCTAGAGGTTATCCAAGAGGGTTTTTGTTTAGTGATAATAAACGAGACAGCCAAAAGCAGGAATAATTAAAGCTGTGATAGCTTTGGCTTGCTATTTAAGTGCTTTTGATGGGCTTCTGTCAGTTTTGATTAGTCATTTGACTCACCTTTTTCAGTTTTGATTAGAAATTGGCAATATATCACAGAATAAAAAGGGTATTGCTTACAAAAGGAATTCGAGTTTACGACTGAATGATAGCTCGAAAGAGAAAGGCAAGAGGAGGATGTATTGGATAGATAACATAAACTGATAAATTATCTGGAAATCAACCTAATATTTTTCTTTAAAGCGATGCAATTAAATCAGTAATTATTTCCTCGCCAAGTCTTCTTCATTACTAATTACTTAATTACCTTATACGCTTATTACGCTTAGCAGGATTGTTCGATTGTATGATAATTTCAGATTAGTTTGCACTAATGTCGAAGTAAACGTTTTCAAACGTTTCTCAAAAAGAAAACAAATTCGTTCTTTATCCGTGTCAAGGATATATAGAAATTATCGAAGCATGGTTAATACTAATTAAAAAGTTAGAAAATGTTGGTGGCAACCTTGACGATTATCATCGTAATGTTGCACATGTTATATCTAATTGTTCTTTGTTGCGATTTGGAGTTAGTGAAATTAAAAGACCTGGCACGGGTTGGGTAAGGATTGTTTCTTCCTATAATGCTTCCCTTCTATAAATTAGAAATTCTCAATTAAAAAACACCAACGTTATATTTACTCCCTTAACATTTTATGTCAATTAGTTAGTAAGAAATGCATGAATATTATTGTATATTTCCACAAGCATAAAAAAATTTCAAACTGAATATTATTTATTGATTTAATGTCCTCTCTGATTTAACGTTTTAAATAATAATTAAAAAGAAACAGAAAACCTTCTCTTTAAGAATAATTAAAGCATGTTAAGGGTTAATCATAACTCATTTTGTTATAATCTAACTTTGTTGTATAACCCCCACGTTTTCCCCCTTCGTATGTCGTAGCGCATTTATTTGGATGGCTGAAAAGGCTGGGGGGGGATGAAAAAAAGACATACAATGAAGAAAATATAAAAAATTAAATAATATTTATGCTAAGGCGTTGCGACCGTTAATAAGAGTCGCTACAGCCAAGAGCGATTTTTCTTTTTGCTAGCTTTGGAACATTCATTTTGTTGAAGAGACAGACAGTGGCGCTCATTTAGATAATTGTTTGCAATTAACAAAATTAGTTCAACATTTTTGTTGTATTGCATTGTTGTTGCTATAGCTGGGTTTTTCTTACTTTTACTGTTGTTGATTCCTCAAAACGTAACGATAGCGACATTGACGTAAAAAAACACAAACATATTTATCGGAAGGAAAAGACTAGTAATAAGATAGTAATTATTAGTATAGGATTCGATATAAACCTTTATTTATTTGTTATTATTTATTTGTTAAAATCGTTATAATTCGAGCCTAAGAATAATTCGAAGCGAAGTAAAAATGTAATAAAGCCAATTAATTGCTGAGCAATTTTGAATAGGCGCCAGTGGGGGAATGGATTTAACGATAAAGGAAAATACAATTTTTTCTTAATGAAGTTCTCTTTTGTAAAATGAAATGTCAAAAAAATTACATAAAAATTTGTTGCAAAGGAGTCTTAAATTTCTCTTGATTGCCAAAAAAATGGAATGCGTAAAAGCTCAAAGTCTTGAGGAAAACTGCATATAAATACATCTACATATTATAATTATAAATCTCCCCCAAACATTTAATGACTACCCTTTGCTGAAGATTTTTCCTATCTTTTAGTTTACAGTGAATGAAAAATTTCATTTCCGTTACGTTGTCGCTTTTATCACTGTCTCACAGGTAATTATAATTACAATTAGCTAACAACTTCTTGCGTCTTCGATGCGTCTGTCGTCTGTCTGGGGGGTGGTTGGGGGGTAAGGAACTGCAGCAGAACAGAAGAACCACCAACAACAACAACAATACTGTGAAAAATAAATCAAGACAGTCTGAACATTCAACCGACCGTAGCTGCCAACCCCAACAACACTAACTTTTTCTAAAATTTCCGCGTTTTATGTCGTTAAAATCTTCTGTGTAAAGCTTTACCGTCACTTATTTTCGGCGTGATGACGATGTAACAAAAACAACAATTAAGACAACAACAACAACAACAACAACAACTACAACAACAACGTGTCGACTATTGGCGCTCACTCCTAAAAACAAGATAAGAAGACTTTATGAGACGTTAAGCATTGCGGCAAGTATTTTATTCCTGCTGCTGCTGCTTCTGCTTTCTTTTCTTCTTCTTCACCTTGTTATTGCTGTTGTTGTTGTTATTGTTGCCATTGTAGTGTAATTAATCAAATGTAATTTCATGTACTTGCTTCAAAAGTAGACAACTAAAAGGAAGAGAACGTTAAGGAATAAAATGATAAAATAATAAAATACGACAGCATAAGGACACGATGATAAGGAAAGAAGAGATTTCACCTTCCGCTACAGCATGATGGCGATGACGCCGTACTCCTCAAACCTTAATTACTTCATTTTGTTCCCCACTATTTCCGCACATGTTTCAACTAGTGCGACATTTATCTAATACGTCTCCCGGCACGATCTGGATTTGGATGTTTCGGCGAAGGTGAATTTAGTGGTTTTGTTAAGTGATTATAATTACTTTTGGTATTTAGTCAGCACAACATAAATACTACTTGACGTTAGATACGTTAATAAATATCGTATTAAAAACCACCAACGCCGTTACAAGCTTGTCTACTCGGTCTTTCGGTCTCCGATTAGCCGTACAGACTCTAATGAGGTTTCGATGAGGATGGAAAGGAGAAGCTTTGATGGTGAGCTGAATCATGGTATACGATGTTATTTGAAAAAAAAATGCAAGAGCAAAACTAATGTCTAATACGTAGTATCTCCGATGTTAGGTTCCAAAATTGTTTTTGAAAATTTTATAAAAATCAGAAAAAATCTTCACTTTCCATCTGACGACACAACATTAAATGTTCGCGGTTTATTACGATTTACGGATGTTTAAAAAAAGAATAAAAAAATTAATTCCATTCCACGCACGAAATATACATTTTTGAATGTTTTATTTATGATGTTTCCAAGTTCGAAATTTATCAAGCATTTCATCAGTTCCGTTTGTTAAGCTTACGAAATAAAGGAAGTTCAGTTCGGTGTATCCGCATGTGTGTGTGTCTGTTTGTACGTGTGGGTCTACGGTGGGTTCTCCCCCGCCGCGAGTATGTGTAAATGGCATAGTCCTTTACACAACATTATGGAAATCAAGTTGAACTTAATGTAAGTAAGAACATTTGTCATTCTTTGTCCCCTCCCCCTCCCGCCATGCCTGTGTTTTGACAGAATCCCGCGAATGGGAGAAGGTTAATGTTGAAGAAAAGAAAAAAAGGGGAAAACGACGTTAAGATTTGAAAATCATAAACGATGATCAACTCAGCAGTAGCTTAAACGATTTTCGTATGTTTTATTCAGTGGCTGAATAACATTACGTAAAAAAATATGACGTGCCTGTCCTGCCGCGTCATGTTGGGTGGCTTGTATATGAATTTGTATGTATGTACGAGTATGCACGTATGTATTTACGCACGTTTGTGAAAGCTTGCACGGATGTAAATTCTAGATTCTAGAAGATCTTCCAAAATGACTTTGTGGCGGGTCTGGCAGTATTTTGTCAAGGGTCAAAACATTTTTATTTATTCCAGCAGTGACAATTTGTTAGAATTGAAATTATTTCGAAAATGTTCGAATAGAAAATACATTTATTAGCAATTATTTTTTGAAAGAATTTCATTCATACATTTAAATTCAGTCACCGTTTTTGGATTCGACTTTCTCAATTAATTACAAATTGTTATGACTATTAAATAATTTTTTTATAAATATATTTTTTTACAAAATTTTAACTGAAACAATTAATAAACGAGTGAAGGGGGAGAAATGAGTGGAAAACGCAAATGTGAGGATCATCAAAATATAATGTAAATTTACATTGAAATTATTCCAAAACCTTTTATATCCTCAATTAAATAGATTTAGTGAGGCGTTAAATACTTTCGTGTAGTAATGATATCTGTACATCTTAATAACGTCATTACAACATCATTGTGAACAATAAAAACAAGCAAAATATAAAAAAAGAAACACAAACACACTTTTCCTAACGCACATCTACAAATATGGCAATATTTATAAATTCAAAACAAATAAATTCAAAAACAATAATCATTTTTCAAACATCATGACCATGATTTCATTATTTATTAGCCTTTTAAGAAAATTATGGTTAGAAACTCATCAGATGTATGTATGGTCTATACATTTTTCTTTACAAACCACACAAATTAACACTCTATAATGCCACAAAGCGTTATTACCACTTAGTTAGTCAGTTAGTCATTAGAGTCAGTTAGTTGTTTTTTGTATTCGTTTTTAGCCTTGCTTTGTGCTCGTTCATTTTATCCCACTGCTAGATGTGATGTTGAGTGCTGGACGGAAGGCGGAATAGGAGAGGGGGCGGAAAGGGCTCGAAAGTGCCGAGCAGGGAGTGATCAGTGTTAAATATTGAATGACGAGAGCTGAGTAGTGAGTGGCAAGTGGTGAGTACCCATTGGTGAATACCGTTGCGCGTCGAGGGTGTCTTACGTTAAGGCTGACCGCTGCTGGATACGCAAATAGAAGTTAAATGATGTGAAACGATTGGTATCAATGATCTACCGAGCTCAGTTTCGAGCTGAATAATTGTTGGAGAAAATTATTGAAGCATTAATTATTGAATGTTTAATTGTGTTTCCTCTTTTTATTAATCGTTAACTCAATTTTCTTTTATAATTATACCACGATAGGTTTTGCGTGATTGGAGAAAGGGGAAGGGGCTAAAATAGTACTATAAAATATGCGAAGCCATGAATACTTAAATTGTTTTTAACTTGAAATCATTGAATGGATTTGCCGGACAGGCTGCATAACAAAATTCAACGCAACCTTAACTCAAGTCTGTCGATTTGTAATTTCCTTTATTTGTGATTTCTTTTTGTTTTTTTGCTAACAATTATGTAAATCAGTAAAGATGTAAAAATTTTTTCTCATTCTTTCTGTTTTCTTCTTTTGTATAAACTCGTACATATTGGTTGCGCGAGCTGTTGAAAGAGAGAACCTATTAAAGCACTCTTCCCCTCTCTCTTAATATAATCCAACACACTTTAAACTACCACATGCCGCAATACAGCTCAGCTGCTATTTAGCTTTTATTTTGGCCATAAAATAATTTTCCAGCTTCTTGCGATTTGCATTTTCTTATGGCGGTGACTGAGGCTAAAGCAAATTTCAAACCGATTGAAACCGGCACGACTGCCAAACGTGTGTGAGTTGGATGGGCTGGCAAGATGGTGTGGGGTGGTTTGTTGGATGAGCGCGGCTTGTTGAACGACTTTTCAGCTCAGACTTCACTCGAGAAAATCGTCTCGCATTGCTGTTGTTTTTTGTTTTTGGTTTGGTATTAAGCATAAATTTTTATAATAATTGTGCCTATTGTTACTACTTGTGGTTTTGAAGAGACGAAATTAGTTGCTTCTTCTTATGAATTTTTTAGATGGAAGAATTTTCTGTTACAAGATATTGGTTTTGTTTAGAGATTTTAAGAAAGTCTCAATTGGCTTACGTTAAGAGATTAAAGGGATCATGAATTGCTTAAAAGAAATGAAAAGACAAGGTAAAATTTACATTCGGTTTAAAGAAGCCGTTTTGTATTTTTCTACAAAAGTGAAAAGAAAATTTATAATAATATTAAACAAGCTCTTAATGTATTCTAGCATGAATGCTCAATAACAAAATCAATCGAATGGGCACCATAGATATGTCGGTATGTGTGTGTATGAGAGAGGTATATATATTGGAGATCGATGAAGTCTTTAAAATTTAGTAATATTTAAAAGATTGAAGTTCATTTCTAGAAGTTTAGTAAAATTTGAAATGCTTGAAGAAATCTTAATTGACTAAAGGGCGCATTCGTATCGGCAAACAATAAATAAAGAAACTAATGAATTCTTTTTACGAACGCACAAAAAATTCCTCCCTTTATCAGTTTATTCCTGCGTGTGGGGATGTGTCAAAATAAGTCAACAGAAATGAAAATACACTTCAATAATTGATTGCAATAGTTGATTTTTTGCTACTCTCCTCTTGTCTTTCGACGTCCCCCTCTCTCTCTCTCTTTCCCTCATTGGCTTTTACTACCGCTTCTTTTTTTCTTTCTGAAGTGGTCAAGGATTTTCTCTTATTTTTTGTCAATCGCAATTTGACCATTTTATCAATGAAGATTGTCATCGACGGACGTCCTGCAACATAATTTATCAATTAATGATAATGGCTTTTCTTATTTTAGTTTCTACATATCAATAATTTCTATTTTGTTGATGATCATTTTGTCATCAGTTTCTTACTTTTCAAAGTCAGGTTGTGGCAGAGTATGTTATGCTTATAATCTCTATATATATTGAGGGTTATATACCCAATTCCCACACGGTATTAAAAAGGATATTTTCTGTGGAAAAGTAAATATGAACTTACGTTAATCCCGAATAGTGACGGGATTCTGTTAGGTTTTAACATCGTAGGGAGTTTTCTAATTGTTCCGAATTACATTTCTTTGAAACGTGTCATCGTCAATACTGGTGGTTAATTTTTCATGGATTTTGACATCGCATTAAATTTTAGTGTTAAGTGTAAAAGTAAAATTATTGGAGGTAGTTATTTCAATTAGAAAATATATACCTTACCCATTGGAGAAGGTTTGAACGACTAACGAATAATTTGTGGAATATGTTGTTAACTGATCTGTTAAAAAGATTTATGCTCCACTACTGGCTATAAAACAGTAATATAAGTCCACTGTTAAATACTTGAAACATATTGCTTTACATTGTAATGAGTTTAACGAATCTAGCCTTTTAATAATATTAAAATATAAGTATGTTCTTAATA
The DNA here is from genome assembly GCA_963966595.1 of Physocephala rufipes. Classification (NCBI taxonomy): domain Eukaryota; kingdom Metazoa; phylum Arthropoda; class Insecta; order Diptera; family Conopidae; genus Physocephala; species Physocephala rufipes. Next base: position 29,028,337 of record OZ016504.1, on the reverse strand, counting down.
ACAATAATAATTAATTAAAGCCCGGATTTGAACCATATTCAAATCAAATTAAACTTGCCAAAGAAATTAAAAGAATTTCTTTAAAACATCCATCGACATCAAACTTTATGCGAAATCTTAGTGAATATTAGAAGAAATAAATATTTTGAACTAAACCCATTTTGTTCTCATTATAATTAATAATTAATAATTGTTCTGAATATAATTAATAATATTAATGATAATTGCTAATTTAATTCTTAGTTTATAACAAAACTCTTTGAGGAAATAACAATTTAAATCACAAAACTTTGTTAAGCCGTTCGGTTAATTTGTTTGTGACATTTAATCTTAATCATCTTAATCATTTAATAAAGTTTTCTAACGTTTTGCAGATTTTGAAGTATTCTCCTCCAAGCTGAAGAGACAAAAAGCCTCTTTCTGAAATCTATTATTGTGCACAACAATTCCATGTTGAATAACATGGAAGAAACTGTCGTGATTGGGCTAAGGTGAGGAAGAAACTGGGATATAGCGTTTGTGGGAAAGGGTAGGAAAATCAATGAAGTCTTTACAAATTAACCTGCTCGATTGAAACCATCGCCAGCAAAGTTTACAAGAGTCTCCAAACGTCGCGGCGTTCTATGCTTTATAACAAATCTAAATAAAATCTATTATCCATTTTCCGACTGGCTTTCGCTTCTCTCTCTCGCTCTCTCTCTCTCTCTCCCTTTCTACCGTTTAGCTCTGTTTTCCTCTTTGTATCTATTGGAGGCTTTTTCATTTCCTAGAAATGGAAAGACTATACATAAAAAATTCATTAAAAGTAATAAACTAATTCCATTCGATCCTATTAAAAATCATTTTCAAATTAAGGACATTTGCATGTCCTTAACAAACTTCAGCTAGGGAAAAAGTGAGCTGAGTGTACGGTCTCGGCCGTTGTTGTTGTTTGTTTCTATTATGGATTTTAAAGTAAAGGAAGCTTAATGAGCGGCACAAAGTAAGACTTGATTTTGTTTGCTTATACTGGTTGAAGTTATTTGTAGTAGTAGTAGTAGTTGTTGTTGTTTTTCCTTTCACATTCTGTGATGCTAGTAATGATGTTGATGATGGTGATGATGATGATGCTGGTGATGGCTATGCTGGTAATGAGAAGAATGTTGTTGTTGTGTAGGGTATTTTAATTTTTCCCAGATTTTGAAAGGACACGAACAGGACATTCAAGAATAACGAAATGACGGAGGTTGTGGCGTTGTTGGTGAATGGTTGTTGTCTGAGTCCTGCCAACGCTCATCAATCAGCCGCAGACTAATTATATAATCTTCTCTTGATTATTCTGTTGAGCAGTCGAGTAGCCGAAGCAAGCTGATCAGCAAGCTGCGAACTAGTGGGGATCCGGAGACAAGATTCGAATAAGGTTTGTGTCACCACAATTTCTAAAGTTTATCCCGCAAGATTTCAATTTTTTAAGTGACTCCTTCATGGCGTTCAAACAAATCCATCTAGAAAAAGCTAATCGTTGACGTGGTGGTGCTTTTGTTTGTTAGTAATTCATCGATAGAGAAGGAGGACGGATAAGGATGGTGATGGAAGGGGGGGTGGTATAGGTGGATTGTGCGGACTAGTGAATGGGGTGAATGTGGGAAGCTTAAGGCGTTATCCTTCTAACGATTTTTTTGGTGTCTTAACTAAATAAAGGACGAACCGCGAGATTGTTTTATTTTCTTAGGAATTGCAAAAATCCCTTAATGCTCATTAAATATTATTAGGAAAAAAAATATAAATTTAAGTATTTAAAAAAGAGTAAATTTTTCAAAATCATATTGAAAATTAATTACGCTCATGATATTGAGAAAATTCTTAAAAAAATCCTTTCCAAGGTCGATAAATTCGATTCAGAAAAAGTGACTTATAATGTTTTTAACCTAAAATGGATTTAAAATTTTCAACTGTGGCGTGTTTTTGTATTTGTTTTAGTTTATATTTACAAAACGAAATCCCCAAGGATACTGAAGAGAAAAGATATTGTTGGTTGGTTGGTTGGTTTTGCTGATTGACGTGTGTCCCGTTTTATTTTGAATTTAGATTTTCAACAGATTTCTTGATTTCTCTGAATTGTTTTTTAGGCGTGGGCTGGGGGAGGGCTTGTAAGAAGTGAGCGGTTAATTCACATCACTTTCATCTCAACTGAAAAAAGGCTGGTCAAATCTGGCATACGGTCTGTGTAAATATCCTTTAAGTGATATAAATAATACAGAGTGTTCACTACAGGGTGTTTACTATATAAATTAAATATACTGCAATGTAAACAAGAATCAATTTGTTGTTTTTGATTGTTTTCATGGCTTTATCTACAAGAAATTTGTAAGCATGTGTTCGACCTTTACATGCGTTCAATGAATTTCAACCTCTGAAGAAACTAGGTGGCTTTTCCCTTTCCTTGATTTTGAATTTTTACTACATTGATTTATATTTCCTTTTTCAATTTATTTAATTTTATATCAAAATAAGCTTAAAAAAGTAAAAAAGGAATTAATCTTGTAAATAATTATGCAAGATTTTCCCCAACCCAAAGGTTTCCTTATCTCCGCTTTCGTCCAACCATAACGAAACGAAATCGTGTTTATCGGCCGACGATGCCGTTATAAATTTTGCTTGGACTCCATAAAAAATTATGATTATTATTGTCATATAAAGTGGCGGAATTTATTGGTACTAGATATAAGATACAAAAAAAACTCATTCGAATAAAAGGAATTCTACACGAGCTCTAACGAAAGCCAACAAATCCCTAACGCTTTCAATGAAATCCTATAAGAAATCTATAAATACTCATTCCCCTTCCCTTTTCCTCGTGAGTTGCAAGCATATATAAAAATATTATTTATCGAATATATCGATAAATTCAGGCAAAACTACTCGCATAAATTGTACTATTTCCAGTTTGTGGGGGAGCGAGGTGGGGTGTAGTTGCTTGATGGTCTTAAGAAAGATGATAAAATTATCAGAAGGCCAGAGAAAAACCCGTTAGATGCGGCCATAAAAATTCTATTGCTTGTTTTTCCCCTACGCATCGATAAAACATGAACGTATTAGTTTCACTTTTCAAGTGGTTGTCGTTAAATGTATTGAAACATTATTTTATTATATGAATGCAGTGATAACGGAAGAAGGAAGCAGTAGTGGATTGTGATAATGTTTCAATAAAATCGCATGCTTTTAGAAGGAAAAGGTCGAGTAGAGAAAATTCGTCAAAAAGTATTTTAAGCCTGGTCTTTAGGCTTACATGTGCTTTCTAAATGTTAGAATAAGAAATAAAGTGTTATACTATTAAATTATTTAACCGTTTTAAATGACGCCCTCTTGTTAAAAATCGCAACTTTTGAGGAAAAAAAAACATTTTTTAACAAACAAATTCTTTGAAAACGTCAAAACGTTTTAATTTCTTCTTGACTTTCTTTGTAGTAAAAATACAAACGTTAGAGTATTAAATCAATTGTTTTGAAAAACATTACTTTAAAATTTATTGATTTATGCAAGCAGTTTTAATTTCCCCCCCCCCCACTTTTGACTTTCAAAAAGTTCGAAGCCTTTGCAAAGGTCAGGAAAACTGTTCGTCGCCGGACGATTTTCTTAAACTTTCTTCGTTGTTTTAAAAAGAATTCTCACAAAACTGGGTCAATGACTGAGTGTGACTTCTATTTCTTTATCAAAAATATTCATACGTTCTTACGCAAAACTTCGAGAGGGTGAAGGAACATTACAATTAACAATAAAAACACTGTGAACAACAACAATAATACCAACATCATCTATAACAAGAATGATGAAAACAACAAATAAAAGCAACAGTAAGTGAAACTTTTCTTAACTAATTTCAAGTTTTTCAATAAATTTTTTTAGCTGCTCGTAGTTTTGCTCGGCAGCTGTTTTGCAGATGGTTGGCAAGCGGCGTCCCGGCGTCACGGCATTGCGGCGTCGAGGAGTTGCGGCCTTTCGTCGTTGCGTCGTCGCGTCGTTGCGGCGTCGCGACGTTGCGGCCTTGCGTCGTTGCAGCGTTGTGTCGCTATGGCGGTTGTTGGGCGGACAATGAACGAAAAGTGCGTTCGTACACATCTGACGCATGCGAAATGATTCTCACTCGCGCGGGACAATAAGAGTGCCAGACAGATTTGAAAAGTTTTTGGCCATTTTTTGACCAAAAGCCGCCGAAAACGAGTTTTTGTTTTTTTAATTTCGAATTGGGAAAATTTTAAAATTGTTTTTCAAATTGTGTCGTTCACAAAAGGATGCGCCCATTCATGACGGGGTTGTGAGATCTATTTGTAATAAAATGATTCAAATAAAAAAAAAAAAAAAATGAAAAATTTCAAAAGGAAAAGTAAGAAAAAAGCAGAAAAATGTATATAATTATCATATTTAGATAGAAAGATCCTTTGGTTTTTGTTGTTGTTCGAAATATGTTTGGCAAGTTTTAACTATGCCAAAGTTAAAAACTTTCGCTCAGACTTAAACGATACGAACGAGACGTTCGGGCGTTGGTAGTTTTGTCTTAGTATTTTCTTCGACATGGCTTAAATGTTTCAAAAACTGTTATAATTTAGAAAAGTTTGTTGGAAAAACAACTTTAACCTACTCTTGAATTGTTGGCGGTCGTTTTTTGCAAATTTTGATAAATTTAAATTTCGCGACTGAATTTAAGATGCGTTGGTTATGATTTATTCGAAGTAAGTTTGAAACTTTTTCATTTTCAAGTTCAACGAATCGATTGAAACTGCTTCTGTTTTATTCGTTTATACATTTTTCATATTGTAAGAAAAATTGTAAAAGTAGAGAATATTTATTCAAGCTTCTGTAAAAATTTCATACAAATTAGTGTCTTTGTAATCCATTAACTATTTTCACCGAACATAATTTTTAGTCGTTCAGACGGAAGGTACGTCCAAAACAAAACCGCAAAACCAAAAAGATGTTTTTTTTAAATTTAGGTTTCAACCAAATAGCTAAGACTAAACCCAAAATAATTAGATTATGTCATTGCCTCGTTTGTTACGTTTCAACTTTTGAATTTCGAATTTATGAATTACTCATAAAATATTCTGCTGATTATGAAGAGTAATATGTTTGCTAATTTTCAATTTCTCTACAAATTGTAAATGCTATAATTATTCCAAAATTAATTTTGATTTGCCAGAGAGCTCTGTCAGTACATCGGAAAGCTTTCTGAAACGTATTAAAAATAATTCCAACATCATTATAATTTCCCACAATTTGAATGCAGTTATCATTTATTAATATTCTCCATTCTTTTCAACTACCTTCAGATTCGTATTCAATATTAGTTTCACGTTTACGTTCACGCCTGCCTTCATGAGAAATTTGGTAATTATCTTTATTGTTGTTACAGCTGCAACTAATTTTCTATTATTTATTCTATCGATTCAAATCGTTCGATTCGAAGGAAAACACGTATTCTCTTTCAATTGCAAATAATTTGCAGGTTTTTGACAAATTTTACATTTATTTCAATTTGAACGCTTTGGTCTTAGTTGTTTTTCAGGTTTTCAGCCACCTTTCAACAGATACCACAACGCATTTCAAAAATATAATCGACGCGTCTCTGTTCGTTGCAGCAACAACAATAACGAGAGCGTCACAATCAATTTAGTCAGTCCACGTCTTCAACTGACTTACCAAATTCCTTAATTGTTTCGGTTAGCCGCATACGATCCATGTCTCCTATCCTTACTACCAATACCCCCGCTCCCCACCCCTAACCTAAGCACCGGAATGTCCTCAGTGTCATTCTCATTCCAATCTTCTTTTCGATTTCGATTCCGTTGCAGCTTGTATGTGCCTTCGTATGATGGTTGTATTGGTTGAATTGGTTGGTTGAAAAGGACTGCATAGGGTTGCCGGTGGAGTGCTTACAGTGGGGTAGGGTGACGGCGGGGGGGGGGCCTGAAAGACCGACGACGGTATACCACAGAAATACAAATCAAATTTGTTGTGCGGCTAAAAAGGTAACAAGCATTTGAATTTGTAGTCGTTGTTGTTGTTGTGCATTCGTTTATCGTTTACCGGTAAAGACGTCTGTCTACGTTGGTAAAGATGTCTCGCGTCTGTTTGTTGCTTCGCTGAAAATCGTAAATAGTGTCTCTCTGCCTTCTTGCCTGTCTGCCTGATTGTCTGTCTGTCCGTCTGTCTGGTAATATTTTAAAATTGCTTCGTGCAATACGAGCGAACGCACGAACTTGTATTTATGGATTTGCGTATTTATGCTGAAACTATTCATTGCAATTATTCCAACCCGGTTATTCCTCGACTTATTCTTCTTCCTCTTCTTCTTCTTATTCTTCTTCTCTTTCTTCAAACAATTTCTGTGGAATAGAGTGCTGAGTTGATCGCCTTTGGGGCCTTACTCTCAGCCTTGCTTCTCCTAATTTCGGGAAATATTCTGACAGTTTTTGCAGCGTTTTGTCAGAGAACTCGAAGGTCGGTGCTTCAAGCTTCCTTTAGTTCGATTGAAGGGGATGCGCCTGGTGGAGTTCATGTCTTGAATATTCTTTGTTTGGTGGATTTATGGTTTGCATTTTCGAAATTCCTTTAAGGTATCGCTTAAATCTATGAAATTGTCAACAGTTTGATTAACAGTTTGATGTACAGACTTTTTCTTCTGGGTTAAAGTTCATTAAGCAATTGGATTTAAGACGTTGATTGGCTTTACCAAAATGCAGTAATGGCTTTTTATGCAAGTAATTTAATGTTGAATTCAATATTCCGTGGTAATCTCTATAAGAGTTTCTTAAATGTTGTTTGCTTTTGGGAATATATTTTTTGCGGACCTTCCACACGTTTTATTTTGTTTTAGTGAAAAGATTTCTGTTAAGGCATTTTAATAAGGATTCAATAAATTAATTTTATTACAATTTCTTGGACTTCTGGCAAGACCTTCGAAGATATGATAGACTCAGATCACCAAGAAGATATTTTATTTCTTCCAAGATTTATGATAAAAACGTACATTGAGTTCTTTTCTTTGGTTTCTAATCAAATTTTTCTCACGAAAAACTATTTTTCAATTTCTCCGGTTATAAAAATCGCGCTTATAAATCCGGTTATAAATGTCCCTCCTTCTCGAGCGATTAAAATCGACTGTTATGAATATTGTAAAATTTAAGAGAGTAATCACAGATAAAATTTATTAAGCAAATGCATGAAAACGCCTGTTGAATAAGTCATAAATATTGCAAAATACAAAGTGATAACATAAACGTAATACGAAACGATATATGATGATCGTTTGTAACCTCGTGGAGCATATTACTTTAATAAACGCTCTTCTAAAGTGGGCTTACGGGGGGGGGGCGGGTTGGTAAGGTGTATGAAAGAAACTTATCGGCTTAGCCTTAACACGCTCGCAATCGAATCCAGACAACAAGAAAGAATAAAAGAATTTTAAGAATTTCCTTTGATGGGACGTGCTAAGAATAAACAAAAATTGTCTATCGAGCTCCGGAAAAACCGTTGTATGTGAGTGCGTGTGCCTTTTTATGAGGATACGAGAAGATGGGGATTAGAGGATATATAAGGATATGTTACTCCAAAGGACTTACTCGTGCATGTTAAGAAAATAAAGCTATTTTTTTGCTAATAAAATAAAGCTGAAAAATGGTTTTAATAGAATAAAAAACAATATTAGATTCGTAATAGATAAAAATAATTAAACAAGGACAAATAATAATCTCCATTTTATTGGTATTTTATTAATGTAAAATATTTAATTTAATTCCCAACATCAGCTTGAATTTATAATTTTCCAATTTATCAACTGTCTCTCGCAGCAATTTGCTTTCCTGACGTTTTTGAACGAATTTAAGCCACGAGTTGCCACCTTTAGAACTTTAACGTTTATCGCGGTTATCGATGAACATCAATCAAAACAAGTCATTCGTTATACCATCACCATGACTCACCTTCCTTCCTTACAAAACAGCAAATGTCTTGGCAGCATTAAAAGGTCAGACCAAGCAAGAGCGCTCAGGTTTTCCGAGGGAAATCAGAACGTTTCATTCATTCACCACTCTTCCTACACGCGGGCCATTCGCGATAACTCGACTTGTGGTAATTTAAATTAAATGAATTGGCATATTTTTCATTTCAAGTCAACGTAACGTATTGTATGATAGCGTTGTAACCATTGCGGTCGCAGTCGCAGTCGCCGTCACAGTCGCAATCACAACGCATTCGCAAACACAAAACAGAATTAGCTGCAGTCGCGACAGAATGCGATTGTAGAACAAATAAAAAGCGGTTAATCTGAATTTCCCCCGACACAATCTCGGAAATCCAACTTAAGTGTTTTCGTAATTTATCTGCTGAAATGAAATTAACAACAACAATAACAACACCAACAATAAATACGAATACAAAAATACAAATACAAATATAAATAATAACTACAACAATAAAACAACTCACGATGCCGTTAGTAAGTGACTCGAGCAAAGAAACATCAGAAACACCCGAGACTACCGGTAACTAGAATAGGTAGGCGTGGTTCTGTGCCCCCTTTTACGAGCATTATTAAAAATTTTTTCTGTTCTCTTTCTTCAAGCTATTCCGTCACTTTTTCATGCTTAATCGTCGTCATGTGGCTTAACCAAGGCTCATTGTCAGTCAGCAACGTTTCATGTCATCGATGATAAATGATGAAAAATGCTGAAAGATTTAAAATTATCACAGCCTTCTCTACCACTGACACCTTCAACAACAGCAACAACAAGCGAAAGCCATACTAGTATGAGATTTTAAAGCAACAGTGTAAGTCATTTACTACTGCAGAAAACAATAACAAAAAAAAAAAAAAGAAAAATTCAAATGGCTCAAAAGAGAGTTCTCATATCACAATAAGAAGAACAAGAATGGGAAGCACATGCCATCAATTTATCGCCGATATCGAACTGAAATCAGCGGGTAAAACTCATCAAGTTATCAAAGCCAAAATCAATGACAAGCAATTTTTTAATTCATGCTTAAAATAAAAGGGAAATAAAGAAGAAGAAGAAGAAGAAGAAAAGGGAAAAGTATACAACGAATGAGTAAAAGATTCCTCTTTTATATATTAGACGATATATTAGTTCTAAAGTGGATGTCATGTGTTTGGATTATGCTCAGAATTCATTGAGACAATTTTAATTCTTTCTTTTTATTTTTAACAAAAAATTTGTTATAATTTGTTATACTTCTTTAACAAAAAGTTTCGGGATTTAAATTATTTTTAGTATTTTATTATAAATATTAGAACCATTGCCAGAATATTAAAATGTTTATAAAGTTCAATTTGAAAAAAAAGAATCTCATAATATTCATGAAATTGATCGAATTGATCCTTCGAATATTCGGAGAGAAATTCGAATATTCGTAAGAAAGATTTTCGAGTTTATTCTTTTTTAATATTTTTCTTCAAATATCACAAACTGTGCAAAAGTAAAACCAAACGATCGCCCTTCCTTTCTTCCGATTTCCTTTCTTTACCTTCTCTTTCCTTTGCACGCTTTCGTCGTTTCATCTATTCATCTTTCTCTCCTCCTCGTTCCTTCTGCTCTTCTTTCCTTCATTTCGGGACTATTAAGACTAAGGTACAATAAATTAATCAGAAATCTGCCCGAAGGTTAAAAATTTCTAATTTTCTGAAATTTTCTGCATTACCGCCAACGACGTCGAAGAGAAAATTACTTATAAGAAAAGGTCAAGTCGACGTTGAAATTCATTTTACTATCGGTTGGCCCCGCAGATAAGAACGAACTGGCAGAGACACTACTGCCGACATGAATATCGAATTTTGGATGAAGAAAAGGGGTAAGCAATTTGGATGAAGGGCTACTCGTATAAAACGAGTATGATTTTGTTTGGCTTTTGTTGTCTACGTCATAGAATGTGGCAAGCAGCAAACTTCCGGTGCCCGGTGCTTTCACAAATGAATTAGATTTTAGTGAGGTTGTTTTTTTTTCTCATTCCTTTGCGTTAGTTCGAATAAAAAAACTTCATCTGCACAGACGCTAAAGTTGGCTAAAATAAAAGATTTACTAAAGGCTAGAACTTTTAACATGAATTCGCATACACATAAACGCGTATATGCACACACATACACACACATTCATAGACACTTGATGTTTTTGGGTATATTTTCGGGAGAGGTGGCAAAAATTTGTCGACACCAAAAAAGAGTTGAAATGGTATGAAATGTTAAATTTTAATAAGAATTTTCGCTAATGGCGTTTTACAGCAACAATAACAACAGGAGCGACTACAGTGATAGCAGCAGCACAACAACAGCAATAATAACAACAACACCGTAACACCAAAGACTTCCGTATCCGTTGCGTTTTACTGGCCTTGCAGCAATGTTCGCTCCTTCTTCTTCTTATCGTTTTTATTGTTATTACTCTTTCATTTCCCACCATTTCATTACTCTCACACTCTCATTATATTTTTCACTCCCACCATTCCCATATCCTGCTCTCTCTTTCACTCCGCATGCAAAAGTGGGTGAAAGTAATTTTCTCATTTAAAAATTCATTGAATGAAAATTCATTTTAAATTGAAAAATTGTTCAAGTTGAAGAAGATGGATAAAGAAGAAAGTGCTTAGTAATATTCGACAATAACAACAATAACAACAACACCAACACCAATACCATCAACACGAAAACAATGGATCCGTCCATCACGGAAAACGTTTTTCTTGTAGTTTTGCATTCAGCGAAAGAAAGAGGCAAGAGGAAAAGCAGCCGTTAAAGTAACGACACCAACAACAACAATAATGGAAAAAAACTAAAGATGCTAAAGGCTTAAGTAAAATCAGTTTCTCAATTTCTGCCTGAACGCTGCCATTTAATGATAAAGAGTTACTTTTCATTATTTGCAACTCGAGAGGGTTGACTTCACGCCATGATTTGGAACTTAATTATTTGTTTTTTGAAATTATCCCCTATCATCATAATTGCTACTACGGGGAGGTAGGGAGATGGGAGGGTGAGGTGGTCGCCAGAAATCATTACGAGCGAATCGAACGAACGAGTATTGGAATTGATTTTGGGAAATTTTGTGAAGGAGAGCAACAGCTTTGGGTTCCGACCAATAAGTATCCTTCGCATCTGCAACGGGTAGATGAAGCACGAATCTTCAAAAATTAATGAATTAAGAATGATGAAAACAATTAGGAATTCTATGATTTCAAATTCTAAATTCTCAAAATCTGAAGGACTTATTAATGAAAGGATAATTTCGATCAAGTTTAATATATACGATAATCTCATTAAAGCCTCGATAAGTTGAAGCAAAGTTAAGAAGTTTGTCATTTCGTGAGAATCGGGAAAATGTCCCAAAAAGCTCTTAATTTTTATGGTCTTATATGGGCTTATATAAACTAGTATTTAGGAAAAATTAGGTAAAAATCGAGTTATACATCTGTTGTGTGTCTAAGGCCTTTTAATTTCCGAATAAATTTTGAATTTCAAAATTAAAAATTCATTTAATTTTAAAAGTATTAAAAGTGCATTCCAAGTGGTCTCCAGTCCTATTCTTCTATATATTTACAGCATTGTTGTTGGTGTTCTCATCATTAATTTCGCGATGCAATGCATTCAAAGGAAATACATTTTTTGTAAATGCGCGTGGTTGAGACGCTGCTTCCTATTCAGGCAAGCGTAATACTATTTTTTTGTATTCTTATTTCTGTTTTCTTTGTTAAATTTTTTCCTCTTTTTTTCTTTTTTTTTGGTTTTTCCCATCTCTGGTCTTTCATTTCCTTTTCAATAATTCCTTTCAGCATAATTTAGAGACTCTTTGAGTGAAGCTTAACTCGCCTCTATATGCTCGACTGCCGTCTGATGCTCCGGTGCAACGATGTGTATGTTGAAAAATGCTTGAGCTCAGCTGTATTTGTAACTTATTACGAAGCTGAGAGAGAATTATATACACATACACACACACAGATACGTATAACTATTTGCAAACACTTTGCTCCGAAGGCAATTGAAATGCTCGTAAATAAGCACGAGTAAGTGCAGTGCAGAACGTTCAGGACATTGAGTAAATTTTATTGCACTTTGTGCTCATTCTCATCACTACGGGGCACAGGGAGCGATGGTAACCAGTGGTTGTTGTGTTTGTTTTTGTTCGTAATTGTTGTTATTGTGATTGGTATGCACCACCTTTAGTATGCATGTGTTGGCTTAGAGTTGTTGCTGAATACGAGTTGCTACTGCTGCTGCTATTGGTGTTGGTGTTGCTTTCGTTGCTTTTGTTGTTCTTACTGTTGTTGTTGTTGTTGTTGTGTGAGGCAAATGCTTAACGTAGAATGCAACTTAAGAGTTCGGGACATCATAAGGTTGAGGTAATGGCTTTGTGCTTCCGTTCGTTTACAGTTCTCTCGTTACCTTCAATTACACTCCCTCCCCCACCAGCGCTTGTAATGGATCTATTGAAGCAATAACGGGGCAAAATCAACAGCTCCGTGATGATCTTGGACGTTTAAGGCGGTTGCTAATAAATACCCATTTCCACAAAATTATACTTGTAGTTAGAGAATGTTGTAAATCGGCATTGATACAACACTCACCAATACATACGTATACGTACACCTATTCTCTCACCCGCATCAATTTATGCAGGCAAATGAAACGACACGACAAACACATTTCGAGTCGACGCGGTAGGTGAATGTTTTGTTGGAAGGCGGGTCCATTTCTACGGCAACGATAAAAATCGAATTGAAAAAATTTCAGAAAAAAGAAATCAACGAGAAGCGACTGAAAGGGAAAATAAATTTATATAGTGCCCAGTATATCGTATCGTATCGTGGCGCCACTATATGTGCTTCCTTTTACCCCACCGAGTTTTACAAAGGTGTTTCTTTTTTTAAGAATATGTATTGAAGCGTAAATGTATTTTTTTAATGAAAAATTATATAAAGAAATCAAAAAAGAAATAAATTAATATCGCGGATGCAAGAATTTATTCTCATAGATTTGATGGATGTATATAATTGTAAATATAAAATTATTTTTGAAATCCGATGAAATTTTTTTAAGAAATTGAATATATTAAATACTTGCAACAAACTCAAAGAAAAAGTTAGCACAAAATCAAATGTTTTTATGCCAGTTTTACTTATGCCCGTAACGACTACTATAATTAATCGTCACCGTCATTGCAATGACAATTTTTCGCCACCGATGGAGTCAACATCACCATCACTTAACAATCACCATCAACTTCGTCAACGCCAAGGCTATTTGGTAATTATCATCACTGCCATAATTGGCAACGCCGTCATCGACATTATCACCTTTGCCATTAGTACATGAATCGCCATCTGCAGCAGTAATTATTTTTTCTGATAATTACTATAGAAAGAAATGAATGGATTTCGCGCATAAAATATGAAAATTTCATTTCGCACTTCGCGTTGATTTAAATATCTCATAAACTTGAAAGTATGAAACCTTTCTTCGATGCGGAATAATTATTAAAAGACGCATTAAACGGGCGAAGAGGCAGTTAAGCTGACAGTAAAGGCAGACTGTTAGGCTGTTAGGGTCATCTTTTTATTTTATCACTCTGTTTGTAAAAATTATCTCTACACAGTACAATATACGATATCTGAGTACATTTCAATTTAAGCCACGCTGTTACGGATCAAATCGGGCAAGGCCGCGGCACAAAGAAACGGTGTAACATTTGCGCCAAGAAGTATGCTATAAATTTAGACGCGTCATTCAAATGCGAACGCGTAGGCTGGCTGGTCTCGGCGGCGACACTAGATGTAATCGCATGAATTGGGCTTTGGATTCAATTGGTCTGGTCGCCAATTGTTGCGATGGTGGGACGGACGGACGGTTGGTAGGTTGGATGGTTGCATCGTTGGGCCGTTGGACGGTTGAACGGATAAATGAATGAACGAACGATGTGGAGGTAAAGCGAATGATCTAATGGGTTGATGGGCGTGTAAATCCTACAAACGGATGCGACAAAATTGCTGGCAATTAAAATGTTGCGCGTAAACAATTGAATTCTTTTTTCTGTCGGAATTTTCATATTTCAACCGTTACTTTGTTGTTGTTGCTGCTGCTCCTGCTGTTGCTTGAGCTACTACTGCCGACGCTGTTATTGGAGTTCTGGCGCGTCTGCTAATGAAAATTTCTTGTTTTTAATGAAAATGAATCATCAAGTGTGAAAAGTCAGATTTTAATTTTCATTTCCGTGATTTCATTTGTGGATTAATTATGAAAAGAAAATACAATTTATAGACCGTGATTGCAATTGTGACGTCTGTGAAATTTAATTGCTTAGCAACTTCGGTTCATAATTAAACAATTATTAAAGTAATTTCCAGCCTGGTAATTAATTAATTTATTAGAATTTCTTGAAAAAAAAATAGTAATTTTCACAATATTAAGCTTGCCTTACTCCAAGGACTTCATTTATTTAAAATGTTTAACAATTTTCTTTGTGCAATTTGTTTTAATTTGTCATTCATTTTCATCTTTCACTTGGGAATAATTTCTCCTTTAACAAAACATTGTCTCTACATATCTATGGCTCTTTCCCTCTCTCACTCTCTCTCTCTCACTCGATTCTCCCCAGTATAACAGCTCTCAATATTCTGCAGTATTCTTATAATTTTACCCCTGACAAATCATTGTGTATAACAGTTGAAAGGCTTCAATTTCTCCGTTTTTTGTCATCTAAATGCCATAAGGAAGAAAATCGCATCACATTTGAGGAATCATGAAGGTAAAATGATAAATAAAAATTAAAAACAATTTAGTGGAAGCAAATATATTAAAAATCATATCTAATTTCTGTGTGCTGTCTTAAAATTTCTGTCACATTTCTGTACCCCAAAATTATTATTATTGAAGCAAAGGATTTTAAAAGATGTTTTCATTTACTACAAGATAATTATTTTTATTCGAAAAATTTGTTTGAAAAATTGCATTCTTTAGTTGTTTGGTGAAATCTAATAGTTATCTCATAGATTTTTGCGCTGGGTTCAAATTTTCACGGTACTCATAGAATGGTTGTTTCTGGCAAGAGATAATTAAAAAATTTATGCCCGAATTCTTTTGTAGCTAAATTTTCGGCCATCGAAAAATTATCGTTTAATTCTATTAAAATTAGTGTGACCTTGACAAAATATTAAAATTAGTGTGAGCACATCTGACGAATGAAATTGAAAAGATATGGAAAATGAATTCTGAAAAATTGAATATTTTCAATATTAAACACCTTTCTACATTGCTTGATATTCGTAGTAATATTTAATGGTAAATCTTTTAGAAGCTGCCACTTGTCGAGAATAGAGGATCATAAATTAAAAATTCCAAATAAAGATACAAAACAAACGCACTAAAACAAACGTAAAGAATGTAAATTCATTAATATTATATAAATGTTAAAAGCGGATTGAGCGACAGGTGTACCATGCTTCAAGCCAAATTCATTTAAGTTCTTTTGCGCTACTCATTAACATCTATATATTCGATAGAGGGAAATATATCATTAGCTTATTTTATAAATTCTTTATTGGTTATTATTAATTTAAAAAATTGTATAACAATTTTACAAAGTTACGCAAGAAAAACCTGTTCTCACGATTCTAAAATTGGTATGAGTTTATTGGAGAATTTCATATTTTTGAGAATAAATATGCATGATTAAGCTAAAATGATCAATGTGTTTTATACTAATGTAAATATTGGTAAAAGTAATTCATAGGAGTACAGCTCTTTAACCTTATATATTATAACATATTTATAATTGTAGGGTATACTCAATATTCTACATAAGCTAAAGGTTATTACAGCTCCTGGCTTATTCTTTTCCTCCTCCTCCCGATCTTTTTAGCGACTTCAGACGCCTTCTTTTCGAGAATGCTTTAGAGTGTTTTTAAATAGCTAAAATAAAGCATTTGAAAACCAAAGGAAAAAGTTAACTAATTTGCATTAAGGCTATGTTCTTATGCCTAAAAGTATGCAAGCACATACATTATCATTCACAAGTTTGCAGATGTTGCACAGACGAAAGCCATTCAATGCTCTTTTAAAAAAATATCGGTTCTTTACTTTGCTTTATTTAACGCCTTAGAGGAATAAGGAAGGAGGGGGTCTTTTAATTTCGAGGCAATAATTTTTGAATTGACATCTGAATGGTGGAAGAGGTATCCACGCGTGGTGCTGTTTGTGCGGGTGTTTATGTGCGTGTGTGTAGGTTGCAATGCAAGTATAGGTGTGCGTAAAAGCGCGAGTAAACAAAATCTGTTGTCGAGCGTAAGAAAAATTAAAATCTCACATTTGCATAAGTACCACGTAACGACCAAGAAGCAGGAATATAGAAACATCTGCGAAGTTAAGACTAAGGGACTTCATCAATATTTACGTTTTCTCGTTTTAATTGAGATTTGGATTGAGTCAAGGAATTTAAGAAAGAATACATTTTTGATGAAATCTTTATTCTTAAAGTGATAATCAGCTTTTTGTGAAATTACTTATGGAAGAAAGGTTTTATAAAATGAACTTAAGATACCCTTAAATTGTCTAAAATATCAACTTTAACTTGACTTTATTGTAGAAGAGTTTTTCGATCGATCGATAAATCAATTGATGTTAATTAGAAAATATTTAAAAATATTCGGAAAAAGTTAAAGATTTCTGGAGGTTTTAATTTGGTGTCATTTGTCATCAAATCATCAGATGGGGGTTATATTCCTACCTGAATCAATTTAATTGAATTTTAGAATAAAATACTAATGATCCCTTTCGAAAATTGTATGATTGTTCCGGATACCTTTTTTGTGTTTAAGGATTTCGTTCTGATCGTTTAAATAAAAAAATCTAGAAGTAAAAAATTAAA
The DNA here is from genome assembly GCA_963966595.1 of Physocephala rufipes. Lineage (NCBI taxonomy): Eukaryota > Metazoa > Arthropoda > Insecta > Diptera > Conopidae > Physocephala > Physocephala rufipes. Next base: position 29,011,436 of record OZ016504.1, on the reverse strand, counting down.
CCGCTTATAATTTACTCTAAGCTCAATTTTGAATTTTTTCTTTCAGTTTTTCTCTGATTCTTCCGAAAAAGTGTCGGCTAACCGCTAACCACGTTTCATTCGAGCGTATCCGGCCAACGTAAGGACAACTAACAACGTAAGGACAACGTAAGGACTGTAAATGTCCAGCTGCTGATTTAATGGACATCGTTGTCCAATTTTCGGATTCAAGCGGAAACGGAACTCAATTCAGTAACTCCGTTTGAAAACGGCAGTACGTTTCGAATTGTATTTGTGTTTGGTATAGGTGGGGTAGGGGCTCGGGTGTGTATGTGTTTATAGAGCTTTGTTCGTTCCGCAGCAGGAAATCTCTTAATTTGCAGAAGTGAAAATTTGCGTATATTGTTCGAGAAGAAAAACAACAACGACAACAGCGATAAAGGGACAAACACTTTTAATGTGTAATTACATTTAAAAGATAAATATTTGAAAGGATAAGAAGAAAAAAAAACTAAGGAAAACATAACCTAAAAATTAAAATAAAAAACTGTGAAAATAATGAAAGAACCTTTTTCAGGAGGTGAAAGTAAAAATGTAAAAAGGCACGACAATGTAAATATTTAATAAAAGAATTACCAGAAAAATATGAATTAAAATTAATTCTTAATGGATTACGCGTATTTAAAAAGGTTAAAAGAATTCCTTTTTCCAATTGACATTGGGAAATTTTATACATTCATTTAAAATAATATCAAATAATTATAGTATTTTTATAAAGACCTCAACACTTATAAATAATGTCATTTAATCAGGAAAACTTGAAGCAAAAAATGATTTTTTTTAATTTATATATATAGTTCTGTCAACCCATTTTAATTAAATCGATAAATTTGATGACTAAATGATTATTTTACAATTGTATGAATTTAATAAAGAGAATTTAATTTCGTTTTTATATTTTGAACTTTGCTCAATTTGTCAAACAAAACTTTGAAACTTACTCGAAGGAAACTTAGCGACCGATTGCCGCGCCTAAAAGCAAACTTCGAACTTTCAAACATTTTAAATATTTTCATTATTATCCTTCTTCTTACTTTCATTCTTTCTCTTGTATTTCTCTGTTTTCATTTTTTCATTCTTTTAGGGGTTTCCTTTCATAACGATTTCAAGTTTTCTCTAGAAAACTTTCTAAAACTTCGTAGACACTAAAACCTAGTTTTGGCGAAATCTACATTTGTTGTTTTTGTAGTACTTTCTAGTTGTTAGCGTACACTTTTCATTAAAATTTTAATTTCATAATTAATTGATAAACTTCACACATCATATTCGCGCGTACAACTACACACACACATGTATACACGGACACACACACACTCACACGAACAGAGTTCCTTTAATGGCAGACTTCTTAGTTGACTTTTTCGACTTTTTAACTGCACTTTTGACCTTGAATATATTTCGTCTATTCGTAACTGAAAACTAATATTAGGAAAATGTAGAATTTATATTGTTCACACGGAATTACAAAATCGGAAGAAAACATAATACGAGTGTGATGGCATAACTTTTGAGTTTGGAAAGTTTTGTTAGTTTTTAATGGAAAGAAAAGGAAAGAAAAGCAATGCTCATAACTTTGACAGAAGAGGCATAATAAAGACTTCGTCATGAATCAGCTCAAATTCAACTCTTTATGTTCTAATTTTGAGTTTGAAAATATTAAGAAATTCCTTAGAATTCCTCTCATTAAATCAATATTTCCTATACTCAAAGTTTTTAAAATTGGCCGCAAACCAAAGGGTTTACTGATTTTATACGAATGTTATCGTAAATCTCCTCGTTATCTCTTTAAGATGAAAATTTTAGAATGATTTGTCGGTATAACTCTTCCAAGGAAACATATTCTATGAATGAGTAAAACTTTTTAAAACTCTTCAAACAACTTTTTTAAGGCATCTTTACAAAGACTGGTCTTAGATATGGTCGGAAATGTATATTTGAGTAATTACGCAATTTTGGGATATAAAATAATACAATAATTCAATATTCGATTCGAGTATTGAATGGCTCATTATATAATAGTTGCATTTTAAGGCTCTAATGCTTCTTAAACTTATTTAACCTCAGATGGCTTTGTGTGAAAATGGATTATAATTTTGATAAAGATTAATTTATTTTAAATTTAATTGAAATTTAATTAAAAACGAAAGGAGCAAAAAAATTCGTCATTTTTTTTTGATGAATCATCATTGAAGCTCAGCAAAAATGTAACCCTTTTAAAGGAAAATAATTAAAATATGCTAAGGGAAAGAAAAGCTGTTGAAGACCTACGTCAAAATTTTGGATTTTTGGCTATTATTCATTTATTCCATTCCACCTCAATGAAACTGAATTTCGTCTCTATTTTCATGTTCTTCCTCTATAGTCTATCTTCCATCACCATCATCTCGAACTCAGCAATTTTGCGAGAATCACAATTACTGGGGACAATTTACTGCAACGTTTCTGAAAGAGTGAATAAAATTTTAAAAAGAACTGAAAGATATTCAAAGGATTTTAGCGGATAGATATATTTGTATGTGTTATATTTTATTTGTTCAATCGTAGCGTATGAATAACTTTCAATTTTCATATTTATGGCGCAAATACTGGCCGGACCAGGATATTTAGCTGCTCCGAAAAAGGCCCTCATGGTAAGACCATCACTGCTAAAGTGTATCAAACATTTCGTTCATCAAAAATCTTTCGAAAGAAAATACGTGTTGTTGGTTTTGCCTCTTTGTGAATTCGGTTTTATCTTTTATATGTTCTATGATATATGACGTATGTGGGCAATGCGTTATGTACAATTCTCTAAAGAGAACGTCAGAACGTCAGTCTATCATTCTGTGTCATGGTGTAAAACCCTTTTAAAAACCGCTATTTAGTTATCGGTTAGTGTATAGTATATAACTTTTAGTTGCTGTTGTTGCTGTTGTTGTTGTTGATGGTGATGGAGTGGTTGTTGTTGTTGTTTGTTTTTGTTTACTATTACCAGAACGGGGTTGATTGCTGGTTGATTTGTGGCAATCTCAAATTAAGTTTCTTTCAAAAAGTTTGAAAAATTAGTGCTAAATAAGGGTAGATACCGACTTCCCTTTCTTTGTCCTCTCTCTCTCTCGTTTCATCTCTTTCTTTCCTTTGTAAGCCCACATAATTTTCATTAATCGCTTTTTTCTTAATCACTCGAAAGATACAGAAAGAGCGATGGATTTTACTGACGACTTAATGAAGTACGAGCGGATGAAGGAGCTCATCATCTTAAAGCTTCAAGGTATAACATCAAATAATCTTGAAAGAAAAGGGTTAAATTAGCCTCATGGTTCATCATCAGACAAAATATATGCTGGTACGTATTTCGTGATGTAGAAACTCGAAGGGGTTTTACACCGTTCCATTCTCTTTTTTTTGTTTGCTATGCATGCTTTCGTCGTTTTGTCAAGGTTTTGTCGAGATGTCGAGTTTCATTTCCTTATGTTTTTTGGCTCTGATTGCTTTTACCGTTTATCGCATTCCGTTGTTTTTTTTATCTTATAAAATATCTTTCAAATCTAGCACACGCTCAAGCTTCTCTTATTACTACCTTCCCCTCCACCCCTCACATTTAAAATATGTTGTCGGGAGTTTGGGTGGCTTTGGATGGGGGTTCGGTAGGAAAGACATGCTGCGGAATACTCGGAAACACTTAAAGAATACACAAGTAACACTCAAGCGACGATTACACTTGAATGCGGAACATACTACTCTGTTGCTGCGTCCTCTCCTTTGCCTTAAGGTGCTGATTATAACTTCGAAGAAAGGGTTAAAACGTCGCTTGACACATCATCCCTTGTACTCATAAAGGCTAAATCTGTGGAGACTGTTAATGATTAAAAAAAAGATCTTTATTCATTCGCATTTGTTTTTGAAAATGTTTGAGTGTAATATAATGTTGCTTGTGTTGTTATTGTTGTTAGCTTCTTATGTACCAAACCAACAATCAAAATGTTTACCAATCGAGAAGTATTTTGAGGATAAAGCACCGACAAAGACAACAAATCGATAGTGATGATCTACGACCGTTTTAATTAAAATTATATCCAAGAATTTTATCTTCGAAATGGAATTGTTTACAAAAATCAACAATGAAGCAAACAAAAAAAAAAAAAAAAAAAAAAAAAAAAAAAAAAAAAGAGAAAAAAAAGAAAACTGATGATCTTATGGATTAATTTTAATAATTACAAATTTGTAGCGGGTTTAATTCCCAAAAAGGTTTTATCAACAATTCCAAATATTGCTCAGAATCGCTCGAGAGGGTCATTTAAAATGTGGGGTGAGGATGGCGTGTAAGTGTCTCTAACATTGATGGGCGCAAGCAGGACGGTATTGGCTGTAATGAGTATTTAGGGGATCCTCTGAAGAAACAAAGGTTTGAAAGTAATGAAAAACAATCAATATATTGATTTTTTTAATACGTTTTCGACAAAGGTCTTTAAAATTAAAAGAAAAATTGGTTCCAATTTTAAAAAAATAAGAGTTTTTTATTCTGCTTTGATTTACAATTCCTTTAGGATTCATGAATATTTCCTAAGATCGTTTTTGTTGCCTTCTCTATCCATTTCCATTAGATTTAATTAATTGCATGAGTGCGCATAAATAATTAACCATAGCGTCTTACATCTCAGTCGACTTGAAGGAAGCGCCATCAATAAAGAGCTTCGTCCCTACGAACTTAAAAGAATTTTTTGATCTAAGGCAGTAGTAAGGAAAGGTGTTTTTACCTCACCTTGTCAGACTAAAGGAAACAAAATCTACGACTAAAGTTTTCCAAATCAGCGGCACCTCCGCGCAGCAAAGGCGAAATTGGTTGCGTCGCGAAGCTGCAAGTAAAAATCATGCATAAACATGCATCGCGTTTGATGTATGATGTCCACTATGTTAGAAAGCTCTCGTTGCCGTTGTTATCATTGTTATTGTTGTCGTTCAAAGGCATTGTTGCTTTTAAAAGATTTCGAAACGTAAGGGCAGACAGAATTTAATAGTTTACCTCCATCGTGATTTCAACGTCGCCACTGCTAACGTCGGGATCCGCCATCCTAATCAATACTCGCGTTACGCGGTTGTTTTTGTCGTCTTACATGTTGATAAAACAGTATGTTTACGTTTTGGAAGTTTTCTTTTGTAAAAGATAGAACACCGTTTCCAAACAAATTACATTTCTTTCATAAATCCTGACATAAAAAAACTACTTGGTGAGAGATAGTATTGAGAGGTGGAAGAGGCTGAAAAAGGGACGTCGCGTAGAAATAGCGGACATGTTTTTGCACGGTTTCTAAGTTAAAAGAAACAGGTTTTTATATTATTAAATTAGAATCGAGAATAAAGTCTCCATTAGGAGTTATTTGGGTGACTAATAACGCATTGAAGGAGCAGGGAGGCACGTGGCGATTCAGCTGTATAGCAGCTTTTATTGGTTGCTATCCGAACAAATTAAATACAAACGTCGTGGGCAATAATAATATTTTCGCAATATCTTAAGAGATGGGGTTAAATAAAAAAAAAAAAAAAAAAAAAACAAATATCGAATATCTTATGGGTTTAGATTCAGTTGAAATATTCTTAGTAATAAATATTTTATTTTGTACGCAAGTTTTCTCTATTTTGCAGAAGTTTCATTCATAATTTTATGCGACAGCGTTTTGAACGGCTTCCTTAGAAATAAATGCAGTAACCGTCTTTTCTAAGCCGGAAGCAATACCGAAACGCGCGCCTTTGAGCTAAAACCAATGATTATTATGATTATTAATGTTCGTTTTGTTCTTTTCAAAAAATCTTTCGGAATTTTATTTTTAGTTACTACTGCGTGTTTGTAATTCCCTAATTAATGCTAAATTGTATTGCATGCTCAGACATAAACATATTAAAATTTTTGCAGTAAATACGAATTTCTGGCAACTAACATTATGTTAGTGTTGATGATGTTGCTTCATCTGCTCGAACAGCAGCAGCAAGAACGTTCAGTACTTTACATTAATTATATCTTATAATATTGCAAAAACAATATCATGACGAACAGATAACGTATTTGATATACATACGCAAAACATTTATAAAGATGAATTTTAAAATCATTAGCGTTTTTACGCTCTTCGTTATTACTTGTGAAGCGGACTGCGTGTATATATTTTGCTCTCTCTACTCTTACCGTCCATCCCAACGTTTTTTTCCGAACTACCGTTTTATCTTCTATAATTTCCTTATGCCTCTTATTTCGCGTCCTTTACATGAATTGAGGAAAAAGCATATATTTCTTAAATCCATTAAATACTCAGGGATCACCTCCCGCCATTTTTCTTAAACACCTATTCTATTGTGTTGATGGCCAGAGAGAGACACCGACCGACCCAGGAGAAAGGCCATATTTTCTTTATACTTGATTACATCTTAAAATCACTTCCAGGACACACTCTAGGGGAAACACTTTAAAATAAAGTTCTCATGATGAAGTTGACGCGAGAAGAGTCCGCTTATGCCCTTAAGCGGCTTAAGTCCATTCCCAAATAAAGTAAGAAAAAAATGAAGGAAAGGAAAAATATTTTGGAGGATAAAAAAGAATGCTAGTCACCCGAAGAATGTCTTTCGATCTATCTTTTTTTTTCAGCACGATTTAAAGAAAAAATACTTTTACTTAAATCAAAAATTCAAGATATCGTAATAGACTAAAGATAATGCCACTCGGTCAGTCAGTGCGACACTTTGGCAATTTTAAGCTCTATAGAATCCAATTGATAAGCATAAACGAACTTGAAATCACTCTATTTTGTCTAACCATCGGTGAAGAAAACGATATCCTTTAAGTTTCTTTGTATCTGTAGGGTGTAAATATTTATTATGTGGCATAGGCAAAAGGAAAAAACAAAGAAGAACAATATTTTTTTATGTCCGAGTTTCATATCAATGACTGCTTAACAACTTCCGCTCATGATGATTCTGGAGTGGAAGCGTATAAAAATTTATTGCCTTACAATGAAAATACGAACAAAAAAAAAAAATACAACAACACCGACACAGAAAAAAGGGAATCCTTGGCATAAAAAAAATCATAATAAATAAACCGAATACCGTCAAAAGGAGGAAATCAGATTAAATCAGCATGAGAAAAATTTGCGGTTTTCTGCCAGAAGAATAAAAAAAGAATGCTATATAAATAAATAAAAAAATCAAAATAGCAGCAATAACAATAACAATAACAATAACAATAAGGGAAATATTCATAAAAATAACAACAAAAATCAAAGAAATCACATCATCACCAACAACAGTTATAGCAACAACTACAACAACAATAACAACAACAACAACAACAACAACAACAACAACACCGACCATAACAACAATCAGAGGCTGATGAACACAGAAGAGTTTTAGTGAAGTGGCCCATACTGAAGACAACCAGTATCGCAACAACAACAACAACAACAACAACAATCACAACCAATTTCATTGTGATTTCCTTTTTTCCTTCTTACTTCCTTCCTATCCCATATTTTTCGCTTTCTTCCGCAAATTCCTTTGCCGCCTCTCAATTCCAGCAAATATTTCTCAAGACCTCTTCTTCATTCGTGGATATCCATCACATCATATTTAGTCACAACAAGTTTTACTACAAGGAACTCCTTTTAATCTTATCACATATCACGATAATAATAATTCTGGTAACTTAAGTACTGCAAATTTATTTATAAGTATTCCTTGATATGGTCAGATTCATTTTTTTTCGGCACCCGTATCCAAGAGGGTGACCTTTTATTGGTCCGTTTTGCTTTGTTTTTTTGTGAATTTTTTCATACTACTAGTAGTTGTTGCTGACGATGCTCGGGGGGCGGTATGGGTGATGGTAGTGGTCGGGTTGTTGTTGTTGTTGTATTCCACATTCAGAGCCATTTCTAATACATGCAGGCTCTCTGAGGGTTTATTTTTTTCAACCGTACAATCGTATTTTATTTAGCGTTACGCATTAAAGAACATTAAATGTACATTTTGCCTTTTATGCTTCGTCTTTATTTATTTTTTATATTTTTATGAAGTTGTCAGGATTTTCTTTAGTAGTTTCGCTTAAGTGAATTAAATGTGTTTGCGTAAATGTGAACGCGTGTGTGTTGGAATGATCAAGTGCGGGTTAGAGTGGATAAGTGTAGGTAAAATGTGAGTTAGTGTCATCATTTAAGGTTGTTTTAGTTTGCGTTGAATGTGAGTAAATGTAAATTAGTGCAAGTAAATGTGAACGAAATGTGAAATAATGGGAGCTATATTAGGAGGATATATCAGGAAGTCTGGGTAAGGAGAGTTAGATATAAATTAAGCCTCAGATAAATATTGATTTGATGATTAAATCTGAGCTAATGTAAGTAGGTAAGTAAGTACAAATTAAATAAGAGTAGGATTCATTTAAATATGGATTAATTTAGCTTACTTTGCTTGTGTTTCATGTGTGAATTGTTTGTGAATGGTTTGTGAGTTGAAAACGAACTAAGTGCGAGTTAATGTGAGGACCTAAATTAAGTATTAGTATGTCCAAGTTGGAATAAAAATTTATAAGCTAAATGTGAGTAAGCGACAGCTAATTATGGATTGATGTGTCATAAACGAAAGCAAATGTAAATTAGCGTAAAAGTTATGATTGAGTTAGAGTGAATAAGTGTTGATTAGAGATGAATTAAAATCAGTAGATTTGTTCAGTAAATCAGTAAATCAGTTCAGTAGATTTGTATACGCTAAATATGATTTTTTTGACTGCCATAATGACGGGCGTATTAGGAATTTTGTTAGAACTTTATGAGAAAATCTCCGTGCCAATTAATATTCGGTGAACACTTTCATAATTTCATGACTTATTATTAAAATATTTATGAAATTTATGCCTATTTATAAGAGATCTAATTAGTAGACGATATTTTCGACTTTAAACTGAAACACCCGGTTATTTTTATTCTAAACAGTTTTTTCATATATTTTACAAATACCTTTGGCAAATGATTTCAGTCGGTCGTGGAAAGATATTCAATCTCAAAGTCAACTTGTTATTCATTCAACATTGCACTACTCCTTATAATATGTTTCCCCTTCCGGGAGGAAAGACCTTAGCCATTGATTTAAAATATTGTTCACGTGGTAGCTTAACTCGTTAGTATTTTCAAAAGTTAAGCAAATTACAAGTCATTCTCTCATTTACTCTCTCTCTCTCTTTCTTTTTTCTCGCTTTGTGCCTACGCTTATAATTTAAATTTGTTCTGTCTACTCGTATGTCTGTTTGCCAATATCCTTGCCCTTGTCCATTTGCTCTGCATGTGCTCTAATTATGCGCGTGAAGGTCTGTCTGTCATTGACTTGTCTCACAGCTGTCAAGAGTAAGCGACATCGCTTAACGCTTTATCTAATTTCTTTTCACGAGCTTCACGATGAAGGAAGAATTTCGACGATAATAATTTAATCCTTTGTTTGCGAAATCGTATCGAAATGCATAAAATTTGCATGACTTCAACAACAAATTGCGAATATTTTATGCTTAAATTTTCAGCATGTAAATAAAATATTGCTTGTGTTTGTGTGCATATATGTTTGTTTGTATGCGTTTTGTATGTGTCTTCGTAAAATAATAAAAGTATCTCAAGAGAGTAGTGATAACATATAGTGGACGAAAAGAGATGAGAAAGGAGTACGACTGGCAGAACTTTATGACCGACCGATTGGGGTACGTGCAGCATCGGCGATTTAGCATTTTGTTGTGCGACGATGCACAGGACAGGACTGAATGTTTACCTGGTGGAAAGTGATTTGAGGTATGCCATTCCCTACCGTACCCTACCGTACATACGTCTCACAACCTGACAATATGCTGCTTTCTCAACACTCCTGCACCATTATATTCATTTTCCAGCAGAGACATTCTTAAGTCTCAACACCGTATTGCTTTTGTTTTCATTCATTCGTTTATTCATTCATTCATTCATTCATTTGCTTGGTCGTTCATTACTTGACAACTCTTCAGCAGTTGTTACTGAAAAGGCAACTACCGTCACTTGACAAGGGTTCTTAATGATTGTGCTATACGAGAATGGGTTTGAAATGACTTTGAAGTTTTCAGGATATAGTTTCAGTTAGTAAAACATCTTGTTCACACTTAAATGTTGTTGCTGTTTTCTGTTTGGTTGGTTGGTTGGTATTGGTTCGGGAGGTAAGTCCAAGTTTTATCAAAAAGTGACAAAAGAAAACAGACAGAGAGAGATAGACAGAGAGACGGAGTAAGAGAGAGAGAGAACGAGAAGGTGACAAAGAATTGGTCGCTCTGTAGCAAACAGCAGGAAGTTCAACAAAAGCATGTAACTGGTGCCAAAAAGTGTCAAACATTCAAAATACTAAAATCAAGTGTCCTTCTTCTTGTTGGTATGTGCATTTATTTCGTTGTTGTTGTTGTTGTCGTTGTTGCTGTTGTTGTTTGTGTTGTTATTGTTTTAGTCGAAGGGCAAAACGACCAACACTTTGTTTAGGCTTTCAAGTCAAACTTTTCAAGCTAATTGCTTATTTTGTGGAAATTAAGTGTTTTAATTTTGTTTATCATGTCCAGACGACGCATGCATTCTGCTCCTTCCTCCTTTCTCTCTCTCTCTCTTTCCACCTATCACTATTTCTGCCCTTTCAATTTGCATGGCTTTGGGTCTTCTGGTGTTTCTTGATTCTCATCGGAGTGAATTGATATGTTTTCTTTCTTTATGGAAAATCTTAATTTAATTATTTAATCTTTAATTAGAATTTCATCTAAATTTCTTTAGATTTAAAATATATACACTGGACTATATTTCATTATAATTTTAATACAATTAAAAAGTGGTTTTTTCCTGTCTTTTTTTAATATTATTTTTGTTTGATTCTTCCATTAATTTCATTGGCTTCAGCTGCAGCCTGGTAGTTGTTTTGGTGATTGGCCTTTACCCCCTCCCCCTCCCTAACCGGCACTCTGATACAATTTATTGGCCTTCTTTTGCCTCTTGTTGGTTTCATTTTGTGGTTGTTTTTTTTTGTTTCATTACTTGCGCTTCAATTTTTTTCGGGTGCAAGTTTAAAATTATTATGTTTACTTTGTTCTTCGGCATCATTTATTAAAATCTTCATTCTTGTTATCGACAGACAAGCCACCAGACAAACAGATATCCGTGGCCGTTGCTCAAGCTTGGCAGAGATAGGGCGAGACGTATGAAACCAAACGAAAATTTGGCTACCTTCCTACCTTTATTTTTCATCACTTTGCATCGTTTGGGATTCTTGCATCTCATGGTTCTGACAGCAGATTGCGTTTATAACTTTTTGATGTGCTGCTGTTTTGATGGCTTTCTCGAGTGTGGCGACCGGCCAATACAACCTTATTTTTCCCAGCATTCTCGGCAATAGAAGCAATAGAAGCAATAAAAGCGGCAACAGCAGCAGCTCGACTGCTTCGAAATCTATTTTCAATATTCGATACAATTCTTGGAGAGAAGTGAAGAGAAGGAATATGTTTCTTTTTTGAAAATAATTTAAGTGGAATTTTAGATATTCTAATAAACTTTAAAGAGTGGATTGAAGGGTATATTAGGGTATATTAGTTATGAGGTGAATATTCAATTTAAAGGAAGTAAATATTTTAACATTTTTGGTTATAGGAGACCACTTTAAATGCATTAATATTCCTTACAGAATTTTTAATAATAATTAATATTTTAACAGTCATATTGATTTGTCACACAGCAATTAATGCTGTGGTGAATTAGAAATCGGCAGTTCGCATTAATCACCTTACTGCGGCTTTTTCAAAAATTCTCACCAAATCCTTAAGGTTTTCCAACATCGTTTGCTTAAAGAGCCTTTAAAGACTATATAAACGTTTGCCATGGGTTTGGCACTTTACATACTTTTAGTCATTCTGGTTTTAAACTGTACAATTCGATGACTTTCACCTCAATATCTGTCTAAATATCATATCCTTTGTTTTTGTTTTTCATCTAAGAAAATTCAAACTTTACCGCACGCGTAAATTTTTATGTAAGTTAGCAGAAACTAATGACTCTGGTGAACCAACACTATTAGACAAAAAAAAAAAAAAAAAAAAAAACACCAGATGAATCCATTTCGGAGAATGTGGTTAAATTTGTTTTAATGTTTTGTGAAAATGCAAGAGTAAAAATCAAAGGATGGCGGACTTATTAAATGCTTGAGTAAGGAAAACCAAAACCAACATCATCAGCAAAAGCAATAACAATATCGAGAAGAACAAGAACAAGAATGAAATAACCAGGAGGTGAAATGGTACAAGTTGTCGACTAAAGCGCTAAAAATTCAAGATGTTAACCGAAGCACCGAAATCCCACGTAATGACCGTAATAATCGCAGTTAATTAGTCGACGATTATACAAAACTGTAACAAAAACAAATGAAGCAATAACACGAACAACAACAACAAGAACAACAACAACAACAACAACAACAACAACAACAACAACGACATCGGCTACAATAGAAACAATACCAGTAATAATATTAAGATAAAATGATCGAGGGTGAGTAACAAAAGATAACAACAATAATGACAAAAGCAACAACAATAAAATCGACAACAACATCAGTTGAAACATTAAAATATTTTAGACTGTAACAGCTTTTATGATTATAAAACAAACTTGTATCTTACTCTTCTTCCCTGTCCATTCACCTCGTTACCTCTCGCTCTCTCTCTCCTTCCTTCCATCATCCTCCACCTTCCACCTTCCTCCGCCTGCTTTATTCCAGGACCAACTCAAGTCATATTTAAGCGAACCCTTTCATGAGATACAGAAACGTTGATTGCAGTCATTAGCTGTTGCGGTTGTTACCGATTCTAGAATAGAAATCGTCTTTTGGGAAAGTATATATATGTATTGTGTATATATATACTATGGATATACTATTATAATATTTATATATATAAAACTTTTGGCTGATGTTTAAAAAAAAGCTATTTAAAGAAAACAAACCATCGCATCGACGGCACGGCTACGGCAATGCGATGTGTCTCGATGATTCTCGAAGGAGAGTCGTTATCTTTAGCCTAAAATGAAAAGTCATTATGAAACCACCACCACTACTACCGCGAACACCATCACCATCATCAACGCAACCATCATAACTATAGTCATCAATTTCATTATCGCGATTATCACCGCCATCGTCACCATCATCATCATTAGCCATGCAGTCAGTACAAATAGAAGTCGCCCCGCCCTCCTTTTACTATTCAGAGGGTAACCCCCTTGCCCATTTTGGGAAACGACGATCGCAAAACATTCGCCTTAACAAATTCACATAAACGCCATCGCATTTATTTAAATATTTTTGCAATCATTGTAGCGAGATTTGAAGAAGAGTTAGCGTAAATCTACCAAAGTCTTTTGGGTTTAGATGTCTGTTTACTCGAATCTGGTATGTTTTCCGGCGATATGAAATGATTAAAAGTTCGAGGACACATTAATTTATTTTTGGCTCATACAAAAAATTTAAAATTTTTAGTGATTAATAAAAAAAATAGTGTAATAACCATTGAATGTATAAAGCTCCACACGACCATTCCGGTCACTCTTATTGTCAGGATGTCATGATTTTGACTTATTCGTAATTTACATATCGCTCGCTTCAAAACAATTAATTGTCATCAACATATTCATTAGCTTAAAATTATAGCTCATTAATAAAACATATTCGTCGGAGTAACGACGGACAAGCTATAATTACAACTTCCGTTTCTGCGGGACTTCCTTCGTTAACCCGCGTTTTCCTCCAAACTCGTCGACTAATTCCATTCATTGAATGCGACCATTGGTCGTCAGTGTTCTTCGTTAGTTCGTTGGTTAGAATGGTTTGTGCGGCTTGTTATTTGTTCGGTTAATCATATTTCCGCTGCTACATCGTTTCTTCGGTTAGCCTTCTGACCGGTAACTGTCGGTGCGCTCAAATTTATTTGTGCCATTTTAGAAATCCCTATAATTTCAATTCGAATCGTCCGTTGTCCTTCCGTTTTAACTAAAACTACGTATATTCAATTAACTAAGGCTGGAATCGGGGAAGGGTGGTGCCTGTCGGTTGGTGTGGGTAACCGTGTATGGCTACTTAATTCTATTAAAGGGCGTACTTCAATTCGATTGCATTAATGCATATCCTGATAAAATGTGTTCGCATATCGTACAAGAGTTTCTACTCCAAACAAAGAGGAAACCATTCATTTGCATGATATTACGACTAATATATATACACACACATGCAAATGAATGTATGTATAAGTGTATGTGTGTGTGTTTCGTCTTTTCTTATGAACATAAATTGTTAATATTAAAAGGGCCTAATTAACGAAACAATACAGTGGTGAAATTTAAACAATGCTTATGGCGAACGCCTCGGTCAACACGGTAACAACCATGGGCGTAGTCTATAAATTATGAAAATGAAAAATATACTCAATATGTTTCCTCTAAAGATGTGTCTACCACAAAGGTAGATCAGCTTTCCTTTAAGTACTAAAGTACTTCGTCCATTCAGGGGTCAATCGAGGGTGCCTTTCGAACATTTAAATTCTACGTCTCTTTTTCGTTGTATCTTCCTTAACTAACCAACAATTTGCTAAATTAATCTAGCAGCTGATTGTGGGGTTAATTGCAATAGTTAACTTAGCCTTTGCCAAGGGCAAGTTTTAGTACTAAAGGTATAAACGTACCATATGCCAAACAAGTATACTTTCATGAAATTTCGTAGCCCCTTATTCTTTCATTCACACTTAAATAAACTCACACACACACACAAATTCGCAACTCGTTGACTAACTTACAACAAATTTCTTTTTATATCAATTAACCAAAAAGGGTTAATTTATAGCTTAGCCATTTTAACGCTGGTCAGTTTGGATGAGAATGGGAGTGAGTGGCTGGTTGTGTGTGTGTTTATGTATGTATGTGTATTTTCTAACCCTCTGCATAGAAGAACATTTTGTAATTGATATGTTATGGGTGTACTTGTCGGCACATCCTTTCGTCCTTTTCCATTCTTGATCCACATTTTATCCTTCGCAAATTCACTCATTCACTACTCATTTCTACTACTTTTTCAAAATTACCTTTTAAAGCCTGCGGAAAGTAAGCATCAACAGTTTATTTAACCGGCAGTTAAGCTTCAATGGTTTGTTGCATTTGTTGGTGTATCGGTTAGTTGGTTATGTTGTTAATTCTGTAGGTCAATTATGGGGATCAAATGTTTCTTGCTGGTCTCATGCATTTCCGTTGTGGTTTTGTTGTGCGATTGTTGTAATGCAGCAGGTGGCTAATAAAGTGCAACGTTGCTTGAGCTAAGGATCAAAAAGGAGGGTCAATTCACTAACCAGAAAGGAAGGCGGTAGAAGATAAAGAAGACAGCTTTCCATACGCCTGTTGATTAATTAATGCGGTGGTTGGGAAGGATAGGCTTGAAAATAAGTTAAACATAAAGTAGTTTAAATAAATTAGTTTAAATAAAGCGTTACAGAATATAATTTCGATATTGCGGGGATTGAGGTACGGTTTTAATGAAATTTATTATTTTTGTCATTGCTTTTAATTCACAGATTATTATTTCGATAGAACACTATCGTAATTACTCCCGCCTAATTTACTCGGCAATATTCATTAATTTCTTCAAAAGAATTAGAAAACTACTGTCGATTTTCATGGACCACACGTACACGGTCTTTAACTTTAAGTCTTCTGTAAAATTCTTCGAAACGCGACTACCACACTCATACATGTATATTCGCCTTTTTATGCATGTATTATGGTAAGTATGATTTCTATCACTGCCAGAACTTAACCTATAAATAATATGAATGAATTCTTAGGAGTAACTCCTGCTGTTGGAATCATTTCTTGCAGCGTTTTAAATGCCAAACGCGGCGAAGAAAACAACAGATAAAAAGAAACAATTGTTTTAAAATAAATCTTTGCTTGCGGCTTCTCTGCTGCTTGTGATACATACATAAACACACACACACACACACATACACGTACCTACACATCACACGTAAAAACTTCATTCATGTTTTCTGATTATTTAGACATTTTACAACGCGTGTTATCGCAAAGCATTTGAATTTTTATTTTCAGTTCCTTTAAACTTCCTGTCTCCACTTCTCCATGCTCTCCTGTATCCTCCACCCTCTTCTTCTTTCTGTCTATCTTTCTGATTTATTTTCTACTAAGGCAAGCCAAAGGATGTAAAGACTTATCAATGACGAATGTGACAAAACAATATTATCTGAAAGACTGAGTGGGTTATATTACTGATAGGCTATGAAGTGGCGGGCGAGTGGGGGGTCGAGCATGGAAAGGGGTTCTATTTTACAGAAGAAGGATAAAACTTCACAACAAAATTTATCACATAAAATCATTGCGAATACTTGAGAAGAATTTAAATCGCATTTCAGAAGAAATCAAATAAAGTGATCTCTAAAGAAATATATGAAACGGTTAAGAGGCCAATAAAGTCAAGAAACACTAAAACTTTAATAAACACTACTATTAGAGTATTTATTAGATTAGGCTAGAAATCTGAGGTCTTATTGATTATCGAGTTTTTGTAAAGGAAGGATATGAACCTAAAAGAAACAAGAGTCTGTTACCAATTATTAATCCTTTCAAACAAATAATTAACTCACAGCAGTTAAAATAACAGTCATTATTTAATTAATAACATTCTTCCATTCATTGGTATCAATTCCTGTCAGCGTCTCCAAAAAATCTTTAATATCCTTTACAAAAGTCATTTACTAAAAGCCCATTGTTTAAAAAGACATCAAATTGTTAGAAGTGGCGGTAAAAACCGCTTAAAAATAAATTGGTTTGAAAAAGAATAATGTCATCACAAACTCACATGGAATCTTCATTCGATGAGTTCTGTTTGCAGTAAAACTAATTAAGTGGCAAGACTCAACATTGAAATAAACGATGCTTCGTTGAAACGCCAGCAAAACCCTATTTAATTTTTTCTGATTTAGGATAAAAAAATGAAAAGTTTAAGGGAAATAAGGACACAACCGTCTCAAAGGATCATACTGGAAAAAATCTATTAACCGCAAATATTGTCACACAAACAAATGTGATGGAACACAAAACAAAATGTAGCAGAATATCAATCGAACCACCGTCAAATGGCGTTCGATACACGTCATCTATCAATGTCAAATTATGAAGTGATCATCATATTCGGATTTATGGCGCAACCGACATGGCAAACAACATTTAAACACTCAATAAAATACCTTCTGCTACGACAACAACAAAGAACAGAAAGAAAAAACTAAAACAAAAATCAACAAAGAATTAAAAGGGTAAAGAGTTGATGAACGTTAGTGTTGGGTAAAGATAAAACGTTATTCAATTTTAAAAAGGCAAGAAAAAGGAGTTAGATATTTTTAGCAGCGGTTCAAGGAAACATAATTCGATATATATGTTTTTCGAGTTATTAAGAAATTAGTTGCTTATAAAAACTGTTATACCATAAAGATTCCAATTTCCAAAAGGAATAGGATTTTCTTTCTGACCATCTAGGAGTTTTTAATTCTTTGTGATTTAATTGAGCCTAAAACCGGTTAAATTAGGATGAGACAAACTAATGGGAGAAGAGTTTTGTAAACAGCTTATTATGGCCTGAAAGGTTCTCAAGGATCCACAAACAGATTTTGAAAGAGAGAGAGAGAGCGCTATAGAAAATATGCTTTTAAGAAAAAAGTAATATTTTTAATTTTCATTAATTTTATGTATTTACTTAGAAACTTTTATCCTTACGAACTATGTATGAACAATTTTGACAGCTTGTCAAATGATCACTTTTGACCATAAAGAAATGTAATTTTTTAGAAAAAATCTTGTTTTACCAATCTAGACCTACGTTTCAGACAACTCGATATTTCTAGATTTTTATTTAATCTCTTCATCATCTTTAACTGTGTTCACCAAAACGACGTTATCCAACACTAAAATCTTTACCCCTTTCAAAAAGAATCAAAAAACAATAAAAACATCGACTACTCCGTCTTGCCCTAGATGTTTTTGTTGTTTGTTTATTCAACCCTATCACAATTGTTCAGCTTACCATGACTTTATCGACATGCTGCTCACACAATATCAAAACCTTGATGTCCTTTGGAAGCAGCTTCGGATGGCAGATATCGAAAAACCTAAACCTGAAATGACACAGCGGGGGGCGAACGACAAGTATGAGAAACGCGCTCATAATATTTGAAGTTATTGATATTTGAAAAAGCGCAAAATTTATATACACAGGCATAGATACATTCATACATACAGTGTACAGTGTATGTGCGTGTGTGTGTGCGTTTGTGTGCTTGAGGTAGAAATGGCATGGGTAAAAGAATCCATTCCGAGGGCAATATTCAATCAAAAATCGATTAGGTATTGAGAAAGTCATCGGGGGCAACCCCGACGGCAAAGGCTTCGTTTATACGCTCGACGAGCGATTCGGGTGCGCCGGGTGCACGCGCCACATGAAGCGATTATTAATATGAGGACAAAAGGACTTTAAGGACTTACATGGATTACGTGGCCTAGCGAGAAGTGCTGCCGTATCGAATGAATTGTTAGTTGAGAGAAAGTTGTGCTTTTCATTGTTTTTATTGTACCTTGTTTTTGTTATTTTTCTAATGTTATTGCATCGGTTTGGTTGGTTTTGTTGTTTTTGTGTTGTTATTGCTGTAGTTGGTTCTTCTGTTGTTTTCTTGGTTATTTCTTCATAAGAGTTTTGTCACGTGAGATGAAAGCAATTCTTTTCTTTTTCAATCTCTAGGAATGACGTAAATGTATACAAACTTAAAAAATCTCCTCTACCTCTTTCCTCTCTTCTTCACTTCTTCAAAGATATTTTATATGTGCGAAGTGTAAGTGGCACCTGTGCCATTTTGAAACCCATATAAATTATTCTGTCGCAGATGCAGTAAGAGATAGATAGAAGAACAATGAAAGAGAGAAAGAGATGGAGAGGAAGTAGGTGTTAGGTGTTAAGTGAGGTGGGTGAGAAAAGAGAGAGAGAGAGAGGAGATTATTGCCGAAAAAATCTTGTTTTCTTTCTCAAAAATGATTTATTTATTTATTGATTATCGAAACCTTCTCCGAGGCGTTTTGCAGAAATAATTTTAATTTTTCAAGATTTGTTTATGATTGATTTTTCCCCGATTTTCCCTGACTGCTTTGCATCTTCTACGATAACAAATGGTTAATTAAATTGGCAAATAAATTCGTGTGAATAAAAAAAATGATGCTTTCTTTTTGTTTATTTTCTTTGTGAATTTATCATATTATATCTTGTTATCTGCATCGCACAGTGGTACAGAATTCTTGAAAATGTGATCAAAAATAATTATTTCTAACCTTTGTCTATTGCATAACTAACTGTCAGAATTGGTGACGTAAAGCCATTGGAAATAGAAATAAATAAAAATGGAAATCAATGGAATCACAAAAGTGTTTCCGATATTTACTATTATGAAATATGATTATGATTAAATTTAATCTTGTTTTAATATTAAATTATTTTTTAATTTATAAAGTAGTATAGTTTTAATATCTATAGCCTTATATCTTCGTAAATTTATAAAAAACTGTCGATTATTTGAATAATTAAAACCTAAAAGACTCTGAGCGTTTGCTTCTTCAGAAAATCGTCGTTTTCAAAAAAGTTTTCCAAAAATAGTCGAAAATATGAGAATAATGTTTTACGTTATAGAGCATGATACAAAACAGCTGATAACTCCTAAACTAGATTGAGATTTGCGTAGAACGGATACCGTTCGCTAAAAGACTGCTGATTCTTCTTGCTTTTATTTATTTGCGCAATCGATTTTAAGTCACTTTTGTAAAGATTCAATCACTGTCGGCGACACCATCAATTTGGATTAAAAAGAAATATTAGCTTAACAGCTCTCCCACTGCTCTCTTCAACTCTATCTCCCTTTCCATTTCCGTAACCGCCTCTATTTGAGGGCAGGCCTTATATCCATATAATTCACTTAATACGCTTCAGTTGAATCTACAGTATGTTTCAAGCGCCCTTCTTCGGCAATACGTTGGCAATACAACAACAATAATAATTACAACAACAACGACATCATGCAAAGCTACAACAACCACAAGCAGTAGCAGCATTTTCAGCAGCAACATCATAAAAAAATTTAAAACCGCGAATTTTTTACTCTGATTGTTTTCTCTTTTGTTTGTTTTTTATTTCTATTGCTCGTTTTTCCTTTCATTCAGCGCATAAATTTTTTGTTCCAATTTAAATTTGTTTTTCGCATGAAAGAAAAAAAAATGGTTTTTTCTTTGCCATCTAGCATCTATCGTCAGCATCCCTATCGCTCGTTCATTCAATCACATCGCCCCTTTTGCTTGGGGGCGCGTGACGTCGGTAATTCGCAATTTAAGCACCTTTCAGGTTCAGTAGCCCGCGAAATTCTGTTACGTCGACTGCGCTGTTTGCTGCCACCCCTGCGCGTAAATTTTTCGGTTGTTTTTATTCAGTTTTGGTTGTTGGGTTTTTAGATTTTGGTAGTTTGCGCTGATACGTTTGGTTGCGGTATCGCGGAATCGCGGCCAATGGATGATTGTTTATGGAAATGGTGGTGGTGCCCTCAAGTCGTTGATGATTTGCGTGATTTTCGCGTACAAATTAAATGAAATTTCCGCAAATGACATCAAGTTGTTTATTTTGACATACGATGCTGTGGCATGATTGCTATTGTTGTTGTTGTTTGCATGTTGTTGTCGGTGATTTTGATGTTGATAACGTTATTGTTGTTATTGCTATGATTATTGACGTTGTTGTTATTGTTGTTTATCTTGTTGTTGTCGTCGTCGCTTGCATGTTTTTCTACAAAACAACAACAATTTGTTGGTGTTTTGTATAATTCTTATTATGCTTTTTGTTGTTTCTAAGTTATTTTGCGTGTAAGTTACTTTGTCGGAAACCCAGGTCATACATTTGGGAATCACGGACTCTCGTTTTTATATCCTGGAGATTTTTAATTTGTGTGTTTTTGTTGGTAAACGCATTCACTGAGGTGGAGTCACCAAGGTAACAAATTGAATATGATGAATAATAAATATAATATAATGGATATATAAGCAGACAGAAGAAGAAGAGGAAGAAGGCCCACAGAACTATGTCTGATTTCTTCTTAATTGAAAAATTATTTCAAGGAAACCTTTAGCGTCTTAGCGTTAACTTCAAATTTGTGAAAATATGTTGCGGTTTTCACCTCACCGATGCTAGACGTAACCATTAGTCATACACAGATACACACATTCCTGCCCCCCAGCACAAACACACATGTATATGTATCATATTCATAAACCCGTGTTTACGTCTTCGAATTTACAAAGACGGTCGAAACAAATTTATAAAATACGATATTTACAGACACGACTTTGAAATCGACAAGAAGAATCAAAAGAAAAGGGAAATTTTTAAGACGTTCTCGTTGGCCATAAAAGACCATGAGCTGCTTGCTTTGTGGTCACTTTGATGATATGAGATGTTGTTTTTGTTGTTGTTTTTTGTTTCAACTCGACTTTCTTGGATGACTTCGTAACGGTGACCGACACAAGAGGCTGACGATCGTAATCATTATTATCGTTATATGATAATCTGTACAAGTTAATTAAATTGACAGAAGGTTTGGGTTATGCATTTTCATTGATAGCATTTCTTTTTATGATTCCTTTCAAAGTCATGAAGTCCTTTCTTTTGATTTTCTTGAGATATTCAAATCGAAATAAAGCAAAACCATCTGGTTCTTGTGAGGTAAAGTGAAGTGAAGTGAAATAATATGGCCGGCAGTAAATATTCTATAATTTATATGAAAGGAAGAACTTAAAAGAAGCCCGATGGAACTCGTTAAACCAGAGAGAAAGAGTAAAACATGTAAATTGTTAACTGCTTTCATTTTTTCTTATAAAAATAACATTTAATTTTAAGAAATAATATTTGTCTTTCCCCATCCTGTTGTAACTTCCCCTTCTCACCCCTTCTAAAATCCGATTGCTGTTAACATTTTGTTAAGCTCTTGCCATTTATTTGCCATTCCTATGATATTATTCCTGTTTATTTAATCCTTCCATTCGAAATGAAAATCCTTTTATTCGTAAAATTCAATTTTGTAAATTCGTATCACGTGACTTGATTCAATTAAGTGATTCCATTTCATTTTCACTTTGAGCTTCGTACATTTATCGTAGTTGTACAGTTTAATTAGAGGGCACGCGTATACACACACGCACACACACATATACCCATCTCATACATCGTCATGAATGGTCATCCTACACTTTCTCTTAGGCTAAATGTCAAAAGGGTGTCCAAGCCACTTAAGCCGCTGGACACGAAGAGACTACTTTGTTGAATCTAATATCGTTCAACTCCTTCGGAAATGTTGACGGATATGATGATGGTGCTGGTGGTGGTGACGGTGGTGTTGCGGTGGGGAAGCAAATGAACATTTTGATATAGAATGGCGCTCAACCAATTATTCGGTCAGCCAGGAAATAGTCAGAAAGACGTATTTAACGCGCTTTCCACCTGATAGAGAGATATACACACACATACACGTATATATATAAACACATTCATACTACCATTGACACTCATTAGAAGGGTTATTAACACAGTCTAAAATGAGCGAATAAAGGGTGACCAACATGATCACGCTGGGTTTAGGAGAATATTGTGCTTTAGTCTGCCATTTGGCGCCTCTCACATTAAATCATTAAAATTAAACTAAATCGTTAAGAATGGTTTTTTTGGAGCGAGCTTCCAGGAAACTTTTGTTTGAAGACAAACTAGTTTTGGGGAGAGCGTCATCGGTAGTTCGTTAGTATTGGAATTTTTCATCAAATCAATTATTGTATCGCGAAAATAGAACTAATTTCATGCGATTTAATAAAAAATAGAACTCACTGATATAAATCAGTTGACTTGATTCATTGAGATGTACCTAACTCCGATGATATATGGTCAAATGGAAAATATTAATTTCAAATTTAAAGTAATTTTTAACTTGAAATATTTGGATCGAGGGAAGAAATTCTTCTTACACTCTAACCGCTTTGTATTTAACACAATTTTGTACAGACAAAAAACACATCATTATCATTTACATATTCTCCACCCACCCACCTTTACCTCCCTCCCAACCAATCCTTCACTCCGGTCTCGACCTTTTTCTTACCCAACAATAACTTTCCTACTTAAGAAAAACCAACCCCAACAACCAGCAAATAATTGCGGTGTTAAATTTACAATTTGTTGGTGAAACTAACGGTACACTAGCGTTGTCTTAGAACATATAGCGCATACACATACATGACTCCTTAATGAATTCAAACAATAGTTCGACTGTATTCATTGCGAAACTAAAGTATAAACCGTATGAGATTTTGGCGAAGCAGACAAACAATATGAAATAATAAAATTAAACAACACAAAATCCTGGCAATTACCCGGACGAGAACGTTGTTGTTGGTGTTGTATTTGTTGGATGTAACGAAATATTGCCGCTTGATTTACTCTTTCATATTCTCGAAATCTCATTCTTCTTGTAATCCTTTGGTGGTTCAAAGATTGCTCGCCCACTGATTCGTCCTTTAAAGGCAAATTTAACAATCATGCAAATAAAATATAAAATAAATCTTATAGCGGTAGAAGCACTACCACCAGCCACAATACCGTTTCGAGCATCCGCATCACAGCCATGCTGGGGGACAAACGGAAGTTTGGCCTTTCGGATACAAAACTGATTTTATTTCTCTAAATCGCGTGTATCTTTTCGGCAGACGGTAACGCATTAGTTCCGGACCATGTATTCAACTCATTCTAAGCTCCATCATACATACATACACTCATAAGCATACTTGCATACACATACATTTTCCCATTTATACTTCCCCTCACGTTCGTTTGATTGTCTGCTAAATCAGAAATCCGTGCAGTTTCTTAGGGAAACACAAAAGTACCGGCTTTAAATTGAGAGATGACTCTTCTTTGGCTTCTTCCTTCGTTTTCGGCTTCGGCTTCGATTTAATTTTCATTTTCTTTGCATGAGCCGCGATGGCTTGGAACATTTTATGAAAATCGAAAAACGTTGAGCTTAACCGTTACACTTTATGCTGGCCCATGTGGCGTTCATTTAGCCACAAATACATGGTGACGTTTGTGTTGGTATTGTTAGTGTCTTACTGATCGGGATGACAATGGTGGCGATGGCGACGACGACGGCGACTTAGAAGAAAGCCCAAATAGGGAACGTAGAAACAATGAAATGAAAATATTTTGTAACTATTGCCAGGATTAGCTTTACTTTTAGTTTAAGTTCGATTCAGTATGGTATGTTTCTCTCTTCGTCGTTCTTGTGTGCAAGTTTGTTGAATTAGCTGATGATCAAGGTATGCGCTGGTGGGTCGCGTGTGTGGGTAACGTGTGGCTATGGGAGCTTCAATTTCTATGTCTGATCCTACTATTTATTGTGTTATAATAATAAATTTTATGTTATTTCGAGTAAAAAGGTTTAGGGCGAAATTAGAAAATAGAAATTCAAATGTTCAGAAGGTTCAAATCCATTTAACTTAAAAAGTTGAAAGTTCGTTAGATTTGAATATATATATTTATATATATAGACGATAAATACGTATAAGATGGTGTGCAGTCTCATTCGATTTAGGATATAAAATTTAGGATTTAAAAAGGATTAATATTTTTATGGTGTCTTTTCGTGAAAGATAAGAGAAAGCTAACGTATAATATACTCCCAAACACTTTCTTTCAAAGGCTTGATCATTCTTCTGGCAGTCTGAAGTAACCAAACAATTTTAGTTCATTTTCCATTATTATCGTATTTCAGATTTTTAATCTCGTTTTACTTATTTCTTATTTATTGGTGAGAGGTGGTAAGGAGTGGTGGAGGTGACAAAACCATGATCATCATTACCATCATGCTTGTACAATCATATAACGATTTAATGACACAATATGTCGCCACATCCTGTCATAGATATTGAATGTGATTTATAGTTAGCTGTTCGCGGCGAACGATTGTTTCCCACAAATATTCTAATGAAATGAACTGTCATTTGATCATAAAGAAGTTATTTTAGAGTTCACTTTATAGGCATAATACTCTCTATCTTTTCTCTTCCTTTCTCTTTCTGTCGCTTTTTCTTTTCCTTTCGCACTTCTTGTAACTTTTATGGCTGAAGAAATTCATATAAATATGAAAGCACTTACAAACTTTTTATAGTCTCTACGAAACGGATATGTCGATAAAATGAAGAAACGTAAAATGAATAAAAACTGTTTGAAAATATTTCAAAAAAGTTAAATTGTTAGATTTTACAACATGAAGATGGGTTTGTTTTCTTTTAGATTGCTTTTTAATTAATTTGTAGTTTTAAGTAAATGAATGAATATTTAATGAATATTTTATAAATAATGAATATTTTACTTTTATGCATGCATATTATTGACTTTTATTTTTATGAAGCAATGTTTTCATTTTGTAAGTATTTTGTTTTTATGAGTAAATATTTTTCTTTGATGGTTTGAAATGTTTTATATTTATGAATGACTTCCTTGTTTTGTGAAAAGAATTATATTTATTTTTATATAAATTTTATATTTAATTTATATAAAATATAAAGTGTTAAATTTATATTAAATATAAAGTGTTTTATATTTATGAACGATTTTCTTGTTTTGTGAAAAAAATTATATTTATTTTTATATGCATTTTATATTTAATTTGTGTGGAAACATAATTTTAGTTAAAGAATGAATATTTTACTTTTACGATTAAATAATTTTATAAATATTAATATAAAGAAATATTTTTTGGGAACAGATATTTAAATTTTAGGAGCCAATAATCTAATTTTGGGAATAAATATTAATAAAAAATAACTCTCATGAACAAATACTTTACAGTTTATGAATAAATATTAAACTACATGAAATTAAGGAATTTGCATGTACAAAAGTTTTAATTTTATGAATAAAAATTTCTCTTTATTAATGAATAATTGCCGCTTTTACTAAATATTATACAGTTTCACCTTTATGAAAAGTTTATTTATTAATAAATGAATCTTTTCTTTGTATGAATAAATATTTTTCACCTTGTGAGGAAATATAAAATGACATAAAAGAAGTTAACGTTTATGAACAAATATCTAATTTGTATAACAAAATATTTTACACTTTGTGAAGCTTTGACTGATTTTTATGTGTGAAATTATTTTCACTTTTATGAATAATTTAAAGAAAATTATGTACAAGGAATTTACATTTACGATAATATTTTTATCAAATTATTTTCTTATTGTGAACAAACATTAAAGAATTTTTGAATAAACTTCAATCAATAAATATATTTGTTATGCAGTATCAGTATCTCGTGGTTATGAGGAGTTATATTTTTAACATTATACTCTGTCAAAAAAGTATAATTCGTGAGATTAAAAAATATTTTCTAATCTGAATTACTTTCTGTCTTAGGTCCTTATTGGTCATTTAATAATTTTTTTGTTTCCATTCGGTAGTAGGTAGCAGCCTCACGTTTCAACCCACCCCCCCCAGACACAGTTTTCCTCTATTCATATAATTTCCCCATCTCCTCTGTCTATCTTTGTGTCATAGTTCCAGATATTATTTGTTTTTTCCCTTATTTCTAAGTTTTAATATTATTCTTATATCATAATATCAATAATATCTCCTAAATAGATCTCATACTTCAGTATTCTCAAGTGTAACGAACACAATTCTTGAAAAGAATGTCAACAATTAACTTAAGTCCAACCAAACGCACTGCCCATTCCAATAATCGGTCAGAACTTATCGGTAGGGGGATAAGTGCGGAAGCAAGTGGTTCATTAATTTGTTCATTGTTTCATTGTACGAGAGCAATATTTGTTATAATTCTTTTGGAAGTATTCGAAGAAATTTGTCAAAGTTAGTGTTGGGCGCTTTTTGAGTTATGGCCGCTAATCAACTTTGATGGGCTAACCGTCATCCATTCGATGACTGTCATAAGTCAAGAATAACCTCGAGCTGACAAATAATCTCTCAGCTTTACTTTGATGCTAGATGAACCGCTTGAAAATCCATTCAAGCAGCCAACCATGAATCATAATAAATAATATCGCCGCTTTGTTTCCTCCGAGAATAAATCGGCTATATGAACTATTGTGGGGAGAGGGATAGGAAGGTCGACGTTGGGTGCAAGCCCATGATTTGGGGGGGGGGTGGGACATAATTTTTTCAACTCCATTGTTATCTGTATTTTTAGACAAATTGTTGAGCGAGCACAGAATCAACTAACATTGCCTCCACCACATTTCGCAACCCTTATCGTCTTTCTCATTTGCTCGAGGGCAAATCAAATATGTTTCTCTTCTTCATTGAAGGTATTCGTTATATCGCTGAGAGCATATTTTGTTATTGTTCACGTGGTTTTCGTCCTTACAAAGGATGGCAATGTTGGTAGTATTGGCGCCAATAAAGAGGGTTTTCTCTCAATTTTTCTTCGATTTCTTTCCTATTTTTTATTATTGTTTAACGCTGGTGTGTTGTTTGTTGTTTACTTCTATTTAGTTGTTGTTTATTTTTCTTAGCATGGATATGTGTGTGTTGCTATGTCTGTCGG
The DNA here is from genome assembly GCA_963966595.1 of Physocephala rufipes. Classification (NCBI taxonomy): domain Eukaryota; kingdom Metazoa; phylum Arthropoda; class Insecta; order Diptera; family Conopidae; genus Physocephala; species Physocephala rufipes. Next base: position 28,983,661 of record OZ016504.1, on the reverse strand, counting down.
CATGCTTTAAAGAATGTGTTGAGTTATGAAGTCATCACTTAAGTCCTTTGATATGCCTGTCGGGCACTTATTGTCAAACTGACCGTAAGAATTAGTTTATTTCTTTCGCAGATTACACAAGAGTGGATGTTTAATAACGTGGAATTTATTAGCTTGATATAATCGATAGGATTATAAAATTATTTTGCTAGATTAGGGCTCAATTATTTTTTTATTGGAGGGGAAAGGGGGATAATTAGCATCCTTCGTTAATTACTTCACAATTTTAGGACTGTTAAAGGACAGTAAAGTATTCACTTGCGGTTATCTTATTATTTTTATCAAGAATGCACTTCTCAAATTGTGCGCATAATGCCTTCCTTTCATCGTCTTACCTTCCTTTCTGGTGTCCGCGCAATTTTAATGATCTGCAAATTTCGAACTTAAGAAAATTTTTTTCTAAGTTTGTTGAAGCATAAACGAAACGGTAATGCACACAATTTGTAGCTAAACTTCTTAAAAAAATACTTATTCCATATAACGTATGCAAATAACGTAACGTAGCATAGTTTTTTCTCGAAAGAAAAAGAGTGTATGTGTTTGAGGCAGAGAGAGAAAAAAAAGGATAACGAAATTTACACATTATTTACATTTTTGGCTTGATTAACGATGCATACGAATACTTTTCTATGAGCATCTCAAACTCTTTTGCCTTATTTCAATATTTATTTAACACTTTTTCTGGACTTTTTTATTCAATTCGACAATATTTGCTTCGGTTTGGTTTGGCTTTTGAATCGAATGGAATAGGAAACGGAAACGGACACGAAAACCGAGAGAAGTGGAGAGTTTGCAAAGTGTGAAAACTTTTTCTCCACTAATCAAATTTAGTTTTTCCTTCTTTCTCTCTCATTCCCTCAAATATTTTATTGAATAAATAATGGATAATGGTAAAGGTTACGTGTCGAATTAGTATGGGATAGAAAAAGTATTGTGTTATTAAAGTGCTTCCTCTTCGTGATATTGAAGTGTGGTGAGGTGAGGAGCTGGTTTAGAAGGTGGAAGAGGGGAGGTAAAGGAAGGATTATTTGCGTTTACGCAGAATGTTACGTGCTTGAAATTAGCATAAGTTGCGCATTGAGAAGAATATGCCTTAAGTATTCCTGACATATACCGTTGAAATTAAGGAGTGTTAAGACCTAAAGGTCAACTTTACCGTACGATTTGAATATCGTTTTTTTTTAAAAGAAGAATACAAATCAGGTATTTTGCCCACGAAGTAAATATTTGAGATATTCTTGACTAACTAAAAATATTCTCCTTCCAAAAATACAAAAATGTGAATAAAGGAAAGCTTTAAATGATGAGAGGAAGGATTGATCAATAAAGAGAGAAAGTGAGAGGGAAATGGTTTAGACATATGAACATGCTATTAAAGACTTCGGGTGCAAACTTGAATTCGCTTTTAAAACAGTCATGCCTTTCTGATTACGCGTTTGTAGAAATGATCAATTTTATACTCGCACACAATTTTATTCGGTTTTAAATTAGATTTCTCTAAATATCATTCGTCTATTTTGTAACTTCGGAGCTGCATAGCTGACAACTTTCTGTTGGTCTTACTAACACTAACACAAATACAAACATACAAAATAAATTGCAACCGCGCACTTCAAAGGCCCGAAGACTAACAAAATAAAAACTAACTTTCAATTGAGTTTGTCCTTGTCGTCCTTATCGTTTCGAGCGTCCTTATTGTCCTCTTCATCATTATGTACCGTACAACCGAAGCTCATTAGAGTCAAGTAGAAGGCTTTAATAACTTACACCGTTAATTTAGCAGCACTCGCTTACACGCTGTTTAACAAGCCAGCCTTAATTTTACTTCCGTTTTTACTCACCGTCAAACAAACCCCGTGACGCGGGGGGGGGGGGAGGAAGAAACAGAAAAAATCCAAACGAAAGAAAGAACAACTTTGTTTACAATCTTAATTAAAAACGGTATAGCGTTAAAAGCGAAAAAAAGAGCGAGCGAGTACTTCAGTTCGAAGAAGAAAAACAACAAGAAAGTGATGACGATGGTGATGCTCGGTACCAAAACAAGCAAATTCGTTGGCTGACAAACCGGTATGAAACAACTCGATCTGGTAGAGACGTAATAGCTAATGCTAAGAATCTTCAGGTTGTTGTTGTTGTACTTGTTGGTGTTGTTGTTGTTGTTGCTGTTGGTGTTGTCACTGATGATGTTTGTGGTAATTTTGGTGCATTCACCAATAAGTTACCAACCGTAGCCGGTAAAGAATCAGGCTCATTCCTCGATTCAAGTATCCGTTTAATTAGTACGCGCGAAAGTATCTGTGTAACGGTAAAAGTACCGGTAAAATTACGCCGGTAAGTCCTTTTTCGAAAGTACTAAATTTTGCCCAGAAACCAACTGGTACGGATCGGAGCAGCAGCAGCAGCAGCAGTGTGAAGGGCATGCAAAGAGTTAAGTTTTTAAGCAAACGATTGGTAGTAGTTCACTTCCGGCTTCTTGATCTTTTTGATCTCTTTTTGGATTTGGGATGTTTTTTTGGTTTTCGCCCCCTCTTCCGTTTGTCGTTTTTCTTTGGTGTTACTTTGTGGAGTCTCTACCAGTTAACTTTTTTCCGCTTTTCGGTTTGTTAATTCAAAAGTATTTCGTAAGGTAAAAGAGGTCGTTGTAAAAGTCCAGGAGTATCTTAATTGTCAGATTAAAGTTAAAATTCTTTAAAGAAAACAAACCTACAATTGCTTCGCCTTAAAACCTATTCCAGCCACTTTCCATCCATCTTTCCTGTACTTTTCCTGTTCGATCCTTTTGTCCTTTCTTAAATTTTTCCTTTGTCCTTTTTATCGGGTCGATTACTAAAGTTAATATCTCGTTGATGAGTTTTTATGACTCTCTTCCTAAAGGTGTAATAATTTCTTTATTTTTTCTTTTCCCTCACGTCCTCTATCGCTATTCTTGCGCCGTTACTTTTTAAAATACTTAAGGGACGGCTTGACAAATTATAGGCGGTAGAACTAACGCCCATCGACTTTCCTTCTCGTATGTCTCGCATGTCGAATTATTCTTTCTAACAATACCATTGATAGAAATTCCTTTTGGTGCGACGCGACAACAACAACGGCCAAATATATCCTCCAACCATCTTCGATGGCTGCGATGACTTGTCTAACAAATCCTTTAACTGTCGCTCCTTGCTCTTATAACTCTTATACAATGACAGCAAATAGATTTTACCCCGGGGGGTAATCGACAACCCCGGGTTCGATTCGATTCGATTCGATTCGATGCTTTCTCGATGCGATTCGATAATTCTCAGCATACGATTGATGTAGAAGGTAAGGTTATACTTCAGCGATATTGGCATGACTAAACTAAACTTAGATGAAGAACAAATGAGGGGAAGAGGGGGGGATGAGCAGGAAAGGACCTATTCTATTGTTTATTTGCCACTCATCACTGATTTGTAATGTCGTTTCCAGCTTCTGAGATCTTGATGAAAGAGAGGGAGAGGGAGAAAGATAAGGCGATGAGAGGCAATGAGAGCATGGGAACATTTAAGTTGAGAGGTGTCTTATTGCGGTGTCGTTTGTTCAGATTGCTTTTTAATCGATTCAATTTCGGAAATAAATTAGTTTTCAGGGAATAGCCTTTCTTCCTTCCACCTTTTTCATAGTTTTTTCCCGTGACTCGTTTATAAATCGATATAATATTGTATTTCATTTGTCGACTTCAGGATAAAAATTCTCAGCTTTTTAGAAGATTTCAGTGTATTTTATCTTAAAATAAAATATTCGATTTTTTTAGAAAATTCCAAGAATTCGCTGACAAAAGAAAATTGTGTTTTGTTTTAAGAAAGTATTTGCCATTTCAGAATACTGTTTAAATATATTGCTTTGATTGAACTACCCAAAGCGATGATTACTTTACAAAATTATTGTTTTTGCTCTAAAATTGAAAAGGCTGCGTCTCATGCTTCAAGCTTCGTTCTTCACAACAATAACTCTTTTAGTGAAATTATATTTTATTTATAATTCCAATTAGATTTTTTATATTTCTATATTATATTATTTTATAGTCCTAAATGAGAAAGTATTATTGATTTCTATAAAGGATAGACCATCGGTTGATTTTTAAAAATATCTTCAAATTTATTAAATTTATCATAATGAAAGACTTCTCCCAGAGACTGAGAAAATTCCAACGTAATAAGCGCTCATCATGTCATGTTCTTTCCTGCAAAGGATGTGAAACATATTCTCGACATTTCGAACTCGTGTTCTTAGCAAATTGTAATCTTCTGTAAAATTTTGGGTGTGTTTGCGAGTGCGAGCATGTGTATGTGTGTATGTATTTCCGTGTGCACGATTGAGCCTTCTTCTTGCGATTCTAAAAGCTTTTCGCAATATTCCTTGATAATTTAGATGCGTTATTGTGGCGGGCAAAGGATATCATCAGAGTCTGTGAGTTAGTGTGAGTGTGGTGAGATGATTCCTTATTGTGAGATGATGGCATAAGAATGCGATATATATTTTTGTTTTATTTTCTTGTTGTTTTGCATTTACGGAACGCGCGTAGCGTAGCGTCTTTGGTTTTTCGTTACGTATCGATAACAGTCAAAAGAAACATTTCAAATGAAAATTTATGTTTGTATAAAATGAATTTTTATAAAGTGTTGTTATTACTACCAGTAGGCAGGATGACTTTTTTCCTTTTCGCAGCAACAATATTCTGCGGCATTTACACGATATGAATTATGTTCTTTACCGATGACAGTCATAGCGATGATATTGATGATGATGATAATGATGATAATGGTAACGGTAACGTTGAATATAAAGATGACTGCGATGTAAATGGTATAATTTTATGGACAGTAAATTATTTGGAAAATATACTAAGCGTATGCTTAAGTCATAAATTTTACATTTTATGCTAATGAGAGGAAAAAAAGGGAAAATAAAGTAAGAAAAAAATTATGTTATGTTTGAGAAAAAAGTTCTTAAATAGAAAAGCGCAATAGCAAATGATTCACGGATTTATTCGTATTCTTTTCATTTTTCTAACAAAAAAATCTGACAAACGTTTTTATGGCATTAGTTAATATTTTAATTATTTTAATGACAGGAAATTTTATCAAAAGTAATTAAATCCATTAAATTCAGATAGAGCTCAAAATCTCAGCAGGTGATTATATCTCAATCCTTTCATGTCCTTTTCAAACAAATACAAATCAACGGTTTCTGCTTCACATTATTGAGAGGACGAAACACTATTCTATTTGCTGGCGGGGGCGGGGGGAGGTGGTATAGTAAGGACCATTTTTAATATGTTTTCAGTGGCAGCTTTACAAACAATTTAGACTACCCTACGATGCTATAAAAATCAAATTTTAATAATATTAAACGTAGTCCAGTCAGTCAGTCCTCGGCAATGTAAGGTTCATTAAATTCTTTTAAAAAAAACATAAAATTTGCTTAAGCATAGACTATTTAACGACTTTCTGATGCTTCATTTTAATGTTTAACAGTCGAATATTATGATTTCTCCACCGACAATGAAGACTCGAATCTTCATCAAAAAGGTACCTCAAAGGAACATAAAAATTATTTTTAGGATATCTAAAACAACAATAAGAATAACAACGATACCTTTGATGGTAACAACCACACGGACCACCAAAGCAGTGTGCTTTATTGTAAAATCATAAAATATTCTCGGCGTCGCAATTGCAGCGTCATTTGACGTTACCGCGCTGTTGCCTGCTGCTTCCTTCGAAAATCACCGAACTTGTGCTCTCTAATGCGCTAAAAACCATAAATTTTTTAAAACTTAATCTCTATTTTCTGCGCCACCAAAGACAATGCGTGCGGTGGAAGACGGTTGGGTTGGTTAGTCGATTGCTAGTCTTTTATTAATATCTCCGGGCTGGGCAGACGTGCTGCTTTCGTTCAAGCTTTCTGCCGGCCTGAGGTCGTCCTTCATACCATGATGGTCATGAACGTGTGCGTAATGAAGATACAAAGCCTGCAAATTTGTGGCCACTGGCAAGCAACGTTCAGGTTTCATAGTTATGGTCCCGACTGTTGGGCAGATTTGGTTTTTCGCCCGCAGAATTACAAGCTTGTTTTTGGCAAATGCAAAATATTTCATTTCTTCTCCTCTTTTGTCTCTTACCGTGATTTCCTCAGCTTTAACATGTTGTCTTTCGTTTGCTGGATGGATGGATGGGCTTTCTTAGGAAGAGGGGCTAAATGGCGGGGTTTTGCTTAAGTGGCGGTTGTGATTTTTTGGTGTCTAAATGCGTTCATTTTGGCGGGCAAGAATTTGAATTGTTAAGTGAAGAAATAAATTATGTTCGAATTTTGAAATGGTGGCATTAAATTCGCGGGGAATAAAGCGGGGCGCGCTTTGGAATTTACTATCAGGATGTGAAAATGATGATAGAGACGTGATCTCCTATAACTCTTCGTTGTTTAGTAATATGAAAAAATAATTGTCCAGCATTTTAATGGAATTGAGATTTAGTTTCTCGAGAAAGTCTTTCGAAAAGTATACAATTTTTTCTCTTAAATACGAAGCTATATCTAATGTTGAATTAATTCCACCCTTTAGAATGCTATCAGTTTTTTTCGAACTATTTGCTCTGAATAAATCATCTCAATTAACCTTGCCCATCCTCATCCCGTATGGACGACGCTCATTCATCAACAGGTTTTAAACTGAACGTTATTCATTGAATGAATAAACAGAGAAATGAGGAATACCCACCGTCCTCAATATTATTGATGACTGACCATCAATTTGTGTCCATTTTTCATGTGGTTATCGCACCATGTGCTCAATTCGAGCATTGACAAATGACTCGTACTGGATCAACCCAATTGAAAATTATTTATGAAGTCATCACGACCGCAAAGCATCACGATTGACATAGCACAGCAAGAAAAAACCATACACAACCCTTTTTACAACCCCCACACTCTATCTTTGTGTGTATGTGTGTGTTTGCGTGCTTGCTGCAATACTGAATATTTGCAATATTCTTCGAGAGTCAAAAAAGTCATGTTCGAACTGAGACCAACACATGTAACTTGATTTTGTTGTTGTAGTAGAAATGGTTGAATGGTCGAACCCTTTACTTTGCATCACTTTGCATCTGTTGGCCGAATTGACAAATAGTCACAAGATGAGAGAACACGGATTGGGGAACAAGGCGTTAAACCGCAAAACGCATGTTGTGAGAATTTCAAATAGTAGCTCCATTCATTACCTCGTCGTTCCATGTGAGAGATATTTGTACTTGGAATACGATCGTTGGTTGAGGAAACCTCCTATTTGTTCAGCGTTCATCTCCTTCTTCTCCCCCTCCTCCGCCTTGTCCTTCTCATACTTTTTTAAATAACCAGCCGTGCCTTGTGTATGCGGAATTATTAATGGGCACATCAAGCTACGAGGTTGGACTGGACATTATCATCATCGCCATCGTCAATATCGATTACATTCAAAGGGTTAAATATTGCGACAAAATACAATTAAAAAAAACGGCCAATTTGTATTCATTTTGTTATGTATGAGGAGGGTACCTCCTGGTGATTGATTTTAAAGCGATTTTTCGTTGAGCAGTATTACAAATTATTTGTGATGATGATGCTGGTGGTAGTAATGGGTAATGGGACGATATCGATGTAACGAATGAGCTGACATCGATTGGAAATCAGTCTACGTTTGCTCTTTGAACATACGCTGGTGGTTGGTGTTTGTGAACGTAGTAGCAATTATTCAAATTAAACGTCTTCAACAAGTGGATGTATCGATTAAAGAGAGTGAGCTACTGTGGGAATAAATTCGTGCGATGTTTGGACTATTTGCGTGATTGATGATTTTTATTCATTTATTTACGTTTCCAATTTTTTCTTAGCGCAAACGAGTGACGACTTTATTGAATATCAAGGGAATAATTATTGGCAGAGTAATAACGATCGTTATGTCTGAATTGTCAATATCTATATTTAATGAATAAATTTCTAATAAACCTGAAAAGCAAGAGAAAACATTACCACTCTTTTTTCTCCAAAAAAACAACCACTCCTATCTTCGTGCCATTTAGGAGGCGTTGTAAAATAAGCTACAAAATTAATAAATAAAAAACTGACAGCTGTCCCAAGTTACTCTAAATGCTTATCTCGAATTTAATATGGCCACACTGCGTGGTGGTCGCATTGGCGAGTGGCGGCCGGCCAGCCATTCAGCCCAAATTAAAATTCCAAAATCATAAAAACCTAATCTGCAGAAACAACAAATAATCAGAGAGTTGTTGCTTAAGACAATAACAAACGAACAACGACAACAACCCAAAACAATAACAAAATAAGGAAAGCATTAGAGTCTTTTCGTAGCAACATGTCAAATACTCACACCGTGTTCGTTTTCGTTCCATCATTATGTTCATTCATTTTGTTCAACGATAGATTAATGTGATAGAGAAAAAGGAGGCGGACATTGAGGATGAGATTTTATATAATCAGAGAGAAAGAGAGTGGATTGGTAGCGGGGGGGATGAAAGTCAGTGTGTGTGTTATGGAATTAGCAAAGGTATGCTGGTCACGTCGCCTGTTAAAACCACCGCAGATGTCATCAACGCGCCGACTTGATTGTGCCCTAGATGAAATGAGTTGTGATGCGATAAGAGAGATAGGCTGGCTTACGTTGAAATGTAATGCGATGCGATACGATGCGATACGATGCCGGACCAGATGAAATGTGACGAGATCTGATGTGGATCATCAGAGATGAGTAGGATCTGGTAAAGTTGCTGCCATTGTTTGTATTACGTTTTTTTTCTGTTATCCTTGATGAAAAGTTCATCACTATTTCAGTTGGGTGACAACGGGGCGCTTAAGAGATTTTCACATAATTTTGTTGAATAGTTTATGAGCTGTAGCAAATGATTATTAATGATGTTTTTGATGTATTATTGATGGATAAATAAATACATATATACATCATGCTATAGATGCTCACAGGAATGACACTTTACTATTCTTTATCGTTAATCTTGCATCCATTTTTATTCGATTCATAAAGTTAGATTTCTTACAAAGTTAAAATTGTTTTTCCAAGCAATTGTTATTGCTATTTCCAAGCAATTGTTGTGTTTTGCCGTAAGAATCGGAGCAACATATTGCCTCTGATTTAATCAACTTCAATATTGAGTCAAACGGAATATTCGAATTTATTTAAATTTCAAAAGTAAGCAAATATTCATAAATGCAGCTGATGTCTTAAACGCTGTATATATCGCGATATATATAGAGCCTCCAACTGTTATCATCGCCGTCATCATCATCATCGTCGTCGTCGTTGTCATTTCCGTCAATTCTTTCTATTATAATTTGCACTATCACCACCATCGTCTTCATTATTATCATATCATCACACGGTTATCGTTTGCATCATATTTATCAACCCTTAAGCCACGATGTAGGAAGGAAGGAAGGAAGCAAGAATGAAAGAAAGACATGAAGGCAGGTACAAAGGATTATAGAAGGGCAGGAGGAAGAGAATGAATTAAGCTAGGAAAGTGGAAAGGTGGCTTTCAATGCCGCTCGGTTGTCAGGAATGATAATATCGTCATTGTCAACATTGACGACGGCAGTTATTACAAACACCTGACAATCGCGATGACAATGACGATGGCATGCATATACCGACTAACTACCATACATGACAACGAGTACGTTTCTCGTTCGGCTGAAATGTTCTTTTCCAGCCTTGTTTTTGGCGGACAAACGAACAACAGCGTTTTGTGTTGACGAAAAAGTGCTCGAAAGGGTGAGTAAAAAGCGGTGTGTGTGTGTGTGATCGGGCGTGGGAGAGGTTCTATTCCTTCATCTAGCTTTTGATATTCTGCGATTATTATTGGCCCGGAAAGGAGGACGCGTGGTTGTTAGCTGGTTACCACGGCGGTTTGGTTAAACTTTATTGTTTTGGTAAAGGGTATAAAAATGGGAATATGTTGAGGTTGTTGATACCATTTTTTACTTTTGATTGTCCTTGCTCTTTCCACGGATATTATATTAATAAATTTTTTAAAGCAATTTATACAAATTTTAGTTAATATTGAATACAATGGGTAGGGGGTAGAGAGAGGTTAAATATATTATAAAAAATCGTACGCTAGGGTCTTGCCTTCTCCTGTAATTTTTAGCTTGAAAACATTTTAAGCTATTGATGTTAAAATTATCATAAAAAAATTAACTCAAAAAATTTTTAGTAAGTAAGATATTTGACCAGGTTGTCAACCGAATTGCTTGGGTCCCAAATTGTTAGTTGTATCGATTCTTATATTATTGAGTCGTTTTTATCAAAAGGAATAAATTGTTATCCAAAAAGAGCAATCCAATCAAAATAATTCACTTAACAGCTGCTTTTATTGGCAACAATTACGTTTTATGCCACCTTTAAAAAAACACAAAACGATCAGTTAAAAGCGAATAAAAATGGATATAGTCAAAGAGGCAGAAAGTTGGGATAAAAATCGGGGGGGGGGAGGTAGGTTTAAGAGAGATGAAGTAACATCTTTGTCCCCTAAAATATACGTAAGTTCGTAAATAAAACGCTTCGATTGACTCACGTGGCAACAATTTGTCTTGTAAACAAACTGAAGGATAGTCCGCAAGGGATTAACTTATAATTCCTTCGTTCCTCATTTCTATTATTATCTATGTTTTTTTTCATCGTCTTTATGGTATGTTTTTTACCTTTTAATAGATTTTAGTCTTTTTCCATTTTATTTTCATTGCAATTTTTGTCTGGCTTATGGGCGATCAAGTATTTTTCGAATTTAATAAAAAGGCCACAAAAATGCTTATCACGTTCACGTTTTGGTTCAAAGGCAACTGTTTTTGTTTGGCTGTGTGAGTGTGCGTGTCTGTCTTGTCTCGTTCTTTATCTTTAAATAGATGTCATTTTCTACTTCTTTTTCCTGACTTTTTTGAAAATGTCGAAAAATCAACAGGCCCAATCGTGATGTCAGAGAGAGAGAGAGAGATAGATAGAGAGAGCGAGAAAGAGGGGAGGGTATGAAGGTTATGATAAATAAGAGCTTCAGCTTGAATCTTTCATCGTGCGTCTACTTAAAAAAATTTATTGAACAACTTAATTCGTTTTTGTTGCAAATAAATTCTGATTTATTTGGCAATAAAGGCAAAAAGCAAAGACACCAGAAGACCGAAATTGAACTAAAAACAATATGTTTCGAGTTGTTTGTTGCTTATGGGCTCTCGAGTGTTGACCATGAATGGGTGGCAGGAAGGGATAGATGGATGGATATATGTATGGATGGTGCATGCTATGGATCTTTATTTTTTTTCGAAAGAGAACATTCAGTAGTCACTTATTTTATTACCCTAATTTTCTGTTAAACATGAAAAGCATAATAATAGTAATAATAATAATACGAATAATAACAAATCGGGTATTTCTGGTGCTTCTGAGGGGAGCAATCCATTGACTTTGCCATTGCTTTTGATTGAATTTTTATGTGAAACTAATGTGAGCAGCATATTAAAGAAATTATATTAAAGCAAGAGATATCTCGCCTTTTGTATGAAAAGAATCTATATATTTTGGGTTGTTAAATTTTTGAAGTGTTTGATTTCACAATCGGAAATTATAGACAAAACGTTTAAAATGTCACTCTTGATTTAGTTTCTTTGTAAAAGTACTTTTCGTGTAATAATGTATTTGTTGAAGTAACGAGCTTTGCGATTGGAGCAAACGAGATTTTCTGAAGTCTTTATTTCTGTAACTGTTATTTAAGTATTTTTGAAGTACACAGATTTTGTTTTTATTTCCATAACGATATATTTATTTCCTCCTTTAGCAAACGAGTCTCAATTTAGCACCGGCAATAGCACCGTTTTCACAGGTGACTGCACTGACAAGATTTATTGGATACAATTTCATCGTCTTCAACATTTTAGAGCGTCACTTCATTATTATTTCGTCTATTTTTCCTCTCCAGCAAAAAGGCACCAACCAAAAATCTTTATGTTTCTCATATTTTCGTTCTATTTTCGTGAATATTTTTCGCTGCGGCTTAATTTCGTCTTCTCGTTGATGGGATGGATGTTCGATGGTTTGATCAGATATCGTTGCCGTCACTGATAACGAATGTGTCCCCAGAGTACCATCGATTTGCGGAAATTCCATTATTCGATTTCCGATACCAGTCACCAAATGTCAAAGGATCCCTCTTCCCCTCTCTCTATCTATCTCTTTCTCTATTTGTGTGTCTTCCTCTTTACTGAATAAGATGCGTTTAAGTTGTTACAAAAGTTCAATTCGTAACATTGAGCTCCAATAGCTCGTGAATGTTGTGCTGTCGCGAAAGGAAAAGGAGAACAGATTTTCCCATTATTTCAGAAATATTTATTTTATATTTATTTTCTAGTGGATGCAGGACAGATTTTATATTTTTGTAAGGAATTAAATAGAATCAAATGGGCGAGTAAATTGCAAAATAATCAACAACAACAACTACCATAACAAGTAACGAAAACACTTCATGTAAATCACTTGCAAAATAACGAGATTCAAATGAGAACGAATACAAAATGCTAATATTTTTGCTGATGATGATGTACTTTTAGAGAAGCCATTACTACCTGATTGTTGCTTGTTGTTTCTTGAGTTTTATCTACTTTAACTCTGTTCTGTTGTTGCGGAAAATGGCACAAAGCACCTGCTGCTAATTCAATGACGATGCAAATGAATCGAGACGGAGCATGTGTTGATTTTAGCGGATCACTAAAATCTATTTTCCATTCACCGGAAATGTGAATGGCCTAATTAAAGGCAAGGTGGTGAGGCAAAACACGCAACATATCACAAGCCACGTAATCAAATTAAGAAAGAGCGGAGGAGAAAATAATATTTCTGGTTATTTTTTGTAAAATATATTTTCCATAAATCTAAAAACTAAAATGATATTAAATTAATTTTTTTTTATATATAAAACTTGTCACAAAAGAGGACGTAATTATTTTGCTTTTTGGTCTACTACAAATGCATATTCTTTTAATCTTAATTATTTCACTCTTCCAGAATATTTTCTTCCAAAAAAAATTATACAAAAACAGAGTTACTTTTTGTGTCTTATGGGAATAATGTAATGTGTGTCGTTGCAGGAAATCATATAAAATGTTGTGTGATTATCTCCTGGTTCTTCAGTTTCTTGACTCATCGTCGTTTCTGACTGTCAGTCCTTTTTGCTTTCCTTCGTTTTGTTTATAATTTTTGTCTGCTCTTTTGCTGCCATTTTATTAAAAGTCTAGGGTCGAAACAAAACCCCTTCAAAATTATAACTATGATACAACACAACAACAACAACGGCAGTAGCAACAATAACAACAACATCAATAACAACGATACATTACATTAATTTTGAGTCTGTATTTTTGAGTTCGACAAACCTTTTCATTGCTGAAAACCGTAAGTGTATTTACCATCACCAATACCATCAGCATCACCGCCACCCACTATCACCACCAGTTCTACTACGAAATCCTTTATCATCTTCAACATCAACAACATCGCCACATACGAGAATATCCTGTATCCTGTGTCCCATTCATGAACGTGATAAATTTTACTAGCTTCTGAGTATAAAATTAGCTTTGCTTCAGGATCGTTCGTTATCCTTATTATAATAAAACTAAAAACGTATATGACTTCTATCACCCTCGCAGCATTCGCCGCACATCTATCTCATTTCGCCTTTTCAACCTCTTTTAATCATCCCGATGTGTAAATCATTAGGATAGAATAGATATGATTTTGTTGAGGAAGATTGACCCAACGGCGACTCTCTCCCGAATCCGTCTGTTTTTGTTTTAAAGTGTTGCTCATTTTGAGGAATAAATTTAATGAATCTTTAAGAATGTGAACAAAATTTATTCGTGATTATCGTCGTTTTTGTTGCAGATAAATTCTACGACATCGGAAAGTTTATGAAAAATCTAATTAAAAATTATAAAAAGAAGAAACAATTATATTGCTTTATTTTGGTGGTTTTGATCGGTGGTGTTCGCCGTTTGATGCTGTCGTTTCATCGCAGAGATCTTTAGAGGATATTATATATTTTTTTCTGGGTTTTTCTTAAAATTCTTGCCTCAAGTCTTTTTATCTTACTGTCGTACTAGCTATATTGTCATGTTTTTCTTTTGCTTGCTTCTGTTTTCGAAACAATAAATATATATTAAGTCATGCATTAAAAAACGGAAATTAAAATTTTCTTCAACAGAGTTGTTTGTCGCTGAAAAGTAATGACTTGAAAAGCTTGTGATGATTTTTAGTAAGGAATTAAGAGAAGGAATAATCTTACTTTATAATTTGAGAATTACGAAAGGTTTTAATAAGGTTTCGATTATTTTGGTTTTAATTTATTTTTAATTAAAATAAATATTTTATTTAATTTTTTTTATTTAATATAAAGAAATATTTTTTAAAGAAATATTTTATTTTATTAATAATTTCTGTAATGTAAAGTAATGTAAAAAGTTAATATAATGTTATAAATTGAAATACTGTTTCTCGAAATGATCATAATATGATAGCCCGTGCCAGACATAAAGTCATTTGGAGGCAAGATATAGTTTGGGATCAAAATCTATATTTTTCGACTGTTTTGCACGAAATACTGGAACTCTTGCAATTGTAATTTTGTAATTGAATTATATATTTTGCCCATGTCTGAATCTCTGTTTCTTGACTAGCATCATCGTGCCAATCCGTACCAATGTATGACAATGTAATGACATCTGTACAATGGTATGTATGTGGGCGCCTATCGCGCATAACTCTAAAACGACTAGCTGCGAAAGGTTATACGTAGGGTTGGTTTAACATCTAGTTCTATATCTCTTTTTTGATTTCGATCGATTGTGTCAAAGGACATTATTGTGTCCATATTGGGCTTATTTTTTGAGTTTGGGCTTATGGGAATTAATAGAGTTTTGTCTATAACTCAAAAACGGCAAGAAATATGTAGTCGTTATTTAATATTTCGGGAAGCTTTAGAGTCTAAGTCTGCTTCTCCGACTTTGATTGCAATTGCTTACCCCGCAGGGCCACATTTTTTAGAGGATTTTGCAGAATTTTACAGATAACTCAAAAATGGCAGACGTATGAGGTTCAAATTTTTTATATTTCACTGCTATAACTTCCAGTTTAGAAACCATTATTTCGGTTAGAGTCAATTACTGGCACGAGGAAGTCATGTACTGCTTTATACATTTGGATCTTTTTTAAAAAATTTTAGGTTTTTTATAAATTTCGAAACATGTGGCTAATTTTCCCTTTTCAAAATATTTCTATAATCCGACTTATCTTCCATTCGTTTTACGAACCGAAAGAATGAAACAGAATTGTTTTATCTTCGAGGGTATTTCGTGTAAATTGTTGAATATATTATCAACATAATTTAAATAGAAAATAGACTCGAAAAATACCGTCAGTTGATAAAAATTAACATATTGACACAATTTGTGACCCCATCCGGCTTTCCATCGTTTTCTCGCTTCGTTTCGCGTCGCATCGCATCATTCTTAAGCGTTAAACACTTGACGGTATCTTTTCACACGCCCTAAAAAGCACTAAAGTGTCATTTTAAGCCAACTCAAGAGCAGTTAAAACGCATGACTACAAGTGCGAGGCATTTAATGGTTCAGAATGGAGAAGTAGATGTGATGGGTATGGCCCGGAGGCGGAGACAAGGGCAGTGACTCCGGGACTTGGCCAAATGTTATGGCATGGGCGGGAGTAGGTGTAGAGGCTTAAATAAGGAACAGGCGGGAGGAGGGGAGGCGGCGGTGAGGTTGACGTGTATTTTTTGAGGGAGCTGTTAATTTTTCGCATCTTTTTATTTTCTCACTTTTGTTGGTTTTTATTTTTTTCAGTTGGTTTCGATGGATCATTCCGTTACTTCATTTTCTCTTTTTTCTGTAATTTTGCTGCTTGTTGCTTGCTTTTACGCTGTTTTATTTTTATTGTCTAAGCATCAATGAACGTGAGTGTTGTCTCATCTGCTCGACGAGATGCAAATTATAGTACTTTTGTCAGGATCGGTACCCAGGCTTGACTTATGCCTGTTAGTCGGTCGCCCAATCCGTTAGTAGAGTCATTGTTGAGGTCACGAGACCACTCCTTTGAAAGGACTCCTTAGTAACCGTCGAGGCGGTTGGCGGTGACAGCGCAATTGAAGCGATCAAAGAGCATAAAATTATGTAAATTAATTTCACGCCTTTTTAGATATACGCTATTCGAGTTGTTGTTGCTGTTGTTGTTTTTGCTTTTATCGTTACTGTTGCTGCTTATGCTTTCGCTGTGTTTTTTGTTTTGCGGTTAAGTGTATTGCTTTGCACATACTTAAAGTGACTTAAGGGCGATTTTTTTGATGGCTGTTATTTGTTGTTCTGCTTGGTTTTTCCTGTATGAATGTTGGGTATACTAATACATAACGAAATGTTGTATTTTGAAATCTCTTAAGGCATATGTCCTAACCTTTTTCATTAGTGTTTAAAGAGGCGTTATTAAAAAAGATCAGTCTCAAGTACTGAAAATTGACTTAATTCTATTTTTTACAATTCATTATTATTTCAAAGAATTTAATAATTTTGAAGGTATTCAAAGTCTGGCGGAGAGAATTACAATGATATCTTTAATAGACCTCAGGCTGCTTCGGAATAATCAAAGGAATTATAAAGGCATAAGTGCCCAACAGTTTATCAGTCAGATAGTTAGGCAAAATTAAAGCCGCCATAAGAGGCAGAGAGGCAGACTGGAATTATTTTAGTACGCAGTAGGGTTTATTCTTTGATGACGGCTAGTTGGGATTAGTGCCCACCAAACTGCATTCAGTGTTTTAAATTTGTGCATCCTTCTTTGAGCTTGTAACGCCCCATTATGTAACATACATTCACTTGGGTGTATGTAAGGTCTTGATCCATTATAGCGACCACAAACGGGGTACCAGACGATGAATAGATGGTAGACCACACCATCGACCTATCAGACATTTAGTCCATTCTCAAGGAATTTTAGTGGTCTCCATTTTCAAAATTCGAGACATTCGACAAAACTCTTCTGGCTAGGATTTTTTCTTATTTTTATTGGCAATTTTAACGGAATTGATTGAGTTTTATGTTTTGAATTTTATTTCGACAATCAGAACATATTCTGCCATAGATTGTTATGAGTTTTTTTAAATTGTTGCTCAATAATTAAAACCGTAAAATCAACAATTAACAATATAACAAACTTAATAACAAACTATGCCCCGAATTTGAAATCTATAAAAGAGACGGAGAGGAGAAGCTAAAATAACAACAACAACAATAACAGGAACAATCATACAACAATGTAGAAACAACAATTTAAGTTAATTATTGTGCGGTAAAATGAAATTTGTAATTGAATTTTGTATGAACAACCGACCGAACAAACAAACAGTTTGTTAGAGTCAAGATGAAGAATAAGATGAAGATGAAGAAGAAGACTGAGGCTTAAGTGAAGAAGAAGAGCACAACGGAGGAGAAGAAGAAAGAGATAATAAGACAAATATGAAGATGACGAAGAACAGCATCAGCATGAAAGCAATAGGAGATAGATGAAGAAGAACAGTTAGATCCTGAACTTCTTCTATGTCGAAATCTTCCTTACGTATGTCCTTCCATTACTGTCTCTAAACTACTACTGCAATTATTTACTTTATGACTAAATATAACATCTTCCCCCTTCCCCTCGCTCCTCTTCTTATACACTTAATACCTTTTTAAAGGATATTGCAAAGCAAAACTTGAAGGTTTCTTAATTGCTCCGGACCACATGCGGTGCATTTCAGTTCGACGTATGTCACGGGTCTTCATCACATAAATCATCCACATGTGGAAGTAACTGTGAAATATTACGAGTGGAATCGATTTTGAAGATATCGTATTAAATGATTATGTTTATGAATATTTTGGAAAATGAGATTTTATGTGAAATGAGAAATTAGAAATGAAATGAGAAATTAAATAAATTTTAAATTTTATCTTTTTTTAATTGAATTTTAAATTTTATGAAATTTTTTATATAAAGTGCACTGTGTTGTTCTGAATGTGATTCATTTTTTTCTTAATTGAAATCACACCTAAGTGTGATAAAGCTCGCTTATTAACTTTTTTGAAATTCTGTGTATTTTTTTTTTGTTTTGTGGTCTTCTCAAATATCGAAATATCGGTAAAAGCATTTTTAAAATATTTTACGAGTAATATTTTCCTAACGAGAAGATTAAGCACAAGCCTTACTAGTACGAATAACATTAGTAGAGGTGTGTAAGAGAAAGTTTGTGGTGAAGTTGTTTAACAATTAACAGAATGGAGGTAGTAAAAATTATTAGCAAAATTTAATTTTTATGTCATGGTGAAGAAATATGAAGGCATTGATTGTTGCAAATTGTCAATCGGTAACTTGTGAGGTTGCTGAGAAATTAAGTTAGTCAGACTAGTTTCTATATAGTCCCGAGAAATGGCTTTAGGAATATAATTTATCATTTTTGCTTAAGAAGGTTTTTATAGAAGGTGAAATTAATGAATAAATTAATGAAAATTAGAGACATTACATAAATTACTTTATAATAACAAATCGGGGTAATTCCCAAAATGAAGCTACGGAAGTGTGATTGATTAATACACGTATAATGACATTTTTATTCAAATTTTTGTGAACTCGACACATTTTTATTGTACGTAAAATCGGTCTAATAAATTCAAAGAAATGTTTTTTGGATTCATCAATAACTTCCGGTGACCAGTCAACAAACAATTCATGTGACTTGAATATATCTGCACCAATATCTCTAATTAAGAAGAAGCAAACCCTTTGTGTTAGATCTGACGTCATATCTTATGGTGGTAGCACACTCATATATTCATCAATCAGCTCTAGATTGAAGGATTGAGAAGAGAAAAGAGCTGGAAGGTTCGGGAGGTTGACCAAATACAATGAAAAATAATAAATTCAAACTTTTGTATTTTGTATTTTGTATTTTATATCGTTAGGGAATGTTTTGTATGCGATCCAGTGAAGATCGGGCTGTTTGATAGTTTGATAATTAAAGTCACTTGACTGCTCGCCGGATTCATTCTCATCACCAATTCGTCTGGTCGGACCAATGATAGGGTTTCATCGGAAGGGTTTATTCTATCATAAATAAATTCATTTTTTTTAAATTTTGTTGTAGACCATAAACCATTGTACGGGATTGAAAGAGTTTCTTGTCATGTTCATTGATGTCATTGAGAAGCAGTTTCTCGTTGCCGCCCGTTGACCGCTTTTTGGGCGTTTGTTGGTTTTGTAAAAGCAGTTGCGATCCAAACTAAAAGGAAGTCGTTTCTTTTGTGAGACAACATAAAAAGGCTACTGTTTTTAATATTCCTGACTTATTCTCCAATTCCACCTAATGTCCATTCTCTTTTCCTGTTGGGCACACGTTAATGTTGATGCTTTTGCGCATGTTGTTGTTGTTGTTGTTGCTGCTGAAAATAACTGGACATTAACAACAATAATTGAAAAACAAAATAAATATATCGCATATTCGTTCGGCTAACACCAACAACAACAACAACAACAACAACAACAACTGTATGTAATCTTCTTCTATTTAAGCTTTGGGACATTTCCGTTATTTCCAATATTAAACCAGAATTTTCCCTTCATCCCATTTCTTCCCGGCATCCAAAGGAACACTCGCATAAGTGTGTCCTTTCTTTTCATTTTTTGGGATAACAAAAACCAAGAAGGACCTTCTTTAAACCTAACCCTGTATGCGTTTGTGTGTTTTGCGTAAATCTGATTAAAATTTTTGAATTTGCTTTTTAATGTGATTTTTTGTATCCTAGTGCGTGAACGTCGATGGGCGGTTGGATGGGTGTGGTTTTAGTGCAAGTAATTTGAAAAACGTGTTTTACGTAGGAAAAGTCGGAAAATAAAATGTAAATCATTCTCATTCTCACGGAATGCTAAAGAAGAATACTACAACAAAAAAATACAACAACAAACAACAACTTCATTTGTTTTATTCGCTGATAGAGCGATTGCAAAAACGAAGTGACCGAAGAGTAAAAGAGCGAGAAAGAGGAGTGGATAAAGGCAACTAAGTATGGGTGGGAACGTAAGATACGAAAGACAGACTGATGAAGAAATAGGTGGTAGGGCTCAGAGTTTGGAGGGACGGAGGTATGGTCGAATGGATTTAGAGGGATCCGGGACTCCCTTCGTCGTTAAGGTCCGTTCATTTAGTAATGAAATGGTCAAGCATTTTTGATGTTTCTCTTCAGCGACATTTCAAATAGGGTTCCGAAAATGGTTGCGTTATTAAATATCTACGGTCAAAATGACAAAATCAAAAAGCTGTCCTGACGGTTGACGCGCCAGCAAGAATAGCGTTGTGGAAATGATAAGCTAATTAAAAATGTTAAGCATATACTTTTCGGTTAAAATTGATAATGAAATTCCTCTGCTTTTCATCTCTTGGGTGGATTTTTTGTCACTCATAGTTCTCTTATACTTCAGAAATATCTGACAGTTTTTATTGGTATTATAGTTCTATAAACACGTAGCTCTTTTTGAGAAGATGCATAAAAAATAAGAATTTGAAAGGAAGAAGCTAAGGAAAGGGAATGCCCTCTTTATTAATTGGTCATGGAGCTAAGGTTGCGAAGTGTAAAGAGCGAACATCTTCAGGAGGAAAATGAAGAAAAATTAAGATTATGTGGTCTTGTTTATTGTAGCCTTAATTCTAATTTTTTTAAGGTTTTTTATTTATAATTTTTTTTAAGTTCTTCCAAAACTATTTCTTTTAGTTTTATTTTGTTTTTTATTTTAATTATTTTATCAGTATTTGAGCTTTTCAGCATTTGACTTCAACTTAATTTTTATTTGAATTATCATCAGTTTGGACTTCTTTATTTCATCGTATTCTTCTTTCCAAAAAATTATATTGTTTTTATTTCTTTCTTTATTTTCCTCTATTAATTTCCTTTTGTTGTTCCAATTCTTGTTCTTTAAGTCATCCTCATTTATCCTTGAGGAAAAAAAAGCTGGGCGCGTACGCATTTTTTAGATTCATCGACATAATTCACGAAAAAAATCGGTGAAGTGGAAATTAATGTTAATTAAGGAGCCTTCTTCCTGGTTTGTTTTGAAAAGCCGTTTGGTGTTGAATCCTTAAGGCGATGATAAGCAGAGGCAGAGGAGTGCGGTTAAGACTAAGACAGAGCTTTGAGAATTTTCATCTTTCTTCTATTTCGCCTGCATCCTTCTTCTTTTACGTAGCGTTTTCCATTTTTCCTTTATTCATTTTGGTTTTAAAGGTATTTTGTATTTTTTTTAAAATATTTTTTTTTTTGTATTTCGTGGTTCTTCGTTGAGGTTCCTTTTATTCCGTTGAATCGTTGAAGTTGATGTTGATTGAGTGGTTGGTCACTTTGATGTGGTTGTTTGTTGGGTAACGCATAATTTATTTTTACACAGAAGGCACTTCATTTTAGTTTAGTGAAATTAGCCAAAATCAACGAAGCGAACAGACAAAAAAAAAACAACAACAAAAAACAAAAGCAAAAGAAGGAATAAATAAATAAAAGTCATAAAACTTTTAGGTTAAAAAATTGTTGATCATTCAATGAAAATATTTATCATAATCTCAATCAAATTTAATATGTTTAGCAGTTGCCTTTATTTGATTTAACGGAAATTTGGTTGAGCCGATTTGATGCCTGCCTGCCAGAACTTCTTTAGGAGTAGTTGCCATTAAAATATTTAGACACAATATTTGGATTAATGTGGGTCCAGCTGGGATCGTTAGCTTAATAAAATCTTATTTTAGGATTTACTCTATCCAAGAAATTAAAATTCAAAAAATTGTTTACAAATTTTGATAAAATACTTCAAAAGAAACTAACTGATGGTCCGGCTGCTAGTTTTTCATAACAAATATTTATTTTTCCTCAAATACTAAAATTGAATTTGTAAGAATTTGATAGCTAATTCCATAACCTTTCTAATTTGAACTCGAATTTAACTTAAATTTTCTGGTGCTGTTTTCCATCAGAATGAAAGACACGATCATCATGAAGTTAATGAAATAGCTTTTGCCAAAGGAATTTGTTGGTCAATTTTTACTGCCTTAAAATCGTATTTATTTACTGTTAATACTTAAGATCTCGAATTGAAAAAGTAATCGTAAAAGAAGAAGAATAAGAACAAGAAGAAAAGGAGGAATATAAGGAAAATAGTAAGACACCAAGTTCATGATTGAAAGCTTATTCGAAGGACTTGATAAAAACTAAATTTTCGTACGACGGAGGTTTTCTAATTGAATTCCTTAAGTGTAAAATAATTTGAAGTCTTATGACCAAAACGCAGAGACAATTCTTGGGTTACTTCTTTTTATTTCTTACTTCGAAATGAAGAAGACAAATCGTATACCGCATTCCTTTCGTATGCAAATTTTCTTTTACGACAAAATTTATTGCCTTCTGATGATTTCTTGCTCAAAGTCCGTCCCCGACGATGACCATAAAACACAGAATTTTCCAAATTTTCGAAATTTCATATCTAAAGAAGAAGAAGAAAATGATAACGATGAAGAAGACAAATAAACAAATTAAAGATATGTCTAACATCAACTACCAATACTTTCAACATTCTCGAATTCACATTGAATTCTGAGTGAAGTCAAGCAATTCGTCCTCACGAAACGGGACCAAATCACTCGTGCATGGACACGGCAGGACAGCATCAGTTCGAAGACAGCCGGAAGTGCCTTGGCCAGATGTAATGCAAATTTGTCAACGAATTTGTTAGCGTTAACGGTCAATATTGGAACGGTCGGCTGGTTGGGAGTTATTTGAAAGGTCAGATGGTCAGAATGGTTGAATGCGAACGTTTCACAGTTCAAAACGATCTGAAGTTGAATAAAGTAAAATATAAATTCTTAAGACAAATACGAGTTTTTTCGTAGCCGGTCTTCTGAGTGACCAACAGCCAAAGAAAGCAACGGAAGACCACGAAACGAAAACGAAAAAGAAAAAGAATGCGATGACGATAAAGACGTAGATAAAATCGCTTTTATGAGATTAAAATGGGTCTACATAAGAAAGTGCAAATGACTTGAAATTCTTCCTTATGATACACGTCCTATATTTCAATCGATGCTGGTCGAGACCGAGATTGTTGATGTAAAAGAGTTAAGCTGGATCTAGAGGATATAAAATCACCGAAGCAAAAAATTTATGTACGCTGCGATGTCTTCGTTGAGGTTCGAGAGAAATATATACGAAGTATGTTTTTGTAATGTTTAGCTTCTTAAGACAAATTTACAAATACGTTTATTCTCATGGAGTTCTTGTTTTACATGCAAACACCCACAAGAACACACACACTTATACTCTTACAAACAGATTGTCTTAATAGTATTATTTGTGTAATTTGTATGCTTGAAAGCATTTTAAGATTGCATCCTTGCAGGACCATCGCAATTACTACTTTTCTAACTATCCCACACACACTTACACACATATACACACATCGCCTTTCTCTTTTTTCCCTCTCTTTGGGAATATGGTATAATGCTTGCAAGTGTCAAAGTGAAATTCTAAGACAATAATAACAACAACAAGAGGCAACAACAACAAAAGACAACAACAACAACACAGCAAGAATTTTCAATTTTCTTAAGAAATTTGTTTGGGTCTTCTTAATTCTTGTAAGAAACATATTACCCAATCTTACTAACGATCATCATCATCATCGTCATCATCATCGTTATTGCCTTCACCATTTATATCCTTTACTAACGTTTCTTGAGGTTACTTTGAAGCTCTTCAAATGAAATGCGATTACATGACCAGAACACGCACTTAGGCGAAGGTCAATCTTATTGTCCATTCGAAGAGAGATGATGATGATGGTCGTCGGGACGTGTGTTATTGGATGCTATGGTTCCATTAAATTGAAAAGGATTGGCAATGAGATTGGTAGGAGATTTCTTGTACATATTCTTCATTTGGAATTTGCCTTTTATTGTTTCAAATCATGATTTTACGGGCAAGAACAAGTTGTTCAAGCAAATTATCAGAAAATCAATACTATGATTTCAAAAAAAAAAAAAAAAAAAAAATTAAAAATAAAAAAATAAAAAAATAAATAAATAAAAAAAATAATAAAAAAAATAAAAAAAAATTAAAAGGTAAATAAAAAAAATATCCTGGATTATGAATCAGTTCAAAATGCTGTTACTTTGCGAGTGAAGAAATATGAAGAATAGAAAAGTGATAATGGTTTACATTCTTTCTGAAGTTATTCGTTTGAAATAACCGCAACATTTCTAAGTGAGCTCATACTTAAATTTAATAAATATTATAAAAACAAGAAAGTTGGTTGTTTTTTGAAAATTTAAACTAAAACTTTCAAAAGGCGAAATAAGTAAAATTAAAATGGAAGAAAATATTCTCGTAGTGTTCGCCTCGTTTTGAATTTATTTGATTTTATTGAACGGAATTTGATCAGATTTAGTCTGAATCTCATGATATCGATCTGCTTGAGGTTATCTCAAACACTTTAGGTTA
The DNA here is from genome assembly GCA_963966595.1 of Physocephala rufipes. Lineage (NCBI taxonomy): Eukaryota > Metazoa > Arthropoda > Insecta > Diptera > Conopidae > Physocephala > Physocephala rufipes. The sequence continues at coordinate 28,958,980 of OZ016504.1, read as the reverse complement.
TCTCCTTCTTCTCAATTGTGTTGCTAGATTTTTCCTCCTTCCATCTGGTCTTATTTGTATTCATCTTTTTTTTAGAAAAAATATCTAAAAACGCAATTAAACCAAAGATATCTCACTGATTATCTTCGAGTATCGCCAAGATACCGCCGACTTCCGGTGAATGGTTACATTTTTAATTACAATTTAATTAGATTCATTCAGCCGAAAAGATCTCGGAACGTCGACATCGATAGCGCGACGCCGCGGCCCGGTACCGTTAGTTGCCGGTACACTCATTCATCCAGATTACGGTGGAGTGACTGGTCTTTTATAATTTTTTAAAAGAAATTTTCTTTCCATTAAAAATTTTTATACCGCATTACGTCGTAAGAGAGCGTGGGTGGAAGGGAAGGGTGTGATGGTGAATTTCCTTTTGCAATCACGCTGCGTTCGCGCTTTCGGTTTGTCCTTTTTTGCCCTTTTTTTCTTAATGAATGATAACATTTTTTCTACTTTATTTACGCGGTGCTAAAAATGGCACCCAGCCGGTACTTGTGCACTTTTAATGACTGTGATTTATTAATGGCGACAAGATGATTAAGAAAAAATACAATCAAAAAATAAAATTAAAAGAAAATCTAAAGGAATTAAGAGGAATATTGCTGTTCAGGAGATAGAAGGGATAGAACCATCTTTGGGTCTTGAATACAATCAATTAAAATTGAAAAGAAGGAAAAAAAAATTATAGAATAGCATCCATTCTAAGCGATAACACGATGTGCTGGTGGGTGGAAAAAGGGTGATTAGGGCTCATCCTAGGGAAGACTGCCTAGAGTGTGACATACGATCTTACAATATTTACTACAGTATTAAAAATTCAAAGAAAGGCAAAAGAAAAATATTAATTTAAAGAGGCTGCAGCATCAGATAGAGATGTCTCGTATGGATGCCACCCATATCGTTTACGTATTTGTTATAAGTCCAGTTTTATAATTTTTCTAATTAAATCTTTATACTTAGGTTTTTGTTGTAGAAAAGCTTTCCAACCTTTTACCCTTCTCATCCAATTTCCTCCTTTGCTCTCTTCCTATCTTCTTTCGTTCCTTCTTTTCTTGCTCTGATTTTTGTTTGAAAAAAAATTTATGTGAATTTTTATTATTTGCATCCTTTTTCTTTGAAAACAAACAACCAGTGTGCGAATCCTTTGGGATTTAAATATCGTTCCTCCCTATTGCCAAACTAGTACCAGACGATAATATTAAAGCGATTAATACGTAATCACAAACCGTCATAAAAATCTAAAAATCGGAGACGATTGCTTTTGTCCTTTGGATACTTTTGGTTACCTTTTGCCCCTTTCGATCGACTTTCTCTTAGGTTTTAGATTTGAAATTGTTATTTTTTTCCTTGTGAATTAGCTCATCCGTACGAGTCTGCTTATTTTTGTTTTTTTCTCTGTTTTTCCTTACTTTTCCTGTTATGCGTTGATCATTCAAGAGTTCATTTTGTCCTTTGATTGTTTGGTGCATCCTGCGTTTCTACTCTCTCTCTCTCTATCTCTCTCTCCTGTTGCTTTTGTTTTTGTAGCGGAATGGTAAAATTAACTGAGAAAAAAAGAGGTAAGGGAGATAAAGAATAACAGAGAGAGAGGGAGAGAGAGCGAAAAAGAAGAATATATAATTTTGCAGTTACGCGTCGTTGATTTTATTAGTCTCTTGTGAACAATTTCAAAAATTTGCTTCTCTTCTTCTCTTAATGTTTTTTTTGTAAAAGGGTTTTTTTTAAAAATACCTTACTTATTTGGAGACTTTCATCCAGCAAAGATTGCTGTTTCCTGTCTCGTGTCGCGCTACCTTTTCTTTGCTCGTCTTTGGTTTTTATCTCTCTCACTACCTCTCCATTAACCGGTGCTGCCTGTTTTCCAAATGCCGTTCTATTTGTTGTTGTTGCTTTTGTCATATTCAGTAAACAGGTTGTTCGTTGTCTTTTGATGATAAGTCTGAATTTTGGCTTCAATTCGTCTCGCCACCAAATTTCCTTCCGTTTGGTTCTATTTGTTCTCGCATTTCTTTCAATTCGATCAAGATTTCTGCTGGATATAAATTGCATTACGAGCATCGTAAAATATGTACCCCCCATTTATTTTCAGGCCTTGATGATTTCGGCCTCGGATGTTGGTTATTTCTATTGCCGGTTTAGGATTTCCCCTTTCGTCTGCTTAGCATTTTTTTAACTCGCGTTTGCTCCCCCCTCCCCCTTCTAAGCACAATCATCGTTATTCAATCAATTTCTAAATAATCCCGTCAAAGAGTTAAGCGTTGTTTCGTTGATTTTCTTTTATTTTTTTCTATCTGTCCTTCGTTATTTCTCTTCAATATTGCCAATTAGAAGATTTTTTTAGGGTTTCTTTAAAAAAAACTCTGAATGAAAACTTGCTTGAGGAATTCATTTATTCGAATTCATTCAATTCTTTCGAATTTACTTTTTTTGAAAAAATCTGAGAAATGCATTTAAGTTATTCAAGACAAATCATTTTCCACGATTCCTTTATTTATTTCCACGATTTTATTCTCTTAATGCCAAGTCGAATGTTTCACGAGCTGGGAGAACTAAAGTTCTTCAATGTTTTCGTCCTATGGGCGATATACTTTTTTTCCGTTTTATCCTCATCCTTCTGGAAGGTGTTTTAATGAAATAGATCTAGATCAATTTAAAGCAAAATATAAACAAAGCAAAACATCAAACAGCTTTTACAAAAAAAGGACAAAATGTTAAAGTAAGTGAGCTACTTTGTTAACCCTTTTCTTCTTCGTCTTCTTCTTCTTCTTCTTCTTTGTCTTCGCCTCCTTCTTTTCTTTTTGCTTTATTCCTTCCCGTAGAATTCGTCATAAACCCGTCAAAATCTTGGCTTGTTGCTCTTTTTGCCGATTTTCGTCAATATTGTTATTGCTTAGGAAGGTCACACCTTCTTTGACTGTTGCTACTCTGGTTGTTGTTGTTGTTGTTGTTGTTGTTGTTGCAAAGTAAGTAAATAAGTATCATTAAACCGTTTTTCAAGTGCTAAAAGCAGCTCATTTTACAGGAGTTTTAGCTATTTTCAAGTCAAAGACAAGAGCGATCCACCAGAAGGGGGTGAAGGGATGTGATGGGACTCTTTGGCCGTTCATTGGACTACTTCTTGGTTTCTTGGGATATTTGTAGATTTTATTATGGCGACTATTTAACATTTTCTTTTTGGCAAATAAAAAGGAATTGTCGTAACAAGAAGAAGACAAAACGGATTTACTTTGATATCTTAGAAGGCTTTTGTCTATTAGTGTAATTAGATCTGGTTCAGCAAAATGCTTAATAAAGCAAAAGGTAGAAGACTAAAAAAGCGTAGTAGAAAAGGAGTAGAATAAATAAAGGAGGAAAAAACCTTTAAAGCATTTATAAAAGTTAACGCATCGTTGTGGGTGGTAGGGAAAAGTGACGCCCTTGATGCCTTCCTTTGGACTTCAGAATCTTAGAATTATCCTCCTTTATTCCTTCCTTCCCTTTATTTCAGTCGAAATCTTTGAAATGAGTGGCGGTCTACTAAATTGCAGAAATAGTGGGAAGGAAAGAGAAGAATTAGAAGTAGCGGAGACTGTACACTTATGTGCAATTATGTGCGCTTGTGTGTATGCGTAAACACTAATGAACTTTCAATAGGAAAAAAATGTTCAACATAATCAGTAATGATTTCGGTTTCAAAAGCATTTCCTGCTGATAAAATTTTGTAAGTTTTCATTGAAACGTGAAAAGACCAATCGTCGACCAACGGTGCGACGAGCTCTCCCAGAAGAGAGGGATGGGACCCTTCAGAAGGCATAGTAAGACTTGTGCCAAAGGGGTTCTCGAGCACGTTCATGTCTGGGAAATCTCTGAGTCCGACTACTTGCAAACAGTTTACATACTCCCAAACTACACCCGCACACACCCGTTTGTAGTCGTATTTGTGTGCGTATATTTGTTTCCATACATGCATGTATTGGTGCAGACATAAACACGGGTAGTTAAAATGTACGAGTATATTCACGGTCCATAATGGACGCATTCAAGAGTGTCTGAAGTATGTATTAATTGTGTAACTATTATTATTTCAATACATATTTGTTTGTATATCTAAACATGTATGTTTGTGTGCTTTTATGTATGTTCTCTAAAGACTACAATTTCTTGATCGAGACAGCAGTCCTGCGAAGGACCATCTGCTCTTGTTCTTTCAAAATCAGCAGCTATTTTTACAGTCGATCCCTTTCTTTTCTTGACCTCTTCTCCGTATCGCACTTCATCTCGTAAGCATTACAGACTTTGGGTCGCTTAATTCATTTTGCCCAAACAGTCCTTTTCTTTACACCCTAGTTCTCTTTCTCTCTTGCTCTCGTTCACACTCTCTCTCACTCTTTTGCTTGAATGAAAGTAACGCATTTTGGTTATTTTCATTAATTTGGGATAAATTAAAACCTCAGCTTTTGCGACTGCTTCTGACTGTATCGTAAATTAATTGACTGACTGACTGACCGACTTCCTGAAGAATCCGAAACTCAACAACAAACTGTTTGACTGACTGACTAATTTCTCTGTATAAGGTTCGTTGGACTATTCCATTCACTTGATGTTTTCTGCCGAATCTGTGGAAAATTTAAATGGAAAAAGAAGGGAAAGAGAACGGGGTTGGATTTGCGATAATTTTCTGATGATGACGATGTGAATAAATTCAGTTTTATTGAATAGAGTCCTCATTTGTTTCACGTATTATGGAAACTTTTCCCTTGGCTCTCTCACTGTTTCTCACTTTTCTATGCTTCAATTTTTTATAAAGTTTTTTCGTAAAATTTTGAGTTTAATCTTCTTCAATTAGGTTTCGATAGTAATGCATGGCAAACGTGAAGGAATTGCTGATATTTATAATAGTTTATATTTCCCGATTTAATCCGCTTTAATTTAAGTTATTGTAAATCGAACAAGAATAACTTTTATTCGCTCTTAATCGGTTCTCAAAAACGTTTGGAAAATCATTATCAAGCAAAATTGTTTAATTTTGCGTAGTCGTGTTCATTTAAAACAATCTTAAAATTAGACTCGATTACATAGATTTTTGAGGGATTAAAATTTAATGAATTTCCTTATCATTCTTTGTTGCTCATTATCTTACCGATCATTAAGTTAAAACCCAATGAAACCTTTTTCTTCAAAATGTCGTAACAAATCACCATAATTTTCACTTAGAATGCTTTTTCACCACTCTTTATTTTTTTTTCTCTTTTTTACATTCATCCATTTGGGACGCTTGCTTTGAAAGCTTGCTTTGGACCAGACAGAAGGGGAGGGAGGGTACGATACGATAACAAGCGCAATGAGTTTGGGGAGAAGGGCTCCTGTCACAACTCCTCTCACCATCACCTGCACCTCACATTCTCTTTTTGTAGCGATAAGAAATTTAAGCGGAGGCATAATTAAATTACGTATGAGCGAGCTAACGAAAGAGTTAGAGACAGAAATAAGCTCAGATAGTATTAACCTTTGAACGGGGCTCAACGAGAAGAAGCATCAATGAACCGCTATCGTTGGATGTTCTATCATCCGGCTGATGTTGTTCCTTCGGTTTCTTCTTCTTCTTTATTATCATCTTGTGATACTCTAAAGGTGCGCCAGTACTTCCGCTTGATACTCCGTTTCTTCTTCTTCCTCTTCTCCTTTACAATCTTCTATTTCCTCTTATTTTCCTGTCCATCTCTCAAGTGCGCCGCCTGGTAGGTATTCATTAATTCGATTTCCATAACAATTTATTCATAAGACAATGTCTGGCACCATTATTTTATCTTGCAATGCGGTAACGCAACGCAACGCAAATCCTCCCGCTATCGGCTCTCTTTCCTTACTCTCTTCTTCTTCTTCTTCACTACAATCTCGCTCTTCATTGCCATTGTCGGAAGCCGGTCGCTGTAGTGCCATCATCGAAGCCTGTGACTGCCTCGGAAGACTATAAAATATTTTATACGTTCGTTTTTAGAATGTACGCGTGTATGCATGCCATTAAGGGGTATATGTATGTATGTGTATGTATGTGCGTGCACTTGTATATATACAGGTGTTTGTGTGTGTGTGTGTGTAATATTCTTCTTTTATGCAGTAGCGCAAAAATTATCTGCAACACCTTCGAACTTTAAAATTAAATGAGGATTAGTACCGAGGTAAGTGCACGAAATGATGAGAGTGATGGAACGGTATGGTAAGTTGGTGGTCGTGGGGAGAGGGAGGGCTACTGCTTACCACTATGCGAATTTACTTCATTACCGTTTTGTCAAGAGCCGACATTCTTGATGGCTGCCGTGGTTAAAACCATTTGCATTTTCGTTGAAATTTATTAAATTAGATTTAATTTAATTTTATTAAATTTTTATATATATTTTTTCTGCTCTTAATATAATCTCTTTTGTTTTTAGTATAATAAACGAAAAATTTTAATTAAACTTTCTTCCTTAATTTAATTTGTTATCGTATAAAAACCTTTTAGATATTCAAAAAAAGTAGAAATCGGACGAACATATTTACACTCCTTCTCCTTCTATGCTTTCCTTTTGAGGCTTTGGCATAAAATTTTAATAAAGCCTTATCAGAAATAATAAATCTTTCCAAATGTAAAATTCTTTCTCAATTCCAATAAATGCAAACTTTAATCAAAATTACCAAAAAGGCATGAAGTGGAAAAGAGTTACGAATATGTTTGGAATGTTTTTGTGTTTGATTAAAAACAGTTTGGTCGATATTTTTTACTAAATGCCGTCATAACACACACATTCATTCGTTTCAAAAAATTTTATGGGTTTGAATTTTGTAAACAATTCAGAAATTAAGTTAAGGCCATTAATCTGGTTAAGCAAAGGAAAAAGTGCACTAAAGCTATGAAGTGAATTTATAGATAAATCTGTTAGAAGCCGTTTTATTTTGTGTTATTCTTTAAAATTATTCAAGCTTAAAGTTTCCTAAAATTTTTCCCCACAATCCCAAGCTTATTAATCTCATTGGCTCTTCCTTCATCAGAAGAATTTATCGCTTGGTATTCCATATTTATTTTATCGCAACTAATAATGAACTGATTATTTTTAAAGACTTTGAATGATTTCCCGTCATCGCTCGTCATATTCGTTTGAGAAGCAAACCAGTTTCGGCAATGTGTCATCCACATTTTCATTCTCATTTCAACGCATATCACGAAATGCAATTATTCGATCAAATGTAATTTTCATTTATTCGAGCAAGAGACTGAGGTAAAGGTTGCCCTATATCTTCCTCTCTTTCTTCTTCTTCTTTTTCTTCTGCTTCTTCTTCTCCTTCTCCTCCTCCTTAATACATCCTTCTTTATTGCATCTCTGTTCGATATTATTTCAGGCGTAGTGTCAACGTTTAACATTAAACTTTATAGAGTTTATAAAGTATAAACATAAAAAAACGAAAACCTTAAAAGTATTGCGGAAATTAGTTTTTTCCACATGACTTCTCATTCTCACACACACACACACTCACTCAGCCTAACAGACAAAAACCAAACCGCCTTAACCGCAGCCGCATAAAGAAAAACCACAAACAAACAGCTTCGGGATTCAGACTAAATGGAATGACATGCCAAAACCTTAAGACTTCAATATATGGGAATAAAACCAGAAGTAAAAACAAATACTGCAAAAATAAGAAAACTCAACAACAACAACAACCACAATATCATGAGCATCATCATCATTATCGTTAAGGTAACATGTAGAGGTACAATCATGGATGGAGTTCTTGAGGCTGTTTAGGAAGAGCAATATTAATGTCAAGATTTCTAATGGGGTTAATCGAAAATTGGCTTAACTTTAAGAGATTAATTAATGGTTGAAATAATCGTGGTTTATAGGTAGTCGTTTTTATTTTTAATTTTTACTTTTAAGTATGTAGTAGTAATTTTATTAGTATGAGATATTAATTTTATGTATTGTATTAAACAATTATTCGAATTAATATTTAATTTTATTATTATTTTTTTTGAAGATGAATTTACTTAAAAAAAATTGGCTTAACTTTAAGAGATTAATTAATGGTTGAAATAATCGTGGTTTATAGGTAGTCATTTTTATTTTTAATTTTTACTTTTAAGTATGTAGTAGTAATTTTATTAGTATGAGATATTAATTTTATGTATTGTATTAAACAATTATTCGAATTAATATTTAATTTTATTATTATTTTTTTTGAAGATGAATTTACTTAAATCTTTTTTGTTGTTGCTTCATTGTCACATTTTAAGCGCTTTAATGCATTAAGTATGAAAAACATTTTTATGCGGTTTTGTTGTTTTAGCTTCTTCGGATATTCGACAATCAGCTAGGGGTATATTTGGTATCGGTCGTTTAAGATAATATGAATGTACGTTTAAAAACGTATTTATTTTTGTCCAACCTCTTGGGAATGGCAAAATGGTGCTTACGGAAATGGAAAAAAGCCAAACCCGCATTTATCTCAAATTAAACATTATTATGCGCTCAATGACCCCAAACAAGAGCGACAACCAAACACTGACCGCGCGTTAACCTGCCTCGCGACCTACTACTACTACTACTAAATGCTACGACGTGGTCAACGATGGAAAGCGCCAAAGCAGCAGTAACAGTAATCGTCACCAGCAGAAGCACCAAGGAGAACAGCATTTACGAGTGTGACTACGAGTGAGATGGCGGGCGGCTTTAGTCTGCGAGTAATGGTCGCTGACCGTTGTAAATCACGGGCGCCACGAGAGACCGCTGCGTATTTGTCAAGGTGCTTCCGTTTTGAGTCGTGGTCAAAAAATAAGAGCGTGGTCAAGCATAAGTTGGTCGGTAATTCTTAGTCGCTGTCGAGTGTGTGTTGTTATGGGTGTGCGTGTACGAGTGTGTTGCGTGTGTGTGAGTGTGTTTGCGACTGTGTGAATTAATACTCTATTTTCATAGTTGTTTTTGTTTTGCAACCGTCAAACATTAAATTGGAGTTTATTTCGCAATTAACGCCTGTTGCTGATTTAGCCTCTTCCATTCTCTTTTACTTCCCTGCTATTTCACGCCTTTTCGTCACATGCGACCGTCGCGACGTTGTTTTTGTAGCATTTCTCCTACCTCTGCTTTCCTGCCTGGGACTTCACTGTTTTGTTAATGACTTTGACAGAAATTAGATATTTGTTGTTGCCGTTGTTGTTGTTATTGCAGCTATGTTGGGTGTTGGGAATAGTAGAAATATGTGTGTGAATTTACTTTGCTGAAAGTGTCGACATTTTCGTTTTACACTTTGTTGCCTTACGTTTTTGGTGTTCGTGGCAGAAGCAGCAGCAGCAGCAGTAGCAGCGACAGTGGCAGTAGCAATGAAAGTGGCACCAGCAGAAATTATCGGAATTCGAGCTAATGAAAATGGCAAAGGTGGTTTCCGTTGACGTCAGTTCCTTTCATCCCGTACAAATGAAGCTCATTGAGTTAATAATACTTATATGAAAAGCATTGAACTTCATGAGAACAACAACAATAACAAATCCAGTAAACAGAAACAGGTGTAAATGGGAATTAATTAACCGCAAATACTATAAACAGTCACTAATAGAACTTGTATAGTCAGTGTTTGTCAGTGGATGACTTCTGTAAGACATTCCGTAGAAGACAGACAGGATGAGAGAGAAATCATTTACCATCACTCTCTTCCTCTCCTTCTCGTTTCCCTTCGCCGTCACGTTCGGCTTTTACGAGCGATTGAGTGGGTGACCTCTAAGCCCACCCAACCACTTTTTGATTAAGAAATGATGAGATTTTGATGTCTACAAAGTCAATTTTATTCTCAGTATTAATGGGTCTGGACGGTGTTTCATACGATTTTATATAGCTTTATATCAACCTAGTTACAGAAGACCAAAATGTGGTTGAAGGAAGTCCCGTGGGGGCATCAAATGCAGTCCATCCTACTCGATGCGTTACATGGAAGAGATAGGAATGTAGTTGGAGAAGAAGAAGGGAGACGACTTCGATTTCAGCGAGTACCAATAAACAACCAAATTTAAAGCGTAGAAGATAACAGTAAGCTAATAACGAACGGTATTCCTTTCTATACGTTTCCATTCCAATTAACTTCCACACATCCTGGTATCAAAAAAAAAAAAAAAAAAAAAAAAAAAAAAAAACAACGACATTTATATTAAAATTAAGCCAAAACTTTCGCGTCATTTTTTTCGAATATACTTTTTATGCTTTCTATTAGTTTCAATATATTTATGTTTTTTATATTATTCGAAATGCGACTCCTTATAAATTTCATAAAAAAATTATAATAGAATTCACCTTTTTTTAGAAAATTTATTCCTCCTTTTCTCTTGCCCCACCCTCATCTGGCTTGGAGCATAACCATCTGTTATTACACCGGAATTGTACCGTTAAGAATTACCGTTTTATTGTCAAATTCAATAGAAGTGAAATCATTTGGAAGAAAATCTTTTGATGGTTTCGATGATTCTGGTGGTTCAATTGACAAACATATTTTTTATCGTATGAGAATTTAAGAGGGTCGTTCTTTCAATCTACGCCCCAGCATCGGCACGAGAGCTTTTCTTAAGAGCAATGATGGTGGGTGGCGAAAGGGGACAGGTTGTGTAGGTGGAGTTTTTTTACTTTAGTTTGCTTTCGATTAACCTGACTTCATGACTTGATTATGACGAGTGGAGTCAAATTGAATTGCGTTGACTTTATTCCATTTCACGAATGATTTCATGGAGCTCATGAATTCGGTGAAGATTGAGTTAAGCTCCTCAATTGATAGATTTTGCCTTGATGGAAAGTTAAATGGAAGCGTTACAAATCCATTATTGGAACATATAAAATCTGCCAGGTATAAAAATGGTTTAGTTAGACTTTATTGGTGTGCTTTCGAGCACCTTTATTCCTCTTTTTTCTACTACTTTTTCGAGAAATACAGAAAGAGAAGAGAATAGAATTACTCAAATAACAATTTAATGATGTCAATTTTATGTTTTGTTAAGGTTCAATTGACTTTTATTACATTTTTCATAAAATATTTCTTTCTCCCATTTCTTTTTTTTTGAAAACTCTTAAGGCTGGTACCGAGGGTTCGTGGTATTGCAGGGCTAAAAAAGAGACAATGGTATTGTATTTAGTATTTTTTAGCGTACATAAAAAAGGGTAATAAGAACTCATTGTAAGATTAGCCTAAGCTCAAACTCAAATTAGGTTAAGCCTTTAATTCGAAAAGAGCTGTCTTGTATATTTAAAGATTTATTCTTTTGAAGTTATTGAAATCATTTTAAATAGGTTTTCAATAATTACTTTTAAAAGAAAAACGAAACGATTTTGAATAAAATTTATTGCCACATTTTTCTCTAATTTTTTTCGCCTAAATGCTTTTGTTTGTATTTCCAATTTGTTAAAGGATTTTATAGGTCGCTTGGTCTTCCTCAACTTGCTCACATTTAAATTCCAAATGGTCCATCAGATTAATCGCGTGCTGGAATAGTGAAATTTTCTGCATGACTTCATAAATTTACACACGATTTTTTTTCTGTTTCTCTTTCCTTATTTTTTGACTTTTTCAGTATGAATCGTAAAAAAACAAATGCACACTCTTTGGCTTTGTTATCTTATAAATGCGCGTAGAAAAAAGAATAACAATATTACAGAAACACTGTTGACAGTTGTTGGTTGGTTGGGGGTTGGTTTTTTGCGACCAAACCATAAAGGAAGTGGTCGTTTTTTTCAATTTCATACAAAATTTAAGGCGATATTCGACGAGCCGAATCATCAGCTTATTCATTTGAATTCCTTTTGTCTTCTTTCAAAGGCTTGAAAATTGCTGGTTGTGGCGGCGGTGGTGATGTCTCCTTTTTGCTTCTTGCATCACTTGTGTGTGTTGCATACCCCGATTTTTGTCCGCTACTGCTGGTGCTGCAGACTGCTGAAACAAGCCGAAACAAGACAACAACTTGGTATTTTATTGTTGTTACTGTTGTTGTTGTTGTTGCTGCTATTTTTATTATCGCTACACAACTATTGGGACCATCAGGGAAGGATTTGTTAGATTGAAATGATATGGAAATGGTCGACGTGGTCCACAGACGAGTCTTTTTACAATGTGGATTTTTTGGCAAAAATGTCAAATATTGTTTATGCTTTGCTTTCCTTCAGGATACGCCGATAGACAGTTAAAAAGATAGACACGGCGTCATAAAGATAGACAGATACATGTAAATAGATGTAGAGTAGAGACAATGTAATGCATAACCAACCAACAGATTGTTGTTTAGGCGACGTCATCATCGTCGGACGTTGGAGCGCTTGTTTTATTTAAAATATTTTCACAATTTCTCTGGCATGCCCAAAATGGTAAGCAGAACAGTTTATTGTTATGATGCATGAGAATGTGTAACCAATTTGTGTTGACATGTATCTATTTGTGACAATCGCCTAGATACAATAAACAAATAAGAGAAAATGAGTGATGAAAATGTGAAGAAGAGGGTAAGGTGAAGGTTAGCTGGGGCAATGGGTGGTAGTGGGAGAAACCATTTTGCCTTTTATAATCGTGAAAATTAATTTTCCTAAAATGCAAAAAAGGATTTTTGAGTAGAGAGAGTCGAGAAGACTTCTGACACAAAATAAAATACTGAAGTAGATCTATTATACAGAATATGTGAATACCTGCATTCCAGTCTAAAATGAAAGTTACAATTTATTCAGTTTTAGTATTTTCGTTATTATCGAGAAGCATTAATTTGCTTATTTAAATGACATGTTAGCCCCATGAGGCTCGTTCAATGTATTCTCGATAATTTGTGTGATGCATAAAAAAGGTATAGTAATGAATTACTTCGGATTTTAATGCCGAAATTAATGTACATTTTTCAGAGATAATTTTATTTCCACACAATCAAACGTATTGCCATTACATTGCTTTTTCGAACGTTAGCTTTTTTCAAACGCATACCGGGAATCCACTTAATGTTTCTCATAATGCAAGGCATACATTTACAAATATTTGTGTATTCAACAAAAAATCCTTTATTACTCTTTTCATTTTCATTCATAAAATATATTTCTTCTTTCTTTCCCTCCTCCCTCTTCAAATCATCCCCCCTTCCCCTTGTCTTCATATGTCACTATGTAATAATTTCTATATTAATCATCATTATATTTCATAAGCTTCATTAGGGTTGTCAAAGACGGAAAAGAAACCGTAATGAGTTTAGATTGAGGGTGATAGAAGAAGCATCATGGGAGATACGAAAAGTTCTAGGAAATGAGGTAATATAATTGAGATATGTCCATTTTCATTAATTCAAATCCAGAATTGACAGAAAAAATTGATAAATTTTATTAATACTTAATTATATGTTTCTATTTAGGACTGACATTAGATTAACCCCAAAACAACAAGAAGACCTAAAGTAGGAGAGAAAGCTAATTCATTTGTTTGACAGCAAAACCAATAAGCAATAATTATTTCTTCAGAGCATACTCCTTAGCTATTTCCGAGAATTTTTAAGCACCAAAACGAGCAATAATATCCAATAATAGCAATAATAACCAAGAATCTATCAATCAATATCAATCAATCAGAAGAAATTTCAATCATATCAATTCCCAAAGGAAGTGAAATTAAAGAGTTACGAAACGAATATAGTCTTAAGCGTTATAAAAAAATAAATAAGCAAAATAAAAGTATTGTTGGTGATAACGATATAAAATATTAGTCAAGTGTATAATTTCTTTGAATCCTGCATTTTTGGTAAGAAAAATTATTAGAATTTTTTGTTTGAATCCGCTTCGTTTATTTCTATCAAAATTCAAGAAGGAAGAAATCTTCATTGATTTTATTTGTTTTACTTCGGAAAAGAATTGATGTCGTCGGCATTGTTGCCGGAAGGTGCGTCTTAAACGATAAAGTCCTTTTTTTAAGTTTATGCAAATTCTAGCGAAGTTTTTAGCGGTTATCTTTGCTTAAGCAATCCTATGGGTCAGACTCCTGCCCCCCGTCTATTAAAGACTCTCCCTAGTAAGAATCCATATCGTTGATCAACCTTTGCTCCGCAAAACACAAGCAGAGAAGTATCCGTTACAATAATCAAATGCAAATTTGATTTGCTTCCGATGACGAAAGGGATGAAGGGTAGACTAGTGATGGAAACCGTAAGAGCACTTTTGACTCGAAATCCTCAACCCTTTTATTCATGGTTTCGTTTTGGGCTATTTTCTTTAGAAGACGAGACCTTCGGAATGCGTACTCTTTTTCTAAAGTCTTAAAAAAAGGGTCAAAATATTGGCGCTGCTATTTTAAGTTTTTGTTGTCCGTTGGGTGTCGGTGTGACATGCATAAGTTGTTTTTTTTTGCTATTATCATAACTTGTAGAAGTGGGTAGTAATTGCATAGCATTTTCTGGATTTAAAGGATTCTCCGAATTTTTCGTTTTCTCTTTGGGGTTTCCTGTTTTACAACCTACTTAACGGGAGGAGGCAATCTTTTGATTGCTTGATAGTCGGATCGTTGACTTTAACGGTATTTTCAAGGAAACGATTGATTTGGCACCCTGTCAATAGACAACCGCTTATTTAGGATAAGTCGAAGGAGGTTTTGTGTTTTATTTGAGCACAGTTTTGTTTCTTTAATTTCAGTCGTTCAGCGCATTTTGTCAAATACTTCTGGAGAATATATTAAAATATGAAATATGGTAGGAACTACCATGTGATTCCACGCATTGATAATATCACAAAAGCTTCAAAAATTGGAGGTGACCTTAGTTCGATATTGCTCATTTTCACCGCTATGTAACTTAAAGAGGCAGAGGCAGTGATACCTTCATTCGTTTTACTGGCATTATGATCTTCATGAGCGGTAGCCCGGATAGGATCTTCATGAGTTGCCTTCAATTTCGGGAGCATATTTATGTCAGGCTTAGAAAATGTGCCATAAGCTTACATTTACAAGGAGTGACAGGTACAAAGACAGACGACAGAGAGGATAGACGGGGCTAAGTCCATCAGAGGCTGTCTCTGAGTTGAAATATGTTTCTTTATAAGGCTTTGAATGCATGAAAAAAGAAAGACCAAGTTAGGTCAAAATCAGGGTATCAGAGGGCAGAAGAGTGCAAGATATATTTAATGTCATCCCAGCACTTTTCAGTCGAGAATGATTCTTTAATAGATTACTGAAACATACCGAATATATTTTTAATAAAACATTTAAAAACATATTGTAAATATCTCGAAAACTTTGCAGATTTTCAATCTCAATCACAGATTTTTACACAAATATTTTTTTATGAAATCAATGACGGTTTGGGCCATTCGGCAAATTTTTTTATAGGCTTCTAACTTTATTTGCCACTTTGCCAGCATTGTTGCCACGCAAAAAATCAAAAGTCAAGAAAAATTGGGAGGAGGTGTAATGAATTGTGAATATGAATATGTTAGCGCTTGTGTGTCTGTGCATATGTATGTGTGTATGTGTGTGAGCATACGGATTTTGGACGTTGTAGGCGTTCGGTTTTTATTCACAATCATACATAAACACGTACGCGAACAATAATAAATATTTTTTTTCAATTTTATGTTATTTTATTTTCTCTTCTCTTGAATTTTTTTCTGTTTAAAATGAAGTCATAAAACGTTGTTTAATGGCGTTTTACTAACTTACTTAAGGTTCTTTTATGCTAATGAGATCGTCGTTATCCGTTTTTAAGAGCTTTTATAACCTTGTCGTTTGTTATCCTTGTCGCGCTGTTGCTCGTATTTAGCCTGAAGGCTTATCTACCTTAGCTACTGATGCTCTTTTTTTGGTTTGGTTGGTGTTGTTGTCTGTTGTTTTTGTTGGTTTTGCTGCTCTTATTATTGTTGTTGCTACAGCGACTACCGACTAAAGGACTTTAGCTTGTATTGGATTGCTCTTGCGTAATTGGAAGTGGGCGTAGAAGTAGGCGTATATCCGTACGTGTATGTACTTGCTTTTATTGTACTCATTCATTTAATTTTTATTTTCATATGTTCCCCAAGCTTTTTATTTGAGTCAAAGGAATGTTAAGTAGCAGCGATTTCAATAGATCCTTGCGTGGTTGAATGCTTGAACATTTTTTTGTGATTGAGTTTTTTTTGAAAGGGAAGAAAAGGAATTTTTATAAATGAAATAAAATTGATAGAGAAAAATTATAAAAATGAAAATATATAAACGTCGCTAATTTCAAAAATATGCTCGCTCAGAAATAATTTTTATAAGAAATAAATAACTGCTAATAAGTCTGAATAAACGGTATGGTATTTTACTGAATTAGTTTACAAAGAACGAAGAAATAACTCACATAAATTTGAAAACATCTAGCAGTGAATGAACCCTCGAAATGATCTTCATAAAAAACAACCGCCAATGATAATATTGCGCTATAACAACTAGAAGTGAAATAGCTTTTAAATATTTAATTCTCTAAAAATGTTGTTCGCTCTTTTGTAACATAAAAATTTCTTTAATAAATGCACAACTTTTTTTAATGGCAACGTCGCTAATAAACACTTCTTAATCCACATGCTAACCTCTCTCTAAAATTCGGGCGTCCATCGACGACTATTTCAATACTGTCCTTCTTTTCTTCATCTTCTCCACACTGATATACGCCTGGTAGCCGCCTCCGCCCTTCTCCAGCGCACACTCATATCTCGGAGGACCTATAAATTCAGTGATTAAAGTCAAGAGCGAAAGCATTAAATGCTCTTATCTTCAAACGGGACAATCAGGTCCACGACTGTTTGTTGTTGTTGCCGTTATTGTTGTCAATGTCGTTACCGCCGTCTTCGTCGCGGCCATACCGCCGCATTGTCATAAGCATAAGGTTGGTCTCTTTGTTGGTCACATTGGGGTCTCAGCTGAAGATGAGCAATAGTGTCTGCATGATGGACAATTTTCATGTGTTGTTTAGCAGCATTAGGGGCATCGCGCCAGTGTTGGTCCGGGTTGATTAGCTTCGGGCATTCTGCTAGACATTAGCAAGTGACAACGCCAACAACAACAACAACAACAACAACAACACTAGCAACGGCTCCGTTGAATGAACTAACTAGTACTTGTGAATATGTCCCAAATGGCGACCATATCGCGACCAACATGGAAGAAGTGTCTTCATTGTCATCCCAGGCAGCCGCAGCAGCCGCAGCCACAATAAGTTCGTTGTTATTCAAACATTTTTCCTTGAGGTAGAAAGAAAATGGTCTCGTTCCGTTTCATCAGTTGCCACTTCCTTAAATTTTGCCCGCGTCATCACCAAACCCTCTCCTGCGTCGCGAACTTTAAGAGACTGCTAAATATACGCGTTGGTACGGGCGTTTAACTTATTTAGAGCTATTGAGCGGTTGTTGTTGGTGTTGTTGTTGTTGTTGCGGAAGTTGTTGCTTTACTTAGCTTTGCTTTGCGTTCACTGCCATTTTAAGCGTTTTCCATATCCTGCGGTGGTCGTTTGTTTTGCGTGAGCATAAATCCTGCCACTTGTCCCAGCGGTAAATGACAGCTCTAATTCTAACAATGTTGTCGTTGTTGTTGTTGTTGTTATTTCGGTTATTATGTCTGTTCTCACTGACACCAACAGCGTACTTAATGACAAAATTCAAAGTCTGTAAAGGGAAGTAGAAAAGAGATAGAGAGAAGAAAGTACAATCATGCGAGAGAGAGAGAGAGGAGAATAGAGAATGACAGAGATGTTTTGAAGATGATTGGGGATTCTTAGACACTTTAAATGCGTGCAAAATAAAAAAGACAAATCAAAAAATTACGCGATGAGCTAACGTTAATAACATTCACAATCAACAACAACAACAACAACAACAACAACAACAAAGAAAGCAACGGCAATGACACCTACGATAGACAAAATCTGCGGTTAAAATTACTGTAAAAACAAAAAAAAATTAGTTCGGACACCGTCGTATCGACGGATAAGAAACGATGGAAATCATTCTCTAGAAGAGACTCGTCTCGAAAGAATTCGTTAAAGTGATTTTCAATAATTTCAATCTTTTTAATTTCCCGCCGCACAATTTTATAAATTTAAAAATAATATTTTTCATTGAACGCAGCTGTTGCCTGCTATGTTGTTGTGTTTTCTTGTCGTTGTTGTTGTTGCCGTTTTTGGGCCGACCTCAAGTCAAGTTTTACACGAAAATCTACTCTCCAACGAACATGAAACAACAATAACGTTTACAAATAGCAATAGCCAGAAACGACGACAACAATAACAACAAAATCAACAAACAAAAACGTTGCTATCACTGCGAAATTTTGAGTCAGCAACACCGTCAGCTGCTTAAATTCAAAAATGTTCTTAATCCAACGATCTAATGAATGTCATAAATTTATTGTGAAGGACCCTTGAGAGTGAACTGATTTCTTGTATTGTCCTGGCGCAGGACATTCGCTAGAATACTCGCCAGGACATTTGCCACCATGGGCGATGGAGAAACCAGGACGGGCTAAGAAAATGCAGTGATTGGCTTCGTTTGGTTTTACGATAACAACAACAACAACAACATCAACAAAAACAACAATAACAAAGACAAAGATTTTTGAAAGAAATTGAATTTCGATTTGCTTTGAATCTTTAGATATTTCAACGAAATCTTGCGGTGAGGGGGGTGGTGGTAGTGACAGTGAATGGATGCGTGCCACAGACGGAGTTGGATGCCGGTAGAGCAGTGGCCAGGAGTGGGTAGAAGAGTTGGTTGGCGATGCCATAACTGATGTCTAATACTCCCTAAGGAGAATTTTTCCAATTGTAGATTGAACCAACAAATACATGACGACCTTTACGATGGTCGAGTAGATTCGACTGACTCGACTGGTCAGGTCGTCCTTTCGCTGGTCGTTTTGAAAATGGAAAATCGACTAAAATGGTCAAATGGAAAGTTTATCGAATTGCTGTTTTGTTCATTTTTTTATTTCATTTCTCTATTTTTTGCATTTGAAAGTCTATAATTTTTGCAAACAGGGAACAAGAAGACTTTACACGCATTGACGTCATTATGATAGTATTCTTATCTCTTAACTTAATATCATGAAGAATATCACGGACCTCTTACGACTAACATGAAGCGAACAAGATAAACGCATTAGAACTGTGCGTAGAGATAAGAGCTCGATGTGTCGTTTTGGCAGTGTTGTTGTTGGTCTGTCTGGTGCTGATTATGTTGTTGTTGTAGCTGTCGATGTTGTTGGAACTATTGATATTGTTCTTAGTGTGACAAATTTTCGCGAAAACAATTTTGCAAAATATTTTATCGCTGCAAGAACTTTAAAAACTAGTTCAAATCGATTGTCAGTTTTCGTCTTAACATCTTTTCATAAACATTAAATCGTAATCCCGATCATCTTTAAAGGTATTTTTTAAAAGTAGTAAATTTTAGGCCTCCTACCAAGATATATGTGATAGACAGATAGATGACAGATAGATGAGTAGATAGATAAATAATGATTGCAATCATAAAACATTTATCACTGTTACCAACCCAAATTACTTTTAAAATGCACAAAATTTTAAGAAATTTAAGGAGGCTTTGGTTAAGGTTTAGAATCCTTGCTTTGCCCTTGAGTCATGGTTCTGAAAGGTGCGATTTATATATATGCGAATATATTTGGAGAGGTTGACATTATGTTCTCTTATATATTTTTGCGATATCGGACTATTGGACGCTTTTTTATCTTTCCACTTCCCTGCAAAAATTCTAGAATAAAAATGTGGGGAATAAAATTGTTCAGTTTATTCAAATAAGCTTGATCGGTAGAGGATTGTAGAAGGCTGAAAAGGAGGAGCCTAATTAAACGATTTAACCGAAGAAGAAAATTGAGTTTTCACTTTTATATAAATTTATTTCGTGTCTTTTTACCAAACCTTCAAAATATTTATTTAATTCAAGAAATTAAAGTCTTCTCCAAATATTACAAATCTTCTCCAAATATAAAGTCTTCTTTAACATTGAGAAAATCCTGTATTTTATTATGTAAACTTATGTTTTCTCTAAAAAATATTTAAAACTCAATGAACTTAATATTACCAAAAAAATAAAAAAAAGTTAATAAATAAAAAAATAAAAATTAAAAAAAAAATTAAAATATTGTGCCAAAATAATATCGAAGAAGGGAAAAAAGAAATTACTTTTCATTTGGACATTCGTTTGACATTCGTTTTCTTCATTTGAATTACATCCAGACATCTGTTTAATTTTAATAACGAAAACAAAAGAAATAAAATGGAAAAAAAGAAAGAAAAATGAAACCAAATAATTGGAAAAACAATAAAATTTAGGTATTTAATGAATTGTGCTTCACGTTCGTCTGATGCGATGATAGCAGTTAGAGACGGAGGGGAAAACCAGCCGCCACTGTATCAAAGTCGTAACGCCAGAGGGGTGGGGGGTGGACATTAAGAAAATCTAATTATTCATCCCTTGTAAAAATACAATCGTTATGGTCAAATGAGTTTTCATTATCGTTTTTTTTATTTTTTTTTGTATTGATTTCTTTCCTTTTGTTTTGATTTTATTCAAAGTTTTCTCAAACAAATTTTTGTTTCGTTGTTTTTGCACAATAGAAATTCTTTTACTGTTCGAATTTTATTAATTAGGCAGTATTGGTTTTTTGCTTCGGGTTTCTTCTTTGACTTTTTAAACGTAATTTTAAGTCTTTCAAACGAATTTGAAAAGTATTACACTTCTCAGAAAATTCAATTCATTTAAGACTTTATTCGTTGAGGTTGAATATTTTTGCTAGATTTTGAAATATTTTTAATTAATTTCAATAATATTTGTATCTGTTTTAAATTTACGTCTAAATTTTTTAATATTTTTCGATATTTTGATTTAATAAAAAAATTATTGCTTTATTTTTATATTTTTTAAATAAATAATTTTTAAACAAATAACTTCACTCTTCATTAATTCAACTATTTTTCTCTTTATTGTTTTATTCAAGAAAAAAATATATATACCGTCGGCCGCTAACAGACTAACGCACTGGCCGCACCGATTCCACAACAATTTCGAAAAATTCATTTCCACTCTGTCGAACTTTACATTTCGTCGAAATTTGTAGAGCGCATGTACAGAATTCGAACATTCCCCAAATGGGACCTCCCAACACTGACGGCTCGCAGCGGCTGGCTGACTCTTCTTGTATTGTCGTGCTGCCGTATTGCCGTTTGTAGGTGTCTCCCTCTGGCCAACACAGACAGGCACTGAGTTCAAGCTCAAAGAACGCCTCTCCAAAAAAAGCATTTCCAATATTAGGCATCGCCTAAATTCAAGTGCATTTTCCAGCCATATAAACCGTGGATGGGGGGTTCCTTTTGGATGGTTCAGCATAGAAGTGGTAGTTGTTTACATACCTTCAGGGGTTATTGTATACTCTTTTCAATACTCTAGCCTGACTATTTTTACTGTTATATTTTTTTCTGCTACTTAGGAACCTATTCTCGATTTCTTTTCTATTTATAATAATTGGTAATTGCTTTGGTGTGCGTGCAAGCATTATAGGAGCGTTTTGAAGAGATATAAAGGATGTCAAGTTATCCTCCGTTTCTGATTTACCGTTCCCTGAATACTTATAGCAAAGGTTTAAAATAAAATTATATATAAAAAATTTGTATAATTATTGTTATTAAAAAGGCTCAGTGGCTTAATAAATCAATAAGTAGTAGTTGTTGTTAAACTCTTTTCACTTAATTCACAAAATTAGAAACTTTGAAAAAAAAAATTAATAAAATGTGCAATTCATTCACCTCATATAGACCCCTAAGTATTATTGCTAATTTTAATTACAGACATGAGTGATCCTTTCAAAATGAATTGGGACTAACATTTGATCGGTTCCCGAAGGCTCAATGGAATGTATAGGTTCCCGTAGGAGGGAGGATTGTTGGAATTATTGAATTATAAATTCATTGTTTAGTATAAAAAGCTGAATTGAGTAGTTTTCCCTGCTGGTTGTTTGACCACCCAAGTCACCCAAGCGATTTATTGCTTATGTATTTAACAAAACTTATTTGCTCCTTCGTAACAAAATCTTCAAGAAGACTTAACGAATTAAATAAAATTTAAGCAAGAAAATCTGCAAGGAAGCCGTGAGTTTCTCTTTTACTGAAATACATTGACAATGATATAGAAAAATATTAGCCAATACGCAGTATACATCTTTAAAATTGGAATATAATCTCTACTCTAGTAGTAGTTATAATGACATTATTGTTTTGTTAGAAGTATATTTTTGGGAGAAAATATGATGTAGAACTCCTACACCTTCGTTGAAATAAAACGTAGGGGTTAGAGGATGATAGCGCACTGTTTACACGTTTTTAATCGAGACATTTTTTACGAAAATTTTTTTTAATCGATACATTATTTGTTTATTAGAAATTTAACTTGAGGAAAATATTCTCTGGCTCCAACACATCGCATACATTTTTAAGGCTTAATATATTCCGTAGAAATGACATTATAGTCTTCTTGGAAATCTTTCACAGAGGTAATGTTCTCCACCTCTTTGGGTGGCATACGGTAGATGATGACGTCAGCTAATGCGCGTATGCATGTTTAAGACCTAAGCCATTCTGTACTAATGGTATTCGATTATTGTTATGCCATGATTTGAAAGCAGTTGAATTTGATTTGAAAGTTCCAAAAAAATGCGGATAAGTGTTTTATAATTTTTGGATTTGGAAGGATTTTTAAGGACTGTTAAGGTTTTATTCTTTTGAAAATTGGTTGCGATTATCTATTTAGTAAATAAATTTGTAAGATCATTCCAAAGGTCGTTTATGATGTTGACATATATCAACAATCATTTTAGACTCACTCCGTTTGTCAATATCTTTTACCACAAAAGAGTAAAAATAAAACTATTAAATTTGGACGGGTCAATACTGATATTCCATGGCTGTCATTATCTACTATTCCAGGTCCTTTGTCACCTGCAGTGTTTCTTTCAGACGCCTGTACTTCGGGGGGGGGGCGCTACGGAGATTCGGGGGGAAGACTGAATAAAATGATAGTTTAAATAACATTTAAATAATGGGTTCGGGTTTCTTCGGGGGGGGGCGCTAGGTCCTCTCCGGGGGAGCTGAGCCCCTCCGGAGAAGTACCTGAAAGAAACACTGGTCACCTGCTAACCAGGTACGGTATTTATCCTCAACAGATCAATGATAACTAAGTTCTTATAATTTCAGTAGGATGATATGGATGTTGCTGCATTCCAACAGGGGCGTACAGCGAATGCCGAGCTGGGTATTATGGATGAATGTTTTGATATAGTCAATACGTGTAGGTGGCGTGAATATAGAAATTGTACCTACATTGACTGCGGGGTATGTGTGATTTGGCTCCACTAGAATTTTGGCAAAAAGGCAGTATTTGCTTGCCAATAAAGTACAATCGACTGATGATCTTCTAATCAATATGATGTGGATTATTGCTCAAAGTCAACAACTCAAAGTCAATAATCAACACACAATTGTTGATTATTGGGCTGCAGGGATCCGAGCCGCAGTGAGAAACACACATAGAAATAACATAAATTAAAATCTAATCCTCTACATGGCCATTTAAATTACACAAATTGATAAATACCTTACTTATACATACTTATGCATACTTTATAAGTTACTTGAATATCATCAGTATCATTAATACCTTAAGCATATTTATCATAGGAGTCATTTGATTGAATGGAAATCGTGATGATCCTTTAACGGAAATTGTCTAATACCATTAACTCTTTCGTATAATACAATATATAATTAAATTAATCCGCAAATAAAGTTGAAGGTAATAAACTTTAGTCTATTCGTAGTTGAATTTGAATAAAAAACCAGCACATTTTATTAGCCGGAAATGAGCGTGCAATTTTTTTTGCACCCCGAAAACGTTTAACCCGTTTAATTTAGCGTGTCGTCAAAAATTAGCCGCAAAAAAAGCGTAGCAACAAATCATGTACATTTGAAGAGGCACCGCCACTGCATGTTTATTTTTATGCCATAACATCGGCATCGTATCACAGTAATTTGGGGTTAAATGAACCAGTTCGTACCAGGCACGGTGTACCGTTGTTTTTTCCACAGATCGTTACTCAGTGATAGCGATAACAGAGACCGGGGGCAGAAGGGAAAGCAGGAAGGACATATCAACCAACTAAACAACCTGATCTCATTGTCTATATACTATAGTTATAAAATCGAGTTAAAATTCGCAAAATTCTTAAACGCTGGTTAAAAAAATAACAAAAAACAGGGAATGCTTGGAAATACGGTTGGAGGGAGAGACGAGTCCCCCCCCCTAATCGAATGCATTATTACAAGAATAACAAACAACGTGCCCACCAGCGCGCGTGCTTCAGGTACGGATACCCTTCGCACCCTTCGTGAATAATAGCGTCACGGCTTGCATGTTGTCACGTTATAAAAAGCCAAAGAAGTTCTGATTTCTTACAAAGAATTATTATATTGAGCACAAAGGATATTCGGTCTAACCTTTTTCATACCCTCCCCGTCCCTTCCCCAACACGCTTATACCGACCACCAAACAAAGCCCAAGAACTTCTTTGTATTTGGTTTGATGGTGTTGCTGTGCCGGATGGCGTAGGATGGAGAGGGGGAGAGGGCAACGGTAGTGAGACCAGAAACGGCAATGGCAATAGTCGTTGTGTCGCCAATAAATCTTCAACCCTTTTTTTCAAGCATTGCTGGCATCAGCAACAGCAGCAGCAGCAGGACTTCGGTGGTCTAAGGATAAGAATTTTATTATTTACCAACTCTCCCTCCGTTTGCTTGAGCTTCGCTCGTAGTTTCTTCGGCGGAAACGGAAACAAAGTGCTGCCGTCGACAGAGCTATAATCGATTAATTTGTTTTTGATTATAGTTACAGCTTTAAAGACACAATTTTTTCTCTTTAAAAGGGCAAAAAAGATCGAAGGGAAAAAATTTCAGAAAAATTGAACTTCATGCATCAGGTTTTAATTTATTGATAAATACATTTTTTAGCCCTTTTACCCCAACAACTTAATGCAGCTTATAGCTCTACCGGCAGGAGACGGGGAGGGTTTACAATTCGGTTTGTGGCTCGATTTGATGAGTCGGATGAGTTAGAATTGATTTTTATATTGCTTGTTTTGTTTTTTGTCTTTTAGTTAATTGCTCTTTTGAAAATTTGTAGCAGGTGTAGATATTGAATCGATTTTGCCACTCATGAATTAACGGTACGACAAAGTTCGGAAGTAAACGAGTATTGAATTCGACAAAATTTATGAGCTCTTCCAACGTTAACCTTGACATTCTTTATGGACAGGATGAAAAAAGAGGCTTCTAGTAAAATAAAATTAATGGCGGAAAATTGAATTTTATTTAGGTTTTTCTATTATTATTACATATTCATGTGAAATTCATATTAATGTAAAACGCTTTTTATATTTTCGAACTACAAAATCAAGACTTATAAAAAGCCATGTCTTACCAAGTAAATGTCTTCAACAAGAATGTATAGACTTTAAATTAGAGTGGCGCTTACTGGACCGTGTCCAAGTAAAACCAACATACGATTGACTATTCCAGTTCAATAATTCCTCCCTTTTTTATTACTTTCGAGCACAATCAAATCTATAAATTTTAAATTGAATTTCATGCAAATTTTATGTTTGCGCATGTGAATAAAATTTATTTTTATACGGAATTTTTGCATTTATTTGACTTTTATTGGATTTGGAAAAGGCTAGGCATGTGGTCTTTGTTTGGCGGCAGCGGCGTCGCTTGTTAAGGATGTATGAAGGAAATCAGGATGACTTCATTTACGCATGCCAGACGCATGTTCCGGTGATAATACGTCGCTGGAAATACTAAAGAACGGAAGGAAATACGTAGGAAGAATGAAGGAAGGCGGAAGCAGAAAAAAGGGAGACATTCTAAGGAAAAATAAAAAAAGATTTAAATTTTAGTATTATGCATTAAAATATATGTCAGAAGGAGAAGTCAAAACGGGTAATGAACCAAAAAAAAAATAATAAATAAATAAATAAATAAAAAATAAAAATAAAAAAAATCAAAATAAAAAAAAAATAAAAAAATTAAAAATAAAAAAATAAAAAAAATAATTTTTTTAAACAAAATTAAATTGACAGAGATATAATTACTTTGGAAGGCATAACAATTTGATTGCAGTATTTCTGGCCGTAACGGGGACAAGTTGTTTCTTTGAAATAAAGACTAAAATAGGGTCTGCCAATTTGGAGCGGTACGATTGATAAATAACTGAATTTGAGTTGATTCGGTTGGATCGATTATAAAGAAGCCAAACCTAATTTTCGCCTGGGATCACCTTTGGATAAATAGTCGGATAAGCCGACTTCTATACGGCACACACTCTTAAGCGGATGTGTCCATCGATCTTCATTGATTTGTTTCCAAATATCTTTGGAATTCTTGAAATATATGCAAATCTTTACCATAAAAGAGTTTATAATGGAAATATAAATCCATGGGTACTTATCAACCAATCCTCGTGTGTTTTTGTATGAGCGTGTGTGTGTATAGATCGTTGTGCATAGGACCGTCCACCAAAACTGTTATAGCTCGTAATAATAAACAAGCAAACCTAACAAAAACTCTTCATTTTTCTCCTCCCATCACGTTTTCTCTATCTCTTCGATACTACAGGAGTTCGTTTTCAATAGAAATTTTATAAAATCAATCAGAGTCTTTCAGTGAATACATTTATTTTCATACATTGTTTGCTGCTTTTGGTTTCCTTTCCCGTTTCCTTTTTGCAAACAACAAAAGCATGAGAATCCCAAAAGCCTTCGGCTATTCTTCGTCGAATGGGAATGCGAACTATTTGTATTTGTTTTTTTTTCATTCTTACTCTATCGGACTCTTATGGTTACATGTGTTTTTATTTTCGCAAATTTGCTGCATATTTTATCATCGTTCTCACTATTATCACAAGCAGACTCAAACTTTAGTTCTTCTCCTTTCCTTCCTTCGTTTCGTTTTATCGTGCGTCTAATGGACAAACAGAAAGAAGACCTTATGCGAAATCATGAGCGTAGGCAAACCGTATCGTTATTATTGAATGCCAGTCGTGTCGTGTTAAAAGACACGGCCACACCTCTTCCCGTTTCGAGTCCTTAGCCACAAGCGATCTGAATGTTGAATCCTTTTTCTTGGATGGCATTATTTTTTTTGTTTGTTTGCTTAATTTTTTGT
Organism: Physocephala rufipes; assembly: GCA_963966595.1. Classification (NCBI taxonomy): domain Eukaryota; kingdom Metazoa; phylum Arthropoda; class Insecta; order Diptera; family Conopidae; genus Physocephala; species Physocephala rufipes. Next base: position 28,931,709 of record OZ016504.1, on the reverse strand, counting down.
GGTTATTGTTTTGCGAAATGCCGGTTGATTTGGCAACCCTTTTTTTCTCTACCACTGCATTCGGTAGAGCGAGTTTTAATGTAGGTCGCTACGGGTCGGTGTGAGCTGGTGAGGATCGGTGTAATAGAAATGTTTAAATAAATGGAAAAATATATGGTTGAATTTTTTTATTTATTTTTTATAACTTTTGTGTGCTGTAATTTTTGAATTATGATGTGTCACGGCAATTGAGACTTGATCTCATTGATATTTATGACTTTTTTTATTTTGCTTGACACTTAAGGGAAAAGGAGACGTTGTTGGTGGGTTTGAGGAAGAGAACGGTAGCTTTCTGTGTGGTGGTGGTGGTAGCGCTTTGAGAGACAACGAGTAACCAATTATTGAATTGCTAAAAAGTTTCGATTTGATTTTTGCAGATTTTCCACAAATTTTGACGAGGAGATACCAAGAATATACCATAAATTAAATAGTGGGGTGTGTAAATACGTAGAGAGAGATAGGAAGGGAGGAAGGGATTTTTCAAAGAGAAGGGATTTTGCAATTGATATGATTTTAATGGTCACATTTTAACGTGGATAATTTCAACAACTATAAAGAATTTTCGATAGAAGTCCACTCATTTTTTTAGAAAATCTTTGTTATTTCAAGCAAAATCTTCTCTCCCGCGTTAACAATTTTTCTATTTTCTTATAGGTCCAACTCTTTTTTCTGTTAAAGTTAAATCTCAAAATGTAGAAGAATGTGTTTTTTATCCCTATCGGGAGAATTCCTTCTTGGAGAATAAATTCCTACAAGTGGAATTATTTAGAATGGAAGAAATGGAGACTACAGATAGTCACGGAAAATGATAAAACTGAAAGTTTTTCCTTTACTCAAAAATACTTCGCTTAAATACATTTTTCTTTCACATTTTTGTGATGCTTTCTCTTAGTAATTCTTAATTTTCTTTCTAATTCTGTTTGTTTTTGAGTTTTACAAAACTTTTAAATCCTTTAGACTTTTGGCATAATTTCAGAAGATGCAGTTCTATCATTTTCGTAGCGAGTTGTTGGCCATTTCATGGTGAGTATGGTAAATTTCTTTCATGCTCTATTGTCGGTCCAGTAGTAGACAGACTGTACAGATCATTAATATCAAAATTTTATACTATAATTATCATTAGACCCATATTTTTTACAAACGGAACGACAAAAAAAAATTCCCATAATTTCGCTTCTCGAGTTATTAACATTTTTTTTCGTAAAAGTTCATCAACCAGCCAATTTTTTTCGACAGTCAACTTCGTCTGTAAAGATAATATTTGTGTCATGTCCCAGAAATGCGGAGTCGGGTCGGGTGTTAACCACCTTATCATATCCTTTTTTTGTTGAATTAATGGAAACTTCGCATTTAATATGAAAACTTTTTTAAAATTAGAGCTATTTTATTGATCGTACTTTTGTTTTTTTTTTTGGTTTCATTCTTTTCTTTTTTTAAAATACTTTTGTAAAAAAGTTCGGTTAATTTTCTTCTTGACTTAAATTTTGTTCAAATTTTATTTGTTTTATGCATTGCATAATTTTGTTGTTTTTTTTATGCGGAAAAGTTTGCTCCTGTTTTTTTTTTAAACTGGGGAATAAAGTTATCGACCCTGACTTTGGTTTCGAAGTTGGCGAAGTCAGAGAAAACGGTTCGATGTTTACGAGGACGAAGATTCGGCTGAAAATTGTCCTGGAAACATTTTATTCGAAAAGTTAAATATTCATAAACTCAATTCGAAATTCAAAGGCTTTTTGATTTGAAATATTTAATGAATTTAAGATTTTCGGAAATGTTTCTGGCTGTTTCTTGGCCTTCGATTCTCGCTCTTTCTTTGTCTGTCACACACATGCATAAGCACTTACTGCATATTGAAGGGTTGTTATCGATTTCATAACTCCAAGAAATTAATCAATTCATTATTACACTAAAAAGAAACTGAAGATCGCATAACAGTCTATGAGAGTCGTTAATGCCACAATTGCGTCTAATGCGCGAAGCTCTGAAAACTTGTTTTTCCCTCTGCGCGATATTAAAGCTAAAGCAACGAAAAAAATAAAATATTTCGAAATAAACATCGTCATCACTACCAGCCACAATCTTCAAGATCATCATCATCATCATGATCATCATTATCCTCCAAGAAATCAAGCAAAGAAATCTGATTCTGGTATTTCGTCAAATTTTTTCTAATCGTTTTCTTTCCCAATTCGTTATTCCCCCCGCCAACTTCGTGCCTCTTAGACATATTTTGGTCTATATTTCAAACCGAAGACGAATTGTCAACATTATGAAATGACACACCAACCAAATGTCAAGACACGATATTCGAAAGGAAAAAAAAGAATTATGCAAAAATAAGAAAAATACGGCATTTAATGTAAATTATACCGTTGTGACCACAAAACCCGTGGCAACTGTGGCAATCGTGAAGCAATGGTTGGTTGGTTGATTCTTACCGGGAGCGATGGATCGGGGCAATGACGGCGGAGCGGTGAAACAAAAAGTGTTGTCATCATGAAACGACCACACTTCAGACTAATGTAAATTTTCAATTTAAATGCAAATATCAATTTGTCAATCTGAATATTGATGGACAGTGCGAGTTAGATGAAATGAGAGAAGGTAGCAAGGACGGAGAAGGTTGAAGAACGAGATAAAGTTTGACGGATGAGATTTGAAGAACATTTTGAAGAGAAAAATGAAATGGAAAGGAAGCAATAGAATACCTTCCATTTATAAAGAAATGCGGTGAACGATGAATTGGTGAGAACGGTTAGGTTGTTAAGGCTAACGGTGGTACAAACTCCCATGCGGCCTTTTGGAAATGGCAAAAAATGGCGTTTGTGACACAATGTGTTTTTTTCTAAATGGGTTTGATTTTTTTCATGTTTCTGCTTCCGTCTTAACTTCGTCTTTGATTCGAACGGTTGGTACATCATCGGTTCTCATCTAATTAAGAATTCACATCACTTTTTATTTGGGTTAAAATTATTCAAAAGTTACAAAAAAAAAACAACAACACGGAGTAGGGTACCCGTGAGTATTTCAATGTGTTGCAGTTGGTCGAAAATGGCCGGACTCAGTCGCTGAGGGTTTAAGTCTCAGCTGAAGGGTTTTTCCTATGATTAACGTTGTTTTCAGCATTATTTACGGTGTTGCTTGTTTTTGATTGTATTTGTTTTTAACCCAAGAACATGTAGCCCTTTTTTGTTGAACTTTGTGTTTTTGCTTTTAATAGAAATTTTTTTGTTGTAACAAATGCCAAATAAAATTATAAAAGCGTCAAGGAAAGTATTAAAAAATAAGACATTGCCCTTTCACCCTCATCACAATCCTCGAACATTTGTTGAACCTTTTTTCACACCTTTTGAAGAGTTTCATAATGGCGATAATGATGAACTTTATCCTGGGCAATATTTTTTTTCTTCCTTAATTTTTTAAATGCAAATTTTTATGATTGCTCTAAATCCATCTCGGAAAAATGGCGGCGACGTCTTCAATCGTGGTCTCGATGGTAAACCTTTGCAGATGTGCTCTAGAAGAGAGCTAATAAAATAGCAATTATTTAGTTGCTTTAATTTCTTCCCTACAGTTCTTCTCATTTCAAAGTATTTGCTACAAAAGTGCGAAACGAAAGATACTAAAAAGATGAAAAATGAAATCCAAATGCAAGGAGACGCAGTGTACATCCATTACTTCACTTGTCTAAGCAATGCCTGAGGTTAAAGGGGTTAATAATTACCTTTCTCTGTTATCCCTCTTTTATTATCTTGCTTGTATTGTATTAAAAGTTTAGGGAACAAACAGATAAAAGAATGGACTTGCAGCTTGAAATAGTCAGGAATTCTTTTAAGTATTCTCTACCGCATATAGTGAACAATCTCTTTTAAGACTCCCGTATACGCCATCCAGCATGCCATACGCACAAAACCACGAATCACACATTTAAAATGATTCATTCAGGATCAGTAAGAGCCCACACCTCCGCCATTCATCCATACCTCCGCCAACTTTAGAAATCTAAATTGCTGAACTCTCTGCAATTTTGAATTTTTTTCACGTGTGCATTTTTGCAATAAATCAATAAATTGACTTTATCTTCAAAATTTGAGGTAAATAATCGAAAACTATTAAATTGGATTTAACGTCAAAAATGTCAGCGAGTGGAATAATTAGCTACTTTTTCAACCACAGATCACTTTATAACGAGTGCTCGTGTAAGCAATGCACGTTCAGTCAAATTTTTTCTTACTAGAATTTCTAGAAATTTTGAAATTTGTATTAAATTTCTTTAATTGATTAATAAAAAATAATGCGAAGGATTTTCAGGATATTATAAGGATATCATCTATTCAGTTAAACGCTTTATAATTATCTGAGAGGACTGAAGGGACTGAGAGGACCACCTTCTTTCCTTCTGATATACCAGTATGCATATCCTGATACCATCAATTGCTGTGTCAACAGGTTAAACCCCCGACTGCGTTGACATTTATAGTCCGTAACAAGTTGTCCACTTTGATTTCGAGGGAAGTTTTTCCCACACCCAAAAACAAAAACAGAAAAAAGTCACAAAATAATAAGAAAAAAAAACACATAATATTGGGGTGTTGCCAACATTTAACGACAGACGTGTTGTGCTGACTTCTGTCATTCTCATGTCTTTTTTTTGTTTGTTTGACGAGTTCCTTTCATTCCTTTTTTATTTTTGCCTTCCTCTTCTACTTCATTCAGACATCGCGTGTCAATTGTTCAGCGAAAGGAAATTTTCGAAATCGTAAAAAGAGGAAGCAAGTGAGAAAGAGAGAGACAGATAGGAAGAGAGATAGAAAGAGGGGGAGAGCGGAAAAGAGAGTTAGAGGTATGAAGAACAGAGATCTAAAAAATCAAAATAATGACTAAAATGTTATTTTTCTTAGCATTTTGACTTTATTGTTCTTTTATTTAATTGCATTATAAGCAGCCCGCTCGCTTTTTTTCGCTGTCCTCGAAAGGGCCAACTTGAAATTGAACGAGATCTTGATATTTAAGTTCATTGTTGTTGTTGTTGTTGTTGGTGTCGCTATTGCACAATGCCTGATATCCGTTGGATATCATGTTCGCCTTTTTTTGACAGAGCTGATTGTCATTTAATTGAATTTAATTAGCGGGGTTTTTTCTGTTTTAATACGTCACACCCGAAGGGAAAGGATATTTTCAATTTTATACTCTACACTTAAGGGTAGGGTACATTCACTTTGTGCTTCCGTTTGTCGTACATTAACATTGAGTGGACTTAATTTTGTCTGTACGCCTATGTGTTTGTCTGGCTGTGTGTTTACGTTAATCTGTGTTTGTCTGTGGAAATATTAGCCGATTCCACTAACTGGTATCAGAAATCTCGATGACAGAGGAACGGATGGAATAGTCGTCTTGAAATTTTCAGGCATATTCTCTTCCATCATCAATGGATTCTTGATGGCAAAAACTTAAGAAGATCGGCTTGGTGCTACTTCTACTTTTAGACAGAAAATCAAAAGTAACAGAACATTTGTGAAGCTTTCTCAGTGTTTGGTGCCGTTTTGAAGATAAAACTTCGTAACCGGGAGAATCGTCTCGAATACGGGCGTAGCAAAAAATGGTACGCCAAAAAAATGACGTGTATCGCTCACAAGTTATTACGGTTAAGTCTTGAATTTATGATTCGAATGTAGGGTATATAAGCGTCAACCAGGCCGAAGTTAGCATTCTTGCTTATTTTGTATTCAATAATTGAGGGTTTTTTGTGTTTTCTTTCCAAGAATTCATGTCACGAAATTTTGGAGCATCGTGGGAAAATCCATTCCAAAGTTTCATGAATCACATTTGCTTTTTAATGAGTATGACCCTGTATTTATGTGAATTTCAATTGAAAGCAATATCATTCTAATTTATCATATTTTATGATAAAGAAGAATTAAAACTGTTTGTTTCTTATTATTGTCTTATTATCTATTATTGATCATTAATAAACTCTAATGGTTTCACGTAACGGTTAAGCTCCTTTTACTAAAAGCCTTCTAATGATGTGAAGTGTTTATTCCTTAAAAGTGTTCTCAAGCATGCGATCTCAAGGCTATAAAATTTATTGATATATTGATGATTTGCACTTCATAAACAAAGAAAATTGATTGGGTTTTATTTAATTATTTCTCACCTACAAATCTCAAGTTTCGAGCAAACAAGCCCACGCATTTGATCCTTAGCATTTTATCCTTCTACGTATCACGTTTATCTTATTCTTCTTCCCTTGATTTTAAAGTGTGCGATTTACACGCATTTGGCACGCATTGCCGGCAGGTACACAATAATGCAATTGCAGGAGTCAACGACGTTAACTTGACTCACATCGGCTTTCACGTCGTTACAATTTATAGCGTTCTTGTTTAGGAAATAGGCTCCTATGATTGGTGTTGCTATCGTAGTTGTTATTGTTGTGCTTTCGTCTAATAATGTTTAATATTGAATTATTTAGTTTCTGAACCACCTTTGTTCACCCCCCCTCCACCCATTTATTTCACTCCCGATCATTTCACAATTTACACTTACGCACGCATCAAATCGTGGCTCGCATGACGTTACCAGTATTGAAGTTTTAATTGGCAGCAATTAAAAATTTATTAAACTTATTCCTTCGTCCTTCTTTCTCCCCCCATCGTTTCTCTCATTCCATTTATTTTGTATTAATGTTGGCTCACAAGTAATTAAAATGCGTTTAGACAATTATTGTGTCGACGTTGTTTGAATTGAACGCATTTTGATTTCTGGATAAATAATATCTGAATGGATTATCATGCTAGTGAGTTTAATATTATTATTATTATTGCTATATTAGAGTTGTTGGTGTTGTTCTTTGTTCTTTGTTGTGGGTGTCATCTCTGGTTAATTTCATTTAAATGAGTTTTAATATTTGCAAAATCTACAAAAAATCGAAATATATCCGATGAAGATTAAAGTTTTTATTTAATTATCAGTTGAAAGGATAAAAAATAATTGCTGTCAGTTGATTTTTGTTGGCGATGGTTTTGACAAATTTGCTTTTTTTAAATCTTGTAAAATGTTCTTTAAGTTAAAACATTTTTTGTACTAAATGTCATTAATAAAAAAAAATTAAAAAGAGTAACAACAAAAAGTGTTAAAAATATAGCATTATTCCTGAAAACCTACACGCCTTCAAATTATTCTGTTGTGATGTTTCAAGAGAAAAGGATCGTCGATGAATTGAATTTGCCCGGACTGATGAATGAACAATTATTTCATTGATTTTATGAGAAATACTCAAGAAAAATACTTAACAAAAAAAACGGAATAGCAATTAAGTGAAATATCCAGGAGAAAATTTTTGATACCGAAAAGTCCTTCAACGACAGAACGTGATCAGCGCGATGCAACGTTCTCAGCGTGGGAAAGAAGTTGCAAGGAAAAAAAAGATGAACAAGAAACATACAATTTCTAATACTTTGTGTACGTACTTCTTAACGAAAGTATAAAAATCCTTTTTGAGTTTGTGAAATTGTTGATTTCATTAATTATTTAATAAAAAGCATATATGTATAAATAATGAGCACAATTTTTTCTTTTAAAAACTCCCCTTTAATTTCTTCTATTTATCCCATAACTTTTCATCAAACCCCCAAATATTTAACTCATTTTATTTCAGTCATCTTTATTAAAATATTTTTTCTTTAAACTTGTTTCATCCTTGTGATTCGAGCTCTCTCAGCGCCTCTCTCTCTACTCCTCTCACATTTTTGCTTCTTTTGCATATCTTTGCTTCGTACTTCATTCTCGTTTTATCTTCAGAATAAATCTTAAAATCTTATTTCTTTAATAATTAACCCTACTAAGATACCGCCATCTTCCTACCCCCGCACTTCTTTCACAGCTCCGTCTGCCATTGCTTCCGCGTCTGTCTGTTGATTTAAACCACAACAAAAACGCACGATTATAAAAGAAATTATAAATTTTACACCAGGCGACAGTTAGACAGCCGGCATAACCCAACGAATGGGTTTGAAGTAAGGAAGTAATACGAAGTGTCTCCGGTGTAAGTTATTCATCATAACCATAATTACAATTTGGTAGCGGCGGCAGCAGCGAAAAAACAGTGAAGACGATGAAAAAATAATCATTTGGTATTGTCAGAAATATTAAGAAACCGCCAAAATCCCGAACTTCAGTATCGTCGAAAAAGTGAAAGCATTTTGTTAGCTTTAGTTGCGGTGGCGTCAAGTCGAAAAACCAGAAAAAACTCATACCTGAAAAACAGACACTAAGAAGCATTGCCTGATGCTGAATTAAAAAAGTGGTAGTGGGTAGTGGGGGTTTTTGATCCAGAATGCATAAAGCCAAGTATAATCAACTCATTACGAAAGGAAACAGCGGCGACGCCACATGAAGAAAGGATGACATTGCTTTGAATTAGCAGTGGCGAAATAGAAGAAGACATACCACTCACACTCACCTACGCACAATTTTTGTTTGTCCTTTTTTCTTTCTCGTCTCTCACGTCCCTTCTCTTTCTCTTACTACTGCATAATTGTTTCCTCGTCCTTTAGTCTTGATTTATTTCATTTTCTTTTATTTGTTGTAAGAAAAGAAACTTAAAGGCGGCAAGCAAGTAGATCAGTCCTGAAGATCATTCGTAATGCAAAATGGATTTTTTTTGGTTTATCCTTTTTTCTCACTTTTCAGATTTTTTTGTTGTTTTGTTTTTTGAATTTTCAAGTTTCCAGCTGTGATTTTCGTCGCGTTTTTTGACTTTTTTTGTTTAAGAGTTATTGTAGTTGCTTGTGTTGGTGTTGTTGCTTCGTATTTTTATTTCTTAAAGCGGCTTGTTGTTCGTTGCAGCCGTTCGCTGTAGTTGGTTTTCGTTGGGCAATCGTTGTTGTTGCTTTTGCCATCGTTGTAATCGTTAACTGCGCTATCACCGTCGCTGTCACCGTCGCCAGCATCGGTACCATCGTTCTCATAGTGTCACCACATTTTTCTGTACTTCCGTTTCCTTGTTCATGCTCTTCTTCTTGTTCTTCGTCTTATACTTCTTCTTCTTCTTCTTCGAATGTGACCGTTAGTCCTTGGTGCTTGCACGAAATGCGAAACAAATAAGCTGCAGGATTTTGTTTTGCGGTTGTTGTTGTTGGTGTTGTTGTTGTTGTTGGCGTTGTTGGGTGTGGGTGATAACTGAGATTATGTGCAGTAATGTGAAAGGATTTTTGGTTTGTTGCCACTAGTTTTTTAGCGTTGTTGTTGTTTTTGTAACTTGCGTCGTATTGTTGTTGTTGCTGTTATTGTTCTTGTTGTTGCGCTTTTCAAACGATGCCGGAGCAGTGGTAGAGGTTAACAGAAAATACGACAGAGACAACGGAATGCTTTTAGGATTAAAGGTGTTTCATCCGTTGAGAACTTCCACAGGGTGTCTGCGGAGAAGCAAGAAGTACATTTTAAAATTTTCTTTTGATTTTAATTAGAACTATTTATATCTATTTGAAGATCATCGATATACCGACTCCTAGAAAGAGAGGGAGAGGTGAAATATTAATTAAATAATTTTTGAAATTCGAAATAAAATTGTTAAAGATTCCTTGGGGGGGGAGGAGGGAGTTCTTCTATTAACTTCTTATATACATCCTGGTGTATATTGATTTGATTTTAAATCTTTCCTCCTTTTCCCACCTCACAAAGTTTTGATTGGTAAAGTAATTAAGAAGACGCTCATGGATGTCATTCCAGTTATTCCCAACTTCCTGTGACAGAACTCTATTACGGAACACAAAATATATAAATAAATAAATAAGACAGTCTATCGGAATCACAGATTTTAAATGTCTTCCTTTCATCTTTGCTTCTTTGTTGTTTTGATTTCCATCTCACTCACTCACTCTGGCTCGTTTTGATCTCTTACAAAATCGCAAACAGTTAACTCTTTAATTTCAGCTTTTAATATAATCTCTATTCTTTCCTCAAGTGTAAAAAGCACTTTAAAAATTGTCATTGTCATTCCATTGTTTTCCCCCAAAAACTTTCCTCTTCTTCTTCTTCTTCGTCGTCGTCTTCATGTCGTTGTTGATGCTTTTGTTGTCATCGTCATCGCCATCGTCGTCGTTGTCAAAATCCTTGAGCTTATCAACCAGTTTTATAACGCCCAACCGCACTCTGTTAATTTCACAACTCCTTCACTTCATTTAAGGATTTTTACTAATTTTAGATTTTCACTTCGAAACAAAGGAATAAGATTGAGTCTCCTCCCCTCCCTCTATCCTCCTGCGTTATTGGCCGGAAGAGACCATTCTAATATTTTCAACGACAACAAAATATTTTCAACGTTTTAACGTTTTTCATAGCTTCGATAATTTGATGAGACGGACGGACAGACTTCCCGATTCCATTACCATCATTAATCTCGCTGCCCGACCAACCCGTTTGTAAAAGAATTTCCTATTCATGCCCTCTCCATTCTTTCTCTCTATCTCTCCCTATATATCTTTCTCTTTCTCTCTCAATCTTTTTCGTCAACGTGCTGTCTCTTCTCGAAATTTGATATGCTTTCCGGCGTTCACAACGTGAGCGCACCTAAAGACCTTATGCTGCGTCGTGTCGTTTCGTTTTGCGTAGTATAGCGTTACGTTGCGTTGCGGTTACTTCTGCGGTTCTTACTTGTCGTTACTTTTCGTTGTTTCTAAGACAAAGACGCAATGATGCCGCATTCACGTCAAACGGGAACCGCAGAACAGTCTTTCAACCGCAAATCCCCGCGCTCCCGACAAATGCCCGAGGGGTGGTAGTCGCGAATATTTTCCCTTAAGCGACATTATTTTTTTGGTTTTTCATTTGTTGGCATCGCGTGGTTTTTAATGAAAATTCAGCTCAACCATTTCAACCAACCAACCAACTAACCATTCAACCATCCATCCATCCATCCATTCACCCATCTGTGCGTTCATTCTTGTAACCATTCCTTCCATTGTCCTTTCTTCATTATTTCTTTGGGCACATGGACCACAACTGGATGGATTGATGGGCGTTATGCTCGTTCCATAGAATTTTCGCGGCCTTTGGGAATTTAACCCGTTCATTCCTGCCTGCGCGAAATAGCAAGGATTACTCAATTAATTTAATTATGCGCTGTCAATCATTTTGTTGCTGTTGCGTGTCGTGCGTTGCTATTGCGTGTGTATATGTGTGTGTGTTCTTCTCCATTTTGTTCTTCTTCCTCTTCTTCTTCTTTCATCTTAAATGACTTCAATATACAGAATCAGGCTTACGCTTAAGCGACGATGGTTTTCTTTTTTTCGCATGGGTTTTCCATTTATCCATTACTTTTTGTTTTGCTTTTACTTTTACTTTATTTTTCATTTGATGGATTTTCTTTTCAATACGTGGGTGCGTGTGTTTGCGTGTGTGTGTGTGTGGAATGTGAGTTCTTTTTGCGAACTTTATAACCCACCTCTCCACCCACCCCCCTCATATTTCCATCACCGGAATCCCAAACCAATCTACGAACCGATGCACGTCACCACATCATCATTTTCGTGTTTGTATTTGTTTTATTGCGGTAATGAGAACTTTTCAATCCTGCGATTTCTTCTTATCTTCTTCTTGTACTTGGATTTTAATTATTTTTATTATCACAATTGCATGTATTTGTTTGCCTTAACATCAAATAATGAGTTTTGTGCTAAAAAAATGTTAAAAAAATAAAGGGGATTTTAAAGATTTTCAATTAAACTTTATTAAAACAATGGAAATGTTAATTTTTTCTGAAATTTTAACTGTTCCAATTTCTGTAAAGGTTTCACTTTATTTACATTTTTTCTCATAAAATTTAACTAGTTGACAGTTTGATTTCTTTTAAAGCGTTATGAAATTCGCATAAGGTGTTTATGTCAACCAATAATTATATATTCAATGGATATGAAACAGATTGCACTCTTTTCATAAAATTCGCTAATTCGTGATAAGCCACAATCATTGATAAAATTTGTTATATTGAGACTTTTTTAAGTGTTAACTTTTGACTTTATTACGATGGCATTTACTAAAAACAAACAAAATGTATTTTTCAACCACTCCTAGCCGCTTAAGGGCCGGCTTTTTTTATGATTTCATACCAAACCACCAGAAAATCATGAGTTAAAAATTGTTATTATTTTGTCATGCCATTAATTTATGCACGATCTAATAATTGTAAACTTTTCAACAAAATTTCCTCAATTCGAATTTTTTCTGCTACTTCTTTTTCCAATGAATTTTAATTTGTTTTTAATTTGTATTTTCAAATATCACGTTTTAATTTGTTTTTTTTAATATCACTCAAATTTTTAATTGAGGATTTTTGAACTTTGACTCAGATTTTCTTTCTACAAAGAGTATTCTTTATAGCTGTTAGTTTACAAATACCACAAAAAACATATTGATTATGAAATCCTTGTATTATCCAATATTACTTTGCTTTACCTTCACAGGACACGTCAAAATAAACAACGAAATAAAATAAACAAAAACATAATGCGATAAATGCCAAAAAACTGGCACAGTATAAAAATCGTAGAAGTAAATAGTCAATCGTAGAAGATTTTGTAAATAGTCAAACCCAATTTTAAATAATCACAAAAAATTGCATCGTGCGTAAGAGAAAATGCAAGCATTGCTTCACTCACTACAGGAATGTCGGCTTTCGATAAAGGAAGACAGCAAAAGTGTTTTGCCTCGGCGGGGAGAGGCGTAGTAATGGAAGCAGGAACTGTATTACTTAGAAAAAGAGAAAGAAAATATATGTAAACGATATCCAAAGATATTTAAGAATGAAACAGATTTCTCGAAAAATATTCGAAAGAGCTTAAAAAATGTAAACGAATTTAGAGAAAATTAATGGAGGAGTAAATGAGTATAACAGTTTGCGCTTGGGGTAGATAGAATGTCGCATGCGCATGTCGTGTGAGGTAAATACCATGACGGGTCAGACTGAAATTATTTCGAGTTTAAACGATTAAGAAATGATTAAAAGGTCGAAATTTGCAGAAAATTCGTTTCAGAAAGACAATTATTTTTATGCGAAGAGTTTTTCGTTTTTGTTGCGTTCCTTCAATCAAATCCTGTTAATCCTTCTTCCCGTCCGAAATTCGAGCTAGTTATCATTCCGGTGTTATTGATGGTCGTCGACGGCCGATTGATGCTAAAGTAAATTCGATAAGGAGCAACTGGAGCCTTATAGCACTTAAGGGGAAACTTTGCTACGAGGGAGAAAATATTTGAGAGAGCATTTCAGGGGAAAACAAGAAATATTATTGAAGAAAATGAAACGAAATAGAAACAAAGATATCAAGAGCAATAACAACAGCAAGGACAGAAATCGCTCTCCATGTTCCTTTGGTAAGACTAAGTCAGGACTTCATTCGATTCGGGCGTCCTCCCAAAGACGCAAAGTAATGATGGAAAACAACAATATCTGACGCCTGCCGCCCTGTTAAGCAGCTGCTGCTCTCCCCAGCTGATTGCAATTTTCGTTGCTCTGTCGAAAGTTCGACAACTTTGGAAAACTTTGCTTTGGTAGTTTGATGCCAGTTAGCGACGAACTTAGAACAGGTAGAGACACAAGTTTTCCGAGTTTTCCCTCGAAAAAAATTGCTTTAAAGTGACGGCGAAATAAAAGAGGAAAAGATAACGGTTAATAAAATAATGTCAGTAAAAACATTATGTTGGATTTAAATAATAAAAATCTCTAGATTTAAAAATTAATATTGAAATAAAAGTGCAAGAAGCGTTGTTTACTGAAATTGCTACGAGTATTTGAATTTAATTATTATTAAAAATTATAAACATTCTTTAAATTACTATAAAAATGATCACTCATAATAATGATGAAAAAAAGATTTGTTCTTTTGAGAGACTTTACTGGAATTTTCGTGTCACGATCACAGATAAAATGCACAAAAATGCATAGAATATAAATTCGGGTTTTTCTTTAAAAAAAATAAGGAAGTGAAATTTAAATAGTCGTTCATTAAATAATTATTGTCGAACAAAGTCGACGCAGAGTTTTACTCTCATGACTAACGGATAAATGGCCGGGAGTGTGTCACGCAAACGTATTTTATAAACGATTTAAAAACTAACTCACACAAAGAAATTGTCAAATCAAAATCGAAAGATAAAGGTTATTCCAAAGAATAACGTATATTACTTTTTCAAATGCAATCTAACGGATATTAAAGAGTTTCAAAAAAAAAAAAAAATACAATGATTCACTTCCTGCAATAAATAAAAATTTCAATAAAAAGGTAAATGTTTTCAATAATTTCGGTAATAATTTTTTTGGGGTAATTTTTGTGAAAATTGTTGCGATAAACACTCACGGTCTGTAATATCGGTTTACGGATATTGAATAAATTAATAAAAGACAAACGATTACCTAATTAGAGTTGTGCACTTACTTGGTTTCTTTGGGTTCATTTGAATTCTCCTCGACATCGACTTCTTCGTCTTTCCTGAGGTAAAAGTGAGAAGAAATAATCTGAGAAATTATTCGTTTGATGCAAATTTCTTCATGCAATGAAGTTACGTAAATCTCGCGTGGATCATCCGTTCCAAATATACGGCAATTTGCCTGATAGTTATCCAAATTTGTTTCCAAAAATCAGATACAACGTTGACTCTTCGAACTATATTCCAAACTTTAATGGTCTGTCGGTGAAACTGTACTAATTTAAGGCTTCAAAAGCATGTTTCCACAGATCGGTGGACAAATATTATTCAACGTTCACCTAACGATATAAAAGATAGCGCACTGATTATGTTATATTAATATATAATTTCTAAAGTATTCCCATCGGCCAATCTTCATTAAATCATTTTGATCAATTAATGTCAGTCTACGTATTGCCGTTTGGTTAATTCAATGCAACAAGATTTCTTCAAAAGATCGACAAAACCGAATAAACACAGAATGAAAAATTGCAATGGATGAATAGATTTTATTTGAGTAAAATGTCATAAAACAAAAGAGTGATCACTAGACTATCTTGTAAAGCAGAAAAACCGATTAAAACATTCTTAAAGTTGTTCGACTGATTAATTTCGACTACACAGATCCTTCGGACTTACAAATAATTTCAAAAATTAGAGAAAAATAATCGTAGTGAATGTGACTCGTGTTAGGTTTTTATAAAAGTATATTTTTATTTATTTCGAGTTGATTTTCTCAAATATTTAAAAATTTCGAGATACAACGAATTTCCATGAAAACGATTCTTGTATTCTCGTCAAGATTAATTTAGCGACAAATTTGCACGATCGGCCGCCCTTATCCCCCCACCCACCGTTAAATTGTTGGTCTTAAATGACTTGACTGAAATAATATAGAAATTAATTATGACTACTTTATTTAAGTCCTCTACCCCCTACCGGATTATTAAACAATTTTCGGTTTGTTGTGATATTTTTCCAAAAATTTTGTTGTGAAAAAAAATAAACAAACGACATAGACTAAGCACTAATTTTCGAAATTTCGGTTTGCAATAATCCTTTCTCTTCCCAGACAACGGCTGCCCGTTGACATCAAGTCACAATCTATTCATCCATTCGTACATACCACGTTTAAAGTTTTACGCCATGGCATTATCAAAGCGCCCGCTCACCAAGGAGACCACTGCATTAGCCGAAAATAACAATAACCTTAACAAAGGCGACGAACACGAAACGGCAATCAAACGCAAAAAACGCTCTAGCCGTGAGGACGAGCCAAACAATAATAACAACAACAACACGAACAATATGAACGGTAACAGTAGACAGCTGTCACCAGATGACAAGTCGTCCTTGCCACAAAAGAAACGTTCCGTAAACAATGCTATCAGCAATAATAATAACAACAACAATAACAATTACAACATCTCTATCAACGGTAGTAAGCAATCATCGCCAACGCCTTCTAAATCTGTCCCCCCAACAACGACGTCAACCGCTATTCACAATCAATCGTCGCAGTCCGTAACGATCAAATCGAATCCGGATGATCAGGATGATGAGACGCTTATACGTGAGACACAAGCCGCATTGAAAAGTCTGTCGGGTAGTTGGCCCGATGCGCGTAATAATATCTATCGGCTGCAAGATCAGGATGAGAATCCTCCACCCTTTCAGAATCTTTTCGAAGAGAAGCAAAAATACGATACAAAATCGTTAATCACATACAAACGAACCGAATACACTGCGAACCATTCCACCGATCTCGTACATTTTCACAGACAGAAAGAAAATGATCAGGCGCGTATTAATGCACAGAATCATTCCGATCTTACGATTGACGAACGGAAAAAACTTCCGTATACACAAACGTCAGCCTTTAAGCCACCAACGGATACTAAACGCAATGGGATTGTTTCATATACGACGCCCTCGGGAATTCCGTCGTCCCCGCACTTGACAGTCTACGGAGGTAGTGTTGATTCCGGAGCTTTTTTAGGCTACCAGCCACACTCGCATACGCTGAACTCAGATGGGGCACAAAATATGCTCTTATCGTTACCGCCACCACGTTTTCCAGCTGCGTCCACCAATGGTTTTGATGTTTCTGCCCAAGCCAATGGTGTTTGTAGTGTGGCATGTGATGACAAAGTTTCGGTAAAATCGACAGCAGACGCAATACTCAAAGAGGAAAATATACCCACATCGTGCACCCCGAGAAGACAAGGAACGGAAAGTGGCGGTGGAGGCGGCGGCGGCGGTGGGACTGATGGCACTAGTGGTGGCAGAGGCGGTAGCGGTGGGGTTTGTGGTAACAACGGTGCTAGTGATACGACGAAACAATATACCATACTCCAACCGGCAGGGGTTGGCAGCCGTGCGGCATCCGTTCTGCAGGATATAGCGCGTGAGGGTGTCGTTACAGCTGTTTCGGTGGTGGGAAACAGCGCACCAGGTGGTACGGGTACATCGGAAACAGCGTCAGTGACAGGTGGAAATTTGATAACGCAGCCGACTTATTCACCGGGCAGTCTGAGTCGTGGTAAGTCCGTGTTTCAATTTGTTAATTTTTGGTCGTTGGCAATTTAGTGAATTGGGTAAAGCTGGAACTCTCAACTAATAACTGTTTTAACAAGAGTAGTAATCATGTGTGTAAGTGTGTGTGTATGTGAGCATTACCCTCCTTGACAATAATTTGACGTTAATCGGTAAATTCAGTTTGGTTTTTCTTGTTGCATTGAGTTTATATAAAGAATTTCAAGAAGTTTTCCTTCAAACCTTTTGAGAGAGATTTCTGTTAATTCTAAGACTCTCTCAATTAGAGGATTTCCAAGGATTCCCAACCACTTGTCTTGGCATTGTCTCTTTTAAAGAATTGCAATATCATGATGCTGTCTTTAAATCATTCATCATATAGATCTATGTTTAATTGAAATATGATGACGAAATAAAGCCGTATTTTGCTTGTTCTTCATTCTTAACTATTTCTTGTTTAGAGAAATAGATTTGCAGGAGAGTTCATACGCATTAATGGGCTTCAATTATTCTGAAAAAAGGTGATTTTTAATAGACCAGATTTATCATAAATTGGTGTCCTTCAAAATTCTGTATAGATTACTGGTTTTTTTTATAATAATTGCTTTTTTAAAAAATAACATTTTTGTGTCAAAAGAGTGAAAGTCAATAGGCTTCACTTTTGATGGAATCCATGGCAACTTCAAAGAACTGAAATACAGTTTTCAAATCGTAGTAATTTTCTGAGTGAATAGCGTCCTCGATCATGTGATAGGAAGAGAGAGATATATGCAGAGACTGGAGAGAGGAAGTGAGAGGCTAGGAGTAAGAGTTCATATGGTCATGTCTTATCATAATTCAATGCTCTTTACAACCCAGAGTTCTCTTTACAATCCATTGTGCATCTTTTTTTGAATTCATATTTTTTTGATTTCTAAAAAGATGGTCGTGAATTAATTATTCGGTTATATTGGGTGCCTCTATAGCAATTATTGAAAACTTACTCCGCAACACCTTTGGTTTTAGTGATTTAGTTTAGTTAAAACACTAAACTAAGGGCGTCTTTTTCTCCCCATAAGAGCCTTTTCAGCGTTTAAAAATTTTCTCTCAGACTCTTTCCTTTCTTGTCGTGTAATAAAAACTTGCGAACTGTCAAAATTAGAAGCCATTTTACGAAATTATATCTAACAATGGCACAAAGATCACACATCACTTAAAACACCAAACATGACCTCTTTTCTGTTGTCTCTAGTGGAAGGGGTGGGGGTCGTTCGTATATGCGTTATTATTCGAATAATGATTGTTATTATTTACACATTTAGAAAGCTTTTACAATCATTGTTGTTATTGTTATTGTACTACTGTTATTGTCATTGTTGTTGTTCTTGCTTAATTCACCTCCTCACGTCCTTTTTATAAATCGTTTCTTATAATTCTTTAGATAAGTGTCGTACTTTCCTGAAAGAGGTATATTATTTATCGTTGTTTTTGCAATTGCTGTAGTTTTTGTCTGCGTCGTTGTTGTTGTTGTTGTTTCTCTGTTCGGATTGAAGTTGTTGGGATTGATATTCGTAAGAACGTTTTTAATTCTTTCCCTGGATAAAATATTGAAAGACATAAAATGACACTAAGACAAGCAACGTAGTAGAGAGATGACGGCATATTATAAATCTCATCCCGCCTCTCTTCTTCTAGTTATACAATATAGAAAATAATCGTGCTTTTGGTAGGCAAAAAATTATTAGAAATAACGTAACGTAAGCACGTTTTCTAAAAACCACTTTCGCATATTTATTTTGTCATTATGGCGGCATTAACATGCTGCCGATATACGAGTACATATATATGTGTATGTGCCTGTGTGCTTGTGTGCGTGTGAGAACTTGCTGTGTGTGTTATAAAGCTTAATTGGAATGACTTTTAAATAGTTTCAGCAGGCTGACTTCGACACTAATAAGTCATTAGAAGACGACTACGTTTAGCTTCGAGCTAATGTTGCTTATTAGGATTTTGATAAAAGCGTTCTGAGGGATGCAAAGGATCTTGATATAATGAAAGAGGGGAGAGGGTTAGAAAATTTCAAAATAAGAAAACATATATTTAAGTTTGAAAGGGTTTAAAAATCTTAGGGAATGAAAAATATGAATTTTTATAATCTAATACTAATGATTATAAAATAGATATTTATACAATATATATCGCATCTGTATCTGTGACTTTGTGGCTGTGATATTTACGAAATATAAGATTTTGTTGGTTTTTAGCGTTTGAGTATATTGATCAGCTGATATTGAATAAAATTGAAAACTGCTAGTGAAAATAATTGAACTAAAATTGTTCTGATAAAAATGTGAATTTTTCTTAAGACCTTTTCGTAAGAATGACGGCTAGTGGAAATTAAATTAAATGAGAATAAATTAAAATAATGACAAACAATTTTTTACAATGATATTATGGTGGGTATATTAGTCCCGACGTCTATTGTAGGGAGTCATTATAGTATAAACATTATTATGTATGCATTATGTATTCCTTATAGTACATCCTTCCTCTCATTATTCTTTTCGCGAAGATTTTTTCTTCAATTTTCGTTTGTAAAATTAAAGGTTAAAATTCTAATTAGTAGCGCCTCTTCCACGTCATTTTAAATTCAAGTTTATTAGGCAGCGCAGTTTTAGTTGCAACGCACGTATCTTCAACTATGGATGGAATTCCTCTCGTAACTTCTTCAAATGATTTAAGAGATTCCCTTTCTCTTCTTCGACTCCTTCATAGTCAGGCATACATTCTTGTTATATAGCCTCGTATATGTGATAAATATATATGTAAAGGATTCTTGAAAAGTATTCACTCATATGTTTTTAACGTAGTCAACTCATGAATTTTATGTAAATAAAATGCAAAGAACTTTTCCATCAAATTTTAATTAATTATTTACCAAAAAGGAAAAAAAGAAATCAGCGAGCAGCAAAAAGTTGAGAACAAGTCTAGGAATGGATTCGTACTTTATGAGTGTCGAAGAAGTTGGGGGGGGGGGTGGATGAGTGTGAGGGTATGGGTGCTCGTAGACAGCTGACATTTTGTTATCTTTAATTAATTAAGAAAATGCAGAGTTTCGGTTCTTTCGAAATGAGGAACGATTCTTATGGTTTTTAAGCATCTTTTTAGTGATGCACAACGTTATTTAGACGAGTCTATGTTCTTCGAATTTCTCTAAATGAAAACTATTGTAAGAAATTTGACGATTTCTTAAGCAAGGAATTAAATTTGTGGATATTTTATACAAACTTGGTAAAAGGTTTATAACCATTCGATAAAATTCGGACAGTTTCTAAATATCTCAAATGAAAATATTATTAAAAGTAAAAATCCCGTAGCGATGAAATCTCAAATTAACAACATTCTGTGACGAACGATATCAACGGTATAAAAAAATAATACTGCCAAAATTTAGTGAGCAAGAAGATTATTAAAGACACCGACATTTTACTTACTGGGGATTACAATCTTAGTTGCAGCCGGAAGTCGCAAAGAGTAAATGTCTTGTGCTCAAGAACGCTGTTAGTGGTGAAGCTGTAGAATGTTATTTTAGGACTTAGTAGTTATTGTGTGTTATGAGGGAATCATTATTTACCAACCATAATAATCGAAAACTTTTTTAAAAAATTATATATTGCAATTTTTTCCGCTTGAAATTTATATCTACATCGAATGTTTTCCGCTTTCCCGTTTCAGAGAATTCCAAGTGTCCCACACCCAGCTGTAATGGTCAGGGCCATCTGACAGGCCTTTACACGCATCACCGAAGGTACATCAATTATTCTTATTCTTCTGTCATTAATTTTTCGATAGTCGTAAAATGCCTTCTTCTCACAAAATTTCTTTCAGCATTTCTGGATGTCCGAAAAGGGATAAATTAACAAATGAACGTAAGTAAAATGATTTGAATTGCTGAATGAATTGAACTCCTTTTAAATAAATAATTAGTTTGCATGCGAGGAATTGCTACTAACGATATGTAACTCGTGTTGGGAACTATTGACTGATTTCAACAATCGATAGTTAGTTACTAAATGATTTTAACTATCGAATGAATTCTTTCATTCATTCACTCATTGATTCACTCGTCCTATTCGAGTTCAATTTAAGCGGTTACATCATGATCAATCATTATCGTTGCTCTTTGTTGAATAATTGGGTATCGGTTTTTACTTACTGACCGATTTCTGAATTACTATGAACTAGCGAATGGCTGAATTATTCGATTGTTTCTAGTAATTACTAGAATGACCAGAATTACACTCGTTGAATGATTCCCGTGTTACCAAAATACTATTGAAAAAAGCTATCGAATTAGTGAATAATTTAGAACTATCGAATAACGAATAGTTTTTATTCGATAGTTCCCAACATTACTCGTAACTCGTATGGGCTTCTCAGCTCTCTGAAATAGAGTGAGTGTGTTTCTCTCTGTCTTTCAAAAAAAAAAAAAAAAAAAAAAAAAAAAAAAAAAAACAAAAATATTTTCGGTGTTGAAAATTTTTAATATAGATAGTAAATTAGTTCCCTTTGCTTCTGAACAATTCTGAATTTTAGATAAATTGCAAGTGTCTTTGTGAGAAGATTTCTACTACAAATTTCTTCTAGTGTTGTATTTCTTTGTCTATCATCTTCTGTTTCAACTCTCTTTCCTCTTTTCTTTTTCTATTTTCCAACTTTCCTCGGTACAATGTGTTTCAATTTGAACCAAAAATGTATCTACCCATTCAAGAATAAATAAACCTATTCAAGAAATGTTCAAACTTTACCACTTCCTGACGATTATAATGCAATTCTTTTGCAATTCTCTTCCTCTTTCGTTTGTTGAAAATTTGTCGTTGCCACGACCACATAGATCGATCTAGTATTGACTTTATATGAGCAAATTTTAAAATGTCTCACCCCGGGATGCAACGGTCGCGGTCATATCAATCCTGGCCGCAGAGTCCATCGTAGTTTATCAGAATGTCCGCATGCCACCGTTAAAAAGCCAAAACTTAGATAAAATGTTCGGCCTTGCATGATATTTTCCATTTTCCAAAAATCAACGCACAAAGAGAGAGTCAGGTCTGTTTTTTAGGATGGTTTTTTTTCTAGTTGCGACTTAAAATTTTCTTTGAATTTTTAAAATAAATAATTTTGAATCATCCGTACGATATCTTCCTTCAGCTCCTCCTACGATCAAAACTGACAATAGTGTCGACAGTATCGCCGGCAGTGTGAAAGAGATGCATCATTTGGAAAAACTGAAAATTACTTCGAATCAATTTCTGAACAACAATAGCGCAAATTGCGTCAATAACAATAACACGACCACCATCAATAACACCAGCAGCAGCAGTAGCAGCAGCAATAACAATACCAACAACAATATCGGAACGAACGGGAAATTGGGTACGCATACCGGTAACGGAAACAACAACAACAACAGTAAGAGCAACAGCACCAACAATACAATGTCTATTGTAAAATCCGAATTCAGTCCGGTATCGAGCATAAAAACGGAGTACAATAAGAGTCCAATACATACCTTCATGGCAAACGACCCTACCGTATCGAGCGCCGGAGTACGCGGTCAGTCAGTCAGTTCATCCGGGACCGGTTCAAGTGGAGTCATTGGGCAAGACAACGGTTTACATTCTTCGCATCTGAGTGGCGCACGAGTCACTGTAAACGGAACACTTCAACAGCAACAACAACAACAGCCGCAACACCAGTCTGAGGTAATGAACGGCTACGCAAGCATGCATCATCATTTGGGCGATCAACAACAACATCAGCAACCATCTCCACATCATTCGCACGGTCAACAACATCTTCAGCTACATCAACAACGTGGACCTTTCATTGAGGGTTCTTCGTCGTCACTAATGATGCCCTCGGGTCACGGCGCGTCAATAGACAGTGAGGGCTATCGCACGGACCAACAGCATATGCAGCAACAAGACGAACATCAACATCAACAGCAGCAGCAATACGAACAGCAAATGCGCTACGCACAGCATATGGCACAAGCAGATGGGTCTCTTGGCAAGCCTTCGACTGTGTCTGTATATGGCGGAGACATGCTTGTGTCCAGTGCCCTTTCACCAAATTCTCGTAGCTACGACCTCAACCGTCCGACATCGATAACATCTTCTACAGCATCCCTTTATGTGGACTCAGCCAGTGTGTCGGCAAGTGGTGGTATGCCCACAGCCTTCGAACGATACGATCCAAATTGCAATCCACAACGCGCACCTGCAAATATGTACCATTATCTGCCACAAACCACCGACGACTTGCAAGCTCAACAGCAGAAATATCTGCAGGAGCAGCAGATGATGTTAGCTAAGGCGGAGCATGACGAGATGACCAATGGTGGTGGTCCGATTTATCCACGTCCAATGTATCACTACGACCCCAGTATGGGGCCTCTGCCGCCAGGTTTCTCGGCCATAAATCTCTCCGTGAAAATGGCTGCAGCTCAAGCGGCAGCGGCAGCTGCTGCTTATCAGAATCATCAACAACAACAACAACAGCAACAGCAGCAACAACAGCATCAACAACAGCAACAGCAACAGCAGCAACAACAACAGCAACAGCAACAACAACCGAAGAATAGTGGATCACCTTCTCCTTCAGGCGCGCCGGTAGTCGATTTGTCTGCTTCGGCATCGGTTACATCATCCAGTCCTCACGGTTTCAATTCACCTGCTTCCCATCATCAATACAGTCAACGAATGGGTGCAGGCAGTCCCCAGCCAGGTGCCAGTCCCAACCTTGCTAGCCCCCAAGTGCCAAGCCCGCAGGGACAGACCCTGGATTTAAGCGTGACTCGTCTTTCCCACAGGTAGTGAGCTGATGAATTTACGGAACACTCATTAATGTCTCCCCCTTTCAATCGGTTTTGCTTTACATAGTATAATCACCAGCCCACATTACGGTACTCATCCGGAAGGTCTCATTGTGGGTCATCCTCAGGGTTTCGGGCCTAGTGGTATAACTACTGGACCAAATGGAGCACCGAGATCACCACAAATGGAACCTGTTGATTTCAGTGGTCCCCCACGACCGTTAGGTTTTGGTTTAGTCGGGCATTTGGGCGGGCCGCGTCCCTATAGCCGTGAGTCAACACCGGATAGTGGAGGATCTCATTACATAGATACCTACCGAGATCCTAGTGGTAAGTGAGGATGACTTTCAATCCAGTTCAATGATTTGGTTGCGGGGCGGGGGGAGAGACGGATAAAGACTGGGTTGCTACAGAATCGTTGCAATAAATAAAGAAGTCAAGAGGGGAAAAAGTGATTACAGACAAGCGAATGCCGTGACTTAAGCAATATTAATTTGATTATAAATATTTTCTTTCCTTTCCACCTTCTCGTATGTGTTAACAGGCTACTCTCCCCACCCCAGCTACGGCATGGTTGTTCAATCTGATTATGCACCGGCGGGTTATCACGGCTACGGTCCTGCCGCTTATCAGTGTAGTAATCCGTATGCGACGGCCGTTGGTCCGGGCGGGTATCCAACACCCGCTTCTGGTGGTTATTCACCGAGTCCTGCATCGTGCTACTCGATGCCACCGCCACAACATATACCGCAACATGACAAGACCAAGGATAGGTTAGTCGAATGGCAAGTGAACTTTTCTTATACTTATTCTTCTTATTCTCAATTTCCTTTTGGGCATTGTATCTTTAGCTTTTAAAAGAGGATTTATTCCTTTGTATTTTTTATAAAAAATGATTTTGAACACTTGAAATATTTATCAAAAGTTTTATTCCGAAGTCATAGAAGGACCTCTATACATGCTTATTGAAATACAGATAGAAAAAGACAAACTTAGAAAAAGACAAGCTAGCGAAATTTTTTCATATATTTTAAAATTATAAAACTATTTAAAAATTGGTTTAGTCGTTTTTGTTTCATAAGCGACACTTCAGATACTTCTGCCTTAAATTCTCACAAACCTGTACGATTGCTAAATCCTTTACGAAATGAGAAGAAGTAAGAAAAAGTTAAATTGAATGAAAAACTTAAATCTGCAGGAAATTAAATTAAACAATGAAAAATTTGATGAAGAATTCATAGAGAGGGTATCTTGAAAATATAAATTGTTTACTCAAGCGTACTCAAGCACAAGTAGCGTCCTTCACGAAAAGAAATTGAAGACTATTTCGGGCTTTTAAAAAACGAACTGAATAAAAATAAGATTGAGTGAACGAAAGAGAAAATTGAGGTGCTAAAGGATTTTCAACTATTGATGTGATTTCAGTTGATTTACTTCCTCTTCGATAGCCCTCACTGACTGACTGTGCCTTCACTGACTGATGACGAATGAAGTTGGCTGCGTTTTTAAAGACAGAGCAAACTTGTACGGACTGTCGAAGATAAGCATGAATAGCTCGAACAGATAAAGCTATAGGCTTATCAGAATTAATGGAAGCCAAATGTATTTAAAAGAATGGTCGAACGATTAGTTTAAAGTTTGTTAGTATTGTTTTAAACAATTTTAAAGGTAGACGATAAAAATTGTATAGAATGAAAGTTCAATAAGATTTTCAATTCGGAAGATTTCAAATAGTTTTACGTCTTAAAGAAAAACTATCATTTTTTCTGCCTTTGTAAATATCAATGACTGGATTTCTTTGATTTAGAAAAGGCTGCACCAGCCGATCCTTTCTTTTTTGAGATAATCTTTGATTATGAATAAAAGAAGTTAAAATTGAAGGCAGAATGAATGAATACTTGCATCTAAAAGAAGTTTCTTTTAGTTTTATATTCTTTCTCGTTTTACAACCGGTATTCTTATCGTAAATGTCATTTCTCTTTCGACAGCTTAACCGGTTGTCCCCGCTCCGATCGTAATCACCTGCAATCACATTCACAGGAACTGAAATGCCCTACGCCAGGTTGTGATGGTTCCGGTCACGTTACCGGTAACTATTCGTCTCATCGCAGTCTGTCGGGTTGTCCGCGTGCGAATAAACCTAAGAGCAAACCACGGGATGGTCAAGATTCAGAACCGTTAAGGTAAATATTAAACTAAAAATTAATAAAAAATATGAAAGAAGATTTAAGAAAGAAGTTTTTAGCTAATGAACAATTTTATTTTACTTACCTTTTCGTCTTCCTTTCCTTACCTTCTTCTTCTATTTAGATGTCCCATACCAGGATGTGATGGTTCCGGTCATTCAACGGGTAAATTTTTATCGCATAGAAGGTGAGTCTATTAAAAAAAATGATCAGAAAAATTGCCCAGAATATCAATGAACAATTGGTGAATTTTTTAAAATTCTTGTCTTTTATTGGACTGATTTCAGTGCTTCGGGTTGTCCAATAGCGAATCGTAATAAAATGCGCGTTTTAGAAGCGGGCGGGACTGTGGAGCAGCATAAAGCAGCGGTCGCTGCAGCCACGGCTATGAAATTCGATGGTAAGTATGGAATAATAATTCGATGGGAGAGGGAATGATTTTGTAATTCTGGTAGATTTATAAGTTCCATTTTTATTCTATTTCTAAAAACAACTAGGTTGCGGGCCGGTATCTGGCGGTGGTCTGAAGAAACCTAAATTCGATGATGTGATGGTTTATCCTAAAGGCTATACCGGTGAGCAATATTGAGTTTATTTGTTTTATGGAGTAATCCATGAGGAAATGTATTATAGAACGTAATTATTGTATGTTGTTGTTGTTGTTGTTGTTGGTCTGTGCGTGTGCTAACAGCATCAAACGATCCAAAGAGCAATTTGTAATCGCATAATCGATAAATATAATTTCATTGTTTGTCGTTTCTGAAATGATCTTTAATTACCGTACCGTTTTTTCTTTTTTCGTTTTTTATTTAGATTACGCGACGTTTTGTATCGGCGCGGAATATCTTCTGTAAATAAATAAAAAAAGTCGATAAAAAATCGGTAATTTATTCCAAAATCCCAAAAAATTCCGATTCTCAAATCGAAACTCGAATAGAAAGAGGTAAGCTTTATTTATTTGTTTTTCTTTTGAAAACTAAAAATACTTTTATTAATTTCATTGGGGGTAATTTTTTGTTAAACATTTATTGTTATTATTGTTGTTGTTTTATGCTTTTAGCACACGCACAGTAAAAAATAATTTAATAAAAATAGTTTTCACATCATAGTCTTGATAGTTAAGACAAAAATTTATTCAAAATATTTTATAAAATAAATTTTATAAAATAAAAATATAGAAAAAATAAAATAATTATGATTTAAACTTACGGACCGTAATTATTGTTCAAATTTTATTTCAATAATTTCGAATTTTTTGAAAAATTTCAAAATTGTTGTCTTTATTCTTCTGCCTCATTTTTCGTGTTCCATAGCCGGCATTGAGATGATGATGAATTCCGTTGGTTCATCAACGGCCTCCATGGTAGCGGCTTCATCCACTGTCGGTTCATTAAATACTAATGCATTACATACCGTCACCACCAATCATCTCACTTCTAACACTTCAAATAATTCAAATTCCACCGGCACGGGCGGTACGGTCGTCGGCTCGTCTGATTTGGTAAGCGGTAGAAGTGAGCCAGCAGGCGAAGATTTAAATGCTTTGGAAGCGGAAATATCGGAATTGCAACGCGAAAACGCACGCGTCGAATCACAAATGATGCGTCTTAAATCAGATATAAACGCAATGGAGTCACAATTGAACACCAGCGATCGGGTACGTAGACTCAGGTTGGTTGAGGCAAACAATAAGTATTTTATTCCGACCGTACAAATATTTTTGCAATTTAATTTTTGTTTGAAATTTTTATTTTTTTTTTAAATTGAAAAAAATAATAATAATTTGAAAATGTTTTAGTGACTAATTTTATTATAAATTAAATCACCTGAAAAAAGAAATTGACTTGCAGTAACAGCATTTTCAACGGCTTTAATCCAACCTTATACTTTTTAAACATTATTTTGAAATATTTTCCCTCTCGCTCCCTTCGCATAAATCATCCATATATATTTTTTTCCACGAAGTCGATGAACTTATTTTTTCTTTCTGCCTAGAAAAGTCTTTAGTTAGCCTTTTCTCTCAACGAACTTTTTCAAAACGTCTAACAACTTTTGTTTTGGGTTAAAAACTTTGTTTAAATTTCGCCAACTTCTTCCGGGGGCATAACGCGCGAAGGAAGCGCCTTCGTCGCCTGCCGCCTGTTTTACCGCTGCAGCTTTTTGTCTGCTCGCCTGATTCTTCTCCGATTATTAGAATGAACTCGGGCGTTGCTCTACATAAAAATTAATTGATAAACTTTGATAACTGTTTGAGAAAAAAAGTAAGTGAAAATAGGAAAAATGCGGCGGGTGTGCGACAGCGGAAGCAATAGCGGTTGCGGCGTCGCCAACAGGAAAATTCGGGAGTTGGTATTTTTTCCACCAGTTCTTTAAAGACTAGCAGTTATTAAAATTGTCTTAACTTTTCTCAGCTCAAGCAAGTTTCCAGAAGCGAGCGGAACGAAAGTGAAAAGTTGAACGGCAAATGAGCGAGAGGAGCGCGTCGCGTCGCGTCGTACGATGAAAGTTGGCTAAACTTGAACTAAGCGACGACTTTAGTGCAAAAGTTGTAATATGAATTCCTTAGATATATAGTCCTGATTGTTATGTCTATATACTCTAGATATTTTTGTTAAAAACTTCGCCGAAACCTTGAAAAGTTATTCGACCTTGGTGAGAGCCACCAAGAAATAGAACTTCTTCACTTATAAACTCCGGTTTCGCTTTTTGTTTTACCTTCAGCAAACTTGAAATATTTCCAAGATTGGTGGAATGGCGTCAATTCATTTCATAACCGCAATATAAAAATTAGACGGAATGTGGAGAAGTCAATAATTGAATTTTAATAAAACGATGCAATGCGTTGCGATGCGCTTCGACCCAATTTTAGAATTATCGATGAAGTCCACTGCTAAATGTCTGCTAAATCTAATGCGACGATTAACAGATATTTTTATGTATCAAAAATTCTTTGGAATCTTCGAAATTATTACAAACAAAAATGAACTAATTCCTTATTACTGTTTAAATTAAATAGATCTTTCTCTCCAGCAGGAGGTAACCGGTTCTACCGGTCAGCTTGGTATCGGAGAGAATATTTTCCCTTTTCCGGAATAGAAATGTCGATTGAGAGTAAATGAAACATAATGAGACATTATGAAGTTCTCAGGATAACGATTAGAATCATTAATTTGGTATCTATTTTCTGCAATCAACATCTGTAGTCAACGTATCCCAAATTTATCTCTGATTTTTCTTTATTAATTTGTTTAATTTATTCGAAAATAGTCAGCGTTTATAAACTCTGCATATAATCATAATATTTCGAGCGTAAATAATCAAATTTCTTAGAGATTTATAACTTCGAAGTCCATGGAAAACTTTTTAAAAATCGCTCTAAATGTTTTTGGGTGTGAATTCATTGTATTAAAATAACTTCACTAATTTGGTTGCGTTGGTGAAAACAATTTAAAATGTATACGATTCAATTCCAGACGATGAATATTTGGCAATGACAAAACCACTAAAAGCTACCGAACTGCGAAATAGCAATATTTCGAAATGACAGAAATAATTTTATTCGATATTTAAGAGTTCCAGAAAAAGATGAATTGAACCGGGGCCCGGTCGAAGTTATCCTGCACTCTGTAAATTAGATCTATGGTTAAGATCCAATAACAAGAGGGCGCGGCACGTCTCTTTTGATATTATAGCTATCTTTTATTGGTTAATTCAGTTCAAGTAATTAATCTTTAACACAATTTTTGTCAACAAGTTCAAACATGATGTAAAATAATAGCGGGTGTGCCACGCCCAGTTTTCCGTACATTTATAATGCCCACTACTGTCATGTCGGCCATACAATTTTAGCTTCAGAATTCAATTCAATTCAAATCTTATGTCGATATCTCTTTGCGGTTGACTGTAATCGTGATTTTGCCAGATACAAAGCCAGACACACGGACAGACGGACGGACATCGCTAAATCGATTCAGAAGACTGTGATCAAGGAGATATAAATGTTTCCTACCTACCACAATGCGTTGCGAACGCAAGGAAATGTGAATATAATTCACCCTTTCGTGTGTAGGGTATGCTGATTAAAGGATTAAAAAGATTAACCTAAAATTAACGGACGCGATATTTAAATTTACATCCGGAGCGGAAAATTACAAGAAATTTAATTAAATTTTTTTTGCAGGAGTCGAAACGAAAAGTGGAAAAAACCTGAAATAATTTAATTAGGTCTTAATCAGAACGATTAGATTTCGTTAATAGAAATTAATTTGATTACGAAAACTTTTCTTAAATAATATTTTTTTATAATTATAAATAAATACATTTAGTATTAGTCAATTAAAGAAAAATATTTCTAAATTGATTTAAAGAAAACAATAACAAAATAATTGAACGAATTTCACAAAATGGCGTCCTATACTCGCAAGAAAAAGAAGAGGAGAACAATACTAAGAAATCCGAAGGATACTTTTAATGCAAAGAAAATGCACACACCAACTGCATAACGGTATTGCTTCCAATAAACATCCCTTACAATTTTAGTGGTCACGGATCCATGCGCAAAATGCACTGGAAAAGCGTACAATCCTCCGCATTTTGTCCCTCTCTTCAAGCGCATGTGTCTCCGCTAAGGCACCTCTCTCTTTCTCTCTTACTATAGGCTGCCTTTATATACTTTTATATATAAATGTATATACACAAGAATATGACAAATGCGTTATAGAATATGATGAATAAAAAGAAAGAAAAAAAAACCGTTACCGCTCTCAATCTCTCATTCTCGTTGTCTCCGACGACGATTAACGAAGCAAAACTACACAAATCCCATTCAATTCCATAGCTCCAAATTCAACCACTAGCAATTTTTTCCTATCGGCAATATGTACGTAACCTTTGGCCTCCCTTGGGAGACGGGTGTATTTTTATTTCTGTTAAACTGTGTGCGTGTGTGTAAGTGTATCTGTATGTACAAAAGCAAAGGCACAGAATCCTACCGTAGAATAGAGGCACCATATTCCCCACTCACACCCATCAGAATTTTTTCTTCTCAACTCTACGAGGAATTCAACTTCCAGCCAACCGAATGGGCTGTATTTGTGTGAGTGTGTTTTTGTGTGTATGTGTGTTAGAGATTGTGTTTTTATATTTACTCCCCAGTGGAGCCAACCAACACTTTTTTTCGTATATTTTTATATTTTTCTTCTTTTAACGCTCTTTTTTCTCTCGTTTCCTGAGTGTTATTTCTTCGCTAAATCGCGATGATGGGCTGGCCGAGCAATCCCATAGAGGGCGTCTCGAAATTTTGTTGTTGTGTTTTTTTATTCGTTTTTATTTTTTTGTATATGGGTGTGATTGGGTTGTATGTATGTATGTGTATATATATATGTATATTCGGTGTTTTCGTTTACTTTTATTATAATTTTCTTGAGCCTTTTCTCTGATTTTTCTTTCTGAAATTTTGTTAACGCAGTTTCTCTCTCTCTCACACTCTCTTCCTCTAATATACCTTTCTCCTTGTTTGAGTTTTCTTTCTCTTTCTATCTTGCCGTCTTGCGTAGGTGCGCCATTTTTTCTCCTATCCTCGGACACTTCGATAACAAATTCTGATTAGCGTGAGTGTGTAGGCAGGGATTATGTTTGTTGGGTCCTACTCACATTTATCATTTCATACATATTCCTCTGGCTTACACATTGAAAGTTTTCAATTAATTTAAATTTTATTTGATGGTTTGGAATCGTGGTAGAGGACGTGAAAATGGCGAAATTATGAACAATCCTAATTGATTTGAGAACACTTATGGGGGCTGTTTTAATATTGCCAAAATCATTCTTAAGTAAATAAAATTTTCATAATTAATCTGGAGATGGACGATGTGAAAGATATATTAATGACTATATCCTTTTAGTGAGATGGATAGATTGCGTACCTCCCAATTAGTTGGTTGAAATACGAGCGGACTCGAATGGCTTATAGTCTTTATTAATGTTATTATTACCTCATTTTGGTTATTCTTAAAGTCTACAATGTATCCATCATCGAAAGTGCTCAGAGCCTCTGAGTTTCAGACAAATTAGCAGAAATTAAAAATCATATACAATTTTCTTATTTTCTCTTTGTGATTCGTTTAGTTACGAATTTGTTATTTGTAATTCTTTAGTTAATTATGACTTTTTACTTTCTCGGTAATTTTAACATTTACGTATTTTTTGGAAAACCCGATTTTTAGGAGACATCTCCGCTGAGTAATCATCAGCAGCGTTCTCTCACTGCGGTGACTGGCGCTACTGGAGGATCGGCAACAACCTCCAGTAATACCGGAGACGGTATCGAAAATATTGGTGGCAACCTCACCATCAACGGATCCACCTCGAGCAATGCATTCACCAACGTCAACAATGTTTTGAACGTAGAACCAGACGTCGGGAATGCAGTCCGGAACGGTGTACAAAGTACCGTGAACATTACTGGCGCTGGTGCTGCGCCACATTTGAATAATTATTACGAAAGCTTACGTAATAATGTTATAACTTTGCTCGAGCACGTACGTTTACCGCCGCCGCCAATTTCGGCAACGAATGCAGTGACTGTTACCAGATATGACACAACTTCCTCCACCAACATTACTAATAGTCCGATCATTAGCAGTAGTGCCCATGCCTGTACTCCTTTGTCTTCGTCTGCTTCAGTAACGTTAAGCAATCAACCCGTTTACACGGCACATCATCCGACCCTAATACCGCCCGGTCCTCTGCCAACTGCAGCAATAGTCAACTCTAGCGCAAGCGGCTCGATGTACGGAGTTCCATCGACACATCATCTATCATCATCTGCGCATCTTCACGGCACGCTGGGTTCGTCATTAACGCAATCGCATGCTCCACCACCGCCGCCCGCACCCTCGTCTATCACGCATCATCATCATCATCATCATCCGTATACGGTGCATCATGGAGCTAGCTACGCGCATCCGCATCACGAACACTTTGACTCATATATTTCTAAACTGCAATCTCTTTGCGTACCGCCGGACGTTTATGCACTGCCCGATGAAAATACACGTCCAATCTACGATGCCGTTAAATCCAGTTTGCATCAAGATTATGCGGTGATGCCTACTGCGATCTAAACGTCGCTAGATCGTTTCGTTTAAATGTAAAAACTAGTCAAATTGTAAATATGATTCTAGGTAATAATTATTTAATATAACGATTTAAATTAATTGAAAAATTAAATGAAAAACCTAGATTAATTGAAAAAATGAAGAAGTAAATAAGTGGTCTATGGTACTGAAACAAGTCTATGGAATTTTTCATGATATCTCAAAAGAGATATTGAGTTTAGTAATTGCAATAGTAAAAATGTATGCGCGTCATTTGCCCCCGAGAAGCCGATATATGTAATAACAATAACAAAAACAACTTCATAAAATATGATGTAATATCGAAAATTAATAATAAAAATATTTTGTAATTGGTTGGAATATCATAAGAAATGAAGAAGAGGAAGAATTACGAGTCCTTGCAGTATGCTAGAGTCATAGTTTACGAGTTATATGTTCTTCAAGACACGCATTCGCTATGGCAATTTTGGTGAAAACTGAGTCTGTCGCATTAAAAAAAATAATTAATTAAAACCATGGAAAGTATTAATAAATAATTTAGAATAAATCAAAAATAAGAAAAGAAGGGGGAAATAAGTACTCTTCGGAATTAGAACGTATTTTCGTTAAAGTTTCCTTTTACAAGCGATTTGCTAGTTATTTCGAGAACTAGTAATTTCATAATGAGTCAGTAGTGGTAAAAAGAAAATGAATTGCTGCAGCAGGTTTATGAAATTTGTCAATTTCTTTCAGTCTAATGGAAATAAATTCATTAAATCTTTAGAATCCCTAAAAAAATATTGTATGAATTTAATTGATAAAAAAATAAAGAAAATATAAATATATTATCTCTAAATTTATTAAAAATTTAAAAAGAACTTAATCTTAATCTTAGTAATAAAACATTCAAGATACGCCGAAGAAACTGAAAAATTAAAAAATATTTAGAAAGTAAAAAATCTGTAATTAAATTACACAATTAGTTATAACCCGTTATGTAAATAATTGTAACATTTAGTTCATAGTCACTAGATCGTAATTTATCAATATGCAACATTATAATCTGTTGTTTAAAATAAATGAGTAAAATTCTAACGAAAAGTGTTAAAGCATAATAATTTTTCAAATTTGTATGAAAGCTTTAATATTATTTAATTCTCCTTTTGTGCTTAGAGAGAGATAGAAGAGAGAGAGACAGAGGGGAAGAGGGGAGAGAGAGGAAGAGAGATAAAGAGATAGAGAGAGAGAGAGAGGGTGAGAAAGTGAGCTTTGCGACTCAAAGGAGAAATATTGTGCAATATCAAAATATTTAATTATTGTTAATAAAAACTTCTAGGATTTTATCATATCTTTAAATTTACTTTAAATTTCCTTACGCCTAACATTTACCTGATTTTCAAAAAATATTCATAATGTAATATAATAATTATTAACTAATAACTAACTAGTTAATCGATTCAAAGTTTTGGTTCTTGTTTTTTTTTTTGTTAATAAAGTCTAATATTCAGTTTTAATCACAAAAATTAATGTTGGATTTAAAATTTAATAGCGCTCGTTTGTAATATAAACAATAATGCAATAGCTTATATAGAATTATGTCGCTGCAATTAAACGAACAAATGATATACGATAAATGGCCATAAAAATTGATACCAGCAGATTTAAGAATTATCATATAGAAGAAAATAACATTAATTTATATGAATGCTAGATTGCATCAATTAAAACGGTCAATGTTTAATTCAAATATAAAAGAATTCTTGAAAACATAACTGACAAATATTTCATTACCATACTCTTTGGTGTTGATTGAGGGGAAGCGTCAAATGGGAGGTAAATTTTAGGGTTGCCAACAAAATTTTGAACGATAATACTTCAAATGATGAAGCCTCGAGGTTATATGATCTCGAACGACGAAGTACCGAACGATAATCCCAAAGCTATGAAATCGCGAAAGAAAAATTATATTGGCGGCCTTTGGTCGCGGTAATAATTGTAAGCTTCAGTAAACAAATTGAGGGCTTACCTGCATACGCCGTTTCGTGTAAGTTTCCGCATTATATTATTCGTTTTATCGTTTCGGGATATTGATTTTATATTGTTTCGGGATATTGTCGTTCGAGGTATTAATTATCTTCTTTTACTAATTTATAATAATCTTTTTTTATAATAATCTTTTACTTTTTACTAATATTTATTTCACTTAGGTGAAAATCTAAATGCTTGGATTTTTCAGCGTTCAGAATTTATTGCTTGATGTTCTAAAAAAATTAATAGGAAAAAAATACGTTTAAAATTTTAATGCAAACCTTAGAACCGACATTAAAAGATAATTTGAAAACATTTTACCAATCATCAGAGAACATGGTTAAATCCTCACAGGATACTTATTCTCAGCACCTTTTTGATTTCCTTTGTTACGGATGTGATTTATTTGTTAAGCAAACTATTTTAAACATTTCGTAGAAAGGAAATGTTCACACAAAAAAAACCAACAAGAACAATAACAACGAGGTAGTTATCGTACAAAAATATGCGGGCTAAACTAACAAAAGGGACTTATTTTGCGCAATTATTCAGGATTCAGGAATAGATCGAATGGAAAGAGAGTGCAAAAGTAAAAAACCTAAGATATATTTGCTTTGATAGTTCTCGTTCTTGTTACCGTAAAGCGAATAACTCAAATTCGAACAAACATACAATGACCCTGTTTGTGTTCGTTACGGGAGGACAGGGGTCGGGTCTGGTCGGGATGAGTATAAATGACCGGACCAAAAGCGATTGTGGATTGTGGGAAATTTGTTTGGGAGAGCTTACTAGTGCTCACTAGTATTAACTACTACTCGCAAATACGTCAACACACACCAACCCACGCACAAACACATTTCAATACAAAGTGTATGCGTTGTCGGCTGCGATGTCGGTCAAAGCGTTCGCTTGTGGACCGCACTTGACCACGAGCATTTCCATAGTTACTTTTAATGTGGCAAGCAGAAATGCCATTTTTTGGCAAGTTGATGTGATCCGCCCCTCTCTCTCTCCTCCACCATTTTTCGCAGCCGAAAAAGTACAAATCAGAACTTAAAATATTCCGTTTTCGGTGAAATTGTAAAAATTGAAAATGAAACGTAATAAAATGGACAATGTTTAAAAGGAAAAGGAGATGGAAATATATGTCTGGCTCTTTCATCAAAGATTTTCACATACTTTTCAAAGGTTTTCACATACTGCGTTGATACTCCATTCCCACTTATTTTGCTATGAATACTGACTTAATATATTGACCAAATGCGATTACTTGAAAATTCAACTCTTTCATCTATTAATTCCTCCCCTACCGCCCTTTACCGTTTGCTCCAGGTCTGTGATGGGATACATGTTCCGTCTTTCGAGATTGATGGGTCATGCAGGTATGAAGTGTCGAAGGCGTGGTTGTGGCGCGCAATCCTTCGGTTGAAGGCCGTTCAATTTCTTTACTTATTAATCATTCCTTGCACATGTAGCCATCTTCATTAACGTTTTCTGCTTCTTCTTATTTTCCCTCCCCAAGCCTTCCGTTCCCTTCCCTTCCATTCAACAAGTCTGTAGCCCGTCGTTTACAGCTTAACAAATATTTTATTGCTAATTTTCAGTCGAACATTCATCTTGTCATCGTCGTTTCTTGCTTACCGTTTACATTCATTCATTCGTTTATTCATTTGTTCATTTATTTAATTTGGAGTAAAGACGACGCGTCGTTTGGAAAAATTTTGGAGAATATTTCGATTCTTTTTTCTGTTTTGGATTTACAGTTTTCATTAAAACCCTAGAACGAGTATCTGAATTCTTATACGAGTACTACGTGTGTGTATGTATATGTGTGTGCAAAAGTGCATGTTTTTGTATATGGGGATTAATATGCATACATGAGTATATGTATGTGTGTGTATGTGTGAGTGTATGTGCGCGTGTGTTTGAGTGTATGTATTGATATTAGCCCTTGACAATATTTGATTCTGTTTGGATGTTTTCGTGCTATTTTTACATTAGTTTGCTTGGCACAATTAGCAGATAAAATAAAAATGAAATTTATTAGGCGCCATCAGCATTAAAATATGGCAACACTTTCCTTCACTAAAGTCAAAGAGAACGGATAAATATTAGAGCAAGAGTAAACAAGGCAAAAAAGGCAGCAAAGGCAAAAACAGGAAAGCAATTTTAATGGAAATGAAAACACTACGGAAAGAAGCGATTTTGTTGGAAAGGGGTAGGAGGGGTAAAAAAAGACATTATCACACAAACACTCGTTTTATTATGATTTCTTTGATGCACCGCAAAGTCTATCAAGGAAAGTAAAAAGCATATAAAATTTGAGCACAAAGATGTTTAATATTTTAATTCAAGGATTAAAAGAGTTATAAATTTGAAGAAGAAACGTGTGTGTCGAAAATTATTTATGCATTAATGCACTCTGCCACCCTTCTTGACCTTTATTGCCCTTTTGCAAAATGTTCAATGAGGTTTTTCGAACGAATGAATGAATGAATTCTAAAAGACAATTTTTAGTTCATATTTCGAAATTTTATGAAAATTTTAAGAAGTTAAAGCGTCTTAACGCCGTTTATTATAAATCTCAAAATTTTATAAAACATTTGTTTATATTCGTTGATTTATATTCGTGAGGAATTTCAAAATGAATCGTCAAAAAAAAAATTCAACAAAATCAACCAACCAACCAAATTCTCATTTGGCTAATTCGCAGATAAACAACTCATAAATAAATTTCGAATTAAATTTTGAATAATTACACTGCTGCCACTCATCACATCTCCTCTTTCTCTTCTTCTGGGACTCCGCTATGGCACACACGAACTCCATCGCGAACGACCAACCAAAATTCCCTCCTTCATCAAGGTCAACATCGTCGCTCACGTTTGTCCTTTTGAGATTTACATGCAAGAAATCCGTTACCGCTGAGGCGCCAACGCCAACGCCATGCTCATAAGAAATCATCACCTTTTTTCATATTTTGTTTTATTACGTGTTGGACCTGCTCATTTGCAAACCTTTCTCTACGTCGTCAGCTCCCTCCCCCGCAGCAAAACCCAGGTGACGACCTAGCCAAAATTTGCCACAACAACAATACGAATTTTAATGCGAACGAAGTCGTCCGTGGAGGATGAAGGTGTCCCCACCCGGACTACGCTCCATTTCTGTGCCTTATAGCCCGTTTGAAATTGTAGTTGAATAGAAAAAAAAGAATTGTTGACGTTGAAAAATTTAATTACGCATGCATTCATAAATTAATCTGTCGTCCTACGAATCCTTTGTGGATACACCATATGAGTCGAGCAGCGTAATATGTGAATGGTAACCATTTGACGGTAATATTTTGTAGCGCTGAGAAACCTTTCGAAAAACGGCGTCACTCAGTTTTTAGTCTTCAGCCTTATTTTCTTAATTTTCTGCATTGTTTTTGGATTTAATATTGATAATAGATTAAACTTAGCTTAAGCTTAAAAGCATTAAAGATTAGGGAATTACCGCCATTTCTATTTATTTATTTTTTATTTTTTATTTTTTAATTATTTTTTATTTCATTTTATCATAATTATTTGGCAATAGTTATTGGCCAAGAATTGCCAACGACACTATAAATCATAAGCTGCCTGAAATTAAAAATAATACTCAGAGAAATTAGGGATAGCCTTAACGGGAGCTCCACACTCTCCTTTCGTGCTGCCAACTGTCAGTTGTCAATTGTCAAACGGCATGTCAGATATCTTTAGTAAAATTCATCACTCGCTCTGCGGTTCCAATGACCTTTCTATTGTTTCCCCCCTCGTATTCACCCAACTCCTTTGTGTGATTAAGAAATCATATAATTTTTCGCAATTAGTCAACTCCATTCTTTACGAGAATGAACGTATGAGAGTGTATGCACGACGTAATGAAACGTAACGAAACTGTAACTTTAATTCTAGCATCGCAGATGATGATTGTGGGCGGTCCGAACGATTGATGAATTGTAGCCTTTAAGAGGTAATAATAATCAAAATGTTATCAATTCCGAGCTAAAAACGTGCTTACCTCTATTGCGTCCAGTTCCCGTGCGTGCTCGACAAAAGCACTGTAATGTCTTTCCTTCCCTTCATACCTTCTTCGTACCCCATCCATTCTTCCATTCAACTCCTCGTCTTTTAGGCGAACATGTCCTACTGTCAAATGACCCTAATCAATGTGCGTGTGCGTGTATGTGAGTGAGCGTGTTTGCCTTGATGTTTGTGTGTGCGTGTACGTGTGTGACTTATTGATGTGAACACAAGATGACATGTGGTCCCATGTGATGTCCTCTTTCAAGCATTCACTATTCTTTTTCCAATCATTTATACATTCATCCGTTCATTCATTCGTTTATTGATTCTATTTATAGTTTTGCTTTTCGAAATTTTCTATTCGTTTAGTTTCATTTATACCATTGAATGACCACAAAATTGACACCGAGACCCATCAGTTTTCATGCCAACCCTTTGGGTTTTTGTAATGATCAATGTTTTTCTTGAAAACATTTGAAGAATTATTTTTGACAGGATAGAAAATTGAATTTATTATAAGAAATATTTCCCTTGCGAGAGAATTTATTCTGCTCGTAGGAGAAGAAATATATCTAAATGCTTTAGTCTTTAATGAATTAATTTTTTTAGGATTACGATGAAAAATTCGATTTTTTGTGGTTGATTCTGCTTTGAATATTGTGGAAAATTCACCATTAATATATTAATATTATTATTCAAGAAATTTTTATTCGAAACCACTTTTTGAGCAAAATTGTTGCGCTAATGGTTGCGGATAAAATGCATGCCTTAGTAATGCCATTGTTATGAAAAAAGGACTCTTAATTATGATAAATATTAATGCAAAATAGTATAAAATTGTCAAGAGAAATTGAAGCTAGTTGTTTATAATCGATCATGATCCATCCAGCCCACAACAATCACAATCTTCTGTCTGATTAATGTGAATATTTTATCATTTAGAAGGAATCCAACACGGTTGGTTATAAGAATAGATACGGTTTCAACGAGTAAAATAATTCCATATCGGAAAAATCAAGCTTCGCTTTTTAAAAAAAACCAACTCGATTTAGTTTTACTTTTTCTTTGCCATTTTTCCCACATTATAGAAGACTCAGTTGAATCGATAATGATTTCCTGTTTTCAAAGTGAAAAATTCTTAATATATTCTTAAAAGATTCTTCGAGAATACTTTAGAAAAAGCGTTCTAGAAAAACGCATAAAAACTTTGCAGAAGACAAAAAAAGCATTGCCATTTCACTCGAGTTGCAATTGAATGCAATTTGCTTAATGCGCGATTGCAAATAATTCGCTCTATTTATTCCACTAAAAAACATCACTTTTTCCAAAGTCAATTCATAAAATCCGCAATGAATTTTGTCATGCATGAACTTGATATCCATTAGGTCTCGAGAGTTGAGTGTAAAAACCTCAATCTTTATATCAATTGAAGCAAAAAAAAAAAAAAAAAAAAAAACAAAAATGAAGCACATAATAAGCATCGAAGTGATGAAAACTGTCATATGCATTTTTACTGGCATCGAGTAATTTATTGTTTTGGTTTTTATTGCTAATCATCGTTCATAAACGATGAACAATTACTTGGAACGTAACTCAAGAAAAATATTTTAGCAAGTGCTCAATCTAAAGAGAGAGAGAGAGAGGGGGAGAGAGAGACCTCGTTAACCTCATCAGGCTCGAATGTTACAACCTATACCATATACAAAAATATAACGATTTGTAAAGTTTTTGATAAAAACGCTACTGTGCTGGAAGCGCTCGAAGTGTCTCCTATTGTTGATGACATGCTAAGAGTTATTAATGTCCCATTACTGGTTACATTATCCATGAATAATTGTTACTTTGTCACCTCTTCGTTGTTTTTCTTTCTTCTATTGCAATTTAGCCTATCTTCTTTTTTCCGCCACCGCTTTGGTTTGCATCTTTACCAGTGAGATAGTTATCTTAGGCAAAAACGGTTTGAACAATAAGTATGTAGGAGTGACGGTCATCATGTTGCGCCGCCCAATAACTAACTATCAAAACAAAATAAAAAAATAGAAAAGGAAACAAAAGTTAAAAAAATCAAAATCCAAAAAAGTCGAACAACGAGTACGAAGATTTCTGCTAATTGCTTTTCTACTATGAGAAAATATCTCACTGAAAATGTCGAGTCAGCCAACGAAAGAGCTGAGGATCTAACAGAGGAAACAACAAGTAAGAACGCTAACTTAGGCTTGGCCGAAGCTCATACACCCTATAAAAGTAATATAAATTTATGACTTAAATCGAATAATAAGTGGGCGGATCACGACCATTTTTGGGAGCATACTTTTGCTTAAATGGTGAACTCAAATGTAGAATCTTAATCATAAATACCTTAAAGGCACATCGCTATTAAAAAAAATAATGAACTTTATTTTAATAGCGTAGGCGCAAGCGTTGGTCTTGTTTCGGCCATTTTCAAAAAAGAAGCAGCCTGGGAAGGTGGAGAATATTCTCCAACTTTCACATTCTTTTCTCTGTTCGTTCAAAACTTAAATTTTCATTGTCAGAGGACCACGCCCGCTTTTGGATATATATATTTAACGAAACCGTCTAACTCCGAGAATTAAGTGATTTTACCTTCCTTTGGGTGTAGGGTATAAAAAGGTGTGTATGTTGGTGTATCTGTGCATGTGTGTGTATGTGGGTGTTGTATGCTAACACATACTTATATTCACTTGTCGTTTTTGCCTTGCTTCACAGCGAAAATTAATTGCATATTTCTGGGAGAGAAAGCAATTAGCTGTAATGGTTTTTATTAAATAGTGTCAATAACATGGCACCAGTTTGAGAAGAACTACTTGAGAAATACCACGAGAAGAATCCTTAGTTATTAATCTTTCAACAATTGCATG
Organism: Physocephala rufipes; assembly: GCA_963966595.1. NCBI lineage: Eukaryota > Metazoa > Arthropoda > Insecta > Diptera > Conopidae > Physocephala > Physocephala rufipes. The sequence continues at coordinate 28,889,583 of OZ016504.1, read as the reverse complement.
AGTTTGCGTAATTTTACTTTCGTTAACTTCCAGTTAACGGCACACCTAAATGTCCAATCCGCGATTTTAGTTTTCAAATATTATTTTAATAAATAAATATTATTGTAATAAATACTATTGTAATTAAAAAAATTTAACTTTTTGTTTTCGGTAAAAGCGAAATCAATGGGTTTCAAAAAAAATCTGTCTAAATAATTGTCTCCTGGAAGCTACTCCGAAAGCTCTTTCCATAAAGTGACATCTATGTCAAAGAATTACAATATTCCTTTTGCGAAACTTTTGTTATTTTTGATCTATTACATTTCCATATCTCCGGGGAAATGCTTTTTTATGGTACTTTATGCATGGTGCTTTAATTGCTTTATTTGGTGTTTTGTCACAGACTATACATTTCATTTATAGGTTTTGGCTTTAAGCTTTTTTATAGCAAAAGCTTTTTCTACTTTTTGGAAGGTTACAACCTGCAAAGCTTCGGAAGGTCACATGGTTTGTGACGAAGCTAAGCGGAGTCTGGAATTTGATTTGTATATAAACTATATTTAAATTTCAAAGCACTGATATATGCATACGTCATATGTAGAAATGTATAATGTAATAAGCGCAGGATCACAAAGTGAGGATATTAATATATTTAATTTACATTTGAAAACTACTTATTACATGAATAATTTTCATAACATTTTCAAATAGACAGATAGACAGATTTACTTATATTTTACAGACATTAAGATATTTACATAACTCTCAAACGCCCGGTGCTCAAAATGATTGAGCATTTAATACCATGCCAATGAAGCAGCGAGTGAATTCTTAATTATCACCGTGTCGTTTATTTTTCCATCAAAATAATATGAATTTGATAAAACAATATAAACGAATTTAATTGGTTGTCTCCGTGAGAAATTTAATAAAAAAATGAAAGATAAAATAAATTAAAATCAAAAAATAAAACCGAAATGCATTCGGTTTTCAAGTGCTCGACAAATAAAATTATACGATGAATTAATTTGAAAATGAGTTGCCATAAAATGGATTGAGTAAATTAATTATAGAAAACAATTAAATACTTACGCTTCATTGTTTACTTATGTTGTTTTAATAAAAATCGACGCGATATTTGTGGCTTTTGTTTTTATTTTAAATTATATATTGCTTCAAATGTATTAAAAATATAAAAATATTTTTTGCCACTACGAAGCAGAGGTTCGAAAAGATTGATGACAGTAAAGTAGAATGGTAAAGAGATAGATAGGGAAGGAGAGACTAGAGGTGTAAAAAAGTGCTCAATAAAATTTTGTTCTTCAATAAAATTTGGAATCACTTATTCATTTCGCAAAATGGAATTGAAACTAAATTGAATTGAAGAACTTTTTAAAGTTCAATTAATTTCTTTTCAGCGCTCCAAATTCTTTCCGGTTCATATCGGGAAATATAATAAATATCTTAGCACATACGTATATAAATATATGTCGTACAATATAATACACTAATTTCCATTTCTCTTCATTCAAATTGGCTCATTTGTAACTGGAGTACGTGTAACAGGCGTTTTGCCCTCTAAGAATGCAGCGACCAAAAGCAGCAAACGCCACAAATAAACCAAATTCGCTTGGAAAATCTGCAGCACGAAAATCTGAACAATTGTTCCTTCACCACAAAAATTAGTCGCACCCACATAGACATACGTCCCTTTGATTTTTCCTTCCACAGACACATATACCCACGCACACAAACACACACGGGTAAAAGACGTATTTACTAAAGGAACGTGAACGTAACGTTAACGACTTCATGAAAAGTCAGCGGATAAAATTACGTGCTGTGAATGTCGCGACGGTTTGCCTTTTTCGAAAGGAAGAACATCGGGAGCTACCATTATTGCAAATACCACTGACGTACGGGAGATTTCTTATGCGGGGGGTTGTAACGGGTGAAGGTTCGACAAAAGACATTTTCAATTATTATTACTTTTTGTTAGTAATGAATTTAACATTCAGACAATTAGTTTGTAGGCTGTTTTAGGATATCTCACCCTTTGCCCTTGGCCCTTTAACTAAGTGGTCAAAAGCAGCCACTGTATCTCAACGGCATCAATTTGTAAACTTTTATTTCTAATAGAATTCAGTTCTATCGATGGTGTGAATAGTCGTTAGTTTTCGGTATATTTTTCAATATTGCGATAGTGCCAATTGTAAATCGAAGGCGCCAATTTTTAAATGTATTTTGCAATTGGGTTTCCTTTGTCGACAGCAAAAATCTACCAAGGCATATACTACAGGCATCTACAGCAGGTATAATGCCTCTCTCACTCCTCCTCCTATTCGTCTTCTTCTTTTATTTCTACTTTTTCTTCGACTTTAGTGTTTATATTGCTTACTACGTTCAATAAGTTGCGACGTGCTAACTGTGATAAATTCACGGTGATCATGATAATGATGAAAATTATCCTTTAAGGAAATTGAGCTTATAATTCGTCATTTATAAAAACCGATATTCAACATTGAATTCAATACTGTCAAGGAGAGTATAAAGGATGGGACAGACCACAATATTATCTAATGGTATTTGAAAACTGAAAGGACATCATTCACAGTCGAAGAGCACGTTCTTAAGTAGCTCTTATAACCGGTTCCAGCCATTTGCGTGACAAACTCATCGATAACTTTCCAAAACCTGTGAAGAACTAAGGGGTGGGCGGAGGTAGGGAGGAGTATCGTGTTTTAAAGTCTGGCCGATAAACAACAATTTGAAATTTTAACAACAAACCAATTGAACGTAAACTATTTTTCAAGTGGAAACAATTGATGGAATGTGATCTCCAAACACTAATCATGAATATGCGGTCTTGTGACAAACAATGAAATCAATTTGAGCAAATTTCCCTTCTTTATTTGTTTATTGTTTGCTCTCTCATTGTCTCTCTTTCGTCTGTTCAATAAAACGAAGGTTGTCGCTTGTTCTAAAAATTTCACATTCTTCAGTCATTCTTTCATTCTTTACTCTTCATCCTTCTGATCCACTAACTACGTCATGCCGTATAGGCCCAGTTTTTCGTATGTTGGTAAGAAGAAGGCTGAAGATGTGTGTTGGCGTGCGTTCGTTCTAAAACCAACTGGAAAGTACTGAACGTTATCAATTCCCGGTTTGGTTTACCGTTGATTGCCATCTAACGAGATTGGTTACGAGTCCGTGCCCCGTCGTACCCGGTCGTATGGGCTGGAAGAATGAAAAATAGATTTATTTATTTAAATTTATTGGCCCATCATTGCGAACTATTTCGGACATTTCGAACATGAAATCACGTTGTTATTCGCTTAAGTGAGCTACGGCAAACGTAAACAGAGAAACTAATTTCGCGGTTCTTCCGGTAACTCACAAGAATTCAATGAATTTCCCCTTTGGCTAAAATTGCGAGTAATTCAATATTTGTTATTTAGAGCAAGGGTGGTAGGCAGGTGGTTGGGGTGGCGTCGGTGCCCGTTTAATATAGAGAGAATTATTTAGAGGATGAATTTAATTTATTCTCAGGAAAACATTTGTGTTCGATTTGTTGGTGGTACGGAGGTAAATGATTTAAGGAGGCGCAACCTATCTATTTCTCGCTTTCTTTACTTCAAACAAATTCTCCGCCGAGCAAATAACCGGGTCAATTCCGTAGACAAAACCGTTGGAAAACTGCTAGTTTGGAATACTTAAGAGACTTCTTGATAGACTAAAGAAAAATTTAACATTGAACAACTTTAAAGAACATTAACGAACATCGTCGGTTCGAACACACCGGAGAGAATTTTTTTTTGTGAGACTTATATTGATAAAAAATAACACGTAATAATTAATTCTGAGAAGATTTTTTTGACATTTAAACATACAAATTCTTAAATTTGTTTGACAAAGAACGCAAAAAGGAATATGATTCATAAATTTGGGGATTTCCCGGAGCTCGCACTCACCAAAAATATTACACCCAAATTGTAAAATATTACACCCATAAATAATTGTCCTTAATCCAAGATTATTGAAATTCAATCGTTAGCATTAGTCGTATTTAATTTGAAAGCCATCTTTGTGAATTGCGAGCAATTTATTTTTTCTCTCCTTTGACAAAACTCTTCCGGGCGTCCACTTTTTCGATAATTTGATTCAGATATTTTGTGCGGTTTGCAACGTTGGAATGGATTGAGAGTTTGACAGCTTTGAAAAACTTCCTATTATTTCCCCTGCATTACCGCCCACCCCCCTCCCGAACACGACTTAACTCCACGCAATCGTTTTTCTTGTTCTTCGATTCACCAGAATTAACTCAATCTTCTATCTCAAATGTCTGAGGATTTATCATCTAATGAGGTTCGATGGTGTCGACGGCTTTAAGGTAACCCTAAGGTCTTGAATAGATAGATATCTACGTGCGGGTTAGTATTTGGAAGTAGTTCATTCGTAGTGTTTGTCTTTGGGTTTGCGTCGACAGTATCGTTGGGCGAATATCAATCAGTTTTCTTCATCTGCTGTTCATTTTGGTAGACTCAAAAATTCGTATTTCTGCGGTTGCCTGTCGATTTTCGTTACTATCGTTTCTTATTAATCCTTTGTTTTTTCTAGACAAAGACAAACACAAGCTTCTCCTTCGTTTGAAGCACGATTTTGTCTCGATTTACATTGCTTTTATAGCATTTTCGTTTGCAGTAAGAGCCTCTTACTATTCCTTTTTTTTATCTCACGCTCCTTTCGGTTTGTAGTAAGTCTCTACTTTATTGGTTTACACTCTAAAAACTTTCTCTTCAGCACTTTTCTTCTTCTTATTTTTCATCTCATTTAATGCTTGGTTTATTAGTTGATTCCGAGAGAAAAGAAAAACACAAACTGCTACGTCTTGCAAATGTTTTATCCATCTCTAGCCCTTCTAATTCCTTTTATTCAGTAATTTCCTTTTAATTTTGCCCCTTCCCCTCCGACGGGGATTGCACATTCGATAGCGTTTAATATTCCTTGCGTATTCTTATTAAAAAAGTTTTTCCTTTAAAATGTTTCGTGATTGAGACGAGCATGAAAAGATGCAATCGTGAGGCGTTATGGGATTAATGTCATGAGAAAACGACTATTAAGATTGCTGTTAAAAGTTATGCCAGTGCTCTCAAATAATGTTTACGTAAAATTTTTGAGCTTTGTAAATTTTATGTAATTTAAAAATTACTAGAGTTAAAAGTAGTTAATCTCTTTTTGAACGCCATACCCGAAGCGTTAGGATATATGATCCTCGGCTAGGCAGAGGCTAACATTTTTACTTGATCTAATTGTACTCAGCGAAACTCTCTATTGGTTTTCATTTTTATGCAATTTTTATTTTATTACCTTAAACTATTTCATTTAAAAAAATTTAAAATTTGATTGGTCTTCGTAGTTTTTCCGGAGCAAATGTACGCGTACATCCCATTCCTTATGGATTTGTGAATCGTTTTAAGCTGAAATTATGTTAGAAGATTTGTATATTTTATGGAAAGGTACTTAATATCATTACGCTTTCTTTCTTCTGTTCTGTTTTCTTCTTTTTTTCTGTCGTTTTCAAGACAGGTCGTAGACAAAATCACAGACTTTGTGAACCACATACTGGTAGAGGTATTTCAACCCGGTGGGCACGGATGTGTGATGAGCATCTATCTAATATATATGCATTTGTATATTTGTCATCGCATTTAGTTTCTAAGTGACGGGCTCTTGCATTCTCAATCTCATTATGTTGTACCGTATCCACGGTTTCGTGTCTTCGTTTTCAAGTTACAAATCCTTGAAAACAATCGGTTTGAAGGATACTTACAAGTACACTGTGCAACTATCCTCCTAATGATACCTTCGTGCGATGAACATTATTAACTGTGTGTTTGTTGACATAATCTTCAAAATCTAGGTTTGTCTGCGTTTATGCGAAGGGGAGTGAGTGTGTGTGTATGTGTGTCTGGCCTGGCAATCTCGGTTTTCTGTCGGTACTTTCGCTTTTCTTTTAATGTCTTGTATATCGTCAACAATTCAAACTAAATTGTAACTGTTTCATTTATAATAAATAAATGAAATTATTAATGCCTTGAAGAGCCGTGTCCAACTTCTTGGTTTCCATTTCGAAGTATGTGCGGAAAATACTGTTAATATTTTTCATTAATTATTTTGTTTATTATAACGTTATTTCAGAGATGTTGTCTGTAATTTTGTCTAGCCTTAAATGAAAAAATGAAAAACTATGAAACGTAGTACGCCCCAACTCATTTCTCGGAATTTCCATTTTTCATTTAAGTAAATTTGAAGCGTTATTGCTTCAAGCAATAAATTATACCATCTATGATAAATGGCAGTTTATTGCGTTGTGATATTTTCAATTCTATTTCTAAATGTAATTCATAATTAGTGGTTAATTTTATTCCATCAACTGCATAATTTGTTAGTATATAAAAGAAATGTGTAAATTTCTGGATTACAAAGAACTCTTCGGTTTCAGACAGAACTGGCTTTCTAAAGTTTGTGATTATTTCTGGCGTTTAAGTATGGCTTATGTCATAAAATTTGGTAACATTTAATTTTATAAAAGAAATTCTGGGAATCCTTGTAAGAAGTTTTTAACCTTTTAAGACTGTTTTTAAGACTTTGAATATCACGTGGTGGTTAAAAGGTTTGGCTATGGCTAGATGATTACCAAACCCTCTGGGTAGTGAGCCTTTTTCTTAGAGCAAGAATTAGTCACGTAAAGTGGATTAGGTCTGTAATCTATTCAATGTCATTTTTGACTTGTTTAAAAGTTCACCCGCATCTGCAAAATTATTGTGGGGATTACTTCATTAGAAAAAAAAAACAACAATGAAGGATAAAAGTGAAATGAGGTTCATCGCGGTGAAGCCACGTGCTCCCGAAGAAGATTCGCGTGTTATTTGGTTCCAAATTTTCCACAAATGTAATGAAGCAACCAAAATAAAATTACACTCAATTTCTTTTACATCCAAATTTACGCCCAAATTACTAACTCAACATAAATATATAGGGGGCTTATTTGAGGGACATGAGGACCTTATTTCATGTCTACTTTACTTAATGTTGGCATTATTTCGCTGAGTTGCTGCAAAAACTATAGCTATTCGAAGGCATCCTTTCGGCTTATTCTAAAGTTTTTTTATTCTTAAGTTTTTCTTTCTTCTTCAGCAAGAACCCAAAGTTTGACTTTTAACCACGGCCTTTATTAAACGATTAATGTGTTGCATCTCGTTATTTAGCACCGTTGCTCTTCCTTATCATTTTACGCCTTCTACCGGGGCGTGGTCAAATGCTGTTGAAACAAAAGCTTCCTACGAACTGCATATAAATCTCTTCCCTTTTATGCGCTATTCAGACGATTACGAAGAATGAAAACAGACATTAAAGCTATATCCTTCTGAAAGTATTTGTTTCCCTTGGAGATCAACTAGCAAGGATCCCGGTAAGTAAATCGGCAAATCTTAACAAAAATAAATTTCACACACGTTAAGCTGCGAATGACTAAAGTAATTGTGAAGAATCTTGTGACGTGTTCTTGTTTTACATCTTGTTCTTCTTATTCTTCTTATTCTTCTTATTCTTCTCATTCTTCTTATTCTTCTTAGTCTTCTATCTGGTAGGATTTTGTGAACTTAGAAAAAATGAACTGAGGTTGACTTTTCATGTTGTTTTGTCGAATGTTTTTCTTTGTAGACTGAACGCGATGTTTTTAGATATCAGTTCTACGGTTTCATGGTTTTCACCAAACGGCAGTGCATGTATGTCGTCTATGGCTTTAGTTTAAAGACTCCTTAGTCTTAGTTTATTTTATGTTAATGATATTCAACAAGAAAACAAAGGTTTTTATCTGCATTCGTTGCAAATTTTGCAAACGACGAAATTTTAAAGAAAATAAAAAAAACACAACATTAATATATTCCAAAGAGTGGCATATTCTCTTGTAAAATAACCATAAGTTCTAGGTGTCTTCGGTTTAAGTTTTACGCAAAGAATAACCTTAAGGAATATATTATTTAATCGCAGGAAAAAAATAGAAAGGAAAAAGAGGCTAGAAATTCCATTCAATTTTCTAACCTCTATTAATTTAAATTAGAGTTACTTTGTTACATTTCAATTTATTTATTGCAATTTTAATTTGAATTTATAATTCCTAGAGTTCTCAAAAAGACAATGTTTGGTTTCCGGAAAAGAGAACGAGAGAAAGAGGTGAATTTTAAGAAATATGATAACATTAAGGTGGTTATACCTTATGCAAATTTTAAGAAAGTCTATCGAATCTCTTCGAACTCGACGGGTTCAATTTGTCTACTCATTAATTTCAATCTGTCTATTTATTCATTTTGTTCACGCTAGTACAATAAATTGCAGTTATTTCTTGATTTACCGATGATTTATATTTTAATTTTTGGCAGAATTCCAATGGTGTTAAGGCTGTTGCAGCGTTTTTTAAAAATATATAACGGAAATGAGTATGAATATCTTTATGCACAAACGAAAGAGCAGTGGTGGCGAACGGCGACAACCCCGACATCTATATAATTTAATCATAAGTTTAAGAAGAGAAATCAAGAGATAACAAAAGAGAACGAGCCTAATATTAAATAAAGGCTTGTTGAAAACATCCATAAATTATAATCGACTCGCTCTTCTAAAGCGAAAAACACGTGAAGGATTTATTTTGTACATTAAGATAAATTAAAACAAGAGAAAATATATATGTATGTATATAAAAAGGATTATGAAGACTATGAATATCAATCTCATGTAAATGAAGTAAAAATGTCTATTAATAAAATGTCTCAATTTTAATTAATTCTCCCAACATGTAATGTTAATTATGTGTCCGGACCAAATAAATTTTTTTTAAGATTTTCTCTGAAAAAAATCGTATGATTAAATTTCGGAAAGAATTTCATAAATCTTCTATTGATTTGACTCTCAAGTGATTTGTGTTGCAACGCGAAATTACCTTCCAGTGAGAATAGAATCAAAACAAGAATCACAAAGAAAAACAAAAACCAAAAATAAAACTCAATTCAAACAAAAGAGGAATTTAATTTCGACCCTACGATTTATGAATTCATTTTCAATTTTTGACCCCTTGTGAATCACAGAGTTCAGTTTCATGCGCCATTGTTCGCAAGGCGAACAACTGTTGTCCTCTAGCGCCTTTCGAATTCAAAATACTGCGACTTTATTGCTGTGATATTTTTGGTGGCCTTTTACTGATTTGATCTTAAATACAATACTGTTTTAGTCTGAAAGAAACTGTCCGATGGATACCATCCAAAAATGAACTAACCACGCGTTATCCTGCAAATGGCAGAAGCAAAAGCAAATACCAAAACAACAACAATTGCTTGTATTTTTCACACTGGACCCAGAAAGGCAACGGCAAGAATATTTGTGGCCTTTGTCCGTTGAGAGGAGCTGTGTTATTGTTGTTGTTGTTTTTGCTAAAACTGCCATTCTGTGGCCATTGGCCATTTCTGTGGCCATTGGCGCCTTGCCGTTGTTTTGGCTTCTATTATTGTTGTTATTATTGTTGCTGTTTTCGTGGATGTTGTTGTTTTTATTGTTTGTGGTTTCTGCAGTCTTTCGTTTTGACAGGATTTGCATAGACCGCGTAGATACCAAAACGGCAAACGCATATGTTGCTTTAGAAATCCTCGCGATTTCTGCTGGCAACATAGCATACTCGTGCAAACAACACGTCGTAGCAACAACACAAATTGGTGCGCATAATGGATCAAGATAGGTTCCGGGGGGTAACTACACCGACTGTACCGGTCGATCGGATCTGCCTGAAAAAGAAAGCGGTTTGTCTGTATAAGATAGAGATATATATAGTATATGTTGCCCACGTTGCGGTTGTTGTTGTCGAGAACTGGAATTGCTGATGGTTTTGCAACTTTCATACTGACTCCTTTACCAAACGGCCTCTGATCTGATGGCTGTTGTTGTTATTCCTTTCGTTAGTGTTGTTGTTGTTGCTGTTATTGCTTTTGCTTATTTTGCTGGAATACATTGATATTCACGCGTTAGTTTTCAAATTGCCACCCAGTTGTCCGTTGTTAGCTGGTGTTAATGTCCTTGCTCGTAATGGGTTAAGACCCTTTCAGAGATGTTTGACGTTCGCGAACAATCTCTTGGCTAGGAAGTAACAGGCACGCGTATACATGTTTACATACACATACACATTCATTTGTCTCGGCGTCAAGTTTTGATAAGAATGTAATTTCGTGGTTATGTCTTTTAAATGTTAAATAAAACCAAATAAAATCAAATTAATTGATAAAAGTTGAATTAGAAAAAAAGAAATAAACCAAAAAAAAAAAATCTAAATAGTATATTATATAAAAACAAATATTAAATAAAACAAATATTAAATAAAACTAATATTTTATAAAAATAAATAATATTTAAATAAAACAAATAATTTAGGACCACAAACATGCGGTCAAATTTGTCAAACCGCATTTCATCGCATTGCTCTGATTTAATGTACGTCTATGTTCTCTCGATTTATTACATAGAGTTCGAGCTCACATCAGGAATGAATCGCAGGAGAACGCCCTTATCCAGATTTGCAGAGACAATTCCTTTCTCTGGACAAGGTTTGAAAGAAGAATCCATAAAAAAAGAAAAGTAAGTATTGGCTGTGTCGTAATCCATTAAATAATTTCCTCAGCTTTTTATGGCTCGTAAATTGCATTGACGATGACTTCTCTAACTTCTCAATAAGTGCAGTACACCGGATGTTAAATGGAATAAAGTTGCTTTAGCAGAAACAGAAGATCTCCTGGACCTTTAACATTGCTGTTAACTCGTAATGTTCTTAAATATTGACAACACTTTATTAGCTGAGAAATTCATTAAATCTTTAAAAACAAAGAAAAAAAAAAAAGAAAATAAATAAGGAAAGACTTAAATGAAATGGATAGTTTTCATTTCACATTTCTTTTCATTTTTCTTAGTTTCCTGCAGGTTTTACGTTTTCGCAAGGCAATTTATCGCAGTTTGTTTTGGTGTCATATAAACAAATTGACTTAATTGTAAAATCAAAAGCAAATGAAAAAATATTCATTACTTTTTGTGTGTGTCTGTGTCCGTAAGCGTCAAGTGTGTCCGTATGCGATACGTGTCACTAAATAGGCAACCATGCGTGCATGTGTCAGAATCCAGGTGTACCGTTTTGACTCAAATTGAAAGAAAATGTTTCGCGGCAGAACCGCAAGACCTCTCTACGTGTGGGCGCGTTTTTCCAACGCGATCAATGCCGTATTAAATACGGGTAACACCGCTAAACCCCTACCACGACATTCACGAAATGAAACCCAAACCGATTGTGATAATTTTGTGCATTGAGGCGCGCTGATGTGGGAAAGTGCTGCAGGGAAAGCAAGTTCAGCCTTGCAAAGTCTCATAAGTACTTGCCTGTTTACTGAAGTTTGTGGAAGGAAACAGTGGTAGCGCGGGGACGGCTGGGTGGGGAACGATAGAAGCGGGAATAAAGGTAGTGACGAGGTTCCGAGGTTACATTTTAACGAATCAATTCGCTGAGCTGAAATCATTTTAAAAATTTTCTTGAGAAAAAAATCCAATTGAGGATAATATTAAAACCTGCAAGTATGTGTGTGTGTGTGGGTGCCTGCGTATGCGTCGTCTTCCAAACACCTTTTCCACCATCGTCTGTCTGCCTATCTGTCTATATTTCTTATTGAGATAAACTTTTAATATTCGTCCTTTCTAAAATCTACAATCTCTTTCTTTCTTCTTTCCCTCGTGCCTTCTACCGACCTTTCTTTCTTTCTTCTTTTCTTTCTTTCCACAAAACGATAGCTTTACATACCCGTAGTCTACTCATGGATTTATAAAATATTATTTCCTTCAAATCGTGCACCTCTTGAATAAGTCTTTGGTATTGGTGTTTTATCCGCGTTTCATCCGTAGCATCCGTTCTTTGAGAGCATCATCCTTTTCGTTCTCCACTGGTGCCTGATGCCGTCGTCGTCGTCCTTGCCACATGTGACTCGCATTTTCGTATGAAACAACTCAACTCATACTCGGCGAAATTTAGTATTGCACAAAGTATCGACCCCACACCGTCGTAATAAACGGAGCAGCGGAAACGGAAATGGAAACTGCAAAGTTTCATCCGCTGAGTTGTAGAACTCTCGGCATAACGAGATAATCTTGGCACCATCTTCAGCATTTACCTGTGCTGCTCTTTAAATTATTATTATTATTATTTTTTGGGAAAGTTGTGTGAGGGTGGAAGGGTGTGTGGGAGTGAGTGATACAGACAAGAGCATTCACTTTGTAGTTTTGTGCACTTATGTTTATGCGATGTATGTGAGAGTACGTGTGTGTGTTTGTGGGTACGTGTGTATGTGTCTGTAAGTGTGTGTATATGTGTGTGTTGTTTGTCTGTCTGCAGCATCTTTGCTGATTGCAAAGCCGGAAAATTCTTCATTTCTTTTCTCGTAACCATCGGGAATTGAGGTTAAATAGTTATGTAAATTCCCGCTTCGTAATAAAACGTAACGAAATGCAATGTAAGGTAACGTAACGAACCATCTAGTAAGTCTACATGCCCGGACGGACACGTTTACACATAAGTTGTCGCTCCAAAAAGGACCCATTGAGCCAAACGAACACCGAATGTGCATTTCTGCTGCGAATTTTTTTCGGTTCGTTTTGATTTATTTTAACTTCTTTGATCCTTTCGTGTGTCACGAAAGTTTGCGAAAGAAATAAATTCTTGAAAATATGAAATTTTCTATTTTTTCTTCAAAGTTCTAGATTTTTTCAGTAAAAAAAAACGTAACGTAATAATATTTAAAAAAATTTTTAAAAGGGTGAAAAGAGTGTTTATTAATTGCAATCTTTGATTTTACGATGGGGCGATCGATCGGTCATACAATGAATTTATAAAAACTTGTCGATATAAAATACATTATTTACTCAAACTTCTTTAGTTTCCCAAAAGAGCGGATAAATTGCAATTCATTCGCTTTTAGCCATTTTGCTTATTTTCAAATGTTTTACAAAATCGTTCAATTTTATATCGAATTCACAGTTCTTAAAAAATTTTCATCTGAATTTAAGTTACGCCATTTAAATCAGCTGGTGGGTGGTCTTTCGGTGGCTAAGTCCGGAGCCAAGGGACTTACCTGTAATCGTCACTTTGTCATGGTTGTCGTAGCGTTATGTTGCAGAGCTGCTTTTACGACATTTCGTGCTTTGCATGATTTTACCTTTACGATTTCTAAAATGTGTTTCCTAACTTACGCGCGTTGCTTGGAGAATCAAAATGGATCTGCCAACAAACTACAAGAATGTTAGATTTTTTCTGAATTCAACAAAAATGAAGGACAGTGTGCGGTTACGTACAGTAAGCTAGAACCGTATATTGGAATTAAAATCGATAAAAAAATTCACCCCAGAACGCGACATACGCTTTTTACGTAAAAGGAAACATAGTACGAAAAAAATAGCAAGAGTATATAAAAAAATCTAGCTATCGGAAAGGTATGTCATCGATTTGATGGGATTGTAGTGAAGGAAGGAAATTGTTGGAAATGATTTTTATATTTTCCGAAGAACGTGAAAAAAAATTAAAGGCAGATAAAGAAATTAAGGAAAGGTGCTAAGGGGGAGAGGAAAAAGAAGAGGGGAAGATCGATCAAACTGCTGTAATTCTTAATCAATTATCGATAATTTAGCATTAGTTATGAAGTATCTAATTAAGTACGGGCAGTAACAAAAGAGTGTTATATAACACAAAAATTAGTCTTCAGTTTTAATCAAATATTAAGCGAAGGTTCAACATTAATCAAGACCTAGATATTACGAATCTTGCATTCGATGCAAATTGACAAAATGAATCAATATCATGCCAAGGGTAAAGAAATTAGTCCGCCTCAATTCTAACCTCCAAACATGCCTTTCATACCACCTGCATGTTTTTCATTTTCGATTGAAATTTATTTATAATTGTCAAAAGGCAAACACGAACAACCACATGAAAAAAAACAAAATTGGGCGGGAAGTATGGTAGGAATGCATATGTTTGATTCGTTCTTCAGCTTCAAAAACTCATATTTGACAAATAAAGAAATAGGAAAGTTGAGAATGATTACTATTTGTTTTGCGTTTTTAATCAAGTTTCGAAAGAGTCTATCTCGATTGATATCGAGTTCTAATATCACACCAATTGCATAGATATGTGTTTTTCGTTCTGCCGAAATTTGGTTTTGTGACGTCCGTGTAGGAAACGAAAATCTGAAAGGAATGAAATTGCGGACAAATTGTGTGTTGCTTGAACAAATGTCGGTGTTCAGGAAAGATTTGTAATTTTAGTAATACTCCCGGATCGTAGTAGGGGGGAGAGGGTACGGGGTCCACATTTGTCCGAGGGAGTTTATTCCTTTGCACAATTCATGCAAAGGAAAATTATACTTTCCATACGATATTCCATTCGATACGGTAGTAGAAAATTAAACAGCACTCTCGCTAACCTCGTACACGGTGCCCTAATCTCAACTACCTCACTGATGTGCATATTGGTCGATGTAGTAGTGCCTTTTATTCCGTGCGATTATTTTGATAAAAAACTTCTCTGGAATTTATTGATCACTCTTTTGGGTTGTTTATGTTTTGTATTACATGTTTGTGTTATTTCGCATACATAATTTTCTTCTACTCTACTTGGATTTTTATGCACTGTGGAAGTGAAAAAATTTCATAGATATCACCGCACATTGCGATATCTCAAAAAGTGAAACTAGGAAGAAAGGAGGAGGAATATATAAGAATTTTTATATAAAACAAATTTCCAAAAAATTTCAAAATTTGTCAGTTTTTGTATTTTGAATAAGCTTCAATGATGAACCCATTTATATGCTAATGTTCACTTCTTATATGCCTGACTCTTTTACATATTTTTCAATTATTTCTTCACTTTTAAAAACGTTTTTCAATTTTGTTTATGAATACCAAATTTGTGAATGTGGCGCAATTTACGATTTTTATGTCTCACCATTTGGTTTTCTGGCGTTATTTGCGCTCTACATCCGAAGTACACTTCATAAATTTCGGGGGTGGCAAGTTTCCGATATGCAAAAGAGACTTGAAGTTAAGGGGAAAAAATTATGAAGAACACCAAGAGGTTCTGTTGCGAACACAAAGAAAAAAAAATATGAATTGAAAGAAGGAAGAGAAAAAGAAAGAGAGGAAGAGGAAGCAGAAGATATTATTCATGCATTTATTGTATACAATACTCGTACAATACATTCAGAGAACGAAATATGCAGATCTGCTTGATTGCCAGAAGTGAATGGAACGCGGTACATTTCCTAGAAATGCGGTGTACATTCATAACTTTTTATTGTAGATGATTTAAATGCAAACAGACTAACATTCCGATGTGCGATACACAAAAGTCGTTCGTTTGAATGATTCTGCATTTGAAAAAATCATTGAGGTATCCTATTCAGTTATCTCCGTTCGGTGCATTCGAAGATTCGCAAAATCTACAAAGAAAGAAAGTATTATATTTATCCAACGAAATACGCTTAGATCTTGAGCAGCAACTAAAGTGCAACATAAATCTTCCAACACAAATGTTCCGTTCTTCTTCAACCTCATTCACCGCTTCACTCGCTTCTCACGATATTAAATTTCTCGAGACCTTCAAATCAATTCATCGCTATCGATTTTCATTTTTAACGACTGCGTTTACCGTTTTCATGCAATATCGATCATAAATTGGAACGATTTACTGAAAATTCGTTTACAATTCAAAGGAAAAGAAATGCGTTCAGTGAAAAAATAAACAAAGAGAGAGAAGAAAATAAATAAAATGTAAGAAAAGAAAATTTATTTATTTGCTTATTCCTTTCCTTAATTTCTTCAGTATGGACCATTAATAAAAGTTGTTATAAATAATTCTCGAATAACATAATTCTTCAGGAATGATCTTTTACCGAACGTGATTACGCGCTCGGGTTTTGTTATTTATGTAACAAATTAATCCAAATGATTATTCAATCAGAATTTAGTTACGACAATCATAAGATGTTATTTATTGTTAATTGTTTTAATTATTTTGTAATAATTACCAAGTAATTTTAATTAAAAATAATAATCACTATTAAAAATGTTTGACATTTTTTATGTTTATTTAATTGATTTGAAATCGTTTGAAATCCCGCGACTTTGAGGGGAAACATATTATTTGGGACTAACGTCGGGATTTTGAAAAATCAGTAGCTGTTACAAAATACTTATTACTTTAATAGTAATAATAAAATATAGTAATTAATTTTTTTTATGCAAACTAATTTTGAGTCTATAGAATGAGGTTTTGCATTTCTGAGAAAAGAATGTCAGATGGAAAGGATATCGAAATTATGGGAATATGTCGAAGTTATGGGAAGTAGTTACAAAATTATTATAATTAATAATAATATCAATAATATTTATTATAATTAGTAAATATTTTGGTAATCGTAATTAACAACATTTAGTTTTTAATAAACAATAATAAAATGATTGTAAATTACGAAAATATTATGAATAAAATTATATTGCATTGAATTTCTTTTATTTTGTTCTATTTTCAAAACGATTTTTTTCTTTCAAGACTGTTTTCAAAAAATGAATTTAATTTAATTTGTTTATTGTAGCATTACAAAAATTAATTACAGCATTAACAAAACTGGAAAGCAAAAATTAAGTTATTAAAAATGCTAACCAGGTTACCGTTTTTTCTTCTTTTGGTTGTCCATTTCAAATTGATCTGTCAGCATAGATATTTTGTGTTGACAAATATTTGACAATATCTGTGAAAACTTTACGAATAAATTCCATTTTGTCTAACATGTGCGCATAAACACATACATAAGCAGATAAGAAAGGAGAGCGTGCGGGAGAGAGAATGGTGTGGAAATGATGCAGAGTGGGAGTGAAAGGTGGACTTTTCTAATTTGTTCAAGATATTAAACACCTTAGAGAAAGGTTGTCATAACATCGATGCCACATCGATATGCCACATATGTTTGAAAACAAACATATATAAATAACTGCCAGCATACTCTTGCACGCCACCCTATATTTGCTAACTCTCGACCATAGGAATAGATTATTTATCTGTAACTTATTCAAAAATCGAGAAAAATAACAAATGTTTTTATTCTGAATAATAGAAAGACGTGAAGACGTTATTATTCCTTTCAGGATTCAAGGACAACGGTCTGCTTTAGTCTGATAAGTGCTCGTTCCTTTGGAGTCCTTCAAGGCCATTTTTAACAGTAACTACCTGTAATTATTAAACTGAAATTACTAAGTAACTATCTGAACATGCCTTTCTGTGAAGAAAAGGAAAAGAAGAAAAAAGCTTTATTTTATCATAACGTAAACAATCTGAAACTTAGCATCTGAACCTACTTTTACTGCAGCGGTATAAAAGATTTTAACATTTTAAAATTTTAGAAAAATTTTGATATAACTTTTAAAAGCAATTTCTTTTTCGAGAAATGATTTGTGAATTAAGAATGGTCTTATAAGGAACTTAATTCAAGTAGTTAAGGGAAGGTCGTTATTATTATTATCGTCCTAGCCAATATTCTCTCAAATTGAGAAAATTCTTCTTTCTTTTTGTTCTTCCCCTTTTGCTTAAGGAATACTAATTTGTTTTTTAATTCAGTATTTACTTATTTAATTAACACGTTGTCGTTAAAGTTGTTATTGTTGCTTCTTTGCCACAGAGACTACTGCCGCTGTTTGTTGTTGCTATCCTTGGTCTTTTATTTTTCTTCGGGCTCTACGTTCGTTGCGCATTAGATTCCCTTTATTTTAACTTGGCTCGTAATTAAAGTACGCTCGAAGCATAGACAGAACGACACTTTTTTGTGGTCTGCTGATTCTGCTGGTGACTAGCTGCAAGGCTTATGGTTAAATTAAAATTCCTGCCGATTAAATTTACGTTCTTTTCACTTCTTTATTTTGAAATTTTTTTTTTGTTCACTTAGTCGCTTCGTTTCGTTTCGTTGCGACACTTTTCCGTTTATTCTTTCTTTGCTGCGAGTCGTAGAAATATGCCGGATATGCCTGCGGGCTGTGTAATAGCTACAGAAGCAAACGAGAACTTTCAGATATTAAGGGTATTCATGAACTAGTGCGAGAATCGCAAGATTGCAAACATACAAACATTTAATTAAATTATAAAAATTGCAACCGCGCTTATCGATTCCTAGAACAATGTGCAAATACTCAGACTATGGTTTTTCTGGCGATGTTTAATTTTCATGATTTCTCTTTTTAGGCCGTGAATGGCCCGAAACCGAAAATTCTCATTTAACAGAGGAAAACAAAGGAGACAAGCAGAGGTTCTCAACACTATCAGAAAATCTTGTTTAGGTTTCCTTTTTCAGAAGTAAATTTGTTTTGAAATTTTTGCGATAATTTTTTTACGGTGTCTGCACTTAGAATCTTGCTAAATTTGTTTTATTTTAAACATTTGTTATTTTCCTTTCGTTAATTTATTGATAACAAATCGGCTTTTCCCAGAAAACAACATGTCGTATGAGTGACTTTTAATTTAACTTACTTTAACATCTTGTTTTGGAAAAATTAAAAAAGTGCGATGATTTAGCCAAGTTTGCTTGGGAGCAGCTGACTTTAAGCCACCTCAAATTGGGGCAACCAAGCTGATTTTAAACAACTAATACAATGGGTTTTTTTAAATGTATTACGAAGCAGCAGTACGCAGTAGTAGCAATAGCGCGACAGTCGAATAGCATTATGCTATAATGATTACGACGATCATTGCGATGCGTTGGTTGTAATGATGCTCGGCTTATGTTGCGCGAGTGCTGCCAACATTTTGGTGAGTACAGCCCCTTTTTATCCCCACACAAATGTTGTCACATAGTCTGCCGCATTGTCTTCAAACTTATGCACAGGAGAATTTGTTAGCGAAGTTTACTCGTATTGCTGCTAATGCGAGTTTTATTACTAAACGTGCCGCACAGTCAGGTGCGGTAGAGGAAGTGAAAACTATTTATGAAATAAAAAAAAATTGTTAGAAAATGTGGGTTTCTGATTTCTGTTTTTTTTTTTTTGTAATTTTCATGTCTTTTTTCTTATTTTTTTGGTTGGTGTTTTTATAATAAAATCTTGGAAATAAGGGTATATTTCTGATTTTATAATTAGAGGAGAGAAATGGATCTTTCCTACAGAATAACGAGATTAAATTTTATATTTAGAATGAATAACAAATATTTTACATCACTGAAAATAATCGTTTAGAATTGTTGAGAATGTTTATTTAAATATTCAAGCAAGAACTTGAATTTAAATTAAATCTAAAATGTTTACTGCAGAATTGAATATTTATACACGTGCACACATGATACGTACACACGTATACTGACATTCACAGGGACACAAACACCCGCTCATGCTTCCTTGCGCACTCCCGTATATGATATTAATGTATGGCAAATTGTCAACGTTGTTAAATTTGTTGAATATTCGTTAGGGTTTTTAGACTTTAGGCGGTGAGGGGTAGGTTTATTTCTTATTCATTTATCTTACAGATGTTAGTGTAAGTAAACCCTTTCATACATAGTGCACGTGTCAGTGTATGGGGATTTATATGTGCGTGTGTATTGGTATATTTCTCTATATGTTTGTATTAGAGGGGGCTGAGCGAATACTCTAGAGGGGGCTGAACAAATGGACTGTGTAGTTGTGTGTGTGTGCGTAATGGTGGGTGTTTGCTTGTGTGTGTATGTCTGTTTGCGCGTGTGTCCTTTCGTTATTTGTAAGCGTACACCTATCCCAAATTTTGTCCATGTGTAAGTACGTGATTTGAGTGACGCATACAAAGAACGTGTATGTACGACTGTGTGTGCCTGTTTATCCCTTTATACCCTTGCAAACTGGCCATTCACAAAAAAAGAAAGAAAGAAAAAGATCCATTTTATTCAGATTGAATTCCATTCGTTTCGATTCTTGGATGTTCAAGTAAATTCGTAAAATTGAATTAAGCATTTTAGAAAGTTGTTGAAAAAAATTTTGTTAGTATCCTCTTTCTCGATTACCCTCTTATTCTTTGCTCACCGACCATCTCTTGTCTTCCCCTAAGCTCATCTCATTTCATTCAACTGGCCGTATTTTGAAGAGTTCTGCAAGATATTCTTTCCATTAATAATGAAAAGTCGAAAAGTGACTACAAGTGCACAAGAATCGGAAATAAATTAAATTCTATCCACGTTAGGCTTTTAATTTGCTACGAAGTAGATAACTTGCTCTCTTATCTCAAATTTCATTATATCGTATTTGTTTTAATTTCTTTTTGATAAAATTTCACGGAAATACATAATGTGATTTTATGATACCGACGTTTAAGGTGTTTGTGATACTTTTAATGCGCTATTATGATACACTCTTCCATATGTACGGACTTTTTTCAAAGAAAATATTACAGATGGAGTATCGTAAATTATATCCAGTTTACCCATAGACATATTACCATTTCATCATTAAAGACGCGTCTAATCTTTAAGGCATTTTATGAATAGTTTACATAAATATGTTAGTCAAGATTTTTATTTTTGTCACGGTGATGCAGTGACTCGTTTATTAAATAGAGGGAAATCGCGGTATAAAAATAAATGATGAAGTTGGATGCAGAAGTTTTTTGGAATTTACAGGCATTTGTATTCTGGATTAATTGGAAATTAATAAATCCGTTAAAACGTACTCAATAATTGGCAACATTTGCCAATACATGACGGGCAATGTAGGCGCTATAAAGTAACAGTGTCATACTTTTCTATTGAAACGTACCAGGAAATTTATTTATAAACAATTGCTTCTCAACATTAAAGTGAAGACAAATTGAAAATAATTCACAAAACATTTATGCGAATTTAGTCATCGAATTTAGTCAGTGTTACTTATCCGCGCCAAATCATTTGTACGAAAAGAGAGATGACATATAAACTTTAAACGTTATTAGAACGCCACTACCACTTTTTGGAACAAACACACTGATGAATTAGATATAGTTCTCCTTCTCAATTCATTCTATTTTTACACCATACTCTTAGAGTATACCTATCTTCTATTTCCTTTTTTTACTACGACACTTTCTCTGTTAACGAACCGAAAAAAAACAAATATGGTAACGTCAAATGTAAAAGCCATAGATTTGGAAAAATAAGCCAAACAATATGGAAAAAGCCCGCGGACACTTACACCAAACGTGCGACAACCAACGTACACTGATTCCCTTTTTTCTCGGGCTAAAATTTAATTTTATTATGAATTTAGTTTCCATTTCTCGATGTCGTTTTTTTCGGTTTCATATCGTTTCAAACTGAATAAATGAAATAAATAATGAACAAGAAAATAACAGGAAAATAATGGGATTTCAACTTCTAGTGTTTTTATTATGACTGAATTAGTTTCGTTTTGAAATATTTAATTATTAAATTAACAATTATTTAAAGTAATTTAATTAAATTTGTTCCAAATAGTTTTACAAGCAAAATAGCAAAATTGTTTGGTTTATATTTTTTGTTTACGCTAATATATTACTTTTTGAGTGAGAATTTTACTCTGACGATGAGAAATTAATTTTAAAGCCACGTGAGGTTTCGCAGTTCTAAATGAAAATTAGAAACGTCGTTAAAATCGTATTATATATCCTTTCTCGAAATAGCGAATAAATGTTTTGCAGTTTATTTTCGAAACGAAAGCAATTTGTTATTCATTATTCAATTCAGCTCGAAATTTAGGTTTTCTTATGTACTATTTTTTAAATGGGTCTCGTACACGTTACCAAATCGACGCACCGACATAACTACTGACAGATTACCTTCATTTATTGACGTCAGAATAAATAAACGTTATGTATTCATTAATCAAAAATAAAAGATTCATAAGTTTCAAATGAAAGAGAAAGTTGCCGCCGGCGTGGGATTGAGAAGGAAGAAGATGAATAAATAGGTTTAAAAAATAGAAAAGGGAAATAGAAAGGGATTCATCCATGGTTGCCTTGCCTAGACAGAGAAATGTTGGTGGTAGGAGTGTGATAAAAAAAAGGGATTGAAGTACATTTTTGTTGATTCCTTAAGGGTTATTCATTTCGGTACGCTTGGTTAAATTGTTAAGACGTCTGGTCATTGATGTCAATACCATCGTTTGGATCCATCTCGGCGGGAATTGAAAGAGTTTTTGGGCAAATGCACCTATAATATCTTTTATGTTTTTATTGTTATTTTATTGATCCTTATGGCTTAAATGCGTTAGGTTTGTATCCATTTTGAATTAAATTTCACTGGAAATACCGGTTGACAATTTTCTAAGCGAGCAGAATTCGTTGGTAGTTGACATTATGTAAAAATGTATTAAAAATGTTAATTTTAGCTTAGAACTAATATTAATCTGCACTAGATGGAGATGAGCGCAGATATACTTTTAAATAATTAGTTCTGAATATGCGTAAAATATAAAATATTAGAGTACAAAGTTATTAAATTGGGAATGATAATGACGCTGCACCTTTCTGCGTAATTCTTACTTTTGGAGAAAACGACGCAGATGAGAACTGGTATGCCATATGGCAATATCACAATACCTAACTTAATAGACAGATAGGTAGATAGACAGACAGACAAACGGATAGACAGACTGATGTGACTAATTCGACTCAAGCGGTGCTTGTGAGCAAGACAAACGCAAGAAACAAATCAATATCCTACAGTTATTCAAGTGTAGGGTGCAATAAAATTATGGTTATTTATTATATAAGGTTTCTTATGATGTTTGTTTATTCGATTGGAATTCTTTAGAATAAACGAAATAAATGGTGAAAGATATTGTGGTGGATAAATCAACAAAAAGAACGTCTTTTGCTTTATTGGTCAATTTCATAGAAAGATTAGAAACTTTGATTTTGATGTTCTTTTGAAGGGTAAAGAAGATATTATTTTTGAAGAGATAAAAAAGCTGCTTATTTATATTCATACCAACGTAGTCACGGTTACAGCCAGTTTATTTTTAACCGGCTTTTATTTAGCTGAACATAAATGGAGAGAGAATCGTAATAGTGAACAAAAGGCAGCACTAGATATTTTACTAAGGGTGGGAATAAGCGAGGATTGTCGAGAGTATTTAAAGGCAACATGTCTGTAATATCAGCAGTATTTATTCAGCCAATCAAGAAATTATAGGAATCTGTAGTTTCTTAATTTAAATAGAGTTCTTTGCGCGGAACACAAAAAAAATGTCAAAAGATATTAAATATTAAATATTAAAAATATTAGAAATATTAAAAATACTTTGAAATTCATAAATGTTTCAAATTAGAATGCTTCAAATTAGAATGCTTTCAGTGATGACCAAACGTGGTTACGTGATTATTACTAGCGGTTTCTCTTTATGAGCCCTGAATGGTTTTAATTGACGGTTTTATTTATGATGAAATATTGTTTATGACGAAAATTTATAACGAAATGAGTCTGAGTGGATGTTTAATTTTTAAAGTTTCCCGATCTTACAATTTCATTTATTGCTTATGTACTTCAAAAGTGTTTGTACAATAACAAAGCAAAAGAACAAGAAAATGAAATGTAGAAAAAAAGATGAAGAAAACAAAAACTATTAGTGAGAGCCACGAATTTTTGAGACCAGCAATTGGCAAATGCATTTTTCAGTTTCACAAGTAGCCCAGAAACACGCTACGGCACTCTGAACGTTATCCTAACTTGGTCAAGAAGCTGCCAATCATTCAATTGCAGATGACAAGAGAGGGGGGTGGGGTGGCGAGCATGGTCGAAGGCACAACTGCTCATGTGGCGATCGAGAAAAACTGCTCACAATTTTACAACGCCACGGTATCGAACTTCTCGGCCAAGTGACATTCGAATTCGACTGTGTTTTGTGGTAAGTCCATTAAAAGCACGCATCATCAATGCTTGCCAGAATGTCTGTTTGCCTATTGCAGCAAGAAACAACAAATGCAACGGCAAAAACTACAAATGGAACGATAGTTAGTCTACTGCTGTTGTTTTGCTATTTGGTTTGAGAAGACGAGGAAACAATTGTTTGTGGTTGTTGCTGCGATGGTTGTTTTGGAGTCATGAATTCATTCAACACACTTCATCTCCTTATCTCTATCTCCTATCGCACCCTATCTCTATCTCCTATCGCCTATCCCTCTCACTCTATCCCTTTTTCTATCTTTCAATTGAATATTTCTTCTCTCTCGGGCACGAAAACAATGCGTCAGGAATTGAATTTTCACGCTGCATAGTCGACACTTTCGGTGTCGACGAGAAACGATATGATGTTTGGATGCGTGTGTTGATGTCGTCGATGGGTGGAGAGGGCTCAGTCTGTTCATTTGTATTCTTCGCTTCGCTTTTCATCTGCTGTTTTTTGACTGCTTGTGGATTTGTTCGACTGTTTTGACTAATTGCCCCGACCCGACCGTGCGCTCCAAATTTTGTGACATCTAATTGCAAGCATTTTCATTCTTATAGATGCTGCTGTTGTTGTAGTTGATGTTGTTGCCACGAGTGTCATTGTTAAATTTAAAATTATTATTATTACTAAGAAAATATGCTCGTTTTTAGATTTGAACCAGCTCCAGCATCAAATACTGCACGCAAAATACTGAAAGTGAGTTTTGCTTTGAATGTGTGAGTGAGTAATGCGTCCCAGGCTGAAACTGGAGAATACCCAATGGAAATGTTCACACAATAGTCACACAATATCATCTATATATCATCTATATATCAGCTATATATCATCTATATATCAGCTATATATCAGCTATATATCAGCTATATATCATCTATATATCATCTATATATCATCTATATATCATCTATATATCATCTATATATCATCTATATATCATCTATATATCATCTATATATCATCTATATATCATCTATATATCATCTATATATCATCTATATATCATCTATATATCATCTATATATCATCTATATATCATCTATATATCATCTATATATCATCTATATATCATCTATATATCATCTATATATCATCTATATATCATCTATATATCATCTATATATCATCTATATATCATCTATATATCATCTATATATCATCTATATATCATCTATATATCATCTATATATCATCTATATATCATCTATATATCATCTATATATCATCTATATATCATCTATATATCATCTATATATCATCTATATATCATCTATATATCATCTATATATCATCTATATATCATCTATATATCATCTATATATCATCTATATATCATCTATATATCATCTATATATCATCTATATATCATCTATATATCATCTATATATCATCTATATATCATCTATATATCATCTATATATCATCTATATATCATCTATATATCATCTATATATCATCTATATATCATCTATATATCATCTATATATCATCTATACATCATCTATATATCATCTATATATCATCTATATATCATCTATATATCATCTATATATCATCTATATATCATCTATATATCATCTATATATCATCTATATATCATCTATATATCATCTATATATCATCTATATATCATCTATATATCATCTATATATCATCTATATATCATCTATATATCATCTATATATCATCTATATATCATCTATATATCATCTATATATCATCTATATATCATCTATATATCATCTATATATCATTTATATATCATCTATATATCATCTATATATCATCTATATATCATCTATATATCATCTATATATCATCTATATATCATCTATATATCATCTATATATCATCTATATATCATCTATATATCATCTATATATCATCTATATATCATCTATATATCATCTATATATCATCTATATATCATCTATATATCATCTATATATCATCCATATATCATCTATATATCATCTATATATCATCTATATATCATCTATATATCATCTATATATCATCTATATATCATCTATATATCATCTATATATCATCTATATATCATCTATATATCATCTATATATCATCTATATATCATCTATATATCATCTATATATCATCTATATATCATCTATATATCATCTATATATCATCTATATATCATCTATATATCATCTATATATCATCTATATATCATCTATATATCATCAATATATCATCTATATATCATCTATATATCATCTATATATCATCTATATATCATCTATATATCATCTATATATCATCTATATATCATCTATATATCATCTATATATCATCTATATATCATCTATATATCATCTATATATCATCTATATATCATCTATATATCATCTATATATCATCTATATATCATCTATATATCATCTATATATCATCTATATATCATCTATATATCATCTATATATCATTTATATATCATCTATATATCATCTATATATCATCAATATATCATCTATATATCATCTATATATCATCTATATATCATCTATATATCATCTATATATCATCTATATATCATCTATATATCATCTATATATCATCTATATATCATCTATATATCATCTATATATCATCTATATATCATCTATATATCATCTATATATCATCTATATATCATCTAAATATCATCTATATATCATCTATATATCATCTATATATCATCTATATATCATCTATATATCATCTATATATCATCTATATATCATCTATATATCATCTATATGTCATCTATATATCATCTATATATCATCTATATATCATCTATATATCATCTATATATCATCTATATATCATCTATATATCATCTATATATCATCTATATATCATCTATATATCATCTATATATCATCTATATATCATCTATATATCATCTATATATCATCTATATATCATCTATATATCATCTATATATCATCTATATATCATCTATATATCATCTATATATCATCTATATATCATCTATATTTCATCTATATATCATCTATATATCATCTATATATCATCTATATATCATCTATATATCATCTATATATCATCTATATATCATCTATATATCATCTGTATATCATCTATATATCATCTGTATATCATCTGTATATATCTGTATATATCTGTATATCATCTATATATCATCTGTATATCATCTATATATCATCTGTATATCATCTGTATATCATCTGTATATCATCTGTATATCATCTGTATATCATCTGTATATCATCTGTATATCATCTGTATATCATCTGTATATCATCTGTATATCATCTGTATATCATCTGTATATCATCTGTATATCATCTGTATATCATCTGTATATCATCTGTATATCATCTGTATATCATCTGTATATCATCTGTATATCATCTGTATATCATCTGTATATCATCTGTATATCATCTGTATATCATCTGTATATCATCTGTATATCATCTGTATATCATCTGTATATCATATGTATATCATATGTATATCATATGTATATCATCTATATATCATCTATATATCATCTATATATCATCTATATATCATCTGTATATCATCTGTATATCATCTGTATATCATCTGTATATCATCTGTATATCATCTGTATATCATCTGTATATCATCTGTATATCATCTGTATATCATCTGTATATCATCTGTATATCATCTGTATATCATCTGTATATCATCTGTATATCATCTGTATATCATCTGTATATCATCTGTATATCATCTGTATATCATCTGTATATCATCTGTATATCATCTGTATATCATCTGTATATCATCTGTATATCATCTGTATATCATCTGTATATCATCTGTATATCATCTGTATATCATCTGTATATCATCTGTATATCATCTGTATATCATCTGTATATCATCTGTATATCATCTGTATATCATCTGTATATCATCTGTATATCATCTGTATATCATCTGTATATCATCTGTATATCATCTGTATATCATCTGTATATCATCTGTATATCATCTGTATATCATCTGTATATCATCTGTATATCATCTGTATATCATCTGTATATCATCTGTATATCATCTGTATATCATCTGTATATCATCTGTATATCATCTGTATATCATCTGTATATCATCTGTATATCATCTGTATATCATCTGTATATCATCTGTATATCATCTGTATATCATCTGTATATCATCTGTATATCATCTGTATATCATCTGTATATCATCTGTATATCATCTGTATATCATCTGTATATCATCTGTATATCATCTGTATATCATCTGTATATCATCTGTATATCATCTGTATATCATCTGTATATCATCTGTATATCATCTGTATATCATCTGTATATATCTGTATATCATCTATATATCATCTGTATATCATCTATATATCATCTGTATATCATCTGTATATCATCTGTATATCATCTGTATATCATCTATATATCATCTGTATATCATCTATATATCATCTGTATATCATCTGTATATCATCTGTATATCATCTGTATATCATCTGTATATCATCTGTATATCATCTGTATATCATCTGTATATCATCTATATATCATCTATATATCATCTATATATCATCTATATATCATCTATATATCATCTATATATCATCTATATATCATCTATATATCATCTATATATCATATATATATCATCTATATATCAGCTATATATCAGCTATATATCATCTATATATCAGCTATATATCAGCTATATATCAGCTATATATCAACTATATATCATCTATATATCATCTATATATCATCTATATATCATCTATATATCATCTATATATCATCTATATATCATCTATATATCATCTATATATCATCTATATATCATCTATATATCATCTATATATCATCTATATATCATCTATATATCATCTATATATCATCTATATATCATCTATATATCATCTATATATCATCTATATATCATCTATATATCATCTATATATCATCTATATATCATCTATATATCATCTATATATCATCTATATATCATCTATATATCATCTATATATCATCTAAATATCATCTATATATCATCTATATATCATCTATATATCATCTAAATATCATCTATATATCATCTATATATCATCTATATATCATCTATATATCATCTATATATCATCTATATATCATCTATATATCATCTATATATCATCTATATATCATCTATATGTCATCTGTATATCATCTGTATATCATCTGTATATCATCTGTATATCATCTGTATATCATCTGTATATCATCTGTATATCATCTGTATATCATCTGTATATCATCTGTATATCATCTGTATATCATCTGTATATCATCTGTATATCATCTGTATATCATCTGTATATCATCTGTATATCATCTGTATATCATCTATATATCATCTATATATCATCTATATATCATCAATATATCATCAATATATCATCTATATATCATCTATATATCAGCTATATATCAGCTATATATCATCTATATATCAGCTATATATCAGCTATATATCAGCTTTATATCAGCTATATATCAGCTATATATCATCTATATATCATCTATATATCATCTATATATCATCTATATATCATCTATATATCATCTATATATCATCTATATATCATCTATATATCATCTATATATCATCTATATATCATCTATATATCATCTATATATCATCTATATATCATCTATATCATCATCTGTATATCATCTGTATATCATCTGTATATCATCTGTATATCATCTGTATATCATCTGTATATCATCTGTATATCATCTATATATCATCTATATATCATCTATATATCATCAATATATCATCAATATATCATCTATATATCATCTATATATCAGCTATATATCAGCTATATATCATCTATATATCAGCTATATATCATAGATAGATGATATATATCATCTATATATATATCATCTATATATCATCTATATATCATCTATATATCATCTGTATATCATCTGTATATCATCTGTATATCATCTGTATATCACCTGTATATCATCTGTATATCATCTGTATATCATCTGTATATCATCTGTATATCATCTGTATATCATCTATATATCATCTATATATCAGCTATATATCAGCTATATATCATCTATATATCAGCTATATATCAGCTATATATCAGCTTTATATCAGCTATATATCAGCTATATATCATCTATATATCATCTATATATCATCTATATATCATCTATATATCATCTATATATCATCTATATATCATCTATATATCATCTATATATCATCTATATATCATCTATATATCATCTATATATCATCTATATATCATCTATATATCATCTATATCATCATCTGTATATCATCTGTATATCATCTGTATATCATCTGTATATCATCTGTATATCATCTGTATATCATCTGTATATCATCTATATATCATCTATATATCATCTATATATCATCAATATATCATCAATATATCATCTATATATCATCTATATATCAGCTATATATCAGCTATATATCATCTATATATCAGCTATATATCATAGATAGATGATATATATCATCTATATATATATCATCTATATATCATCTATATATCATCTATATATCATCTGTATATCATCTGTATATCATCTGTATATCATCTGTATATCACCTGTATATCATCTGTATATCATCTGTATATCATCTGTATATCATCTGTATATCATCTGTATATCATCTGTATATCATCTGTATATCATCTGTATATCATCTGTATATCATCTGTATATCATCTGTATATCATCTGTATATCATCTGTATATCATCTGTATATCATCTGTATATCATCTGTATATCATCTGTATATCATCTGTATATCATCTGTATATCATCTGTATATCATCTGTATATCATCTGTATATCATCTGTATATCATCTGTATATCATCTGTATATCATCTGTATATCATCTGTATATCATCTGTATATCATCTGTATATCATCTGTATATCATCTGTATATCATCTGTATATCATCTGTATATCATCTGTATATCATCTGTATATCATCTGTATATCATCTGTATATCATCTGTATATCATCTGTATATCATCTGTATATCATCTGTATATCATCTGTATATCATCTGTATATCATCTGTATATCATCTGTATATCATCATACAGATGATATATATCATCTATATATATATCATCTATATATCATCTATATATCATCTATATATCATCTGTATATCATCTGTATATCATCTGTATATCATCTGTATATCACCTGTATATCATCTGTATATCATCTGTATATCATCTGTATATCATCTGTATATCATCTGTATATCATCTGTATATCATCTGTATATCATCTGTATATCATCTGTATATCATCTGTATATCATCTGTATATCATCTGTATATCATCTGTATATCATCTGTATATCATCTGTATATCATCTGTATATCATCTGTATATCATCTGTATATCATCTGTATATCATCTGTATATCATCTGTATATCATCTGTATATCATCTGTATATCATCTGTATATCATCTGTATATCATCTGTATATCATCTGTATATCATCTGTATATCATCTGTATATCATCTGTATATCATCTGTATATCATCTGTATATCATCTGTATATCATCTGTATATCATCTGTATATCATCTGTATATCATCTGTATATCATCTGTATATCATCTGTATATCATCTGTATATCATCTGTATATCATCTGTATATCATCTGTATATCATCTGTATATCATCTGTATATCATCTGTATATCATCCGTATATCATCTGTATATCATCTGTATATCATCTGTATATCATCTGTATATCATCTGTATATCATCTGTATATCATCTGTATATCATCTGTATATCATCTGTATATCATCTGTATATCATCTGTATATCATCTGTATATCATCTGTATATCATCTGTATATCATCTGTATATCATCTGTATATCATCTGTATATCATCTGTATATCATCTGTATATCATCTGTATATCATCTGTATATCATCTATATATCATCTATATATCATCTATATATCATCAATATATCATCAATATATCATCTATATATCATCTATATATCAGCTATAACTATAACATCTATATATCATCAATATATCATCAATATATCATCTATATATCATCTATATATCAGCTATATATCAGCTATATATCATCTATATATCAGCTATATATCAGCTATATATCAGCTTTATATCAGCTATATATCAGCTATATATCATCTATATATCATCTATATATCATCTATATATCATCTATATATCATCTATATATCATCTATATATCATCTATATATCATCTATATATCATCTATATATCATCTATATATCATCTATATATCATCTATATATCATCTATATATCAGCTATATATCATCTATATATCATCTATATATCATCTATATATCATCTATATATCATCTATATATCATCTATATATCATCTGTATATCATCTGTATATCATCTGTATATCATCTGTATATCATCTGTATATCATCTGTATATCATCTGTATATCATCTGTATATCATCTGTATATCATCTGTATATCATCTGTATATCATCTATATATCATCTATATATCATCTATATATCATCAATATATCATCAATATATCATCTATATATCATCTATATATCAGCTATATATCAGCTATATATCATCTATATATCAGCTATATATCAGCTATATATCAGCTTTATATCAGCTATATATCAGCTATATATCATCTATATATCATCTATATATCATCTATATATCATCTATATATCATCTATATATCATCTATATATCATCTATATATCATCTATATATCATCTATATATCATCTATATATCATCTGTATATCATCTGTATATCATCTGTATATCATCTGTATATCATCTGTATATCATCTGTATATCATCTGTATATCATCTGTATATCATCTGTATATCATCTGTATATCATCTGTATATCATCTGTATATCATCTGTATATCATCTGTATATCATCTGTATATCATCTGTATATCATCTGTATATCATCTGTATATCATCTGTATATCATCTGTATATCATCTGTATATCATCTGTATATCATCTATATATCATCTATATATCATCTATATATCATCAATATATCATCAATATATCATCTATATATCATCTATATATCAGCTATATATCAGCTATATATCATCTATATATCATCTATATATCATCTATATCATCATCTGTATATCATCTGTATATCATCTGTATATCATCTGTATATCATCTGTATATCATCTGTATATCATCTATATATCATCTATATATCATCTATATATCATCAATATATCATCAATATATCATCTATCATATATCATCATCTATATATCATCTATATATCAGCTATATATCAGCTATATATCATCTATATATCAGCTATATATCAGCTATATATCAGCTATATATCAGCTATATATCAGCTATATATCATCTATCTGTATATCATCTGTATATCATCTGTATATCATCTGTATATCATCTGTATATCATCTGTATATCATCTGTATATCATCTGTATATCATCTGTATATCATCTGTATATCATCTGTATATCATCTGTATATCATCTGTATATCATCTGTATATCATCTGTATATCATCTGTATATCATCTGTATATCATCTGTATATCATCTGTATATCATCTGTATATCATCTGTATATCATCTGTATATCATCTATATATCATCTATATATCATCTATATATCATCTATATATCATCTATATATCATCTATATATCATCTATATATCATCTATATATCATCTATATATCATCTATATATCATCTATATATCATCTATATCATCATCTGTATATCATCTGTATATCATCTGTATATCATCTGTATATCATCTGTATATCATCTGTATATCATCTATATATCATCTATATATCATCTATATATCATCAATATATCATCAATATATCATCTATCATATATCATCATCTATATATCATCTATATATCAGCTATATATCAGCTATATATCATCTATATATCAGCTATATATCAGCTATATATCAGCTATATATCAGCTATATATCAGCTATATATCAGCTATATATCATCTATATATCATCTATATATCATCTATATATCATCTGTATATCATCTGTATATCATCTGTATATCATCTGTATATCATCTGTATATCATCTGTATATCATCTGTATATCATCTGTATATCATCTGTATATCATCTGTATATCATCTGTATATCATCTGTATATCATATGTATATCATCTGTATATCATCTGTATATCATCTGTATATCATCTGTATATCATCTGTATATCATCCGTATATCATCTGTATATCATCTGTATATCATCTGTATATCATCTGTATATCATCTGTATATCATCTGTATATCATCTGTATATCATCTGTATATCATCTGTATATCATCTGTATATCATCTGTATATCATCTGTATATCATCTGTATATCATCTGTATATCATCTGTATATCATCTGTATATCATCTGTATATCATCTGTATATCATCTGTATATCATCTGTATATCATCTGTATATCATCTGTATATCATCTGTATATCATATGTATATCATCTGTATATCATCTGTATATCATCTGTATATCATCTGTATATCATCTGTATATCATCCGTATATCATCTGTATATCATCTGTATATCATCTGTATATCATCTGTATATCATCTGTATATCATCTGTATATCATCTGTATATCATCTGTATATCATCTGTATATCATCTGTATATCATCTGTATATCATCTGTATATCATCTGTATATCATCTGTATATCATCTGTATATCATCTGTATATCATCTGTATATCATCTGTATATCATCTGTATATCATCTGTATATCATCTGTATATCATCTGTATATCATCTGTATATCATCTGTATATCATCTGTATATCATCTATATATCATCTATATATCATCTATATATCATCAATATATCATCAATATATCATCTATATATCATCTATATATCAGCTATATATCAGCTATATATCATCTATATATCAGCTATATATCAGCTATATATCAGCTTTATATCAGCTATATATCAGCTATATATCATCTATATATCATCTATATATCATCTATATATCATCTATATATCATCTATATATCATCTATATATCATCTATATATCATCTATATATCATCTATATATCATCTATATATCATCTATATATCATCTATATCATCATCTGTATATCATCTGTATATCATCTGTATATCATCTGTATATCATCTGTATATCATCTGTATATCATCTGTATATCATCTATATATCATCTATATATCATCTATATATCATCAATATATCATCAATATATCATCTATATATCATCTATATATCAGCTATATATCAGCTATATATCATCTATATATCAGCTATATATCATAGATAGATGATATATATCATCTATATATATATCATCTATATATCATCTATATATCATCTATATATCATCTGTATATCATCTGTATATCATCTGTATATCATCTGTATATCACCTGTATATCATCTGTATATCATCTGTATATCATCTGTATATCATCTGTATATCATCTGTATATCATCTGTATATCATCTGTATATCATCTGTATATCATCTGTATATCATCTGTATATCATCTGTATATCATCTGTATATCATCTGTATATCATCTGTATATCATCTGTATATCATCTGTATATCATCTGTATATCATCTGTATATCATCTGTATATCATCTGTATATCATCTGTATATCATCTGTATATCATCTGTATATCATCTGTATATCATCTGTATATCATCTGTATATCATCTGTATATCATCTGTATATCATCTGTATATCATCTGTATATCATCTGTATATCATCTGTATATCATCTGTATATCATCTGTATATCATCTGTATATCATCTGTATATCATCTGTATATCATCTGTATATCATCTGTATATCATCTGTATATCATCTGTATATCATCTGTATATCATCTGTATATCATCTGTATATCATCTGTATATCATCCGTATATCATCTGTATATCATCTGTATATCATCTGTATATCATCTGTATATCATCTGTATATCATCTGTATATCATCTGTATATCATCTGTATATCATCTGTATATCATCTGTATATCATCTGTATATCATCTGTATATCATCTGTATATCATCTGTATATCATCTGTATATCATCTGTATATCATCTGTATATCATCTGTATATCATCTGTATATCATCTGTATATCATCTATATATCATCTATATATCATCTATATATCATCAATATATCATCAATATATCATCTATATATCATCTATATATCAGCTATAACTATAACATCTATATATCATCAATATATCATCAATATATCATCTATATATCATCTATATATCAGCTATATATCAGCTATATATCATCTATATATCAGCTATATATCAGCTATATATCAGCTTTATATCAGCTATATATCAGCTATATATCATCTATATATCATCTATATATCATCTATATATCATCTATATATCATCTATATATCATCTATATATCATCTATATATCATCTATATATCATCTATATATCATCTATATATCATCTATATATCATCTATATATCATCTATATATCAGCTATATATCATCTATATATCAACTATATATCAGCTATATATCAGCTATATATCAGCTATATACCATCTATATATCATCTGTATATCATCTGTATATCATCTGTATATCATCTGTATATCATCTGTATATCATCTGTATATCATCTGTATATCATCTGTATATCATCTGTATATCATCTGTATATCATCTGTATATCATCTGTATATCATCTGTATATCATCTGTATATCATCTGTATATCATCTGTATATCATCTGTATATCATCTGTATGTCATCTGTATATCATCTGTATATCATCTGTATATCATCTGTATATCATCTGTATATCATCTGATCATCTATATATCAGCTATATATCATCTATATATCAGCTATATATCAGCTATATATCAGCTTTATATCAGCTATATATCAGCTATATATCATCTATATATCATCTATATATCATCTATATATCATCTATATATCATCTATATATCATCTATATATCATCTATATATCATCTATATATCATCTATATATCATCTATATATCATCTATATATCATCTATATATCAGCTATATATCATCTATATATCAACTATATATCAGCTATATATCAGCTATATATCAGCTATATACCATCTATATATCATCTGTATATCATCTGTATATCATCTGTATATCATCTGTATATCATCTGTATATCATCTGTATATCATCTGTATATCATCTGTATATCATCTGTATATCATCTGTATATCATCTGTATATCATCTGTATATCATCTGTATATCATCTGTATATCATCTGTATATCATCTGTATATCATCTGTATATCATCTGTATATCATCTGTATATCATCTGTATATCATTTGTATATCATCTGTATATCATCTGTATATCATCTGTATATCATCTGTATATCATCTGTATATCATCTGTATATCATCTGTATATCATCTGTATATCATCTGTATATCATCTGTATATCATCTGTATATCATCTGTATATCATCTGTATATCTGTATATCTGTATATCATCTGTATATCATCTGTATATCATCTGTATATCATCTGTATATCATCTGTATATCATCTGTAAATCATCTGTATATCATCTGTATATCATCTGTATATCATCTGTATATCATCTGTATATCATCTGTATATCATCTGTATATCATCTGTATATCATCTGTATATCATCTGTATATCATCTGTATATCATCTGTATATCATCTGTATATCATCTGTATATCATCTGTATATCATCTGTATATCATCTGTATATCATCTGTATATCATCTGTATATCATCTGTATATCATCTGTATATCATCTGTATATCATCTGTATATCATCTGTATATCATCTGTATATCATCTGTATATCATCTGTATATCATCTGTATATCATCTGTATATCATCTGTATATCATCTGTATATCATCTGTATATCATCTGTATATCATCTGTATATCATCTGTATATCATCTATATATCATCTATATATCATCTATATATCATCTATATATCATCAATATATCATCTATATATCATCTATATATCAGCTATATATCAGCTATATATCACCTATATATCAGCTATATATCAGCTATATATCAGCTATATATCAGCTATATATCATCTATATATCATCTATATATCATCTATATATCATCTATATATCAGCTATATATCATCTATATATCATCTATATATCATCTATATATCATCTATATATCATCTATATATCAGCTATATATCATCTATATATCATCTATATATCATCTATATATCATCTATATATCATCTATATATCATCTATATATCATCTATATATCATCTATATATCATCTATATATCATCTATATATCATCTATATATCATCTATATATCAGCTATATATCAGCTATATATCATCTATATATCAGCTATATATCAGCTATATATCATCTATATATCATCTGTATATCATCTGTATATCATCTGTATATCATCTGTATATCATCTGTATATCATCTGTATATCATCTGTATATCATCTGTATATCATCTGTATATCATCTGTATATCATCTGTATATCATCTGTATATCATCTGTATATCATCTGTATATCATCTGTATATCATCTGTATATCATCTGTATATCATCTGTATATCATCTGTATATCATCTGTATATCATCTGTATATCATCTGTATATCATCTGTATATCATCTGTATATCATCTGTTAATCATCTGTATATCATCTGTATATCATCTGTATATCATCTGTATATCATCTGTATATCATCTGTATATCATCTGTATATCATCTGTATATCATCTGTATATCATCTGTATATCATCTGTATATCATCTGTATATCATCTGTATATCATCTGTATATCATCTGTATATCATCTGTATATCATCTGTATATCATCTGTATATCATCTGTATATCATCTGTATATCATCTGTATATCATCTGTATATCATCTGTATATCATCTGTATATCATCTGTATATCATCTGTAT
Source organism: Physocephala rufipes (assembly GCA_963966595.1). Taxonomy (NCBI): domain Eukaryota; kingdom Metazoa; phylum Arthropoda; class Insecta; order Diptera; family Conopidae; genus Physocephala; species Physocephala rufipes. The sequence goes on along the minus strand of OZ016504.1, from coordinate 28,850,324 downwards.
ATCATCTGTATATCATCTGTATATCATCTGTATATCATCTGTATATCATCTGTATATCATCTGTATATCATCTGTATATCATCTGTATATCATCTGTATATCATCTGTATATCATCTGTATATCATCTGTATATCATCTGTATATCATCTGTATATCATCTGTATATCATCTGTATATCATCTGTATATCATCTGTATATCATCTGTATATCATCTGTATATCATCTGTATATCATCTGTATATCATCTGTATATCATCTGTATATCATCTGTATATCATCTGTATATCATCTGTATATCATCTGTATATCATCTGTATATCATCTGTATATCATCTGTATATCATCTGTATATCATCTGTATATCATCTGTATATCATCTGTATATCATCTGTATATCATCTGTATATCATCTGTATATCATCTGTATATCATCTGTATATCATCTGTATATCATCTGTATATCATCTGTATATCATCTGTATATCATCTGTATATCATCTGTATATCATCTGTATATCATCTGTATATCATCTGTATATCATCTGTATATCATCTGTATATCATCTGTATATCATCTGTATATCATCTGTATATCATCTGTATATCATCTGTATATCATCTGTATATCATCTGTATATCATCTGTATATCATCTGTATATCATCTGTATATCATCTGTATATCATCTGTATATCATCTGTATATCATCTGTATATCATCTGTATATCATCTGTATATCATCTGTATATCATCTGTATATCATCTGTATATCATCTGTATATCATCTGTATATCATCTGTATATCATCTGTATATCATCTGTATATCATCTGTATATCATCTGTATATCATCTATATATCATCTATATATCATCTATATATCATCTATATATCATCTATATATCATCATATATCATCATCTATATATCATCATCTATATATCATCATCTATATATCATCATCTATATATCATCATCTATATATCATCATCTATATATCATCATCTATATATCATCATCTATATATCATCATCTATATATCATCATCTATATATCATCATCTATATATTATCATCTATATATCATCATCTATATATCATCATCTATATATCATCATCTATATATCATCATCTATATATCATCATCTATATATCATCATCTATATATCATCATCTATATATCATCATCTATATATCATCATCTATATATCATCATCTATATATCATCATCTATATATCATCATCTATATATCATCATCTATATATCATCATCTATATATCATCATCTATATATCATCATCTATATATCATCATCTATATATCATCATCTATATATCATCATCTATATATCATCATCTATATATCATCATCTATATATCATCATCTATATATCATCATCTATATATCATCATCTATATATCATCATCTATATATCATCATCTATATATCATCTATGCGAGAATAATGTTAAAACTTTTGTAACATTGATTGTTTCTGATTTTATTGTTTTTGTTCTTTTGTTGGTTTTTCTATAAAAGTTGACGTTTCTGCATTTTGCACCTTCTTGAGCGAGAAATCAGACTGAACCGCTTTGGCTGTTGTTTTTTTGGAATCGCGTTGAAATTATTTTATTTTACTTAAAATTTGATAATTTCTGGGACATTTCTGAAAATATTTTAAAAACTTTTCATATATTTCTATCTCCTCTGCCCCCTCTGGCTCCATTGTTTCTTTGTGAAGGAATATTCTACGTAAATTTGCACAAAGCATGCATTTCAAATTAATTCCGTGCATTAATTCTGTGTTGGTTACTACTGCGTTATCGCTACTCCATTCAATTACTGACAAGTGTCTCTTCTTTTTTCTCTAAAAAACATTGATCTTGAAGAAATTATACTATATAATGTTGACTTTTATAAAGTCAACAATTCTGAGAAAAGTTTAGCAAAATCTTACAATAAATAGATAACAAATGCAAAAGCGGTAAATCATAAAAACAAGCAAAGAAATTGGAAATGATTGTAGCATAAATATCTCTCGTATATGCGAGGATGTATACATTCAAATCAACGCGCGCACATATAAACGTTCTTCTCTTTTTTACTCATTTAATATGCGCATAATTATGTTGGTTATTTCGCTGAAAAAAAGCCTGCAGAGTTTCGAAAAGGAGTAAGCATTCTCAAGGATCGGACTCCACCAGCCGGCGAGCAGGAAACAGATAATTGTTTGAAACTATAACTATTTTGTAGTTAATAGTTCTCTAATTAGACCGATGTCTATTCAAATTGTTAGCTCGTTGCACGACTTTAAAAAGATCTTATTCTTCAAACGCATTGACATGACCCCAAAGGCAGGCAGAGTTACGATAAAATAAAATTCGTGGGGGCAAATTATATAGAAAAGACCTTAAGGAAATTTGTTCAAATTAGAATATTTTTCAAATGAAATATTTTAGAGAAGAAGAAGAAGAAGAAGGAAGAAGCGATATTTAAATATTAATACAGTTTATGCAACACGTATATGTATGAGATTAAGAAAATATTTTTGTGCGTGTTCTTACAGAGTTCAAGAATATCCGTTTAATCAAAAAAAAAAAAAAAAAAAAAAAAAGAAAGAAAATTTTTGGGTGTGATTATGCATCGAATTTTCTAAATGAGGTTTGTTTTATGCAAATTATTCTGAATACATTTTGGTGGCATTCCTCACAACTTTCTAGATCTTTCCTTCTGTCACTCCTACTTTTAATTATTTATTGCTTTTACCTTTGCTTCTCCCCGTTTTAATTGTTTCTAAGTTTATTTTTCAATTTTTTCAATTCTTATTAAATTTAGTCATAATTCTCTTGTTGCTTTTCATTTCTTTTTAAATATTATTCCCCCTTCTTCTTCCTCGAACTGTTTCCAGCAGAAGTTAAGTTCGTTGAGAATTTCAAGGTAGTCGTCGAAAACGATGTCGTCTATTAAATAATAATTTGCGATAATTAAATTCATGGGAGTATTGATGGAGTTTTTGACGTACAATTCAGATGCTTTCACAACTCATTGAGAACCGTCAGCTACTTTTATTAAAATTTTAGTCCTTTTATTCGAAGACAAAATACATCTCACCTAAAACGCGAAGCAGGTCGAACAAGAATGAATTTTGGTTATGTTCGCGGGTCGATCGGGTCTTGTGTGCAAACTTGTACGACATCGCATCGTGTACGACATGACGGCAGGAGTGATATAAGTGGTGTTGCGTTTCTATATTTCGGTTATAAAGTTGTAAAGTATAATTGGTAACTTATCACAGGAAAATAATTGCGTTCTACCATCTTCTTTCAGTCTTTTCATTTAAATGTTTTTCTTAATCTCCTCCTTTTTAATTTCTATCGCATTAATTTTAACAAATTTATTATTGTAAATATAAATAAATGAATAAATAAATAAATAAATAAATAAATTAATTAATTAATTAATTAATGATTGAATAAATAAATAAACAATTTAATAAATAAATAAATAAATTTATTAATAAATTAATAAATAAATAATTGAATAAACAAATAAATAAATATGAAATTAAACAAATAAATAAATAAATAAAAAAGTGAATAGGAATTAAATAATAAATAAACAAAAGCATGTTTAAAAAGTAAATAAATAAATAAATAAACGGAGGATAATTAACAGATAAATATATAATTATTTTATATTTAAATAATGAATAAGTTGGTCAAATGCTTGGTTAATGAATTAGAAAATAGTTAATAAACAAGGGATAAATCACTTTTCATTTTTTCTTTTTCTCCTTTTTGCTTTTTCCGTGTTTATTGTTCAATTTTTTACGACATTCTCTAACGGTTTCATTTTAATTAAATTATTGAGTTGACTCTTCGAAAACATTTCGGCTACGCGTTCACTTTCGCGAAGAAACAAAAATTTTATTCCAAAATATTTTTTTGTTTTGTTTTTATTCCAAAATATGTCCCTTTATGTCACAAATTTATTGGTGAGCTTCTTGTGAATTTTTCAAAATTTGCTTTTTCGTTTTATTATAGTTTTTGCAAAACTATTGACTTAGATTATAGATCATGACTTGCTCCAAACATTCAAATTTGCGCCAACCAGCAAAGAAACAGCAACACCAATGGAAGAATCAGGATAAGAAGGCAATATACTCAATCGATCCATTAAAATTACTTTCAAATCTTTCCCACTTGCTTTGGGATATTATTTTCAAACGCATAAATTTTGATAAATTTAATCGATAAAAAACGAAGGGATTTTTGTTGGGCTACGACTGAAAATATGGCGAGGCAACGGAATCAGTATCCATTGTGTCAACTTGATGATCGATTACCTAACAGTTCACGTAACATCTCAAGGTGATGATTTTAACAAGTTGATTTGATTGGAAATTTGATTTGATTTTTGGTAATATATATTTTAGAGTTAAATCCCGAGAGTAATGCATGACTTATTTCCCTACTGGGGTATTTGTATAGTGGATGTATTTACCCATTTTCTTACTCTATTTACTCTTTACTCCACATCGTAGAAAATGTTAGAAATTTTGCATGCAAGACCACCAGCTCGACTAAAGACCATACGACATGTGTCGGTGTCACAAACAGTGACTAAAGCGACGGCTACAACGACAGTGATAGAAAAAGGTGCAAATAAAAGCAAATGCAATTTTTCACCACAAAATTCTATGCTAGTCAAGATAATGATGACGATGATGACGTTGATGGCCATGTTAATGACGCTGCTGATGATGTGGATGATGTTGATCTAAGGATTAAGAGAGAGCAAATGGGCGAGATATGGATTTTTTAAGGGCAATGAATTTAAAGATTACCATCTGGATTCTTTGGATTACTTCAGTTGGTCGATTGCTTTGGTAATCCTAGCGAAAAATCTATATTAAATGTGTTTTCAAAAATCGATTAGAAGTTTTAATAAACGCAAAAAAGGTTTTAAAATTTGAATTACTTCAATCAATTTTCTGATGTAATAATAGTAATTTTTGAACTTTTGTGGAGTCCATTTGGCTAAAAAGATTATTAAGTTAACGTTACTAATGTTGTCCTGTTATCGGTCTTTTAGGATTGTTAGGGACTATGCAGCGTAAATCTATTAGTGAAGCGTGTCGACGCGTTCATAAAATATTTCATGAACTCTACAACCTCAAATAACCTCTTCCTCTTGCTAAGTAACAATGTACGAGGTGTCGTGACGTCATAACACACACACGCATACGTTTTAAAATCAGTATCGTGTTAAATAATATCGTGTCTTTTGCACTTTTACCCACATGTAAGTTGAGGATGGGGTTGCGATCCGAGGATTGCGCAAAACAATGCGCGCCGCAGCTTCCCCCACAATCACAATCACCGCTAAATAAAAATGAAAATTTTGTTGCTGCATTTTAAATTAACTCGTACCATCATCATCATCATCATCAGGTATAACCAAGTCTGAAAAATCTAAATTGAATTCCGGTAACAAATTAATCGTTCATGCCACCAATTCATTGCCATTCGCAACGGTTTGCTTTGGCCGAAACGAATTACGGACAGCATTTGGGATCTTTATCAGCTAGTAGTGAGTAAATCAACTAAGCCGAGGATTATAAATCCGTGCAGTGCAATGGACACGGGAATGGATGCGCAACGTCCTAAACGATGACGACTTCCATCAGAACGTTAGCAACGCATAGCGTTGTATTGCATCATATCTCCCTTTACGGCATGTAATGCAAATATTCGTAACGAAATTTTAGCAAATTGTGTTTAATATCGTTATTGGACATTCGATATTTGAGATATTTTGCCGATATTTCCATCTGTCCGTTAAATCAAAGCTAAAACTGTTCTTATTCAAAAAGCATAAAATAAATCCTTTTGTGAATTAGATACCAGACATCATTCAATGAAAAATCGAAAGATTTGTATCCGTGGAGTTGAATTAAGAGGAAAATATACGATTTCAATTCATCTACTTGAAGTATTTTAAACAAAGGTTTCTCAAAATTAATATATAAAAATATTACGAAACGTTTAGGATTTATTGCGCCCTACCATCAAATATATATTAACTTTATTTCTTTTTAACATTTTAATCTGGTTCGGCTCACACTACGCTGTAATTTGTCGTTCTGTATTCAATGTATAAACCTCTTTTTAAGAACTCGTACGTGTGCTTTACCCCCTTCGTTCATATTTGCTCGTATATTTGTTGTTGTTGCGATTTTAATTTCGTTCGGCAATCAAAATTCAATTACTCGTAACCAAGAAGATTGCTCGTAAAAGTCTATATCTCCGTAAAGGATTTTCCCCTTACACCATCACAAAACATTATTTCCGTCTGGATTTGAAGATGATTTCTCGAATGGGTTGAAGCCGTTCGTAATAGGCTTGCTGTTATTACTGTTGCTTCTATTATTTTCTCTCTACCATTTCTAGTATATTCGTAGTTTTGTTGTTTCGAATTTAATCCGTAAGATGAAATTTATTCTGGACCGGGTCGAGGATAAAGAAAAATGAAAGCAAATCAAAGAATCGATAGAATGCCTTTCATTTCGGTTTGTCTGTGAATAATTTTAGTTTCGAATTGGTTTCTATCAGAGCGTAATGATTTTTAGTTAAAAAAATATTGCATTACAAAATTAATTTACAGATCCTGCAGGGAATTCTGCAATTTCAAAATGGTTGCAATTTTCGATTTAGCAATTTCACCGGGCTTGGTGTCGAAAGAATCCAACGATGAAAATTATAAATTTTCTTCGAAGTGGAAAATGTGGGTCAAACCTTTTTTGTGTCCCACGTTTGATTGTCTTAATGGATTTTTTGATCGTAAACCTCGTTGAATTTCCGATAAATCTTCAAGTAGAACACTTATCGTTTTTTATGTTTAATATTCGGGTTTCATCCTCATGAGTTAATCTGGTAGAATATTCGATCGTAATTTGACTTCGAGCAGCCTGAATATACTTAAAAGTTATCCGAAATATTAAATTTTATATTTATTATTATTTATTATACGTTTGCACACTATTGTTAGTCTTCGTATTTGAATTCGAAGTCGAGGAATATTTGAATGATTTCCGTGAGATTCGAAAAATCTTGAAGATTTCACACGTTGTCACACGTTGTGACGATGTGATGATTTTCTCTTTTCTATGACGCTATAATTAATTTTTCATTTTGTATTCGGCTTCATTGCAATCGTTGCTTCAAAGTCTTTCTGATATTCGTTGAAAAATGATTGAATTCTTTTATACAAATTTAGCTTCTAGGCATTTTTATTTATTTTTCAGTCTGTCGATTGGACGCGTAGTGTAATAAACGATATAAATATTTTCAAAAGTATGTTAGGAATGTGTCGTCTGTTTTCTAAAAATACGATCACCACAAGTAATAAATGCATCTTCACAAAGATTGTCCCAAGAGTGAAGAATCTTGACATTGGCAGTGATTTGAAATAATAAAATATTGAAAACTATTTCAGTGATTCTGGTGAACTAATTGGAACCTTCTGGGAAATGTGAAATTATAGAAAAAAGTGGTATTTAATGAATTTTTATAATAAGAAAATTTTATAATAAGAAAATTATAAATAACACGATATTTGTTCGAGTAAATGTGTTTTCCAAAGCATGGATCGAATTGAGTAACATTAAGTTTTAATGAAAAATGGAATTTCAGTGCATGGATGGATGGATGGATGGATGGATCCAAGATTTAACCCATCAAAGTGGTAGTACATATTTCTTCAGTTCATTCGTTTCTAGTAAGAACTTCAACATCACATTAATGAAAAAATTTGGAAATAAATCGAAAATTTAGTGTTGATTTTGGTTAGTCTGGCTGATTTTTTTTCCCCCAAATTTCAAGGATATTATGAAATTTATATAATTTTTTCTAAAATTGCTCCGTGATTTCTCAACATCTTGAAAGGAAATTTTGTTGTAGATTTTTTGAATCAACGACATAATATATATGTGTTTATACGTACATGTATAATGATATATATTATGTAATGCATGGAAGTACATTTACACACATACCCAAGCACACATACGCGTACGCACACACTAACACACACACGCACGTATACACATACACACGCACATACATACACATATTAGATACATCAGTGTGCGACATGCTAGGATTTATATCATGATTACTTTTGAAATACATTTTAATTGGATTCGATATTGATTTGCACATTCGAAAAAAAACAATTTAATTATATTTAACTATTTCTGAATTATTTACGATAAATAAAAACATTTGATATTTACGTAATTTTTCTCTTGAACACTCAGAACAAACCACCGAACTCTTGTTATTGATTTTATTAAAGCCTTTTCAAATTTGATTTTTCCAGCATTTCTTTTATTTTTTAGAGTGTATTGCGGTCGTCGTAATATAAACTCATTTCAGCTTAAAATAAATCAGATTTTCTGATTTTCTCTGACCTTTTTACTTTTATTGGTATGAGCTACTTTGGTGTTTTAAATTCGATGCCAAAATGCATGATAAGGTATTCATTAAAAAAGTAATACATATAGAAATTTCAAACAAATTATTCCAATAACGAATAATTTCGAGTATCGAAATTTGTAATAAAATTTAAAAACTTAAAAGTTTTTAGAAAATTTTATTGACGTCGACTAAATGAGTAGGCTATTCAGTAAGTATTCGGGAGTAGGCCATTTCAGTAAGTCGTAGCAAAGGATCGTTTATTAGTTTAGAAAAAAAAAACAGACTTTTGAAGAACCTCTTCTTTACTCACCAAAAGGCATTCCCTCGCCTTCATCCCTATTTGTTCGTTACGATTGCACCCTGTACTCAAACTATACTTTATCCATTCGACCAGCTTAGCGTTTTTTCATGCATTATTTAAAATTAAAGTGCTCTTCCGATTTAATCACAGCTTCTTAGCAGCCAAAGCTTTGGCATCAAAACTATTAAACTTTTAACGTCGTTTGAAACTTGTAAGACTCGTGTTGCAAAAAAACGTCGCTCGCAATAAAATCGCCTAAGTGCAGCAATATGAGCGGGAAGGGGGCGGAGCCTGAGGTAGGAAACTTTTTAATAACTTATGGCTGACTCGGAGTTGGGTTAACAACATGAAGTTGGGTGCGCTTTGACCGAAACCAATTTACTGATAATGTTGTTGCGGTTTTTTACGTAGAATTTATAAAGTAGTCGGAGCAGTGGGGTAGCACCAGGCAGTGGTGTAGCAGCAGCAAAGTTACAAAGGTTATTAGTCGTACTTCCTACGCCACGGAAAGATTTAAATCAAGTTCAGCTAGCCACTGCATTTATGGCTAAGCTGTTGAAAAGTAGGGTCGGAAGTGCACCATTGGATAAAATATGATGGAGCTAGAAATGAGCTCGGGAGCCTAAAAGTGAGTTCACACACCATGAACAATTACGATGACAGGAGAACAAATAGAGATATTGTCATGGTATTGTCTGTTGGGTTTGAAAATAAGTGAAAATAGGTAAGACGTAAAAATGATATTAACGCACATACTTTTCGCATTTAAGGTTTTATGTTGGCGGTTGCAACAAGTGTCCTTTTATCACGTTGAAACCTTCTTTTTATTTATATTGTATATTTCTAGGTTTTATCAACAGATGTGCTTGCTTACGATAGTTGAAGCAATTGCGTTTGTGTCTTGTATTCGATTTAATTTGACAACAACAATTATGGAAGCTTAATAAATAGTTTTTATTTTGAGCGAGACGAAAGGGGATATTAAGGGGACTCTATTCTCTTTCTTATCGGTGAAAATTGAGGAGAGAAATAAGCTGTTTTACAAAAAATAACATTAGAGACGGAGAAAAATAAGTAACGACTTAACTTCCCAACCGAATCTTTTTCCAATCGATATTGTTTTCCTGCTTGGTCTAAGAGGGTTGTAGTTTAATACGCCAGGGAGAATGGATTACAATGGCTTAAATTTACATTATTTTTTTTTCTTTGTATAAATTAAAGTCGAATATTCAATCTTATGCAAAGGTCGGGTGCGACAATTTAATGCCAAGTGAATTTGTTGACCTATAAATCAAAATTTCACGCAGTAAATAAATCCACTATGAATTAATAAATAAATACAAAAAACATTTCAGAAACAAGGATGAAAATTTCAAAATTTTATTCAAACGATTGTAAATGAATCCCCGATTTAATTTGTCGAATTAAAACCTAAAATTAATCAATCCCCAATGGAACCATTAAATAAATCCTAAACTTTTTCAAAATATTTTTAATATAATTATGAATTAACCCCTAATTCAAGCCTATCAATCTTAATCCTAATCAACTCCTAATAATTTAATGGTCAAAAGAAATGAGTTAATATCATCACAAAAATATATTAATGCAAGAGGAATTAACCCTCTCCCAGAAATGGTTTTATATATAAAGAAGCTAATCCATAATTAAAAAACCCAAAAAATTAATGGCCAAAAAAAAAAACCAATGCTAAAAAAATTCATCCTCAACGAAAATTTGAAGCAATTTTCGATATTTTTCGGCATACAAATTAGAATCTAATCAAATGCGAAAAAAGTTTTTTGGACCCTCAATTCAGAAATACCGAATATCCTTAAACTTGTTCTAAATATGAATTAACCCGCAACAAAAATTTATTAATGGCCGAAGAAAAATTAGTACAAGCCCAAAATTCCAGACACAATTTTTATAAAACTTTTATAGACAAATTTTATAATTTGGGATTAATAATTTGGGGATTAATTCAAGTCAATGCTGGCAGGGTTTTATGCGTTGGACTGAATAACTAGATGCGACGGATTGAATGCGTTTTCAATTGGACTGACGGCAAAAAAAATATTTTTTGTGAGAAATAAACGATTAATCTGTGCATTAGAAGCATCAATCTCTTTTAGAAATTGCATTCAAATTTCAATGAATTGAAGTTAAACACAATCCAAGCACTTTATAAGTTTTCGCGACTTATTCGACTTTTGTGAAAATAAATTGAAACAATTACGTTTGAAACGAAAATATTGAAACAAAATAAATTGAAATTTCAATATTCTTCTATTCAAATTATTTTCTTAACATTCTGTTTTATAACTTTCCTTGGAGAAGTGAAGGTAGGGCGAGAAGGGGGGTTGGTCATGTAACTTTCTTAAATGTGGGCGGGATATATATTTACAGAGCTTCAGAAGTTGAAATCTCAAGATTTGGTTTGGATCTGGTCGAATTTCAACCCTTGTTTCCCTTTTTCTCCATCCTCAACTTGTTAAAACTTCATTTGCAACGCCTTCAGATACGAATGTCGAAATGTCAATGCGTCAGATCCGCGCCGGTTCTTCACTTCTATAAAAGTTCTATAAAGTTTATCAATGGAATTGTCTCCGCATAAAGTCTTAATTTAAATTTCCACAACGTTTTCGTTCGCATTTTCTTCACGCTGCATCACTGTTGCCTCCTCCTGACATACAAATACACAGGCACACATACACCTACAAACACATACAAAAAATATGTATATAAATATACATAAACTTGACTGTGTAAATATTGGGTGCTTCCTGTTTCAAGAGCAGTTTTATTGTTGCAAGCAAATTGCGAACAGCACTAAAAAAAGGAAAAAAGGACAAATGAAATTATAGTCTTCGATGCGGTGAAGGATGTCGGAGATGGGGAGAGGGCGCTGGAGCGAACAGTGCGTTTGAGAAGGATAGAGCGATCCATTAGGGTGACGAAGTTTGTAGACGATGCTGGTTTCGGTTTGGACGATGATGACGATGAAGACGAGGATTAAGATGAAGATGAAGATGACGATAAGCAGCGGCAATGAAATTCAATTTATTCCCAAGAGTCAACAACGCCGTCAACAGGGAGTCACCAATACAATCAACAATAATGCTGGCATTGCATAAACAAGACAAAACAACAACAACAAGAACAACAACGACAACAACAACAACGACAACAACAACAACAGTAACAACAATTACGTACGGGCAACAAGAAAATTTTGAAGGAAGAAAAAGAAAAGGACCGAAACCAATAACCACCACCAACAACATCAACTATTAGAGCTGTTTTAATTTTTCTGAAAAGAAAGAGTTCACGGTGTAAAGCACAGAAAGTTGTATACTCGGTAACTCATCCTTCAAAGGATAATGTAACCCAAAGCAGCTTTTGAGGATTTGGCCGCTTCTTCTGGATTATAACTCAATCCGAAGATTGTTTTATAACGCAAGGATAAGAAAAAGAGAAACGTATTTTTTCTTAATGACAACAACAACAATAACAACAACGACGACGACAACAACAATCGCCGCAATGTCATCAGAAGCATAAATCATCATCAAAATCATCATTAAAATCATCACCATCGTCATAACAATGACAAATAAAAATAAATGGAAATTCATTTGTGTCGCACTGTCGCTGGGTTGATTTTCATTTTTCTTTTCAACAACAATTTTTTGTCGTTGTTTGTGTCAGTGTATCTATTTATAAGTGTATGTGTGAAAGTAAGTGGCTTTGTTTACTTCAATTTACGTGCAATATTTCTGCGTCTCTAAAATAAAGAAAGAATAAAAACAAGCAGTGCTGAAGAGATGATACACAAAACAAAACAAAAAAAAAAAAAAAAAAATGAAGAAAAGTAGAAAAACTTATAAACCGTGGAGAAATGGTTTTATCTTCGGATTTCAAAAATTGAAATAATTAAGGAAAATTTTATTTTCGTATAAACTTGTAAAATTAGTTAGTTATTAAAAATGAAGAAAATGCAAATGAAAAATCGAAAAATTAGAATTAAAAGAATTTTTGCAATAACTTTTAATCCGTTTCATGGTAAAATTTCTTTTTCTTTTTTCAACATTTCATTTCTTTTTTATCAAATTAATGTCAATTTTTTAAGAAAACTGAAAGATAGATCTACAACATTTTCGAATTAAACATCAATTGTAATTATTATCACAAACATATCATCGATAAGAATTTAGAGAGGAGTTCATTGTTTTATTTAGATGGTCTGTCTTAATAATATTGATCCTCGAAACTCCAACCACTATTACAATCGTCACTCCACCACTACCATCATCATCATCACATAATTATTTCAATTACGTTCTCGATAATTTTCTCGACTAAAAATTTTAAATGTTTTGAAAACTTGTTTGTTGGGTTACTTTTGGTCTTTGGTCCTTTGGATCTGCTTCGTCTGTTAGTTCGGGAAGTGTAGAAAAGCTAAATGGAAAAAAGAGTCATAAGATATCATTTGTTTGCTTGTAGTGGGCCGTATCGCCCCCGTTTTAGCATCCCGTTATGGCTCTAGCAAAATATCTGCAAAATTAATTACACAACGATTAAGTTGTCAAGAGTGAAATTTTTGCCATTTCTTTGTGAAGCGTCAAATACGAGAGAAGACAGAGAGAAGGATTGAAAGGAAACAAGACGAAGAACAAGAGGAACAAGAAGAAGAAGAGGGAGGAGAAGGAGTAAAATAATAAGAAGGAGCAAAAATTGTAATTGAAAGAAAGAAATTGTTTGTAAATTTGATTTGATTTCATTTAATTTTCTTTGCAGAATCCCGTTTTCATCTCTATTAAGGATTCTTATAATTTTAATTGTTTTCTTTTTTCTGCGCGTTTATGAATTCAATAGACGTACTTGTAAATATATTTCTTAGAAATATTATGCCTTCTAGTACAAAAAATATTCTATGTAATTTACTGTGATTGTTGTTGAGCGAACTTACCCTTCACGAGGTGAAATAATTCATCCATCGAAAACAACCCAAGCAAGATACAAAACACTGATTTTTCTTTATCAATTATCAAAAGTAACAAAGGCATAAAACAAGAAACAACGTTAAAAGCCTTTCTAACTTCAAAAATACTTAATAGGATATGCATTATTGCCACAAGTATGTATGTGTGTATTTGTGTGTTTGAGTGTTAAATGAAAGTCCTTCAAAGGAAAAAATCACTTCTCGGCACAAAAGGGAGAATGACAAAAAAACTAATTCTTTCTTTTGATTTTGTTTTTATCCAGAAGAGTTTTGTGTATTAAAGCAAAATTCATTGGTTGTTTGTAAAAGGTCTCTAAATATTTAAAAAAATATACTAATAAATTCACACATCCTGTTTCTACACATGCCCATTTTTTTGTAAAATTTTTTTATGTTAAAATTTTTTAAATGGTTTTTATGGTCGTTTTGTTAAAGGTTTTCTATAAAAAGCATTTGTGAAGTCTGCTAAACCTTTGGTAGCCTTTTAAACTTGCTCAGACTTATGCTGAAGCCTTGATATCCCTATTAGTGCATAAAACGTTACAACAACTACAGCAACAACATCAAATATCACCTACAACAACAATGAAAACTTTTCCACAACAATTAGAAAACTTTCTACAAACATTCAAGGCTGCAATCAATTTCCATTTCCTAACGTTGTCTCTGGTCGTTATTGTTCCTGCTGCTGATGTTTGTCATTGTTACTGCTATTGTTGTTGTTGATTTTTTATTGATATTGCTATTGTTATTGTTATTGCGTTGATGTTGACGTCTCTTGAGCATTTAAAATCAATTTTGTAGTTTATATTGCCAAGGAATTGACAGTTCACATTGAATGGGAAATAAGTACAACAACAACAACAATAACAATAGCAACTAAAAGAGAGGAAATTAAAGTTCTAGTAATGGATTAGTTTTTTAAAAAGTATTTCAAAAAATTGTTTATTGATTGTGAATTTTTTATTGCTCCTTCGTCTTGATTCCGGCTGAAAGAAACGTAACGGATTCCCAAAACTTATTTTTTACTAAATTTTATTTCTGAAGCAATTGATTTGAATGTGTTGAGCTGCTTTGAGGATTACTTTTGCTAAAGTAATTTCAATTATTGCGAAAAGATTTGCTTGAGAAAAATTAAAAATTTGGTGAAAAAAATTTGTTTAAGAATACTAAAGTTTTTTATATATTAAAATATGTTAGCTTTGAAGGTAATAAAAATTTATTAAGTAATTTTATTTTCACTTATGTTTATTATAAGAGTAATTGTTAAAAGGAACATTTCTCAAAATGTGAAACAAAAACTTTTGCCAATTAGAGTGTGACACATATATTATAATTGTCAAATTAATCTACATCAAAACATTACTTTGACAGACGCCACATCCATACGCAAATCATCACTCACACACCGTCAATTATACATGCACACACATACACTGGCATTATTAGACCAATGATTATGAGTAGCAGCTACAGGCTGATCTGCCTAATATGATTTCTGGTCAGTCCTATCCAAAAATTTCGTTCCTTCGTTCGAAATTTGAAACAGCCTGCGTGAGAGCTATTAATTGATTTGCAAATATTACGATAATTCATTGTGGATGCTGAATTTTGGATGGGTGGTCGCCTGTATATCTGTCTGCCTCTTGTCGTGTTTCTTTATTTTCTCAATTCGTTTGCACGTATTTACAAATATTTGTTGTAGATATTACTAACATCATTACCACCATCATAATCATCATCACGAATGTCATCAACATGATTATTATTATCAGCATTACAAGTGGTGTCTTTTGATGTGCGTGCCTGTGGAGAGACAGAGACAAGTTAGCGTCGAATAACTAATACTTCTATTAACATAAAATTCTGGAAAATATTGCTGTTGTGCTGTCTCCATTTGGGTTTGGATGTGTGTGTGTATTTGTGGGCACTTGTGGGTGAAATACTCTACGTCAATCAAACGATTGTTCTGGAAATACAGATGATGTTCGCGATGGCGCCAGCAGTAGCCTCGAACCTTTTCGTTGCTGAAGAACTAAAGGACCACAAATGATTGTGTACAAAAATATTATGAAATTTGGATTTATTGTCAAGGAATTCATTATTTTTCATAAGAATAATAATAATAATGCGACAGAATATGATATAGTAAAATTCTATATACAAGTCATATATGTTTGTATATGTTTCATATCATCAGCCTGTTGGTTGTGCCAAATATTTAAGCACGATATTCATAATTTGTCATTGTTTTCTTACTAATTGGTTCAGGATAAATAGAATCCTTTGAGAAATATATTTTGATTTGAGTACATTTCATTTTACGCATGATTGAGTGATGTTGTGGTTTTTTTCATAAGACCGAATTTGTGAATGTGTCTGTGTTTGTAATAATTTGCTGTTAGCAAGTAGGACACGCTGAAGGATGCCTGACTGACACTTGCAATGATTTTAATTGACAGGCGACATGAACCGATTTGAATAGTGTTTTTTTACCAAAACGAAAAACAGAGGAAAGAAAAAATGAATTCGAACAATGAAAAATGAATTGTGTGAGTGTGTTTTTATTTAAATGAAGTCTCTTCTGGTTTTTTCATACTTTTACTATTCCTTTCATAACAAAAATTAAGGGGATTTAAAAAATTAATTATTATTATAAAAGACTGATAACTGGTTTCATTATGAATAAAATATTTTATATTATTTTTATGTAATGAAATTTTCAATTTTCTCCAAACTTTAATTTTATTTCTCTCCACTCTATCTCTCTCGCAATCGTCATCTCTTCATAATCGTCATCTCTTCGTAATCGTCATTATTACCTTAAAGTAGAAATTTTTTTAATTAAATATTCAATACTTATAAATCAAAGCACTCTATATTCGGCATATGTTGTTCAGTCACAAAAAAAAATCTCGTGAAAACTTTTCCAAACCTTTTGTCGAAGATTTATTCGTTAGTTTCCGTTCTCTTGAAGCGGCAGCCATTCAAGGTAAAATAAAAAGAAAATAAGAGAAAATGTTACAGAAAAAACCCAAAGAAAATTGAAAGAAAAGCTTTAGTTTCGTTTCGTTTCAGTTGCAGCATCAGCTGATTTACGATTTATTCGTTTTATGCTATACCTTTTTTTAAAATTCTTTTAAGAATTGCATGAACTTCTCCTTGCTTTTTTTTCTCTGCGCTGCAAAAAGAGAGACGCAGTTTTTGGTTTGAGGTCGTGACAATAAATTCAAATTGCCTTTAAATTACGTTTAAAGTCGTCAATAATTGAAAAAATAAGCAAAATTGTGACTAACTGTAATGGACGATGTAGGTCATGAAAAGGCAAGCCAAGAAAAACAGACAAAAAATTGTATTATTATAGAATTTACTAATAAAAGTCAATTAAGAAAAAAGAATATTTAACAATTTCATGGGTCCTAATGAGATGATCTTAAATATGAAAGTCTACACCAGAAAATTTTCGAGAAAAGTGAAAACATTAAAAAATGTAAAGAAGTTTAATGACAAATTGTTTGATTTTGATTTTGAAAAAAAGACACATCCCATAAGTTCGAATTAAATTATTTATGACTAATTATTATTAGAATTATTATTATTACTATTATCAATTTAATTCTTAATGTTATAAGTACTATTATCATTGCAATTATTACTACTAATATTTTTATAATTTTTTGTCGATTTTTATATTAAATTTTTAAGCATAATTGCAAAATAAATATCTAAAATATCATTATTAAAAGCCACGTTTAAATATCTACCTTCCATTGGTCTCAACCAGAATTATTTTCACGCCAATTAAAATGCGTTGCAAGAAAATCAATTTTTGATAGGTTTTAACTGCACGGCCTGCTTTAACACACACCCATTCCAAACTCCCCAAACACTCACACGCCCACATGTAAATGCGATAATTTTTTTCCTCTTGTTTTACAAAATAATGGTGAATGGTGGGGAAACGGTAGCCGTTATAACGGCACGTGAATGAAATTTCATTTTAAAGGACTTTTATGCTTAGTCGGCCGTTAGGCATACCTGCTATTTGCACGACGAAAAAATGGCATAGCCATTTATGCCAAAGTGCGGTTGAAACGGTAGAACGAACCTCTAACCAATGAACCAACTTCGACTAACGAGAAAATTCAATTTTTCTCTTCGACTAAAACAATTTCGACTTTAAACAAGACTGTGCAAGGTTTTTTCAAAAGTACGGAAATAATAAAAGGTAGGCGAACTCGCATGGCTTTCTCTGCCTTAAAAAAATTACTTTAAAATTTCCACTGAGACCAAAAACCGCTAAAATTTAATTGGTCGGATGAAATGTGCGACGTGACATTTGTGTGTAGTTGTCGACGCACTAGTGTCGTTTGATTTCATTAAAGAACGGAATGAAGTTCATGGGTCGGTCATGCATTCATATAATAATGGCAGTGGTAGTTAATAAAATGTGGATTAACGAAGACCTATTGAGATCTCTTGGTAATTATTACCCAAAGGTATTAATGTCCATAAATACTGAGTCTTTTGCAACATCTGACTCTTTTCCATCTACCTTCGTGTCAATCTATTTCCGGTTGTTTTATTTGATCGTTCGTGGCCGTTAGTTTTAATAGGATTTCCTGCTAGTTCTGATTTACAAAAAATCGTGCCGTATGCTCTGTCTCGATAAACCAAGAGTCTTTTGCTGAACGCACATACCGAGAAACCGAGCAAGCGAACTACCGAGCATTAATCAGTTTCATGAATTTCGCCGCAGGTTCTAGGTTAAAGTTTTTAACAGTTTTTAACACTCTTACTGGGAGGGGGTGGCTTGTGTTTCATTCTCATCTTCTTACTCTTGAGTGCCATCACCAAAAATCGTCTCCTTGTCTTTATCATCCCATACGTGGGATGACACAATTACTGAGTTGGTTACAGGAAGCAACGTGCGAAACGCTAAAATAATTGGCTGTTGTCGATGTTGATGATGCTTCTACTAGTGCATCTTCGGCTGTCACTGTCAATGGAAGCAACTTTCTCATTCGTTCAATCAAGCGAATCAGATCAAAAAGTTACCGCTAGAGGCGCTCGTTCCTTCCGTTTTGGCTTTTTCAATTTTTGTTGTTAATGCTTTTTACTTGTGCTCACGTCACTCAGTGCATCTCACTTCTCTCATTGGGAGGATAGTTTCCTTCTCTGTTCCTCGCTCATCGAAATGCAAACATTCCCAGCGGCGCTTTTTGTTATTGTCTCGTTGAGAAAGTTTTTCATTTGATGGATCGAGGTAATAATATTTAGCAGTTCAAAGTGGTCACATAAATTTTAAATAAGAAGCAACAACAACTGTATCGTTTTATCACAACAAACTGAAAAGAGATAGAGAGAGGGAACGAAAGAGAGGGAGAAGTGATATGCTTCAGTTTGAGTTTAATTAAATTACGAATAGAGAAAAGTTTAAACTTTGTCAAAGTTAATCGATAATTAAAGTGACATTTTCTATTTCTAACAAATAACAAAAACAATTACAATAAAATTCTTTAGTATTCAATAGAACAAAAAAAAAAAAAAAGATAGAAAGTAGAGAAAAATATACGAATGGGAAAATCGATTGAATTGAATCGTTTGCATTAGTTGAAAAATTGAACTAAATTCTTTTGAAAATTGAATTAATTACATTAGCATTGACTGTTTTTGTTTCATTTCCTACTAATACTTGGAATACATTGATACTAATAACAATTTTTTGACGGACAAAAACCAACATTACGAGGGCCATTCAATGTATTCTCGTTATTAGGAGCGATTTAGTATTAACCCAAGTAATTTTCTTCGTACTGCCAACATCAAGTACTATTTCCTTCATTAGTGCCAACATCTTGTGCATTCTACATATAATTGTGGCCATTATTTTGCGAGATATAAGTTGTTTAGCGGCAGTTAGGGGTAGAGAGATTTAGGGCTGTAAGGGGAAGATCTATTGAGTGTATTCAAATGAATTGTTATTGAAGATGGAACGTGGGTTTATCATTATGATCCTGAAAGGAACTTGTGGTCAAGACTGTGCCACAAGAAGGATTTTGGCAGCCATAATAATTTTAAGTCATTCCTTCTGTCAAGGGCACATTGCTTGCGAGAAGTCATGACAGAGGAAAGATCTAGTAACGCGAATGAGGTGCCGCTTTGCTTCATGTTTATCACAAGGTTTCATTCACACAGAGCGAGCTTCAAAGACATTTATGCAAGAATGAGATCCCTAAGGAATTATGAGAGAGAGAGAGAGTGGGACGGTGTGAGAAGGATATAGGAGGAGAGGAAATGGAATGGTTATTCCTTTAATATTTCCTAGAAATTAACTTTATTTTCTAAATATGTTTTTCTACTTTTCCAAAAATTTTAGGACTTTTTTTGAAAATGTTGTTTATTCTTATTTTATTTTAGTTCAAACAATTCAGAAGAATATTGCAATCATTCCTTAGCGCTATTTTCATTTTCTCTTAATCCTTTTGCTTCTTTCAAAACTTGTTTTTCCCGGTCCTTAACATTGATTCTCTTCGTCCTCCAGCCTTTTCTCGATTGTGATTGACGTAAGCGTCATTCAGCTGATAATCGAATCGTGATGAAATGAATGAAATTGAAAAGGCCACAAATTTGGCGAAGAGAATAAGAGTTTTAGTTGGTAGAACAGTAGTGATGATCTTGGTGCTCTTATTGTTGTTTTTATTAAAGGGGTGAGAACGGGCTCCGAAGAGGATAAGTGAAATAATGAAAACTGCTCAATAATTCTCATTCGAATTCTAATCGAGTTTACATCAAATCGCTGAAAATGTAGCAACAAAAACCAATCGCATCATCATCCTTTTTTGCCATGACTGCTACGCCGTTTACGACTCATACCCTCGGGGAAATATTGCCTTGAAAGATTGCCATGTTTCACGGGCACCGTAAGAAATGGTGAAATGAAGACAATGTGAAATGCTTTTATCATTTTATCTTTGCTGTAAATCAGCCATAGACAAAAACATCACATATCCTGGAGCTACAAAACCTTATTGAACTTCAGTGAGCGGTTGGAAGAGAGACCAATCACGGTTTTGGTCAATGCCGAACTTAATAACGCAAAACTGTTGTTTCGCTGTAAAGCCGAAAGGATTTACGAATTGTAACGTGGCAAAAGGATTTTTTTTCGTTTTTTTTATGAGAATTAAAGAATTTCGTGAAGTCATTTATTTTTATTGTTTTTGTAGTTTCGCATTTATTTTTATTTTGTTGGATTATAAACTGCTCTCTTCCCGATGAAATGAAAACAACGAGTAGAGTTTTCCTTCTCCCTTTCTGTCATTGGTTCATAAGAAATTGCAATGTGCTTTGGGAATCGTTACACACAAAACATCTTTAATTTAATACCAAAAAACATAAATAAATAAATTAAAAATAATCTTTAATTTGATCAGAATAGGAGATACGATAGAAAATAATAATTGAACAAATAACAATAATAACGAAGTGACGGCAAAGACATCGACGTTTTATCTTAAGTATTTATTTCTTAATTTAGATCAAACGCATTTGTAAATAAATCCTTCAGATACAATTTTAAGATGTTAATCATTTTTATTGAACTCTTGGCATTAAAATAATGTTCGATCTTGATCAAATATCCCAAGTATTAATCCCGTTCCTTCTAGCTCTAAACAATCGATAAAAGTGGCAACGTTGAAACGAAGCCGCACAAAACTTCTGGAACTACAAAAAAGGAAAAAGAAGAAGAAAAAAACCAAAAAAAACCAGCGACTTTTATTTTGATTGCCAATTGTTAAATACGTTTCAGACATGTAGATAAAAGCTATAAAAAGAATGTGACCACGGTCCTTCCAAAATTCTTCACCGAGTGGGTGGTTTTTCTCTATATGAGTATAGAGACCATTTCATTTGTCATTGTATTAATTTCGGAATGAAGCCAGATAGTCGGGGTTTAATAGGTATTTATGTTTAATAAAAAAGAAACGAAAAAATGCAGGTTTAGAAAATTTGCTCAAATAAATAAGTATGACATGCCTTGAATTAATTTAAGTATATTGCCATACCAGTCGCCCAAATATGTTTGATATAGCGATATCCCTCTAAATCTATTCAGGTTTAAATTCCTTTAAATAAAACTCCTGAAAGATGATCTGCTCACAACATCAAATTTCTACAGGGTTACACAAATGCCCCAAAGCATTATAGATGGATTATAGAATTGCAAATATATCGTATTCGTGTAAGTACGTGTGCATATGTGTGTTTGTAAGAGGAGGTCAAAGGTTGATATTGAGCTAAACCGTAATATGATTGCATAGCAACTTGTTGCCCACGTTAGATTAAAAATATTTCATTGCAAATAACAACAAATTTAGCATATGTGTTGTTTTATATATGAATAGTATCTCTCTCTCGTATTCTCTCAATTTCTCTCCCGTGTGTCTTCTGCAGCAAAATAACTACAAGGCTAATCAAAATATTCATATACGTATATGACTTTGTTCTTCTCTTCCCCGAAATTAGTTGCTTTACTCAAGTTTCCGCACCTTTCCTTCTCTTTCCTCCGCCATAATTTGCCTGCGTCTATTCATCTGAATTTGTTTTTTATTTGTTTGTTTGTTTCTCGATGAAGTGTTTTCTGTTGAAATTTCTGTTGAAATTCACAAATAATATATTGTTTATTTTGTAAATATATTTCCTAGTTTAAAATAAAATTTAATGAAGCTGTTTCTATCGATAAAACGGATATTTCGAAAGTTATTGAAAATATGATACATAAAAAATATCAATAAAATATGCTTAGATTTTATTGTACCGACGAATATGCATATCATTCAAAAGCAATTTTCATAGGGCGCTTATGGACATTTGGTTGCTTGCACGTATTACTTTTCAAATAATTTTTGATCAAAATTTGGATCAAAGAATTGAGCCAACAAATACATCAATGCAAAATTTTTAAAATGAATATTTTCTTATATGGCAATACTCAGATATTTAATTGGCAATACCTGGCAATAATAAATATTCTATTTGTTGAATTTTCAATATAACGCTTTAATTTCGGAACGAATGATATGAATATATTATGAAGTGAAAAATAAATAAATAGATTCATGCTTGTGTGTCTTAATTTATGCATGCATATTGATATATAAATCTAATATGTGGGGGAGTTATGTGAGCCTTAATGAGAGAGTTCATTTATCAAAAATTTAATGCTTTCCATGAACACAAATGTAAAGAAAACTATTGGAATTTTTAAAATAAAGAAATTACTCAAAAGAAACATCCGCTAGTTTCATACGATCCTTCTAAAGTGAAAAAAGAACAAATAAAAACGCTACCTTCGTCCGAAGTTAGCCCAATCATATTGGATTGTGGTCGAGATTTTTACGGGAACGGACATGGCTAAATCGACCCAGGAGGTGTTTCTGAACATCAATATTTATGCTTTTCTATACCAGTCACGCCTCTTTTAATGTTTTAATCCTCTAACTGTTATTTCCAAATAAAGCTATCACTTTCTGCTAAATAGGGAAATTACTGGAGGTATGACGATGACTGGAGTGCATAATTTTCCTTGTGCGCATTATATCACACCGAACGAAATGTCCAGTCTACATTCATACAGAGTTAGATTAAATTACTCAATTTTCAATATTCGTCATATATTCCTTACATGCTTTGATGGCAAAAATTGGATGAGAGATGCTCTTCAGCTTTGAAAATAGGGACCCCTGAGCGCTCCGTAGTTCTTTCATCGGTTCGCAGAATATACCAAAATTTAGTTTAATCTTTTCTGAACGGTTATTCGTATACTCGCTTTTCTAATTTTCTCATTTCAAATATGTCTACACTGTCAATCACTCCTTCGGAATTTTTAATGGAATAGATTAATTTTTTTCGGAAAAATTTAATTTTTTCAAACTTCATGAATTTCAAAATTTCCCAAAAATAAAAAGCTTTTAAATTGTAAGGCTTTTCTGACGAGGGTCTGATTGGCAGAGACAATCATCAGTCGTTTGATGAGTCAATAATAAACATTGACAGACGGATCGATTGATCCCTTTTTTGGAATTTCGGGTTTGGGTTTTATCAGCGAAAGCAGCAATAAATTAAATGACGTCATAAAATATGGTCCGTTCTTTAAAATTTAGTCAGCAATTTTTCATGTAGTGTTCTCTTATTTCGTAACGCAATCCTCTGCATTTTTTTCTCTTTAACTTTTCAATCGTGTCATTTTATTCTCTCTTTAATTTCAATTCATGAAAGGGAACACTCCTTTAATGAGACTTTTTTTACTGCGCAAGACTTCATTCTGATATACTTTATGACACCGGTGACCAGATTTATGTTTTGAAAGCGGGATTCTTTTCTTGTAGAAGTGTCAATTATTAATTTTTTGTATGAGTTTTTCAGATTTTCAGTTATTTTTTATATCTCTTTAAAACCGGCGTCGTCGTCGGTTGGAGAGTAATTAATTAGACTTGGCGTGAGAGTAATCAATTAGAGGCAATATATATTGCTGCCTCCAATGATACCGGCGACCTGATTTCAAATTGTGCGCACCGGCACCCGTCACTCTCCTTCAACTGACACACCTTATTTCATATTTTAAAATTGTGCTAAATCCAATAAATAATATCGGGTAGTGCAAGACTTTTAAATGGCCAAAAATATCATTATTATCATTATTATTATTAAACTTTCTATCGTACATATAAATTTATAATTTGTCATAACAAAACAAATTTTTTACAAATTATGTGACAAGAGTTCATTGTCCTCACCGTAGGCTGCTGAAGGACTTTGAAATATTTCTGGTCATAGCCCGTGACGATGGAGTTGTGGCGTGTCCCAAACGAAAAAACGCCGAATAACCATCTAAACCACGTGATGGTGGATGTTCTAGCGTTTATACCAGTGCGCCCAAGCGCCCACACGCCCACGCGTAATCCACAACAAGCATGTAGTCCATACGAAACCCTGAAGTGCCACTTGAACTCTTTTATAGGCTCCGGCCACGGTGACTCCCGTGGTTTGCACATCGCTGCTATTGCAACGTTTTATGCAACTGTTGGTGCTGTTGCTGTTTAGTGATTCCTCGCGCCAAGGTGGTTTTATTCTGGTAGTTGTTGGTGTTCTTGTAGGAGCGTTGGTCTTGTTGAAGTTGTCGTGGCTGTCGTAGCTGTTTGTTGCTTCCCTGGCTGTTGCTCTTATCGTTGTCGTTGTTATTGTTGTTGCTGTTATTGTTGTTGTTGTCGTCATTGTCGTCGTTGGTTTTCATCAACTCACATTTTCTTTTTACGTTCGCATTTTCTTCTGCTCTAATTTGCTCTCGTTTAATACGTTGTTGTTTCATTTATAATTCATTTTCTTTTCCATTTTTTGCTTTTGGTTCTCTTGATTTTTATGTTATGGAGCTTTTGCTTTCATTCCAAAAAATGTCCTTATTTTTCATCACCGAACGGGATACGAAAGGAAAGCAGCAACGTGGTAAAAGAGAAGGAACGGAAAGTGGAGTATAGTATGGTGATTTTTTCCCATTTTATTATACCAGTTGCAGAAAAATATAAAATTTTCATATGCGAGTAAATCTAACTTGATTTTCATCAGAAACTCAATGAAATTTTTTATGCTTTAAAGAATCCTTTCTGCGAATGTAAAGCTTTGTGGATTCTACCTGAAGGGAAAGACCTGTTTAATTAGCATAAAATACGCTTTATTTTTTTACAGTTTATTAAATTTGCTTCATAAAATTAAAGGATAAAATGAAATTAAAAATATCTAGAGGTTTGGAGAAAGGTCTATCGGAATGAAAATGGAAGGGCAACACTTTAAATTTTTACTGGTGGTTCGAAGACGATTTACTTATGGATAATGCGGAAAATACAAAAAAAAAATGAATATATAGGGCGGAAAATAAAGGCGAAAAGATGGAAGGAGGGCGGCAATACTTCAAAACGGATTTAATGATATCCTCTGATTAATGCTTGTTCTCCAATATATCACAGTTACAACAACGTATGTTATATTTGATAATGCCAGAACGATAATATATGTGTTCATTACGGACATAGATAAATCTTAGTGTTTCTCTTGGGGATAAGAATCAAGGTATTAAGTCACAATTGAATCGATAAATAGAAAGAGTTATTAATATTAGAGAAAATACTAGGAATACCCTTGTGGTTTCAAAAAGCAAAATAATTTTCAGAAATTCTTGAATGAATGAATCACAACGAAAGCAATAACGGTAAAGTAATTACTGGGAAAGAGGAAATTAAACGATAAACGACGAAATACAACAAGACTAATATACAGAAAGTATTGGAAAATTTATTATAATCATCCCAATCAACATAATCTTAATTAGCATTATCGAATAATTCGATAGGTTGCGACTGAACTGAAATAAATATTAAATCGTGGGAAAAATCTGTGGCGACATTCTAATTCGCATCCCCTGCAATGCCTGGAAAGCGACAATATCACTTTAACACCAACAACAACGTCATCGTCAACATTGAAAGTAGCACGGACAACATCAAGTTAATTAGTCGATTCGGCCTAATGATTATGAAAAAGGAGTAAAAGGTAAAAGCGTCAGTTTAAACCAATTTAAGCATCTTTTGTATTCATTTGTAAAATTTCTCTTTTAATGCGCCTTCTTCTCACATAAGTCTCGATCCAAACAAAAAAATTTCTTTAACTTTTTGCCTTTTGTTCCTTTTATGCCTCAAAATTTGGCAACACCGGTTTTGGGGGATGTAATCCTCGACTTTATGCAGTAATGTCGAAAAAATGAAAATTGCTTCAAAGAAAAGCGAGTATATAAGTGGTCCAAGTAGCCTTCCAGAGAGAAAGATTAATATGAAAAATCATTCGCCTGACTTGTAAGGTAAGAAAATAATAAGAAATAAAAAAAAGAAAACCAAAATTATTAAAGTTTCTAAAAGGAGCAAAATACCAAAAAAAGAAAAAATAAATAAAAATAAAAACTTAAAAAATACAGCAATCAGATGTTGAAATATTTTTACGATATTAAGAGCCATTCGAGAAGTAGGTTTGACGCCCAACATTGATGGCAACCCTTTTATTCACACACTCTGTGGATGGATGCCAGCAGTAGATGATGGAGCAGTAGGCCCTCCACTACCTGTTTAAGCTACACTTCATTTCCCGAAAATTAAAATATAAGAAATTAAGGCATCGGCTGTAGAAACAGCAAGGAAGCAAGGAGGT
Source organism: Physocephala rufipes (assembly GCA_963966595.1). NCBI lineage: Eukaryota > Metazoa > Arthropoda > Insecta > Diptera > Conopidae > Physocephala > Physocephala rufipes. The sequence continues at coordinate 28,823,290 of OZ016504.1, read as the reverse complement.
GTGTGGCAGCTAATAAAATGTGTAACTTCGGCAACAATGAACAGCGATTTTCAACTGAGGATTTTGGCAGCCCTCGAAATACCGTCCCTTTTCCATAAAACATCCAAAGGAAGTGAATGCAAAGGAATAAATAAATGAAGTCTTTCGCTTGGGTTCCTTATGACCAAAATACATTTCCATAAGGATTTTAAAATTTGAAAACATCATAATTTCAGCGGCCGTTGGAGGGTTTTTCTTTAATGTGATGAAATCCTGCGTGAAAAAAAGGCTACAGAAATACCTTTCGAACATTAGGAAGACCGTAAAAAATGCCAAAACCAACTGTCATTAGAGTGAGTTTAGAAATTTTTTCGAATATCTGAAAGTTTGACAATGAATCATTTGAAAAGTTTATCAATTCAGCCTATGAAATGCCTTTAAGGTTCATAAAAGGCTTTCATTCACACGAAAGTGTTGGAATTTGATATTCTAGTCCTGTGGAGGTAGAGAAACATTGTTAACTCTTATGCAAATTCTCCTCACTCCGCCTTCCCTCTCCGTCAGAACGGCATTTGTGTAACACAACGAGCGTCGGGCCTATTAAGATCCAGGATATGCTTCTTGTCTTTTGAAGTCATTCCATACAATACGTTCCCATTCTATAACATCATCTTCTCAATAGTTACCAACAGCAAATATTGATAGAACTCGTCGTAGTCATAGCTCCCGGCCTTTTTCCCCTCCACTTTGCATAGCTCAATTCTTAAATTCTAGAACAGGCATGTCAAATATTCGGTCCGCCGTAACCATTTCCTCGGTCTGCTGAGATTAATCATGAAATATGAACTGTTCCTTTTTATAAAAAAATATGACATTGTATGTCTACTCTAAAAAAAGGCAACTGTAATTATTAAAAAATGTTCCATCCATTCAATGCAATAAAAAATCCATTTTTTATGTCCTTTGATGCATTATTATCCATTTTTATGAACTGTGTCCTTGGGCATAACGGTATAGATATCGAAAGATGTAATTTTCTTGTAATTGGCGGTAAATAAGGCAGGTTACTTAAGCTTCGGCCGAGACGAAGATAAAACTATTAGCTTTCTTTTTTTAATTTGTTTATAAAAAGTTTCGTCTATACATTTTATATTACAATGTTTTCCTATTTTCCTATGTTTTCGATATTTCCTTTATCCTTTTCGATATTTTTTATCTTAAAATTGATTATCATAAATTTGTCAATCTTTTTCATTACATAGTGTTTGTGGCCCGCGGTGGCTAACGAGTTGGATGTGTCACAGCTGTATGAGATTTTTGATGTTTTGTCCGGGCATTCGAAAAAAGCACGACTATAATCAAATATTCTGAAAATTTTATTTTATTATATTTGCTGAGACACTTTATCTGGCAATTGATCAAGCAGATGGATAGTCTGATGAACAATAAAAGAGAAAATAAAAATAAGAACGAATAGCGACGAAATCAGACGAAACTGAAGACCGAAATCGATGATAAATCAGAAAGCCTTCGGGCATAATTGTCCGATTCAACACTTCAATCGAAAGAGCTTTTGCTATTTGTTTTTGCCAACGGAGCGTAATTCTTTCTCTGCCTCGACCACCATTACCTCTCTTCGACATCTTACCCATCCAATTTCTTGCCCATCTTTCTTTATTATATTTTATAGATGTCACATGATGTCGTGCCGGAAGCGAAGTTCCCGGACGTCTCTGGTTTGTTGATTTTTCCATATTTGCTCGAATTTTGTTGAAATGTTTACAACGAATTCGGTAAAGAAATGATATAAAAATATATTCAGTGTATATAAATAATACAATTTTTCTTGTGATTCAGTGATGGATGAATGACGATTTCCCCGAAATACTGTTTTTGATACAACATTTATTCTCAAAGACACTTTTAGTTAAAAGGCTCGTCTTATTCGTTACTTTTTTATATTTACTTTACTTTCTTTCGATATTTTATACTTGTTTTTCGTTCTAGCCAAATTCTTCTCATGTTTCTTGATCTTTTGATTTTTTGAGAGTTTTAATGAATATTTATTCTTTCGCATCTTTCCAAATATTTATACTTTACAAATAATTTGCCTTGATTTGAATTGATATTCCGTTAGTAAATGTTTGTTAAGTCTTTATTACACTTACAAATTAATGTTTAATTAATCTTAGAAAAATTTCCTCTTTATTTATTTGTTTTGTGTTCGAAATCTGAGAAAATTTTAGAAATTTTACCCTCAAGAAGGAAATCTTTACAATGTATTCAGTCTGCACTGCAATAACATTTTTAAACCACTTTGTATCAAGTAAGTAATTTAATGAATGCATTTTAAAAACACTAAAATGTTAATGTACAAATATTATACACTAAATCACAAAAGCTTCCTTCAATTTTAAATAACGAATATTTGCCTACATCCATTCTTATTGTTTTTTTCCAAATAACTGGCAAGAGACTTATATTTCTTTTGTGCGTTAACGTTATGGGAGGTGGGAGCACTTCTTCAGCAAATTACGATAACAAATTAAACAAATATTTATCATCATCATTAATAGATTAAGAATTTTCTTAAGTTTCTCTCAAAGTATACGCAATTCTTTCTATCTCTTTCTTGTTTCAAATTGCTTCGATTGTGCTTTTCATGGATGTCTACTAGAAAATTGAGTAACTTCCTATTAAACAATTTTTGTTTTGTTATCATTTCTATTGTTGTTGGTGCTTCTGTTAACTTCGTTACATAAATTGTCCGTAACGACTTAGGCGTTGTAAATTAATACTAAGTGCAAAACTTTTTCAGTAATCGCCAGCAATAATTGCGATAACAGTTTTTCATTGAAACGAGAATAATAAAAGCTTGACGGACCTACAAATGCTTGCACAAACCCATAAAATATTTATTGCAGGTACAAATAAATTAAAAATTACTAGAAGAATAAACTTATCAAAGGAATATTGAAATTACATCAAAACGGAAATGAGAAATTTGTTAAAAAGAAATTCGAAACGGAAAGAATGAAAAGAATGAGAAAAATATAGAATGAGATTAGAAGGGTTCTTACCTCGTAGTATGTATAAAATATGTATGAATTTTATGACGCTTAAGACTGGCGGAGCATTCTTCAATATTGGTTTGTCCCCTTGAGTCTCAATTTTATTTAAAAGTAAAGTTAAAAGTATGCATGACAATTATGCTCGAGAAGAAATACAAAAATATTGCGTCCATAAAATCCATAAAAAATAAAAACCCTTTTCCCTTTTTGAAGAATTCACAGATCGACAAAATAATTAGGTATAATCTCTTGTGTTGTGGAACGAATTTCCGTCATTCCTTGTCATTTTTGGTTTGTAGACAAACCGGTTTCGGCGATATGCCATCCTCAGTGTCTTTTTCGTTCTCAGAACGTTCTCACACAAATGAGAACGAAAAAGACACTGAGGATGGCATATCGCCGAAACCGGTTTGTCTACAAACCAAAAATGACAAGGAATGACGGAAATTCGTTCCACAACACAACAATTTCATACCCTGTCGGAAAAATATATCAAAATCAAGAAAGGTATAATCTCGTTTGGCTCTTCTTTATTCAATGAATTGCTTCTCAATAAAAATCTCCAAAAATTCCTCAAAAAAAGGGTCTGAGTTAAATGTTATCGAAGAAACAAATGTTAAGTTTAAAAGAAGCGCAAACGGATATCTGATAATAAATATAAACACATTTGAAAATCACTTTTTTCCAATACTTTTTTAAAAGAATCTTTACGAAAAATAATACTGAGACAATACACTAAAACAATGTTTAAAGTGCCATAAGAGTAAATTGTCGTTGTTGTTCGTTGTGACAAGTCTTCAGCAGCAGCAACAACGACAGCGACATTGGTGCTTATTTTAAAACTCTCCAAAAACAAAACGAACAAAAATGAAAAGAAATATGATTGCACTATTAAAATATTGTGAATTGAAGGTGAAAGAATGAGGTGAAACAAAAGCTTCTTTGATCGTGTTCTGAAACGCAGTGAGTGAGTTTTCTATTCGAGATCAGTGTGTGTGTGTGTTTGGGTGAGTACGAGTATCTTCTTCTACCATCTATCTTGAACGTTTCCTGCCATATTCTCTAATCCTCTTTCCTCGCATTTTCTTACTGATCTTAAGTTCTGAGTCGCGCTTTTCCTCTTAAGCCAAACCAAATTCTTCAACTCTACATTTTCGTTATGAAAGTGGCATGCGAGTCACATCAGGTGAAAATATACACGTGGGTGCGCGTGTGAATGTCTGTGTGAGCGTATGTGCATACTTCAATCTATACGTCAGACAGGTTTGCGTGAGCTGATGATTACGATGGTGCGTCTCTTAGTTCGTGGTGTATATGAAAATCGGGTCAAGAGTTGGCATTAGGTAACAGACCAATGCGTCGGAAACAACAACAACAACAACAACAACTTCATAATCATTTACAATAGAAGGATAGGAGTGAGTCATGTATACGTAAAAGCTTCACTAACAGCATTGTTCTCGGCTAAAACTACAATAATAATGACATTAAGAACTACAGCAATAACAACAACAAAACCAGCAACGAGAATCATAGCAACAACAATTACGACACCAACAACAATCACAAATTAACAAGATGTCAGTTGATGAGAGAAGAAACTGAAAAAAGTAAAACAAAAGAACTTAGAATGCACATCCTTTTTACGCTTTGCACATTGATAAAGCGAATACTCATATAAGTGTTTACATGTGTATGTGCGCGTGTATGGGCGTGTGTATGTACCTGTGTTCTGTGTGATTTTGGTGCTTCGTTAGCTAAAATTGTTCTTAGTAGTTTTGTTAATATCACTATAAATTATTCGTCACACGTTCTTATCTCTTAATATATCGGAAGAAATATGTTCTTTATTTAAAGAAACGAGACAAAAATCTTATATATATATTCCAAATTATTGTCATAATTTGTAAAATTTCTCGAAGTGTAGCGCACCAAACTATCACTAATTCTTAATGAGTTTAATCGTAAGTTAAATTCTTAGTGTCCAGAAAACAAAGCAGAAGGTGATGACGATAACGTTAACGAAAGGGATGAAGCTTTAATTTGTCAAATTATATTATAGTGACAGCTTACCATTGCGTTCCAATGACAGCTGGACATTGATAACTCAAACTATTTCGGTGACAATTATAATGACAGAGAGAGGGGGTCTTATAGATATCTCACAATTCACACCGAAGTATTGATCGAAAAGGTAAAACACTTTTGACCCTTTTGATCCTCAAAGCTTCAATTTTGACGTTAGATATTTCCAAAACAATGTTTCACGTTGTACAATCTTTGATCCCATTTCGTTTCTTACTTTATCGTGATTAAACCCTTTAGCAGAAATCCTTTGGAATTATTTATGATTGGTTTTTGTGTTTGTTTTTGTTTTTGTGTGCACAAATACTATTGGTGTTTGTGCGTGAGACACTCTGTTGTCACATAGGCCCTGATACTTTACCATTTCAGTAATTTAGTCCGTTTCTTTTGTAAAAAAGAAATTGATATAATTGCATAAAAAAATTCCATTCAGTTAAAATTTTTACCTGAACTAATTGGAAATTATTTAAAACAAATATAGAAAGACCAATTACCAAAAAATAGAAAGACCAATTAAAGAAAAAAGAAAAGCTATGAATTATATTAATTAGAAGAGAAATAGTTTATTAATAAGCGAAACGGAAACGGAAAATTCTGTAAAAAATAGTTGAATAGTTGAATACTTCTATAGTGAAGGTATATCGGCAGGCTTAACTCTTATAACGGCTTTATTTTTTTTGTACTCTCAACCATATCCATCCACACATACACATACGTACTTACAGTAACGTACTTACAGTAGCTCCCATTTTCGAACGACCTACTTTTTTGTATGTAAAGGGCATTTTTGAAGTAAGCAGTTGGTTTTGCGGATAGGCCGGTCGGTCTGCTGATCGGTCGGTCGTTCATTTAGACCGTTCATTTTGGTCGGAGAGATCAGAAAATTTTTTTTGAAAAATCCCTTAACGACACGGGAATAAGAAATATCATGGCAATATAATAACGGCAACAACAACACCAGCATAAAACAACATTGCCGCAGGTGAAAACGCATTGCAAAAAACAATTCAATAACAGCTACTCATGAGTGTGCCTCTCATAGAGTCAGATAGACCATGAGATAGATAGTCAGGGTGGCGCAAGCGGCGGCAGAACAACATTGCGTTTACATTTGCATACGCAAACAATTCACATGTACAAACATACGTGCACTCATCCAATGTAAAATGTATGGTTATGCACCAACACAACAAACACGCGCCTACACACAACTGCACCGTTCGTAAATAAACACAGACACGATATATCAGACGAGCTTATTTAATACAGTATTAAAAGGATGTAAAAGAAGAAGAAAATACAGGTAAAGTACATCCTACATCATGTAATTATTGCAGTGGTCGTTACTGTTCTTGATGTTATTGTTGTTGTTATTGGTATTACCGTTTTCGTAGTTGTTGATATCAGTGTCAATCACAGAATCCAAAACGTACATTATATATATATATATATATATATATATATATATATATATATATATATATATATATATATATATATATATATATATATATATATATATATATATATATATATATATATATATATATATATATATATATATATATATATATATATATATATATATATATATATATATATATATATATATATATATATATATATATATATATATATATATATATATATATATATATATATATATATATATATATATATATATATATATATATATATATATATATATATATATATATATATATATATATATATATATATATATATATATATATATATATATATATATATATATATATATATATATATATATATATATATATATATATATATATATATATATATATATATATATATATATATATATATATATATATATATATATATATATATATATATATATATATATATATATCGCTGCAATTATTGTAACGCTCAGCAAGCAAACTTCTGGCTTACTTCCCAACATGATTCTTGTATTCAAGATTTTTTATTATATTTTTTGCTAGGCTCTAAGTATAAACCGGGCTTTTAGCGTTTCAGTGTTTTGTCATTCGGAATTTTGTCGCTTGGGAATGTTTCTGTCTTCCAGAGACGTGTTCTGATATTTTAGGGAAATATTTTTTTGAAGTGTGATTGAGATGAACCAAAAAAGAAGTCTTTGTCACAGCTCTTTTATTTAGTGTTCGCTCTTTAGTGTTACATTTTCCCAAGTTTGGTTCTCTTTTCCATAGACTTGTGAAGAGAGTTGTTTTCTGCTTTCTCAAACATATTCAGCTTTAGAGAAACACACACTACGGTCTCTAACATTTTAACCTTTTCAACATTTTGTGAAAATTTTGAATAAAGAAAACCTAGAAGACCTTTTGAACATAGAAAACCATTTCTTATAAATTTAAATTATCATTATCTCAATTATAGTCAATAAGTTAACGTAGTCAATAAGTTAAATTCATAAAGAAGGAAGTCGGTTATAACAGTCAACCACCTTTTGAAAAACGTAAAATTTTTATGAAAATTTTCACTATTATAAAGATGTCAGATGTAATAATAAACCATCTAGAAAAATTCTAAGAAATTCTTATCGTTACTTCCAGCTCAATTTTCTTCATCGTTTCTGAAAAATGTCAGCAAACATGATTTTTTCCCATTTACCAAAATTTTATCATTATTTAAAGAACTGCGACAAATGTAGATTTTCGCAATTTTTCCTTAGGATTTTGCCATAGCTTATTATTTTCATACATGTACGCATACGTCATGACAATTGTGTGTGAAATGTGTACACATTTTGGTCCTGTTACGTTTGATCGGACTTTCCATCGTTGCCATAATGAGAGCACAATGAGGAGATCCAAAGAGTAAAGTCACAATTACAAATCAACAAAATATATTATATGACCCAACAAAATGCAGAGGAGCAATCACCGGAGCATCACCAAGGAGCATCATTGACACCAGGATGCTAAATAAAAGTACTTAGAGTACTTGCAGGAAGCTGCTCCCATATTGACTCTTTAGCAACCTCTCAATTGAGAGAGATGGAGTATTGGTGTTGTTTTTTTATATTTTCTAACGAACGAACGAACAGCATCCACACAATTTTTCAATAATGAGTTGGCAGCAATGAAAATTTCCCATTCGAGTGACAGACGTGCGAGAACATTGGAATCGCGTTGTCCGTGGCGCGCAGTGTGATCGGAAAGGTTTAGAAAAAATCAAAGGAAATCAAAATATGAATTATTCAAGTTCAAAATGGGAAAATTTGCCAACAAAATCGCAACGTAACAATTTCGTTAAATCGTTTAAAATCAAAATATAAGACGGAACAATTTTAAGTGTATCGAGGATTTGATGAAATGTGATTGCAGACAAGAACATGAAAAAAGCAGTAGAGGGAATAATTTGGTGAACATATATATGCAAATATGTATATATGTGCCATTTGGGCGTGATAAGCAATTTCAATTGTTTCAATAACAGACTGCATGAATTTTATATCCGGAACATCAAACTTTAATCGATGCCGTCTTCAAGTTGTTGCTTTTTTATTACTTCAGTCTTAAATTGGAATCCTAACGCCCAGCAGACATAGTTTTTACGATTTGTTTGTTAATTTTGAGAGTATGGAAAAATTTATGTCATCCAGCCAATGGCCGGAGAGAAACAGTTCAAGAAATTTATGACAGTTCGTAGCATATTATAATATCTCTCTTTTCCTTCTCTCTAACACTTTCACTCTTTCCGCCGCTCCCACCAAAGCAACTTATTTTCACCTACTTTCTATAAGAGTTGAGATTTTTATTGCTGGCAATTCCATAAATATTTGATGGCCTAAACAGTCAACATTTTCTTACAGCCATTCTCACTGGAGTTAAAAAAATCTCACTCTCGCCCTCACTTCTATATGTGTTTCTTCCTCTATGGATTTCTCTCTCTCTCTTTATTTTGAACTCTCTGTTAATTTACCGTTTTGCTTCCGGACGCCATTTCGAGCGATATTCCATGGTCTACATCCGATTTCCGCTGTTAGGTGGTCAATCTTGCTGGCGCTGCCGCTTCGGCTGCCACTGCTGCTAATAATTTGTATGGTAGCGCAGCACATACACCCATGCATTGCTTCTTTACTTGATAATTATATTGCAAAGCGTTGATAAATATTTTTTTGTTCTCTTTGCAAATTCATGCGTAGAGAATCATTCCACCCTTTTCCAGTTTATCTCTCTCTATCTCCCGCTGATTTCAATTTCTCCACAATCTGCACGGAAAGAAGCTGCTCTGAGAGTATCTCAGAGGCAGCAGCATCTCTGGCAACAGAAATCCCATTATCCACAACCCCGAATGACACTCGGTCGTTGCGAGTTAGTGTGTCTTTCAGTATCCGTTGCTCGATGTATTCTGCTTCTGACCTTTATTACTGAATGTGGATAATTTTGATTTTTATTTTTCGCTCGGACGGAATATCATCAAAATCTAAATAACTAGTGCAATCAATTAGCATCGACAGCAACAGCTACAGCAGCTGACCTTAACGTCGGCAATTGGTTAAGAGCGAAACGGAAAAATATTTTATAAATAACGATGTAAATATGTACGTGTACGTAAGCGACAAAAAATGTGATGTGAAATCGAAAACTATTATCAATAAATTCATTGATTGACGACTGGTAGCTGGAAGTGGCTGCAACTAAAGTGATTTGTTTAATTATAAAAAAGTTAAACGATACTGCCTCTGTAATAGAGTCAGAGAGACACACACTCGTGCACATGAAAAAATTAATCGCACAGATGTATTAAATGGAACACTGTCAAGAGGTTTTTTTCATAATTTCTGTGTTACCTTCTTTCTGCTTGTGAGTGTTACAATAACAGCGTTGCCAGATGCTGATCTGCCACATTCTATTTGCAGCTTAAAAGATTCTCCTGTGACGAGTAGTGGCAGCAACGACGCCTACAGCAACGCGTCACCTATTACGGTCGGTGTATTAGTGTGCGTGCGTGCGTTTGTAACGAACAACGTACGCTGCTGGTGACAGCGGCTGCGACCTAAAAATTAAGCGGACAACAACTATACAAGAATGTCTCAGCATCACGCAGTTACAAGTGTTTAATAAAAGTGTTCAAGGCAACAAAAACAGAGTGAAGAATTGTGAATATTAAAAACAAGACAAAGTTTGGAAACATTTAAGAGACAAAACTTTTCCTTTGTTTTTGTTCGGCTTCTACTAAAGAAAATCGTAGACAGGCAGAAAGAAAGAATGAGAGAGAGGAAAAAGGGGTTTTCAATCGTAAATTTTAACTTAACGCGATATACAATTTCAATTTAAAAGTAGCAGAAAATTTCAAATATTCCCTTCCGGTGCCACGCCCTACTTAGTTTCCCAGTTTCTGAGTGGAACAAGAGTTCATAAAAAACTCCGTCGGTGTGATGCTTAATTTCATTAAAGAAACTAAATTTGTAATAGAAAGAAAGGAAGAGAATAATTAAATGAATAAAGGAAAAAATCTAGAATGCGCGCCAAGTTCTCACCTCATCTCGTTTCAGCTCTTCTTCCTCCCCCTGGAGGGTGCTCCACTGCTAATTTTTTTCACTTTCTTTTCGTTTTACATCTTTTCTTTTTCATAATATTTTTATCGTCTTCCTAATCTGGATTTTCTTCTTAATTTTCGTTGTCCTTGCAGACAACATTAAATGTTTTTATGCTGGGAATAATTTCGACACACACACGCTCGAACGTTCATTACACATTTGCCATATTTAAAAAAAGAAACGTGTCTGCAAGTTTGCCTGTATAAGTGCGTGTATTTGTGTCGATGTAAAAGAGAGAAGATACGAGCGCGTTTAGATTGACAACCAGTTTATGGCTGACGCTCGGCTCTGGCGTAGCGTAACGCATACGATAACCGGAAACTGTCGTTGTGCATTTCATATACAGAAGTCCATAAAAACTATAAACAATAACAACATCAGTAACAACAAAGACTACTTTAGTAAAACCAATACCAACTGAACTAACTAAAAAATATATATATTTCGATAAATGAATTATTCAAAAGATTTTTTCAAGAATACCGGCAGAAAAACAGAAAGAAGCTAATGAATGAATGCATAAATAGTTAATTAAAAAAAAGGGATAACAGTAAAACAAAAGTTAACTAAATAAATGGAAAGTTATTCAATAATTGAATAAATATTAAATAGAGTAAATACAATTTAAATGTACGTGCAGCACACTAAAATCAAATCAAAAAATACATATAGAAATTTTTTAAAAAATATAACTCATTTAAAGTTAATAAACACAAATAAAAAATTTAATCAGAAGTTAATGTGCGTTTTTATTAAGAAATAGCAAGACGCTTTATATATGGAAGATTCAGAAGCAAAAAAAAAATCATAAAATTCTCAAAAAATCAACCAAATAATATCTGTAAAAAATAATTTCTCAGAATTTATATAAATAAAAGCAGAACTACTACATAAATTTAAGTTTTTTATAGAGTGTTCAACGAAAAAAGAAATAATTCGTAAAAGAAGAAAGCTAACAAACAGCTATGCAAAATTTGCTGTTTCTTACTAATTCTTCAATTTTCTAGTGGAACACAATAACACTAACAAGGATAACAAAAAACAAATTTACTACTGCTGCTAGCAATACTCCTACCACTACTACACCCTACTACTAATACTACTACTACTACTAGTGCCACTAATACTAGCATTATTGTTAATACTACTCGAGCTCCTGTTAATCATCACTCTGTCCATTAAAAATGGCGCTCGTAATTATCGTAAATCTTGGATTAATAAATAGTCCTTCACTTGAACAACAACAACAACAACAACAATAACAAAACCAACAACAGAAGCAACAGTAAAATCAGCAATAATGATCCAGCACTGACCAAATAAACAAGAATTATCATCGCAATTTTATTGTACTTTAGCCGACCTTTCCAGCATTCAACCGTTAAGTGAAACTGGTAACCGTAACAACCTTAACGTAAGTCGTTTAAAGAAACAAAAATAAGAGGCTTAAAACCGAGTTGGGTGGAAATCAAAAAAATCCATTCTCTTCATCTGCGTCTTGGCCATTAAAATTTCATGGACTTAATAATTTCATTTGAAGGCGTAAGGATGTTGTGTGGAGGGAAGTGTGAAGAGGTTTAACACATCACAGCAATTAACAGAAAATTTATTATCAGAAAAAGGAGTTGTTACGGTTTTTGATATACTACGAGTGTTAAAAAATGTGTTCGGGGCGGTGGCTTTGATGTGTTTTATAAGCTTAAAAAACACAGAAATGATCTGATGATTTTATTGAAGAGGTTTAAGTTTTAATTGAAACAAACTTGACCTAAACGAACCCAAATAAAACAAACCTAACTTACATAAAACAAACCTAGCCTAACCTAATCATGTTTAATTAAATCTAATCTGAACTAACCTAATCTAAACAACCTTACTTAGGACTGGTCGAACCTAGTCTAAACTAATAAAACCTAAATAAACGTAGTCAGACCTAATTGAACTTAATCAAACCTAGTTGAACCTGTTCATACTTAACCAAACCTAATCAAACCTAACCTGAAATATACCTAATCCGGGATAAGCGAAATAAGCAAAGCTATTCAAAACGTACCTAACGTAATCGAATGAAGCTATTGTGAAAACAATCTAACCTAATGAAATTTAATTCAACCTAATCAAGCCTCATCCTCACCTCAAGTTAATCAGACTTTATAAAAAGGTAAACAAGTCTAATCTTCCTGAACAAAACACTTCCAAACCTTGTCAAATGTAATCCAATCTAATCAAACTTACCCTGATTCACTCGAATAATGTCGGCAATGTTTTGATATAGAAGTAACGATATCTAATTTATTTGTGAAATTCCTTTCTGGAAAAATTAATGAGAAACATTTGAAATGTCGGTGTCCTTCCGGGATGACCTTTTATCGTTATTAATATCGTTCTTTTTTTCCTCCTTTGCTTTCATTCGTCTGATAGATTAAAAGCATCTCGTAACACACGTATCTATTAATTGAATCATTTCTTCATTTATATCAAAATATCAAAGTGTTATCGCATTGAATGACAAACTGACAATAAAATCAGAATCGCAGACAATTTATGTTTTTTCTTTTCTCCGAACTAATGGCGGTTAAGCGTAAATTTTCATTTTCATCAGCAGTGATATCATCCTTGTCATCATTATCGCCGACATCATCAACATAATTATCATTGCTGCCACCATCATAAGCATCTTTGTCATTATTATGAACATGTTGTTGGTTGCCCATTGGTTGGCGTTCATTGGTCCTTTAATGTATGAAAAATAACAAAATGAAAATGTTCTCAAATTTTACGTGTGTATTCGTTCTCTCATTGGAAATGGCAACAATCATTTTATGACAATCGATTGGACTTTTCTTACAATTTGTAACAAATCCGCAACTATTCTTTGTCAATTGTTCACATTTCATGTTTTATTGTTTACAAAATTGCGCTCAGTCGCAGACGGTCCATCCAATCTTCCATCCATCCTTTCATATATACATCTATCCATTTGTTCATCCACCCGCCGGTCGCCTGGTCATTCATCTTCCAACGTCAATCTCCCTTTTCTTCCTGCAGTCAATGAACTCATCTTGTGGTGACGATAATGTCGGACATACTATTTCTATATTCGGGTATTTTCCCTTCGCAAACCAGGATTAAATGATTCATATGAAAACAGAAAAAGAAAAAATCTCTCTTTTAGCGATTCGGTGACTTTCGTTACGAACGAATGAAGACTGAGTTATTGAATTGATGGAAAATAAAATGACGGATTGACGAGAACACAAGTAATTCATTGAAAGCGATCATGACTATGATAATTATTATGAAGTATACATTTGAAATAAATTGAAGATTTGACGAAACCTTCCTGTGATAATCGCCTGGACAAATCCACCCAACGATACGTAAGGATATAATAAAAGCTTAAAGTAATGTTAAAGCCGGCGCAAAAGGAAAAAGAAGACGACGGGGTGATAAACGTTAGTTAAGGTTTTTTGCGTGCAAACATATCTTCAAATTAAGGATATAAAGTTTTAACGAGAGACGACGAAGATCAAAAGATTTGAAAAAATAAAGCAAAATTCTGGTGAAGAGAATTAGTCATAATAATTAATAATTTTACTTCTATTTTTTAGAAGTCTGCAACCTTTCTTGAAACCTGAAATTCACAATTATTATTGATTCAAATAAATCCTTTTCCGAAACAAAGAAATAACAATCTACATCTATATCTTAAATTGATAAACAGCATTGAAATATAATTCAAGTCAAAATTACGTCTTCCTCGTAAACTCGTTAATCTTCAATAGATTCTCTTAATTTTAGTGACAGTTTTCGCATATATATATATATATATATATATATATATATATATATATATATATATATATATATATATATATATATATATATATATATATATATATATATATATATATATATATATATATATATATATATATATATATATATATATATATATATATATATATATATATATATATATATATATATATATATATATATATATATATATATATATATATATATATATATATATATATATATATATATATATATATATATATATATATATATATATATATATATATATATATATATATATATATATATATATATATATATATATATATATATATATATATATATATATATATATATATATATATATATATATATATATATATATATATATATATATATATATATATATATATATATATATATATATATATATATATATATATATATATATATATATATATATATATATATATATATATATATATATATATATATATATATATATATATATATATATATATATATATATATATATATATATATATATATATATATATATATATATATATATATATATATATATATATATATATATATATATATATATATATATATATTTTTTTTTAAATGGGTTAAATTTTCATCGTTTATTGATAATTCTGTTTGATAATTCATGACAGTCACAAAATATGGCAATAAAATTTTAACGATATTTTACGGTCGAGGTTATGTGAAAATTGTTGTAAATATTTGCGTATAAATATTAATGGCTTTATCATTAGTTCATGATAAATTCCATCAATATCGCGATATTTTTATGCGCTACACCTGAGAGACATAGAAAGTTATATTTACTCTTACTGAAAATCGGTCGTTGATTCGGTTGGATAAAGGACTGGTAGGATTATCTTTAATTAAAACTAAGTTCTTCAGCTTGTGAAAATCTCCATAGATAAACTTATATCTACCCAAACAGATAGAGAGACCCCACTGGTAGAAAAACCATAAATAAGGAGAAGCCGCTAAATCTACTGCCATGGTAGTCACAACTTCTTTGTTATCTACTCTTCAAAATATGATAAATCGCCAGTGTAAGTGCTTCGCATATATCTAAAAGTAACATTATTTTATCTGTGCCAGCAGTTTAATTTCCAAGTCAGTCGATTCTACAATAAAAAATATAATCATAAGCGTACTCCCGAAAATAGGTGTGGCTCATCCACTAGACATTTGAATAAGGTTATAAATTGAACTGATAGGTAAATTTTATATAAACTCCGTAGGTCCCAAAGTTAGTGAAGTTTGTGGGTTTCTGCTACGATTTTCCGGATAGAAACATAATAAAACAAGCAATAAGGAATTGCCAGAAATTTCCCAGCATTTAAGTCCACAAGTAAAGGAAATAGAGGAAGGAATAAGAAAGCAAATAATGATATGATAATATAATGTTCGAATACATGCATAATAATTCATGTATAAGTTATTGATTCATTCCATACACGATATGCAAGGTATGTAGTCGTTTGTGTAGGTTTTACGAGTACATGTGATTATGCAGTAATGTATATTACATGTATGTATCGAAGACATTACGTTAAAAATTGTGTGAAGATCAATCATTTCTTCACTAAATATATTACAATCGATTTTTTTATGTGTGTCAGTGGACCAGGAATCCTACATACACCCTCACATATATAGATGCACAAACACACATACACACTCTCAGTGTGCTGCTGTTAAATATATCGAAATTTGCATAAGAAAGTATTGTATATTGGTTTTTCTTCTGTTCTATCTCTGTGCCTTAAATTCTCTTCTTTTGCAATGGTATAGTTTTTGGTGATGAAGATGGAAGGCAGAAGTATCAAAAGAAGGTCAGAAAAAAAGGGAAAAGAACAAGTTTTGGAAGGGTTATATATGACTGCTTGTAGAAAAACTGAATATTTTTTATCAGTGTATAACATGATCTATAGATTACGGTCATCTGTAAATCATGTTGCCTTTTTGACGGTTTTCTCTCGATAACTTCTTTGTGTGTGCGTGTGCGTGCGCGTGTATGTGTGCGTGAGCGTGTGTGTATGCATGTGTGTAATGTATTTTTATGATGTACATTTCCTCGCATGTATTTTGCTTTTTATTTGAATTTTATTTCATTTGCTTTTTCTGTCCTTCTTAATGCTCCTTCATTTGTGAGGTTATGTGTCATTATGATTGTCATGTTTCTGACAACATTGCAAACACTCCCTTCTTTTACTTCTTTTCTATTTTAGGTGTTTTGAAAATATCTTGCAAAAACACTTTAAGTAAGACCTCTCTGGAGTAAGGAAAGTTCATGATGGTGATGGTGATGATGATTAGTATAATGAAGGAAATCAAATTTATTTTGGACTGGACTCGTTTTAATCAAACATGTCTGAATAATTATTTTTCAAGGAGATTCAAATTAATTTTATGAGGAATAACATGCTTGAATTAGTGAATTGTGGTAAATATTTTTGTACCAGATGACAATTTTTCTACCATGAAACTTTTCTTTAATTATATTTTATAAATACTCATTTATTTTTGAAGAGGTTATTATTAATCATGAGACGGGTTTAGTAGAATTATATTTTATAAATTAAGTATAGCCCATGAAGCCTCTTCATATCGATGACTATCTGCTCCGTGTAAAAAGCGGTCATATCATAATCAACGTACCGGACCGGACTAACAATGGAATTGAAGGCAAATTTATTGCATTTCTTTCTAGCCAATTTTTATTTCGAAAATATTGGTCGAAAAATTTTTAAGTCGAAAATATTGGTTCAAAAATTTCTCTAAATCAGTCAATTAATTGACTGTTTTGGAGTTAAGTAAAAAAAGGATTTGCAATTGTTGGCGAAAAAAAGACTAAAGACTATATCCGTGCTTCCCTCGTCATTGTGGTGCGAGAACTTCCGGTGCCGTTACTTTCCTCTACCTGGTGCAACTTAGTACCTTATAATTTCCGGTTAAAGTCTTTGTTAAATTTATCGCCATAAAAAATATGCCCACTACTTTAAGGTTTTAAGGCTGTTAAGAAAATAATCATAACAATATTAACCGGGCTTCATTCAAAAAAACTGTTTTCATGGAACCCTTTGAAGACATAGGTGGTATGGCTGAATGGCCCCATCCTCCTCCGGGGAGGGGGGTAGAGAGACAGGAAACCGAGTGAATTTGTTCAGCTGGAAAAGTTGATATACTAAAGAAGGAAATTAAATGAAAAGGATCTTTTTTTATCTTTTATAGCGTTCTTTATTTCGTTTTTGAAAGTACAAGCGACATCCTTGTGAAATTCTTTTCAATGGAGAAATCATTGAAAACATTATACGATTATACTGACAAAATATTCCTTTCGTCAGCGCCTCTTCTACCAACCATTCTTCTTGTTTATAACTTCTACACCTGTTTAAAAAAATTTTGTTTTTTGCAAATACAGTTACGTTTATTATGCGTGTTTTATCTTTTCAATCTCATATTTCTTGGTATTTTGTCTTCGTTTTCGTTTATTTACATTTTCTTAATATTTATGCAGGTTCGAAGAAAATCGTTGTTTTTTTGGTTATCTTTTTTATAAATTTATACGGTTCAATGAAATTCGTTTCAAAGCTTAATCGAAATTTACTCCAGTCTCCAATTTGAATGTATGAATTTATGTGGAGGATTTTTTATTTTTTTCGATACAATGTCGGAAAATGTACCTTACTTTATTTTAAATTATAATGCGTACGGAACTCTTGTACGCCTTTTAATATCTGACAATGTCAAAACGTCATACAGGCTTAATAGATTTATCGCATTGAAATCCATGAGTGGGAAATGTTTGAGAATTACTAAAAATTAATACCTTAAATTATTGAGTGCTGTTTACTGAAATATTCGTACATGATGATCGCTTCCTCTGACAGACAGGAAATTTATGAAAACAACGTGGTTGTAAAAGTTTCAACTGAAAATTTAATGAGCCAATGGATTCGGTCCTTCCTTCAGGAATTGGGAGCATTTCCGGGATTTTGGAGAATGATGTTCGCTTTTATCTCTTTTATAAAAACCCAACCGATAATTTTAAGCGCTTAGAATTTATCTGGCTTGACCATGCCAAAATTATGTTATGTCTTTATTGAAAAAACGGTTATTACTCATGCGATATTTAGTATAAATAATATTTTATGCCAAATGCAATAACTACCTAAAAATTTCTTACGTATTGTTTAAAAAACTTATTTTTTGTGTTTTTCTTATCGATATATTTGTGTTGGGTATGCATGTGTGTGTGCTCCTGTGGATTTATATACAATTCTGCTATTGCGTGCACCCACAATGTCAAGTCCTTCGCAGTCGTTAGATTATTTATTCTATTGTATCTCAGTTTCCCCATCACCACATTATTCCACCTCGTCAATATTCTCCATCAATATCTTCTGTTGCAGCAACTGTTGTTGCCGCTACACTACTTGGATTATGTGTACAAGTCATTTTCCATCTATTTCTGCGGCAATTACGACAACTAGGTCAGAAAGTTAAAGCAAAAATAGTGAGAAAAGTGGAAGGCGATAATGACAATCAATTTAGTACGGAGCAGAGTATGAAACAGCCGCAAAAAATGTAAAGCAATTCAAACTCAACAAAAATAATTGCTCCTACTAGAACAATAACCACTTCTTGAATTCCCCCTAACGTATTTTTAGTGAAATTCAGTCAAATCATCGTAAAACAAAAAAATATTCTCGATTAAAATTACAAAATTGTAAATATAAGAAAAAGTTTGACAAAGTTTACAACAAAAAGGGGGTGGGGGAAAACTATTGGCTGTCGGGGATATAAAATGCAATACTAGGGATGCGAGGGTATAAAAGTCCTTAGGGTAGAATTGGCAGGACCCAGTACACTTTATTTAGTAGGCTTCAGTTTTTCTAATGACTTTTTCTCTTTCACTAAAATTCATCAAAATTGTTGTAATAATCGTTAAGAATGCATTTTTTTCCTTTTCTCGCGTACGTTTTCTTCCTCAGAGTCGAATTGTAAAAGTCCGAAAGGATAGTGGAGATAAAATGTAACGGCTTAGAGGCTTAGCAAATATAAATATCGAGTTAAAAGTTAAAAGAGAAATTCATTAGCAATCATTATTGCAGTCGCCACGATGCACCGGTACGGCATGAACCTTCTGGTGATTGTGTTACTGTTACTGACATTACTGTCTCTCTTGCCTTCACTATCCTATTGTTATTTTCGCCGTTATTGTTCCCAATATTTTTGTATTTATTGTTAACATATTTGTACTTCCGGATAAAGCAAATGTTAGTCGTGTGGGCTGTTGTATACGTTGTTGTTATTGTTAGAAGTTTTTGAAAGACTATTTCAGAGTTTTTAACATTCGGTTATTGTTATTATTTTTACCATTATTGTTATTATTGTTATTATTATTTTTTTATTTCATTCACTTGTGGTTATTTCTTATCTAACTTATTGTTTGTTTTGTTATGATTTTACTGTTATTGCTGTTGTAACTGCAGTCATGTTTTTCGTTATTATTTTGCTCTCTTCTTATTATGATTTTCTGTTGCTTTTGATTGTTATTTTATTTTAATGGGTGTTTTTTAATTGCTGCTCGTTAAGCACTTTTATTCCATTCGTTCTAAAGTCGTTGAATAAAGTCTGGTTTTCTTTCGTTTTCTGCTTAATACAATTTTGATTTTCGTTTTTGTAAAAAATTTTAAATACAATTCTTTCGTGATTTCTTGTGTGATATTTTCAGTCGCAATTTTTCGTAATACAATATTCATCCTTGTCCTTTGTTTGCCATGGGAAGCCTTTATGATTCTTTTTCTCCCTCTATGCGTCTATCTAAATTTGCTAAAGAATTTGTGTTTATACCACTATATTCCTTTTTGTAAAATTTTTTGTATAAAAATTTAGTTAATGTTCCTTTACGTCTATCGTTGTTGTTCGTAACGATATTATTTCTATCGTTGTTTTCCAAATTAAATTTTTTATTATATCGTGAATGTACGCATGGATTGTATGATTCGTTTAATGACTGTCGAGTCATTAACACCATCTACATCTGAAAAACAGTGGAACATTTTTATGTGACCAGATATGAAAAAAGTGTACCATTCATTCAAAAAATGATGAAGTTTTCGAGATATTTCAACAGAATTTAAGATTGAGGAACAACCATTGACTTGAAATTCAAAATTAATGTCAGCGCTTAGCTGTCATCTTTCCGCCTATAACGAAAATTAAAAGCATGTATATTCGAAAAAAAGTACTTGAAGAAACTCTTGTGGTCTATGATACAGAGGTTTATAATAAAACTCGTTTCATACAAATTCCATTTCAGACCAAATTGATTTAATATATTTCTTTTAACCGAAAGGCAAAAGGGATCCTCTTGGAGACTTTGGAGAAATTTATAATGCGAGATAATTTTTCTACAATTCATAAAAACGAAGCGTGTAAATCTCTAATTAGAATTTAATTAATTTTCAAACAACCAAACGGAAATAGGATTGGAGGAGAGCTAGCTATAGTTGAAGATGAGAGAGAAAGAGAGAGAGAGAGTCAAATCGAAAGCTAAAGGATAGGAAATGAAAATTACCACAAGAACCGCAACATGTCGAAAGTTTCATTAGTCTCGTTTTTAACCGTTCAAATCACGACGCCTATTCAGGTGTCTTTCTTTTCCTTACTGTTGTCTCTTTCTTTCGCATTCATTTTTTATGCTAATTTACAGTTATCTGCACTCCGTCTGCATTTCCGCAAATCCTGGAGCTTATGGTATGTCGTCCATAAGGATTCCGCCCTTTTTACTGTCCTTCAAAATGACTCACCGCAACGTTGGAGCATGTGCTGCATCAAATGCTAGTGGAATTTTTTTCATTAATTTTGGTTTCGATTGATGCTATCCCCGCGTTTCTGTTCTTTATTCTTCTTTTTCATTACTTCTATTTTCGTGGCGTGCAATACACAATAAAAGGATGAATGAATAAAAGAGAAAAAAGAACAATCCAAATAAAATGTGGTTTCTTAAATGTTTCTTGACGTCTCGCCGGAACTTCCGAGAAGGAGATCAGATTGGTGTGAAAGTTCCAGGAGAGAAGAATGCTTCCAAAGTAGGTCCAGTCTTTATTTGTGTTTTTTCGAAATACTCCTCGTTTTTATCTAAAAGTAATTTTCGTTTTTGCATCAAAGCGTAATCCTTACAGTTGGTTTTCTCTCCGCTTTAAAAAAATAAGAAACCATTTCACATTTTTCTTCTATTCATTTAAGAAAGGTGGTCAGATGTGATGTGCCTCGTGTAATGTGTGTGCCTCGATTTTTTGTATGTTTCGGTTGATCCTATAGTTGAAAAGCCTTTTTTGTTCGTTGTGAGCCCATAGGTCTGAACAAAAGAAAACACAGACACAAACGCTCACACACACAAGCAGAGATAGAGACTCAACTCGACACTCATGCAATCTTAAACAAAAATCGAAAAATATGTGTGCGATGTAAAAAACACAGAACTACCATTTTGGTTGAATTAAAGGAATTAGATCCATTTGATTTTCTTATTCTAAACAATATGCACCTCATATTTTGCCCCAATACATCCCAATCTAATTCCAATTTATATTGAAGGCATCCATGCTACCCGTATGTCGTATGGTGTGTTTATTTTTGACCGGAATATTAATCGTTTCACAGAAAGACCGTCGCGATAATTTCGCTAAAAAAAATAACGCTAGAATAAATGAAAATGAACGACAAAGTAATGCCGACAATTAAATATTAATTCGAATGTTAAATTTCAGTGACTGGCAGGAACCAACATACCAAACGCTTTAAATCAAATTAAACCGTATATTTCAAAATGATTTAGTTTAATCATTGCTTTTGTGACCAAGCTCATAATGTTCCCGGCACCTGAGACAGAAGCGAGGATAGGAAAGGGTCAGCACTCCATTCATTCGTCATCATTTAGCGTTAGTCGCCAAATAAATTGCGAACAATTTCTGTGGTTTTTCCATCATTCATTCATTCATGCATTTGATTTATGTGACACGACCGTCATCATATATATATTTTTTTGCAATAATATTTTTCTTTCTTTGCTGATTCTCTATTTTTGATTTCGTCTCATTCTACCGTCCGTCCGTGTGCTAATATTTATCTATTTATATCTTTTTCAGTGTTGTTTCCGCAGCTGTTGTTGTTTTTGTTGTTGTTGTTGTCTTTGTTATAAATGCTAAAATACATTTTTCGTTTTTATAGAATGAATAAAGATTTGTCAAAAAATTGCCAGGCATTTATATTTCACAGCTTTTACGCAAATTAATCCTTTCCTATAGCTGTGATTTATTTTATCCTTGTCTTTATCCTGACATTCGCACGCATATGTCGGCCTCGGTCGTCGGTAATCAAACAATTTAGCACTTGGAACAAATGATTTGAGATGTGTCTCTTTTTTTTAGTTTAGTTTTCGGCTCATGGTTAAACAACGGCAGAGACACTCAACAACAACAACAACAAAAACAAACAAAAGTGTGAATTCCAACAACAGTAACACCTACATAAATAACTGAATATTTTCGCAGAGAAATGATATATTATTTTGCAAATCCATGGATATTTTGTGAGTGCAGGCGTTCTGAAAAGCCTCGTATTTATGGGTGTGTGTGTGTGTTTGCGTATGAGTCGCAAGCATCTGTGAGTAAAGTTCTCAGTCTGGTTTTGGCAACGTATTGTTGATTTTACTCTAAGCATTTTATTATTCAGTGGGCGCGCTTCGGTTAGAAATGAGAAAAAGTCGGTTTAAAACCCATAACTTCCATTTGCGTATATATTTTGAAAAACGGTTCCTTTTCTTTACCAGAGACTTCCTTAGGATCGTTTCATTGGGTTTTATCATAGATACAGTGGTGTCATTTTCTTCGAGCTTTCGATGGCTCTTGAGGATATATTTTTCGGCGACAAATCCACAGACCGAAACTGTTTATTCGAATTTGGAATTTTATCCTTCGGCCACAAAGCTCTATAGGACATCTTTTTAGATTCGACACTATTTGAAAAAAATTGTTTAATATTTTTCTATTAGGAATAGACATTTTTAGGTCTTTGTTTTGCGTTATTTGAGAAATATTTTAATTACTTCTACGATAAAATTTAGTACTTGTTCTGGTTATGGCTGTTTCTCCTTTATCAAATATTGTTCCTCCCTGCAACAGCTTTTTCTTCCGACGCTTTGCCAAACTCATTTTTCATTTGCTCTCTTAGTCCCTTTTTCCGTCCGTCCATCGTACTGAAGTTCATTAGGCTTGTTTTACTTTTTTATACGAATAGTTGAATTTTTAATTTATGTCCAAACCGTTTTTGTGGCCCACTCCCGTTCTCGTTGGTCATTTCTCATTTTGACGCCCTTGATTCGGGGACTGGCAGTGAGAGAGGGAAAGAAGTTAATAGTGTGCAGAGATAATAAATAAAGGCTTTCTCTGCAACTGTGACGCGGCGTCGAAGTTGGCGTTTTTGTTTTGATTGCCGTTAGCCGGTGGCGGATTTTATAAATGGCGTATGCATGATAGAAAATTATAAGCATAAATATTTGAAACGCGCGTTCTTTGTTCTTCGCGTCCTTTGACTAATGCGAAAATAGCAAATAGGCGGAAAATAAAGCAAACTAAAAAATTTTGAATTAATATTTCGTTGAATGCGGATGATGTGAAATGAAATGATTCGAGCAAAGAACATGCAATTGACGTATCAGCAATCAAAGAATGGGTGGGTGAGGGGCGCAATCCGCGGGGACGGAGAGTATAGTAGACGAGATATTGTCAGGGTAGATTTGTTGCAGAAAATAAGAATAAACGAATGAATCCTCAATGCAATCTGACAACTAGACAGCTACAATACCACAACAAAACAACAATAGCGCGAATTAATTGACAGCTGAATACACTCGCCATTTTTACAAAGTGAAAACTAACCAGCCGACCAAACAATCAACCAACCAACCACCCCACACACCTTCGCCCCTCACACGAATATACGTACACAAACAAACACACACATACACATACACAAACACACACAGCCAGAATCATTGGCACAACTTAAATATTGCAATACTTGCAAAGTAAATCAGTTCCGACAAGAACGAAATGGATCAGAAAAAAAACCGTCATAAAAACATTGGAATTTAATGAAAGAGTGAAGAATGAACAAACGACCAATTGAAAACTCGAATAAACAAGCGAATAAATGAGGAAATATACAAATGATAGAACAAATATAAAGACCGGCAGACACACATGCTTGAGAGGTACCAAACGAATGGCCAAACAGCCGATCGATTCTACGAGCAAACAAATTGACGAACAATATTGTCGCGCATACCGTTTTGTTCGAAGTGTTTTAATTGAAGTTGGGTGACTGTTTGATAAATCGAATATTGATGACACAATGTTTTCCGATGATTTTCCGTGGATGTGGGGAGTGATGGAGGTTATTGATACAATAAAAAAGTATTAATGTCTGTTAAAGTGCGACTGACTCCATAGAATGTTTTTGACAACTTCAACTTGACAACGACTTCAATTACAACGCGCTGCTTTTGCCCAATAAAAAAAGTCCACTTCAGATTTTTCAGTTTCAATTAGGAAAACAATTTCTGCGTCGGAGTACTTTCGTACGAACTTTGTTTTTAACAAATCTT
Source organism: Physocephala rufipes (assembly GCA_963966595.1). NCBI lineage: Eukaryota > Metazoa > Arthropoda > Insecta > Diptera > Conopidae > Physocephala > Physocephala rufipes. The sequence goes on along the minus strand of OZ016504.1, from coordinate 28,798,065 downwards.
GAAGATTTTGGCTCCAGCGGGTTTACTTAATTCGCATCATGAAAGGCAGACAATTTTGAAAGAATGCTCTTGAGCGGCTTAAAACAAAATTGAATAATAGAAAAAATTGAAACTAATATTTATCAAAATATATGTGTTCAAAAATTTTAAAGTTTTACTACTATCGACATCGGTATTGGCGCCAGAGCTGTCCAACGCGTTCTATTGACCGGCGCCGGACAATTCATACGTTGCGACGTTATTACAATAAAAAAAGTTTAACCAAGACCAAGAGAATGAAGACGAATGATTATTGTATAAATTTGTAACGGTAAAAAACCACGATTAGGAATAGAACTAAATGTATTCATTAATTTGTCAAATAAAATTAATATAGTTGAGCCACAAAATTAAATACAAAATCAGTCTAATAATTTTGAGTATTAATTTCGTAAAAACTTTATCGTTTAAGATTTTTATAATTTTTTTAATGATTTTCCATAATTGTGCAATATTATTCAAAGAAAAATTAATACATTGTCGTCAGACAGTTCAGAATGTAATGTTTTAAAACTTTTACGGTGCCGATTTCGCTTATACTTTTAGTTGGTGCAAGTTATTTTATTTGTAAACAATTTTATCTTAATTTCTCTGCAAAACCAAAATAGAGTGTTACTTTTTGAATCATTGATATCGTGTTGGGATTGGCAATTTTCTTCATTTACTGCCATTGCGTGATTCAAATCATTATCAATAATCACGCTGAATTTATTTAATGAATAATGGATGGCAAACAATAATTTAAATTGTTGTTTCATTTGCAAACACTGAACTAAACTAAACCATGCTAACTATATTTATGCCAACATTTACTAATTCAGGCAGAATTATTTAATTTAAGCTTGCATTTGCTTAGTTTTGCTCCATTTTTCCTCATGTGTTTTTTAACAGCTTGAAATAAATATATTGTATTTTTTTAAGATTAATCGACCCCATCCTACTTTTTAATTTTTTATCTTTTACTTTTTAATTGCGTTCTCAAGCAATCCATCCCATTTCGACGTTCGATTAAGAATGCTTGTGTTGCTTTCGCCGTTTGGAGCACTTTTATCGTCAATGTTCGGTTATTCAATTTTATTTTATGCGACTTTTTTGGAGATTATTCTGATCATGAATTTTCATTTTCTGTGACAAAAGTATCTTCTGACAATAAAATCGATCTGATGCTTTCTTTATCTTTGCCTAGAGTGCGATAAAATTTTTAATTGGATTCTTAAATGGCTTGCGTCAATATTCCGCGTTTTCATATAAAATCAGGCATTACTGAATAATCAAAAACGGTAGAAATATATACGTCAGTTAAAACCGCCCGTTTGTAATATAAATGTATAAGCTTTCTCACCTTCATCTTAATTTTAATAGGATATAAATTTCGAAATTAGAATTTCAAATCAATTGATTTTTATAATCTTCATTTTTTTTCTCAACAATTGTCTCGATCATGACAAACATTTTAATGAAAGATTTTGTGAAAATAGCTATTCATCCTGTAGTGCTTCAATTTAATTTTACAACTGAAATGCATTAGTTGTGCAGAAATATATAAATCGTTTATGGTATGACATTGAGTCTTAAAGCATTCCACGAAAAATTCGAACAGTGTTAAATCGTTTCATTGAAGCAATTGATTTATAAATGTATTCGATGATTCGTTCTATAATGGTAAACAATATTTCCTTATACGACAGTGTTTTGGCCTTAGGCACCGTTACAATCATTCTAGTCTGAAATGAAGAAAACTATATGTTGAAACAGTCCTAAATTCGAAAACTCAGATTTCTACGGTTGAATGTTTCTAAGTTTTGCGAGATAGGCTTATACGTACAAACGCAATGGTGTCATAATGAAGTGTCACCAACCACCAACTAACCAACCAAATGTTCCTTTTGAATCCGGTTTTCAACATTTTTACGGGTACAGTTATATCACTATGTACGAAGGAAGTACTTGGTGAAGGAATGGAAGAAGTAATGGAATAACTTATAAAATAATAAAGCTAAAAGAATAAAACTGTTTAAGAATTTAAAGAAGAAACATCATTAAATTGTGTGACAAGTAAAATTATTATTTGCAAATAAACTGAGTGATATTTTTCAGTATCATTATAATTTACGGACTTATCGAGGTCTAGACTCCATAAAATTGTTTTGCTATTTACCTTTCTTATCCATTGATTATCGCTGCACAACTGAATAATCAAGTTTCTCTTAAATTGTTCACACAATCATTCACTTGCTTCACAACTGGTTTTCATTAATTTGATTGGATTTTAGGGTATTTATATTGAATTTTGTATCAGTTTGATCACTTTAGTTTGTCAAATTATTATTATTGAATAATATGCTTTCAGTATTATATTGTCGATGATTACGATGTACCGTGGTATATTTGATCGATTTAGTTATCAAAAAAAAAATTCGTTCTTACTCAAAATCTAATATCAGTCTAATCGGAAATATAAGACTGAAATGATTATAAAGAAAAATTCAGTATTTCAAAAAAATTCCCTTCAAAATTCGAAAAATTTGAAAAATTAGATTACGATGTGATCTACCTACCCTCCCGCACTAGAGATCCATCGGTTTCTTGTAGTTTTTAGTTAGTTTTTATTTAGAATTTCTTAGCCTTTTAGTGTTTTCATTTGCCAATTATACAATATGTATTTTTGTCCAGCTAAACCCATCGAGAGACCCACAGTATCAAAATGAAGCAAATAAACTTTATCCAATATTGTTGGTGAAGTATTTCCCATAATCAAGATACTCCTCTGTATGCATCCTCAATCTCCACCCGCCTTCCCCCTTAATACTCATATTTTCTTAAAACAATTAAGAAAATTGAATATTCTTGAACTTTACGAATTTGATATTTTTGATTTGTTTCTTATAAAGAAAATCCAAGAAACAGAAAACTTCTGCCGACCAAAACAAAATAATCAGAAAAGCAAAAAGAACAACTATAGAACGAGATCCTTGAAGTTTGTGAAATAGAAAAATTATTTTGTTTTGCCTTTTTTGTATTTTCGGTTTTCGTACTTCATTGAAAATCCAACAGAACGTATCTTAAGAAAGATAATGTTACCAAATCAAGTGAGAAAATGGTGAAAAAAATTAGTTTGTTGAAAGTTTTGTTTATGATCAGCCGCATCCAAGATTTGAAACAGTTGAAGAACGTGTAGACTATTTTCATTACTGATCTGACTACGAGATTCTTCGTTCTTCGTCCATCTCTTCCTTTCTTCCTTCCCTTACGCCTAACTTCCTTTCCTCTTTACTTTCTTCTATTTTCTCTGCAGTCCGTCTTCTGGATCAATTTTCTTTTGGAGTACCACGAAACTTTTTAAGAAGTATACGATGAAGCTTTTTTGCTGCATTGAATACCAAAAGTTGTTCTAGTTGCACGATTCAAAATCCTCATTTTCAAAAACCTGGCAGATACTCGATACTTCTTACAACTTATAAGGATTGCGGCTACTACGACTTCAGGCGAGCAATCGGTTGGTCGTTCGGTCTTTGGTTAATTCACTCACTGTGTTTGTCGGTCGGACTTCGAAAGTTTTCCGCTTAACTGATTGCAGTCTACACAGGTCGAATTGCTAAAAGTTCTCGTATCGCGAAAAGAAGCGATAGGGAGTCAAGCAATGAAAACAGTCAACGAAAAACAATTCAAGAAAAAGCCAAAATAAATTGAAAAAAATATGAAATAAAATAAACGAAAATCAAAAATAAAGAAAAAGAAGAGAAAATGAAACGAAACTCACTATTTTCGCTAGTTTAGCTGTTTTCGTTATTGTTGTCGACTTTACGGAATTTTCCTGGGGCTCTTCCCACACAATAGAACAAATTCGTTCAATACGATCAAATTATGTGACGTATTTCTTCGACGAGATTGTCAATGATGTTTTCGTTTTCCTTTTTGTATTCGTTTGTTTTTATTTTGCTCGAAGCATCTGCAGCGTAGATGAAAATGTTGTCCTTGATTTCGCTCAGCTTCATAAATATTTGCTTCGTATGCTTTTATATTCGGGTGCAGCAGCTGCTCTACTGCTGTTTATACTCATGCTGTGATGATGATGGCCAATGGCTTATTGCCAATAGCACAATGTTCGACAATGTTCAACGTCAACATCAGCGACAGCGACAGAATCTGACGGTTTCATACTTTCGCATTTTGTCGCATCGTTTAAAAGCGTTTTTCACTTCAATTTTCTTCAGATGTGACAATCTGTGTTATTTTTGTCGCATTGTTTTTTGTTTGTTATTATGGGTGGAAATTGCTGTCGTTTGTTTTGTTGTTTGTATTGTTGTTCTTCGCGTTATGACCCCTTCTTTTGTTTGATTATATTAGTAGAAGGTTTTGGAGTGAATACGCTTCGTTCTCTAAAGGAAGAAACTATTGTGGAAGAAGGATAGTAACGATAGAAGAGAGAAAAAAACTTAGTACTGGGATGGATGTACTTCTGTCAATACAATTATATTTTGTCATATTAAATTATATTTAGAGTTAACATTTTGAAACTGTTTAAATTTTGTAATCCGCGTTCTGAGAAGCAATGGTTTGTTTAGTTTAAATGTATTCCAGTCGATAATATATTTTCAGGGAAAATTAATAAAATGTTCTGAATTTTTAAAGCTGTATCGCATTTTTGCAAGTATGTTTCTTCGTAATGAAGAGAAAATCTAACTCTATCCTTTCGAATTGACGTTGAGAAAAGGTCTGCATTTTGATTGGCAATGATGAATTTCAAAAGGACAACGAAATAATGAGAGAGTTTTCGTACTTTGTCAGTCAGAAAGTAAAAGAAGGCACGCACACATGCTTCCATTCACTCGCTCGCTCTATTGCTTTGTCAAATTCGTCGGTTCTCATCAACGAGAAATCACCAGAGGCTGGTGGTGGTATACTCGTGTACGAACAACTATAACGACAAACTCATTTCAATGGCATAGTAAGAGCGCCGCAACTTTTTCTCTCTATTCAACGACGCGCCTCTGCTGTTCAGTTGCGTGTTTTGCAGCTAACAATCATTTCGCTTTATGACAACAGTTTCGATTTTAGGGGAAAAATTTTTGTTTTGCTTTGTGCACAGGGGGGCACACGTAGTAATCGTATCTTGCATTAAGATTGATGGAAAGATATCAGTAAAAATAAAATAAAAAAATATATCAGTAAAAATGAAAAAAGCAACAAACAACAACGAGAAATTCGCTTGTTAACGAATATAGGAAAACGAAAATAGAAAGAAAAGAGGAGATTAAATGAAATAAAGCAAGTACAATACGAACAATTTAAACTGCACAGGAGGTTCGACTTTGAAAACTGCATAATGTACCTACACCACACCTCCTCTCCTTATTTTACTAGCAATCAAATAACTGGGCTTAATATATTTCAAGCTGGTTGATTCACGCCCAAATACGGACCAATGACATCTAGGCTTATGCAAGATTGCTTTTCTCTTTGAGCCTTTGCATGAGCCTTGAAAATGACAATAACAGCAACAACTACAACTTACACAAAAACAGCAGCAGTAGCAGCACCAGTAGTAAGTAATAGTAAATAGCATAAAAAGCATAACTCTCCGAAGCAGGTCGAGTGCGATTCAGAGCGACGCTGACGGTTAGCTGGTCGACTGGTGGGCTCGTCGCTCGGCAGGTCAGTGGGTTGGTTGGTCAGGTACATCGTTCTAGTCTAACTAAAATGTGCGTGCGTTGTGTGTGTGTTAGTGTGTGTGTGACTTTGTGCATGTGCAGTAAACGTCTAACATTTGTATTTATGTGTGGCATTAATGACAATACAAAAACCGTTAGTGCTATTGAGTAAGGCCAACACTCGTTTAGTGTGGAAGGACTTTTCCGTAGGAATTATTTTTCTGTTGTTGTTGTTGTTGTTGGTGTCATTCCGTTTTTATGTTATTAAAAGTGTCATTTACTATCATTACGGTAGATGTGCTGTTGTTGTTTTTTTTTTGAAAAGGTTTGCTTGCGTGCAAATGATGCACGTGTGCGGATCATAAGCTGGCTATATGAGGGTAAAATAATAGCAATAAGCTTTAGATGGACGCGACGATAGAAACCATTAAAGAAGAAGAACAAAAATCGTTATAATAATTTTTTCATTATTTTTGCGAATAGTTGGTAGCGTACCGTCGTAGAATTCACTTAAAAAAAAAATATAAAAATATTAATAACATGAATAATTGAAGCGAAATAGCACTATGTATGTAAATTTACACCTATAGTGCCTTGAAAAATGATTATGTGAATATAAAAGTATATAAAATATATAGACATGCAAAGAGATCGCGAAAGGTCATTACTGTTCTCCTTTTTTTACATTTTCCGCGCAAAATAATTTGATGAATGATTTAATTGCTTCATCTACAATTTCCCCTTGTTTTAGCGCTTTCCGTCATTTCCCAAGGATCAATCAGTCGTGTGACCATCACTATCTCGTCACCATCATTCAATAATGTCAACCTATTTCTCGTTGGGCTGATGCTCTCTTACACTAACCTCGTCATTATTGACCGTCATGAAAATTGTATAGAAGACTACATTAATTCCATCATAAACAACAACACCCTCCAAATCACCCCTATTATCCCTACCCACTATACCTTTATAACTGATTCGTACTTCATCGGCATTGGTAACCTCGACTGGAGTGCAGTGCCACCAGTTGAACAATGACATTCTCAACAACATTAAACGACTGATTTCACCCTCACATGGTCTACAAATGATCGTAGCTGCTTGGTATTGTTGTTATTGCTATATAGCTGTTCTTGTAGTTGTTGTCATTGTTGCTGTTGTTTTCCTTGTAATTGCTATTGTAATTGCTGGAGTGAAGCATCGGTGGGTTTTTCTTTTTTAGTTTTTTGCATAATTAGCGTAATTGTTTTTCTCCATAACAACAAAAACAATACAAACGCCACAAATCGCAACAATAAAACTTTTTCGCGTTGTTTTTCAACTTGTGGTTATCAGTTTTTATTTTTATTTTTTTAATTTTTGCTTTCGTTTAGTTACCATAAATCTTTCCTTCATTTTTCATTTTTTCCTTAATTTTGTTATTCTTATTTATTTTCCTCATTTCTTTCTCCCCCATAATATTTTTTTCTTCAGCGATGCGTCTCCGTTGCATAACATCATAATGAATTTCATAGACTAACGACTAACTGCGTCTGTCACCTCCATCAAGTCTTCAAAACCATCCAAGTCAGGCTTCGCGTGCTCTTCTTCTTTTCTGGTATGTGTATCGTACCACTCAAACGTTTCGCTGACGCTGTCGTTGTCGTCGCCGTTGTCACTGCTCCTGTAGCAATGATGTTACTTTTATTTTTATCAGATGCTTAAATTGCAAATTCGTGGCAATTGCAGTCAACATTCGGCGCTTTAATTTTCTCTTTTTTGAGATTTTTGCCTTTTGTGAAATACAAAGTAATGATGATAAATATTCTTGAAAATCAAAGTGGCTTCGGGGTGTTGAAAAGAGAAAGTGTTATTATATTTAGTACAGGATTTTTATTTCCGGTCTGGTGTATTAAAGGGATACCGTTAAAGGCAAGTCAATCAAAGTGTTATGTTCTGTCTGGTCTGGTTGTTGCATCCTGTAATGCATTTGTAGGTATGTATTGAATACTTTGAAATTAAATCGAACAACCCAGACAGGCACCGATCGATTTAGGCCTAATTGACGAATGATTCAGCATCATCTTTGTGTTTGTCATTATCCATCATGCTTATTTTAATTTCCGTTCATAACGTTCACAACAAACCTTCCTAGACCTGCCTGGAGCAGAGTTCATTCAAACAAGAAGAGCCGTCGTTCACTTGTTTCCGCTACGAATTTTGTATTCCATTCAAAAATTTTTACATTTCCGCAAAATTCAGTTTTGTGAAAATTTCAAGCTTTTAATGTCTTGTCAAAAGGGTCTTCCGTTACGGCGTTGCAGCAACAGCAGAAGTAGTAGAAAAAGAAGTGGCAACAAGAAAAAAGCAGGCGAATAAATACTGAATTGCGATGAATAAAGACGGATGAGGACACTTTGTAACAAATTAAATTCTTGGCCTTTACGTAATAGTCGTTTTCAAACTCGAATTAATGCCTTACTCCTTCCAATTATTTCGAATAAAATATAATAAAAAATGTAATTTGAAATGTAACTAATTTAATAACATTTTCTTCTCTTTCTTTCATTGCAGGAATAATTCCAAATTGAATTTGAAAGCTGAAATAAAAATCCGCTTGCTGAAGAATGCAGGAAAGAGAGAGAGAGAGGGAGATAGAGACGGAGAGCAACAAAATTGAATTTATTAAATTTAAAATTTAAAATAGTCTTAACTAAATTAGTGTTAATTCGTATTTAAGTGAGATTCGCCAGTGTAACGTGAAACTAAAATCATACAAAAATTTGTTATCTAGACTGCAAAATGATATAAATAAAAAATAAAAAAATAAAATAAAATAAAATAAAACAAAATAAAGTAATATAAAAGAAATTAATGGAAAAAACTTATTATAATATAAGAAGATATAAATTTTCAAAACGACAAACAAAATAAAGCATTTAATAACGGACGCACGCATGGAAACACATCTGCATCGTTTCAAAACTAAAGCTCTTTCGTAGCATCGCATCATCCTTCAGGCTTTTGTTAAAGCGCAAAGAAAACTTATCTCCTTCTGCATCACCAACGCTTTCTGTTCACTTTGTGTTGTAGCTGAGAAGGAGCAAAATAGTGCATAACAAGGCGCAGCCGTCATGAAAATTACAGCGCCCTTTAGGGCTCTTGTGATAGCCCATCTTTTTTACTGCGTGGCACCCGCCGGAGGTAAGTGACTTACAAGTATTTATTTACATTCATGCATAATAATTGAAACCACAGATGTCACAAAAATTAATCTCTCGATCAATTAGAATTGATAAATTTTAATTTAAAATGTGATTATCGTTTTTCTTTTCATTTGTCATGACACGATTCCTTCTTGAACGAAGAAATCCAGACCAAAACAAATTTGCAGAGAAGCAAATTGTTGGCATTAAGGGCGTAAACGGGGCAGTACTTGGTGAACGGTTCTTTAATTTTAAATGATTTTGGTTTTGTTAAATATAAAGTGTAAGAAGGAAAATAACTCTCGTTTGAATTTTCTTGATTTTATTGATTTTATTGATTTTGCATTATTTTCTCTTAAAATTATTGTTGCCTTGCTGCAACAATGCGAGATAGAGCAAACCAGTTGCAACAGATTAGTCAAGAGTTTGTATTACACAATAATCGCCTTATGCGGTAATTGTGTTAAAATAATTTTTGGCAATTTAACCAAATTTATTTCGTTAATTTTCTTATTTTTGAGAATAAGCGAGAGCAATTTTGGGAATCCCTTTATGTGTAAACATCCCATTAAAATAGAACGATCTCATCTGAAAAGAAACCCTCTCCTCCCTCAAGAGGGCACACTTGAGGAATGGCAAATACAAAAGGAAAAGTGATTGTACGAAGTATGAAGTACGAAGTATTTGATCAAGAAATGTTTTAAGCAGACTTGAAATCGCTTCGTTGGAGCGATTTTGAGGTGAAAATTGAGCTATTTGGAGCATAAAACTATATGTTGATAGCCGATTATTTCATATGAGTATTGGTGGTGTCTATGTGTAATAAAATCGTATAAAGGTGTATAAGATTTTTCTTCGAAATTCCAATATTAATAAACTCAGCAAGCCTAATTTCGGCGGACTTACCAAAATAGAGTTTTTAAAGCTTCTTTTACTGACACTACTTATCCATCATATAGGTGGGCGTTAGTTCACAGTTATTTCTACCTTTTCTGCCATAATTTAAAAGAATATTGGGCGAGAAAACATGCGTCACACGTTGAGGTAGAAGATGATGCTTTCAAGTAGTATTTTTCAAACGGTTTGGACAAACGGTTTGCAACGGTTTAAAAAAAGGACGAAATTTTGATGCTTGGAAATGTTCAGAAATTAGAAAAAAATTTCTTTTGCTACGAAATTGTCGCTTCTTCAAAGGACCGGATATATTTTGAATTATAATGCAATTGACGGCGTTCATGTAGAATAGAAACGAAAGACCAAAAATGATATCACGAATGGGTTACAAATAAGCAAAAATTGCACAGTGCGGTCGACCGCCAACAATTTACATGTGTCTTATATATCGCAGATTTATGGATACATTTTTTTAAATTTTCTATTCACGTTTCTGTTTACGTTTTACCCCGTTGAAAAATGAAATAAAAAAAATAAAGAGATAAACAAAATCTAAAGTAAACAAAATATACAAAAGAAGTGCCTTGACTTTAGAAACGTGGTCAACATTCTGCAATGTTCTGGAAAGGTTGCTGATAAAAATACGCTTTGTTGTTAACTTTTTGTAACGAATGCGAAGAAGTTTTCATGGGTTTTGTATAAAATACTCTTACACAATCTTTCGAATATTTTCTCACTGAAGATAAAATGTTTCTTTCTAACTTGGTTAAAGCCAAAAACATGATTGAGTGAAAGGGGGAGAGGTAGAGAAGAGAGAAGATAAGGAAACCTACAGGAAGGACGCATGGTCACCCTTTTCATTTTTATGAATTTGTACAAAAATTTTTATAAAACATTAATTTGAAAATATTCCATAAATAATCTTGTGCGTGCAGCAATATTTTTTCCTTATAGGATCAATGTTTTTTAACACAAATGATACATAACACATACGTAAGACACGACGTGGATTTGAGGAAGGCCAAACTGTTTATTTCTATTCAACCCTTGCATTAATGCCCTTTTGGGAATTATCGAAATGATTGATTGTTTATGGAAATGATGTGTCATCAGGAAAATCGTTTGTCTTAGAAGAAATCTTTAATAATATTTAGGAATTATGTTTTTCCTTTCCTCTTTCCTTTGTTGTTCGTTGTTGTTGTATTGTTGTTGCAACAAAATCAACTGCTCTCAGTTTCACGTCGGTGGCTTAAGCTTTAGATTCAGATCAACCCTGTTGTTTTTGTTATTGTTTTTATTGCTGTTGTGCATTGTGACAATGACGATGTCCTGATTGCGTTCCAAGTTCAACGTTACTCGTAATGATGTTTATGAGTAAGTATGTTCTACGCATAAAAATAGTATTTGCCTTCTAAACAGATTTAGACAACGCAAAGCTAGAGCGTGAACGAGTGAGAAATCACAAGAGCATATTTTTTAAATATTTTTTATGAGACCCTAAATAGGTTCCTACGTACTATTGCAAATTACTAGTTGGAGGATTTAGCTCCAGTTTACTCAATTTATGACGGCCCACCTCTCTCCCCATCTATGTATTTATCTTCTCTCACTGACCGAATAGGTATTTATTTTGATTAAATTTGATATTAAAGAGATTCTCTCAAAATCATCGTGAAGCGATAGAGCACGTATAGCAAAGTGTTTTTTATTCTTCAGCCCAAATCGTCATTAGTTTTCCTTGTAATGATTGATTTTTTCCTTGTAATGACTGAGATTCAGGTGAATATGCAGGACTCAATCGCAGCAGTGCCTAAGTGATCTAAGTGAATATATGTATACTTTTCCATATCAGTCATGCCGCTCTCAATGCATTACAAATGGAAAATACAAAATGATTTTGTCCTTAACTGGGTTTAGGATATAAAGAAAGATAAATGAAAATGTAAACGCACACACGTATAATCTGCAGCATTCATATGCATGAGTGATTTTATGGCTTGTGTCGAACGTCCACGCACACACACAAGCACACACACACTCACACACTCTTACAAATACATTTACTGGTTTCTGGAAAGAAACGGGAACGAAATAATAGTGAGAAAAATAACTAGTCTACACATAATCAATGATCAGTCGGCGGCAAGTCACCAATATTTTTAAACAGAACAAAAGCTTAAGTTTTTGTTATCTTATTAATTATTAAAGAATTACATGTTGACAAAAAAGCTTTAAGGAGTGCGTATGCGTATTCTTCTTAATAACAAACACGGTATATCCTTCATAGAGTCTGGAGCACTGAGCTCGATAAATTTTACTTCAGATAAAAAAATTTGAGTCACGTACATGAAATAACCCGTAGGGATATCCTCTGGGATATGACTTACATTAGCTGATTGCGAAAAATTATTAACGAGTTGGAACAAAAACATAGGAGTCACTATATTCTAATTTTTTTAAATAGTTTTTTAACAATTCAATCCTTTTTGTTGAATTTATGTCGTAATTTCACCCGATCTTACCAACTAAATCACTCGAATACTTTTACAATTCATTCGCTCCTTATTTTTTAACATTATTTCATGAGTATAAGTATGTGAGTGGTATGTGTGCGCGTGTGACTTGTGCATGCATGTGAACACGTGTATAGTGTGTGTGTGATAAAAAACTGAGTCAAAGTTTTCCAATTTTTGGCTATTTTTCGAAATCATTATCTTGCTGATAGATCGAATAGGAAACTTTTTTGAAATAGAAAAGTTTTTCGCCTCCACCCTTTCTCTCCCCCATTCTCCCTCATTCAGTTTGTCCGTAGTTTGCTGAGATGGTTATCATCAAATGTTGCTGACAACGAATGTGACGGGTAGTAGCGTTCGCCAACGATACCGTTAGGCGATATAAATGTTGTTAGTTGTCAAATTAGTCACGAACCAATGCGGAGGAAGTGTCAGAACTTTTGTAACTGACTTAAATACCAGCGTGTTTGAGAATAAAAGAGATATAAAATTGTAGCATGCTTAAGAGCAAAATATATGTAAAATAAGTGTTCTAAATTTAAAAATACTTTTTAAAAAGTGTCCAGCGAGATACATTAATTTAAGAGGTGTTGCTAATTCGACAATTTACTAATTCTCGAAAACTCAAATCAGAAATTACAAATTAAACAGATATTCAACATATTTACGGAAACAAAAAATGGAAGTGAAAATAATCAAAACCGTAAAAAATTCTCTTTAATAAAGTTGTTTAAAATGGAACTATTTTATAGAGAAACTTTTTTCGAATAATACAAAATTTTTCCTTTTATATCTTCAATTATTTTACTTTGATAATTTCATACAAAAATTGCCAATTTCATTTTCAATTTTTTCCTTCTCCTTTTCGATGCAATTGTTTGTTGTTTGTTTTAAAAATATTGATGGAGTTCATTTTAATTAAAGATTGAGAGCCAGGTCTCGGGCTGGAATGGAAAAACAAAAAAACTACAAAATTATTTAATAATATTAATTTCTGTTTCGAAAAATCTCTATTGAGGATTTTCGTAGATCCTGAAAAGTAGTTTTCAAACTGAGTTATTTGTAGAATAAAAATATTTGAAAAGAATCAGACCGTGAGTATTGAAGAGATGAAGGAGAGGTTTAGGGGTAGGAAAACTATTAAACAAAAATTTTTTCGCTGTTATAAAATGTTATTTTTTAAAAAATATTCGTCAAATTAAATACAAAACAGATGCTAAGAATAAATTTATTTAAAATATTTACTGAAAACTAAAATTTCGTCACAAATATTTCTCACCGATGTTAGTTTCTCTTTAAAGGAGCGGTAAATTTAATGTTTCTCTATAACCATCTCATTCTATCTCTCCCTCTCTCTCTCTATCTATATCTTCCCCTCTCTTTCTTTTGCTCTGCATACATGGATTCATTACTCAAAATTTATGCAGTTCAAAACTTTTGTCGATTCGACTTTCACAAACGCTGCTCAACAAAATTTGACGTGGCAGCGCGCATCCACTGCAATTAATTTGTGCATTTGCAAAAAAGTTGTCGGCTCTGGGGAGCGGTACAGCTGTAATATGAAGCCTAAAAGAATGCCACGAGTGTAGAAGACGACGAATGTAAAAGACAATGAATGAAAAAGACAACGAATTAAAAAAGATTCCTCTTTAATTTCTGCTTCATGCTTCCACTACAGCCGAATGCATTCTTCTCATTACACTTCAAGCAACTTGTGACGCGTTCTTAGAGGCGTTATACTTATATATACATATATATACTCGTATATAAGGGCATGTATTTTATCTAGATGTAGGAATGTTCATTTTTCTTTAATCAGTGTCAAAGTAAAAGAGGATTTTATCAACAAAAAGCACGATAAAAAACTTTTTCATCATCTCTCTATCCATCATTCTTAGTTGTATTTTTTTGCGTACCCTACATCCTGTTTCTCTTGTGTGTCTCTTGGGTTCGCTTAAATTTCTTCTGTTTCTAACACATTAGGTTTGACAACTTTCTAAATGACCCTGACCAGTTGGTCATCCTTCGGCCAATGAAAATCAGGATTAGAGGAGAATCTAGGCCGCAGTTGGGTCAGTGGACACGTGGCGTTGACAATGGACATAATCGGACTAATGCCTACGCCTACTTGTTCCGCTGAATACGCTGACTTGTTCCATGCCTTCCACCCAAATAAAGAGGCCATTAAATATTACAACCTTTATAGAAAATAAGCTCGTTAGGAACGACAACACTACAAATCAATTCATTTATTAAAATTTCGTTCTTGTAGAATAATCTCCTTGGGTAGATAATACTTCCGTAGTTGTTTCAATAAATACAGGCTGTGTAGAGTATTTGAATTTCGGTATCGTCGAACTTTATGCTTTTACTCTTCTTCTTTGCTGCCGTCTGTTATTTCACAATTCTTAGAAAAAGTATTTAAATAACTTTCTGCAGTTGTTTACTATAAAATAAAATACGATACAATAACTCTTTCGTAGTTTGCAAGACGGGGGTGAAGAAACAGCAACGAACATGACTTCTAGATTCCATTTATTAATGGAAATGTTGGTGGTAAAATTCAGAAAGAAATCCGGCTCATCCATCGGTTATGGAATGTGTTATGAATCCTCAATCCTCGCACTCCCACTCCCCCAAAAAAATGAGAATGCAAGAAATCATGACTTTGATACTGATGTAGGATCATAACTAATTAATTCATATGGAATACATTCGTCGTGATATTTTGGAGAAGAAGCTTTTAAGGTATTTGAAAGATTAGTCACTATTCTTCTTCTACTTTTCTGTGAAGTCATGCTGCCATATTTGGATACAATGAAAGAGAAGCAACATCAATCAGCTAACTGTGACTGTCATGACATGATTTGGCAAAATGCCATTTTAATTTAGGTACCAAAATAAATCACAAGCAAGATGGATGATTAAATATATTGTATACACAAACATATATCGTATACATAGGCCGCATACATAAGCCAGGAATTCTTCTTTTATATAATCTCCTAAACTAAACTCGCATTCTCATGGCTAGCATCGTAAAAACCTCGTAGTGTCAATTTAATTAGGTAAAAGCAAATATATAATATTACTTATATTGCTTATTAATTGTATCCTATATAAGTTTTATTTCCTTTGGCGCTGATAGTCATGACCTCTTTTATAGTTTTCATACTCATCACCAAGCGTCTCCTACCCGAATATGATTACAAACTAAAACCACAATCATCGTTTCGGTAAAACCCCTTAAAAAAGCAGGCAAGTAATAAGCGCCAAAAACACCAACACTGTCACTGCCAACGTCAACAGCCTCGACACCGATAATGATATGGATATGATATGAATAGTGAAAAAAGAAAGAAAAGGAGACTCCAGTGGCGACCGTGCAAATCGTTCTACAATCCATAAAAACAAATTTTCAACTTCCTCTTCCGTGCAATATCCCGCAATCAAGTAAGATATCCCCTGTTGGTGATATTGTATTGTTGCTAATGTTATTGCTATTCATGTGGTGCTGTAGACTATTATTGCTGGTGTTTTTCTGACGGTACCGTTGCATAGTGGATGAATTTCTTGAAAGCGGAGCCACAAAATCTCTTCAATAACTGGGTGGGATTTTAGGGAGGCGTTTATCATATTTTGTAACATAAACACGCTGTTTGCGATATTTCGGCGATTTAAAACGTGTAATCATTGTAATTCCTCAGTCCTTCATTGGAATCTGTTCCGTATACGTGGCGCGCATCGAAGTCTTCTTGTATTTCAAAGTATTTTTTCGCAAAAGTATTTTCTAAAAAAACTGTTATTTTTTAGAATCATAAGTTCGATGATTTTGAAGTGTAAATACATTAAAATATTGAATATTTTCGACAGAAATTGAAAATTCAAAATTGAAAGTTTTCGGCAATTTGAATAGGCGGACATGTCTATCCGTCTATCGATGTCTCTAACGAAAAATATCTATACAATTTTTGCATTTAAATATGTTACAACAATAAATTAAATTAAATTTTTTACAACAAGGTTTGACGATATCGGAAACCTATTTGCCTGCCAATTAAAATTTAAAAATAAATGCTAAAATTAAAATTAAAAAATTATGAAAATCTATTAAATATTAATGTGCCCGGAGTCACTAGGTTATTTACTTTAATATGAAATAAAAAATTGTATAATCACCGATTAATGTTTTTTGATCGCCTTCTACCGAGTTCAGCCCACTGTCATGCACGCTGTCATGTTCAATATTATATTACATTGTACGTCTCGTGTTATTTTCATTTTATCCTGGCTTTTGTGCAACCATTTTGTTGAAGAGTCGCTTACCTACTAAAAAAAAGTACACCTACTATCTGGATATTTTGCATCTTTCCATTTATCATCAGCAGCATCCCCTCACATCTCCCACCTCACCCTAACATAACCAAACCAGTACTTTCATACATTACCACTTATACGTTGCTTTACATCGCTTGTTGTTATCGAGATGATTCTTTCTCTCTCTCCCTCTCACTTGCTATCGCTTGGTATTGACAACTTGAGTTGGCAACTTCTTTTTGTGTCAGCATCACGTTATTGCTGACTGTTATTATTGTACTTGCTCTTCTTCTTACCGTTGTTGTATTTTCTTGTATTACAATAAAATATATGAAGTTATGTCTTTTTCGCCGCAATATCCATCACATACCCCTCCCCCAACTGCGACCCATAAACAGTCGATACAAATGGTCAAGCTATAAACAAATTTTTGTTACAGTTGTTGTTTGTCTTTTTTATAGTTTGGGAACTGTGGCCTCGACTTGGTTTTGCTGAGTTCGCCATATTTTTTTATCGATTGTCGAAGCTTTATTTTTAATTGACAAAAAGGAAAATGTCGAAAAGAAAATAAGAATAATAAGTTTTCCAACGATTGGTTATTCAAAATAATCTGTACAATATTTTTTTAAACCGCTCAAATCCTTAGAACCGATCGGTTTTAATTTTATCTTCTCTTTGTTCTCATGCTCAGATTTTTTTAGCCTTTCATTTCGAGAATGCTTTGCGTTATTTTCCGTGACTATATTGAAGCCATAATTAGAGACACAATTCATTCGTTGTTAATCTTTTTTAATAATCTTTCTTCTTCTTTTTTACATAAAAAATTCTTATTTTATTATTTTGCGATTTGATTATACTTTCATAAAAAAGATTCCCATTGCACCGACACTAAATGCATCACACACCGCTCACTCTCTTTATAAATAAAATTTTTTAAGCGCAATTTGTTACGATTTCAGTTTAACAAGTATCGTTTCGTTTTATTTCAAATCATTCGAAAGGGGTGGAGACTAATGTGTCTGGTATGAAATCAAAAGCTAAAACCAAGTTTCTCCAAGTTTTCTAAAAGTTCTCAACGCCGTTATAGCAGTAAAGATGAATGCAGATCTCAGACATTATTGAGGGCTTTGCCTATATGTTTGTAGGGCTCTTCGGATATAAAGAGACTTGAAGACTTTAAAAGGATTTTTGAAAAATCTTTTTAAAATGGTTTAAAAAATATCTCGCGGTTTTAGGGATGAAATATACATCAATAAAAACGACGAGCATCATCGTTGGATACTACTCTCCCTATTATTTTCCCCACTCATTTATAACCGTGTCACGGTTTTCGCTTTGCTTATGTCACCGTAAGACGAACCCCATTTTAGAAGTTTCTAAGTGGAAAATTTATTGCACCAAATTATGTAGAAAATGAAACGTCTTTTGGGAGGAGTGGGATTATCATAAACTTTCCGCGTGGGAACGATTGATATAAATGAAATTATTTACTGGCAGTGATAATGCAAAATGTTCCACGGCAGGTATGATTTAGATCTTCTACAGCTCGACATCGCAGAATTCGCTGAATTTATTTCCTCTAGTTCAAATAGTTTTCAATCTCGGAACAATCAAATGGGTCTATTCATGATTATTTCACAACGTTTATATGTCTTACACCATATTTATCGATATTGTGGTAATTTTAAAATTCGTATCAGAATGGCCGAAGGAAAAAATGGAAAGGAAAAATCTTCAGATGAGATAAAATCGTTTTAAAGAAGATGATTAAGATTTATACAGCAATGGCAATAGCACAAACAACAAGAGCAACAGCAATAGCAACAATTTTAGCAAGAGACACAGCATTAATAATATATCCTTCAATATAAAAACATTATTTTTTAAATATAAAAACGACAGCCGTATAAAATCTTAGTGTTGATCCGCTTCCGAATCTACTTCTTTTTATTGCTCTTAAATTTCCTCGTGTCGTATCGTATCCTCGAGTCGATTCGATCGCATCAGTTTGATTTACGATATCGTTTGCCTGTCGTATAAACGATTCTCGTAAAAAGCGTCTAGCACTAGAAGAACAAGTGGAAGTAGAAGAAGAACTGGTTGGAAAAACCAACAGGAAGAGCGAGTGAGGCAAACAAACGAAGACGAAGAAGAAAAAGAAGACTGATGTCTGAAAAGAAACTGTTTTAATGCTCAATAAAAGAAACTTTGACGGCTCCAAATTGAAATACCAAAAACAAAAACAACGACACCAACACAGATTAGCGATGGTAATGTAGGAGGCAGAGGCAACTACAAAAACAATTTCAAAAACAATGTGAAAATATCTGAAGAGGAAAAATTCTACAGATCTTGTTAGAAAGGTAATATTTTAGAAAAGTTTGCAACATTTTATTGTATTGCATTCGATGAATAAGATGAATTTTGTGCATACGGTAAACGTTTAAGAGAACATGAAGAGAAGATGAAGAAGAATACTTACCAAGATGGAGAGAGAGGATTCATCAAATGCTCTTTAAAATTCTTTTTAAAAATTTCTTTGTTTCTAAAATGTGACGATAGATAATTGGCAATAATTATTGAAATTCTGATTTATATAAGGACGCTATTACATTGCAATCATTTGACAGACCAATCTGGGGGGAAATTAACAATTTTACGTTCTCGTCAATTTTGATTCACGTTGTTACATTGAATTCAAACGAACACCAATTTGCTAAATACTAAGTAATGTAAAATACTAATTTTTGGAAAAAAATGCGAACAATAAGTGAATTTTATATAATGATACTTTATTTATGCAGACTTTGTATACTAAACGTCAATACAAATTTATTGCACTCCACTAGAACTGCGTTTTGATTGATGGATTGGCCTCGCCGACGCCAATTTATTTGAATGGCTTGCGGCAAGTCCATCCTCTCACGAGAGAATCTGAATTCTGTGAGAGTTAACAGGTTTGCAAAACAAAAACAATGCATTGGGTAGCCATTCAAATTATTGGAATGTAATATAGCGGTCTAAGAAGATCATGAAATTCATATAAAATTTCCAATAATAAATTCCGTCATAAATCCGTTTCAAAACTATACAAAACTGAGAAGATAATAACTGTGTTGATAATAATTAAATAAAATTTTAATTTCTGAATTAATATTTGCAAGTGGACAAAATAACAAATGCAAATGTAAAATAAATCAAAGAAATCAAATGCCTGGCAAAAGCTTGATGATTTCATAAATATCCAATACATTTCAAATTATTTTCTTATTTTATAAGACCGAGAAAACCAACTTTTTTTAATAAAATTTTAATAAATATCGAGATAAGATTTTTAGAAGATGAAATTAATTTTCCAATTCTATGTAGGAAAATAAAATGGGCTTTCAATTTTTTATTAATATTATTCCACTTGACTTATTAATGCAATATTTCACTGAACTTAGTTTGAGCACCTGAGACGGAAAAAGAGTTGGTCCGATTATTGAAGCGCTACAAATCGTATCGAATCACAACGAGCACAGCAATGACGTTGAGGCGATAAACAACTAAAATGACATTGAGAAGGAAACAAACAACCTGCAACTTTTTCGGCAGTAGAACGAAATGACTCCGTTCCATGTACAATCAAAACAACAATTTAAAAAAAAGCAACAACATTAATAAAGCGCCCCCATGACAATCGTTTAGAATGACAATAACACAAAAATAACAACCGAAACAAAAACAAAATAAAAAAAAATTGCAATAGCGCAAGGTGAACCTAATGCTCGTAATAAAATGAAATAAAAAAATTAATAAAATAAAGTGAAACACGTTGAAAATACAAACCCCTCTTTGAGGGGTCAAGGATAAACTAATACGCACGTCCCTCCCCCTACGACCCATCTATCACTTCAAAATGTCGAGCTTGTTTTTTTGTCAAGCCATATATTGTTTGTGTTATTGTTTCCGCTGTTCTTGTTGTTATTTTTAGTTGTTTTCAGCTTGACGCCAGAAGAAAGTTTATACGAAATATTGGAATGCACTTCGTAAATATTTATCTTGAAAGTTGAAGAAAAACAATATAAAAAGTACGAGAATTGTATTAAAAAACAACAATCCTGCAAAGAAGATTTTAGTTTCGAAAAGTATGTTCCGTAGATGAAGTAAAATTTTTGTATTTTGTTGAAAATTTTACTTTTTGCAAATAAAATTTGAAATAAAGTTTTAGAAATTATCATTTCTCAATGCTCAATAAAAATAACAGATATTTTAATAGGAATTAATATGGCCCAGTTAATTTATTTACAATGAATATAAGTTGAAATGTCAGTTTGAGACAATTGGATGTCTTAAATACTAAGGGTTATATCTATTGTATATAAAAAACATGGCTCGATGGAACCTAAGAAACTGCAAATAAAGGAATAAACAGATGGATGAATGTCGTCCCCGTATATGCGCCTACACCAGACATCATCCGTCTAGTTATCGAAAAGCCGCCCCGATTTGTTTGACCCAACATTATCTTAGATTACTTTCTGCATCTTTATTTTCATGAGGACGATGTTTTCCTTTCCCTCTCCTAAATTTATTTCTCTTATCTTTTTCTCTTCAATTCCAATTTATTTTGAAAGGATCAAAACACAGTGAAAAATGTATTGCTGGCACTCATATATTCTTCTTCATGATCTACGAAGGTTTTTTACTCAACTTTTCATAGTTTTTAATTGAATCTCTTTATTCATAAAATCAAGCAGAATCTTTTTCTCTCTTCCTCCTTTTCACTGACTTTCAGTTGAAAATCACTTGAGTGTTCACTGCTGCAGCTGCTGCCATTTTATGCAGTTTTAAATAATCTCTCAACATTTTATGAAGCCATTAATAATTTCATATCTCATCGTTTTATCCATTCGTGATTGTAGTTGTGAAGATCATACAAAAACGAACAGAGAAAAAAAGGAAGGGAATGAATGGAAAGGAGGAAGTAATGGATGAAGGAGGGAAGAAAGTAAGACAGGTAGTAAGGAAGGAGAAAAGACCCAGCAGGAAAAGAAGGGAGGAGGAAGAGAAAGGAAGAGAACAAAGGCAGAGAACGAATAGAATAATTGAAGATATTTATAATGAAAGACCGCTTTCTGATTTTGCCCCGATTCCAATCCTCGAGAGTAGCTCCCGGTGGTAGTCAAGACAAGTTCATTAGGACATCAGTCTTCAAAGGAGCGCCTTCCTTACAAGAAGACGACCTTTCCGCTGGCTGCAACAGTTGCTGTAGCTGCTTATGGTTTTCGGTTCCTTTGATTACAACAATTCTGGTAACTTCTATCGCTTTTGCTGCGAATGTCGGCGTAACTCCTATAAACTTCTTCTTATTCATCTTCCGATTCTTCCACGCTTTCATTAGATGCTCGTAATGGATCTTCTATTCGTTTAACAGACGCTCGCAATCTTCTCTGCCGTAATGGCAAAGCATCCATTTAATTTGCTTGTTCTTTTGTTTATAATCTGGTCGTTTTTATCGGTGTTCTTATTATTGTTGTGATTGTTGTTGCTCGTCCTGTAAGTGAACATTAGTTTGCTTTTGACTTCGTTCAGAATTTTGCCCTCTTCTCCTTTTTCTTTTGCTTAATCATCCTCGTGTTTCTCCTCCTTCTCCACACGTTCACCACTTCATCCATCTGCTGTTCCGTCAATGCCTTTAAAAAGTAAAAAGCTTGCTTGCGTAAAAACATTCAGTTCTTTGGGCACATGACTCTATCGACGCAGAGGGGGAGGAGGGAAAAAGAGCAACAAAATGAATGAATTATTCAAAATTTTTTTTATATGTTTTTATCTTTCTCTTACGTCCTTCTATTAAGTAATACTTCATTTTTACGGTCTGCAATATCTCGTTTATTAAGCCTTATATGAATGAACATGTATTTCCCATCAATAACACTCAATATCAAAATAGTTAAATTTTCCTATACCTTTATCCAAGTCTGAGGCTTTCGGGTTGGGCGTTAGTGCATCGATATTTTCTCTGGAGGCGTTTCAAGCAAACGTATATTCTAACTGGATCAATCGATTATGATTAGATAATTGTGTGAACCTGGAATTAATGAGTGCCATGATTTCGTGTGACCGATTGTGTGGTCTCTTCATTGACGCCACAACAAGTCTGAAGTTCAAGGCTTGCTTGAAACCACTTGGTCAGCTGACCTTGAATTATTCCACAGTCCCTCCGGAGAGACTATCCATTATTTTAATTTCGTGGGCGTCAATTTATTAATAACGGAATTTGCTGTTCAGAAAGAAGGAAGTGTGATTCCCTACTTACTCGATTACCCGCTCGAAACGATAAAACTCCCAAAAAATACCATTCTTCCAATAGCTGAAATTTTTGCGGTGGTGAATCTTTCGCCAACATCCAGTTTTTATCCTTTTGGTCTGGTAAAGGAAAAATTCTTTAAATAAAACGTGTTTTGTGGTTTATAAAACATTATCTTGGCATAATTTTAAAAAATGGAGTACCCAATTTTTTATAGAATTTCACATCAAGAGAATACCCAAAAATTGCCACAAGGAATTGTCGAAATTATTTGGAAGGCGACATTTGAGTATTAATTGCTATTTGTTATCTTCCTATAAAAAATGTTTACTAGGTTGCTTCTTCTTTTTCCCATTTCTTGTCTACATAAGTTTTTATTGTACACTTCCTTCCTTGGTGTGATTTTGTATGTTTTGGGAGTAGTATTTATGGGTCGTAGGTGTGTCCGAAGTACGTACATGCGAATAATTTGCTGTTTTTCTCACTTCCCATCCATGTTTTATATTCCATTCACATGCCATAAATTCCAACCTTCGTTGCTTTAACACTATTCGCTGGTGCGTGTGTGTGTACGTTTACGTGTGTGTGATTCATTCATGTAGTGTAATTTTTTTGAAGGGTGTCATGGACACTTGTGGTTCCGGTTCCTTTTAACTTGTCGACAAGCCGCAACGTCATTCTTTTCTTTTTTCTTCATCATCAAAACCACCTTTTTCTTCTTCTTCTTCTGCTGCTGCTTCAAATATCTTTTGTGAACATTCAATTGATCACAGCTTTCCGCCTTATACCGCCTTATACCGCCCACTCTCATGGGTACCGTAGATCAAAGGAAGCACACACCGAGGAATGATTTAGAAAATATTGACGTCAAATTTGGGATATAGTGCCGGATGAAAGAGAGAAGGGGGGGGGGGCGAGAATGATCCTTACAAAAGAAACCACTCACTTTACATTAAAATAAAATGAAAAAACCCGAAACATTTTAAAAGTTTTTAACGAAAACTTGACATTTTTGGAAAGGCACACGGAAAATAAGCAACAATTTCCTTGAAAACAAAATACGAAAAAATAAAAAAAAATTAAAAAAGGATAAAGTCATACGAACATTTTTTGATGGTCACTTCAATAGACTTCATCAATACAAAATTAAAAAAGAAGAAATCGGAGGTATTGTCGCAAACTCATGGAAAGCACATATACACACAAACGCACACGTATAAATTAAAAAAGGAATGTCCCGAAGGTCCTTTTACGGCTAGTTGCAAGCTTAAAACTTGTCCATATACGCTTCTCCTTCCTTCACTGATTGATCACATTGTCCTTGGACGATATGATTTTGTTCCTTTGAACAGCCTAAATTACGTTTTCTGCTTTACAATTTTTGAAGGACCTGCTGCTTTTATAATTCGAAATAAAGAGTGACAGCCGTTGAGGACCGTTTCTCCTCCTCCGTCCTCTATTCTCTTGAGTTTGTTCGTAATTGACTTACTTTTCAAAATTTTCAATTTCTAGCATTGTTGTGGTTTAGGGGTTTGCTTTGATTATGATATTGTTAATAAAGCTCTCGATTATATTGTTTTTTGGGTAAACTTTGAAAGACATAAACCTTAGGTTTCCATTAGGTATCTATTAATTTTTAACAGAATGTGGCCTGGAGAAGATTATTTTATATTAAATTCAAAAGGTACTAAAGTAATACATGATTAAATACTAGACTCTTCTGTAGATACAATCTCTCCCACCCTCACATCCTCACACATACACAAATCCACTACTACCACACATCTCTGAGGTTGTTGGCTTATATGATAGACAATTCCTGATTGAATTCTCGAATGAAGTATGTATTCATCTCTTCATTCGCAAACGAATTCGTACCGAAACTGAAAAAATGTTAATTTTTAATATAAGCACAAATATTATATATTATTGTATATTAACAAAAGTAGCAACAACAACACGACAGCAATACAGACAACACAAATAACAAAAATTGCAATACAAATAACACAAATAACACACATAGACAAAGCCAACGACGAAAATAACGATGCGCAATTTTGAAGAAATTTATGTAATTATTTGTGCGTCTGTCTATTTGTTTGTCTGTATTTATTTCTGTCTCCGCCTAGAGGATGCATCATTTATTGAGTGGGAGAATCAGAGAGGGGTGAGAAAAAGGGCACGTAGACTATGCGCGCAATGCATGCAATAACCCGCTGCCGTGGAAATGTATTTAAACCAAGTTATTATTAAAAAACAACAGACAATTCTCATTCAAAATTCTTTCATTCAAATGTATTAATTTAAACTTCATTTTGAAATTTCTTTTTATTTTCTGTAATTTTCCTTGGTTTTTAATGTGAGGGGCAGGAAATGAGATTTGAAAGAAATTTCTTACTTCTTTACTTCTACGACATTTACTTCTACGACAGAGAATATTACATATTACTCGTGCTATCGCTATCTAACCAAAATGGAATTTTAATATTTCAAAATGTTCAAATAAGACATCGCAACGAAGATATCTACAACTTTTTTATACAATTAAATGATCTCGAGGGAATTTTCCGAGTCGCAACATCAGCTCAGCAATATCAATGAATGCTTGACTGATGCTTTGAAATACTGAACAATTTTACATAAACACACACATGCTTATATATTCACTTACATACATACACACACCCAATTTTACATACGCACACACATACCCATACACCTAAATACACACACCCACACATAGAGTTGGAATTCATACCCACACGCGCGCCTTAATCTACCTTATTTGCTAATGAATTCTTGTGCGTGTCTGCGTGTTCGTTAGCTTACCCTGATATATTGGGATTAATGATAATTAATATTGATTCTATCGCTATGAAGACAAAAAGCATAAATTCTTACTAGCGAAGCAATCAAGGTATTAAGAGTAATAAGAAAAAGCAACAACAGTAACACCAAAAACAATAGTAATCAAAGCGGGTTATATTAATCAAAGAATATCAAAGACGAATAGTAGACGTTTGCTAATAATTATACAAAGAGCAAAACCATCTACAACTACAACGACAACGGCGGCAACGATAGGAATAACAAAATCATCGTAATTCCCAACAACAACAATGAAGACCGCGCGGAAAGCATGGTATCTCTCGAACTAGAACAGGAAGCAAAACGAAGAATCAAGAGAAGAAGGAGAAGAAAAAGACAAATCGGAATAGATAAAAACAAGTGGATTTGAAAACATTTCAAATATGAAAAATATTTCTATTAATATATTTATCAGTTGTCAGTGAGTTGGATTGATACGACGTTAAGTGAATAAACAATTCGAAAAGAAATTCTTCGCTTCAACAAAATCAATTAAATTAATAACGTTGATAAGAATAACGGTCAATAACAACAATAACAATAATAAGCAATTCCATTATAGTAAATTGTATAATGTCTTAAAGTGATGATGAACTTGGCAATACCAAGCGCTTCGCTTTAGAATTCCTACGCTTTACCGTAGTAGAAATACTCACAACGAAGTTGGCAAAGCGTTTGGATTCTGAAACGAATTGTAAGTGGTTGAAACAACAACAGAAACAACATTTTTAAAAATAATACAAAAAATATCAAAGATAATCAAAAATTTTATTAATCCACTTAAAATTTATTAAGAGAGACGAATAAATGCATGATATCAATAAATAATTTTTAAAATGAATAAATAACTAAGAAATATATCAAAAAAAAACAACGATCATATGACACAGGACTTACCCATTTACTCAAAATGTCTAATTACTCGAAATTAAAAAGTACATTTTCTTCTGCAATAAAAACAATTTATTTATATTGATCACTGACGATTTGTTATTCTGCTTATTTTGACATGCCTCGTCTCTCCCTTTCAACTCTCGCGACACGCCTACGAAGGTCAAAGCGATTGTTTCACTCCTGTGACCATTCATTTCATCCTCCCCCACCACCCGCACCATCGAAAAAACACAACCCATTTCTTTTAATTATTTTGTATTAAGTCATTCATGACAAAATTAAATAAATGGATGAAAGCGATGAAGAGGGGAAAATAATAGCGATGAGGATAATTCTGTAAGCAACATTCCCCTCCAGATCTTTATTTTATTCATAACACAATTCAAAACAGCGATCAACACAACCGACGTCATCGCCATTTCTCTCTCAATTTCTTTTCTAAGAGCAAGCGAAATCGAGAAGTCCCGGCAGAGGGTATTAAAATGTGACATAATTTTAAATTAGCCCACTTAAAGGATATTCAAATCAGCATTAATTCTAATTTAAATATTTATTCACGTGTTAAAAGAACGAGCAGCTAACAACTAGCAACGAACAGAGAGCAATGGCAAACATTAATAAAATTGCAGGTCTGTGTAATCTCCTTTGCTGTTGTTGCTTTTGTTTTTCTTTATAAAAAGCATTTATAAGAAGCATAAAATGTTGTCAATAAATACTTCCATTTACGGAAACGTTTTAGTTTTGATACGTGAATGTTTTAAGAAATTTTCTAAATGTTTTCCAAAAAAAATTGAAATTCAAAGTAAATTTAATAAATTTTCTAATCCTTCGGTTAAGGAAAAGGTTAAGAAGAAACTCCGGAAAAAAGATTTAAATTAAAAATGTATATCAAGGTTTCAGCGTATGGGGTATATAATGGCAGTCCGTGCCGGAGTCTCACTAACTTTCACTAACATTCCTAATTTGTTTCACTTTAATTTCCGATCTTCAAACCCAATTACAATCTAAAACAATCTAATTACAATCTTACCTCTATGTGAGCGCTATTTTCCAGAAGATCCTTATATAATATACTACAGTACATACTTATCATATTAAATATTCTATGAAGCTTATCTATGGGAAGCAATGAGTTAATAAGTCCTCTCTTTATAACCCATTTTTAAATCTTATGAAAACAGAAGGAACCTTCCTGAGCTCATTAAATCTTCGATAGGCTTAAATTTCATAATTCGGCGAAATACTTTTGGTCTTTGCAACGTAATCATTATGTTAATTAGAGAGTCATTTACAGAGTCTTTAGCAATCTCTCTTTCTCTCTTTCTCCTCCTACCTTACCCTCTATCATTTTACAACAATGTTGCCATAATTTTATCAGCCTTTTTATGTGTGTCGCCAGCAGTCGCATAAATAATAACCACCACCAGTAAGACTCAGCTCATTAAATGTATCAATGTTTGCTTGTGGTAGACTGAGTTGGAACCGGAAATACGATATGGTCCCGAATACGCCGAAGAGGCATAATCCATTCACTGAAAATTTTTTATGTAGTGAGAGCCAACGCAGTCGCTGGTACCTGCTGCCAGTCATAACCGTAGGAAGGCTTAGTTGTATAATTCAATGGTTATTATTGTTACTGTGCCCGCGCTGAAGAAGAAGCAGCGTTTATTCTTATATTTGATAGTTACCAAACCAAAGGACTCAAATGAGTCATTACTGCATTCAGGTCGGTGCCGAAAAGAACAAGAGCAAATGAAAATGAAAATCCCTTCCTCTAAAAAAGTAAAGAATCGAAATCGAGCCTTAGGAGGTTATAATCAAAGTATTCGGTATAAAATCCGAGTTAGCCCAGCTTGGATTATCTGGCAGCGTCGTTTGAGTGTTTTTATAGCCCGAGCTTATTTTAACGGCTTAGCATCTCACTTTGATTGCTTTGTCTCTACATCGTCTTCATTTTATCTATGTTTCAATAAAGCCTCGCCGCTAATGACGGCCCATCGGTGGGTCGGAGGTGTTAATTATTATTATTATTAAAGTTCGTAATTAAACTGTGAGTCACGAAACTGATTTAAACATTCCCGAAAAATTCCTTCTTTCTTTAAATCTTAACTTAATTAACGTCAAGTAAAGACGAGAAACCAACAAACGTCATCATAATTAACTAAGCCTAACTGCTATTGCTATTTTAGAAAATAAATAAGGCTAAATAAAAACTGAGATAAGGCTATGGTTATTTCCTTTACCGTACTTATTCCAACACTGCTTGAGAATTAGACGTGTCCATCAGCCCGCATTTTGTTGGTTCCAATAAAAAAGGGGTCGCTTTATTCCGACCACGAGATCTGACTGAATTTTCTGCCTGAAAGAATAAATGTTTGTATTATTTCGTAAGCGAAGAAAACAGACGACGAAGAACATTAAGATATTCGGGGTCACCGATACGATTTGTCACTTTTGTTAGTTTCTTAATCAATTCTTTTTTTGTTGCTTTATTAAATTTCTTTGTTTCATTTGTTATCTTGCTTCTTCCCATGACTCTTATCTGATTTTCTCGGTTTTTTCGTTTGGTCTAATTTGGTTTTTCGATTCTGTAATACCGCTCCTACCCCACCCTTTTGACTTCATACTGAATGCTAATGATATTTCTTCCTCCGAAATTTTTTCCACCCCGCCCTATTCGTTAACTATTTGAATACACTAATTTGGTGAACAGGACACGTATGTGCTCTCTAAGTGTCATTAAGATACAAAAAATTCCCTTAGAATAGAGTTTTTATTCGGCTTTTCATTTTGTGGGTGGTCATTTTTTCTGATTACGTGCCAATTCCTAAATTCAATCGATGTGAAACGTGCGAATTTTAGAAAACACTTTTTTATCTTTATTCTGTACTCGCATGCTTCTTATTCCTTTCCATGTTTCTTTCCAATCATTCCTTAATTTTTCTATTAAATTGAAACAGAATTAATTCGGATTGCTTAACTCTTTAATCCATATCAAACACATCGTAAATTCATATTAAATTAAATGAAGTTTTATTCTTATTCAAATTTTTCCTTCAGTTATATCATTTCATTGCGTAGCTGGCTTTGGGGAATTCCAATTAGATTTCAATTCCTAATAAACTCTTCAGGTATTAGGGCTTTCGAATTCGGTTCCTCTGCACAAGGTTGCAAAACCAAATATTTTGTAATCGGTTTGGATTTAAAAAGTTTCAATCCCTTTTGGAGAATTTAAGTACTTTTGAAGTCCTTTGTTGGTCACGAAGGACTTAGGAATTGCAATGTATAGAAGGCTTTAAGATTTAGACAAGCATTTTTTGTTTGGTAGACTAGTATGTGAGGTGAATGAATAGTGTGTGAGTGTGCTGATTAATCGAAAACAAATGACAAAGGCGGTGGGCGATGGGTGCGAAAATTAGTTTTTTAGAAATCGGTAACAGGACAGGATGAATATGTGTAAAAGGCAGGTATCTGCCAAATTAAAAAATTCCGTATAAATTCATCTCAATTTGTCTATTTCGTAACGTCTGCACCACCACCAAAGAACTTTAATTCCCCGAGCTTTAATTCCTCAAAAGGAATTCAAGCATTTAAAGTCCATGATTTTAAATTGAGACCTAATTTAAGCATTCAAAGAAAATACTAAAGAATTTTTAAAGACAATACTAAAGCATTTTTATTTTCAATTCAATTCCTGCGAAAGGAATTTACTTGCTCAATTTCAAAGTTCAAATCCTTTCAAAAGGATTTCAGTATCGTTCCTTTTGAGTGCGAAGGGCTTGCATTCAAAGTCTTAATTCCTTGGAATTAGAATTGAGGTGTAATATAATTCCAAAGAAATGATTACTCTCCAGCTGTGCGGAGGGATCTTCCCGCAAACTCGAAAATCAATTCATCACCAGACAACATATTTATACGCTAAGCTTTTCTCCCGTCATCGTTATATAAATATGGTTACACCACATTCTTCATCACTCTCGTCATTTTTCCCAACCCATTAAGTTTCTTCAGTCACTCTGTTCCGTCTCTCTCTCTCTCTCCCTTTCTCCATCTTTCCTTCCTTCCTTCCTTTCCTCCTTTCCTTCCTTCCCTTCTGTCAGATTTGTGTTTTGATTTGTTACTTAATTCAGATATTCTGATTCAAAGACTTGCGTTTGATTGCGGCGAAGATCTTACCGCGGCACGAATAATTCATTCAGAAAAGAATGACGGTAGTAGTATTAATACGCTCGCAAACGCACACACGCACACTCGCCGTGACAAACGTAAAACTATTTACGCTTTTCTACAAATAAAGAAAAACCAGATTTATTCAAAAGCTGATTCCTTTTATTCGTTTTTCTGTAAGAGCATCGTAATGCCGTTACGTTTCTAAACTTTGCCAACATATTCCAATCAAATTTATGCACATCCTGATGTAAACAGGATTTAGTGCGGATGTGTGGAGTTGTGCGTGTGTGTACTTTTTCATTTCTATTTATGAAATCATATTACCAAAATGCATTTCACGCTTAAATTGATTTTGAATTTCATTTCTCTTATACGCCAATAAATTGTGCAATTGCGTGCGGGCAAGTGTGTGTGTGCGGGTGCATGCACATATGCCGTATATGTATGTATTCTATGGATATGGATTTATTATATTTAAACGCTGGAATTGGATTTCTATTTAAAAAATATCCTCGCTTTATAAAAGCTTTCTTTAATAATTTTAATATTCAGCTTATTTTGCAATATTTCATGATCCTAATTATTCTAATTTTTCTTTCTTCTATCAAAACATTTTAATTAGGGTAGTCGTAGTCATTGTTTCTTTTTTAATTCTTATTTTACGAATTTTTTATTTTTTTTTATTTTACAACGGCAATACTAATTGAAAACTGTACATATATTTTTTGAATTCAAATTAAATGCTTAATTAATATTAGTAATTAAATTAAACATATTTATAGAAAAATTATATCCTTTAATTTCTTTTATTTATCTTCACGAACTGCTTGATCGTCTTTATCACGCGATCGTAGTGATCGCCAAAACAGCATGGGCAATAGACCAATGGTATTTGACCTTTACCGATAACTCTTTTGTTCGTATGATTATCATAGAATATCCAATGTTTTACATCCTCAGCCAAGACAAGGATAATATTTTGATAATGATATCCATTAATGGTAAATACCTCGGGGAGATTCGATGCAATGCACCATTTTGAATGGCGCAATTGCGCTGGATCGTGAATTTTCTTCTTCTCTTCTCTAATCGTTCGATAATACTGTTTTAAGAAGAATGTATTAATTAATAAAAAATAATTAAGGAATGTGAAAGATTATCGTTACCCATTCTTGTACATCGGGATTGTCATCATTTAAGCACTGATGTGCGATTTGTGTTGTTGTATCTGGGCTAAAAATAATTCTAACGATAGCAATTTCTACTTTTTTGATAGG
The DNA here is from genome assembly GCA_963966595.1 of Physocephala rufipes. Lineage (NCBI taxonomy): Eukaryota > Metazoa > Arthropoda > Insecta > Diptera > Conopidae > Physocephala > Physocephala rufipes. Next base: position 28,765,959 of record OZ016504.1, on the reverse strand, counting down.
TTTCATATTGCTTCCTTCAATCAATCAATCAATTAATAAATCAAACAATTAATTGTGTATTGACGGTGTCACACTCACTAACAAACCTATTACGGTCCCTGACAGTTCTGAAATGGTTAAAGTCGTCAAGATTGACAAAGTATTTATAGGTTCTTATTCCTTTTCAATTTCATCATACAGATTTTTTTATATATATATAGGGGTCAAAATCAAATATAGACGACTTCGCTGTTTAATTGCGCGGATTTACGCTTCAGGTATTTTCTTGAATTATTTCGAATTTTCTTCTGGTTATATGACCATCATTAGTCAAAAGAAGTCCCCCAGGTAAATATGTAAACCAGGTAGGAAAAATAAATACTCGATGAGCGATGTTTATTAAGAAATACCTCGGAACTTTGAAATTACTTTGGAATCACGAGAACTTGAGACGAATTCAGATTTTCTTGGGAAACACTAATGAGTATGATAATTATCATTTATTACTTTGTAATTCTAAAGCTTTTTTTGGAAACTGTAGCAATCGCGCTGAGATAATCTGGCTTTAAAACTTTCCATATTTTAATTGATCGTTATTTCTTAAGAAAATTGGTAAAATTTTTGAAAATGTTTCATATCCTTCTTGGAGAAGGATTAATACGTAATAATATATAAAAAGAAAGAAACAAAAAACCGAAAAGACATATAATGAAAGCTAGGGCAAAATTTCGTAAACAGAACCAGCCAAAAATCAAAACCCACAACATTTTTCTTCGATTATTATTTTGAATAATAAGTATTATAACACACACACATTATTATGTTGTCGCCCAAACAAAAAGAACAACAAAAATTACATTAAAAATCTGAAATTTGTTTATGCAGATGGCAGGGAGTAATTAAAATTTCTACACCAACACCACCAGGATGTCATAATGTGAAGCATAGAGCATCCAGTAGACCACCTAAGGATCGACTGACAAAGTATTTGGTTGACTTGTGGAACGCTATAATGTTGAATACAATAAACCGTAATGAGAAAGGATAGAAACGGAACGGGTGAAAGTAGAAGATATCCTTTATTAGCTAAACTCTTTGTTAGTTTAGATGATAAATAACAGCAATGCCTCCGACTCAGCTCTGGCTCCTGCAAAAGAGGAGATTTTGGGTATAGAGAAAAAGATGAATCAGCTAATTTTAATATTTCAATTATTATCATCAAGAAGGCAGAATGATGGCGCATAATTAAACTTGCTCTCTATCTTTTAAATATTCGAAAATTCTTTAAAAATTTACCATTCTAATACTTCACATTTTACTTAAAGAGGAACACTTTTTTAGGTTTAATTGCTTTTACTTTTTTGCTACTGAGATTATTTCGCGCTACAACATTCCATAAAGCGAAAGAAGGCACCTAATTCTCGGTGATATAACTTTCCGCCCAGAATTTTCGGAACCCTAGATCAGGAAGCTCATTATCTGTATTTATCACAGTTTTATACCATTCTTGTGAATATTTGTTAGTATTAAAGTATTAATGTTCGAGTGATTGCAATCACTTCCACTCGCCACTCGTTAAACAAGTATCCACTAGATCCTCCGGAGCTACATCAATGAAATTAAAATTAATTGTGGATTATACACATACAAATGTTCATAAACTTCCCGAAAGTGTATTTTTCGGGACTGAGAAAAGTACTTTTTTATGGAAACAACACTGATTATTTTGCCAAATTGAATTTCTGAAAATAAACGCATTTGTGATCGAACTTAGAAGTGATAAAACTGTAAAAATTAATATTGTCTTGTTTTTCTTTCCCTTTTCTTTTTCTAATTTACAGAAGCTGACTACACACTCGACGATTCATTTTGGAATGAAGAAAGTCCTGTCGGTAAGTTCAAATCAAAAGGAAATATTTAAAAATTTTTTAAAATGGTATTACTAATTTCACTTGTTTTTTGTAAAAATAAAGGATTATGATATTATGGTACAAAAACAATTTAAAAAAATAATAAGGAATTATATACTATATAATAATACTCGTAAAACTGTGGAAGAAAACTACATTTTTATAATTTTATCTTTTTGCAAATAAATCATTCTGCTGATTGAAATTGAGTCTGCTTCCCATGGTCCCACGGAAAGCAGGCAGACACACACACACTCGCTCAATCTTCTCTCAATCCTTAATGTGTTGGAGCTCTTGCAGACAGCGGATAAAACAAGTTGTACGTTGTTGTCCCTGTTGGTGTTAATCACGATGCTACCAAACGGAGACAATTACGATATCACAAAAACAACAACATCGACAACAACAACAACGGCAGCAGCAGTTTAACTTGCCATTAGTTAACAATGAACGAGGTTTGGTTTACTGTGTTTACTGTTTTCTACATATAACCACGTTGCCACCAATTTCGGTGTCACTTACTAGTACTTGTCTTGTACGAAGCATGTACTTCGGTGGAGATGGCGGTGATGGCGGCAACTGCGACAATGGCATCGTTGGTCACAAGACCCTTTCGCTTATGCAATAAATTTTCGTGCACGCACTTGAAAAAGGACTTCCGTGGAGCAATAGTATTATCAGTAGTACACCAGTTCATACAGGGTGGGGTAACAACGCATTACTTTAAACAATTTGAATGCAGAAAAGGCAACAAAAACTAGTTAGTAGTAGTAACAAATGTTCAAACACATATACCAAACCACACACACACACGTATGCAAGAGATCAGGTAGAGAAACCAAAAGCTGGTAAAATTTATTACTGATTTTCATTACGTCCTCATTCTCAGCCAACGTCATTAATTAAAGGATAATCAAATATAGTTTCGGGAGGATTAAACTCAGTCATAGGATTTGGTAAATCCATCATTCGTTAAATTTTTAGTAAATTTAGCATTTAGCAGAAAAAATTATTGGTTTAGCGCAGAAACGTTACCACAAAAATATTGGGAAGGCTAAAATATTAATATTTTACGAAATTTAATAAATTAAAAAAACATGAATATTTTAAATATTTAACAATAAGCTTACTTTACACAATTTTAATAAAATTCATTGAAAGTATAAGAGAAATTATAAATTCTTTATAATTTTCCCAAAATTAATTTCATGTTTAAACCAGAAAAATACTTAAAACTACTTTCAAAATATTAAATTCCCATCAAAACATGAAAGGCTTTTAATATTTACCATGAAATATTTATTTTCCATGAAATACTTGAAAATTTATGACAAATTTAGAAAATTGTGCTAACGTTGCCTCAGCGAGCATTCAAAACTGAATATTTTCAAAACAATTACTTTTTTCTTTCTATTATTTTTTATGCTTTTTTGTGGAGGTTTTATTGTAAATTTTTGAGCGCATACTCGTATTCATTACACACATATTCTCACACACACATACTTACACACACGCATGCATACACACACATATACACTACAAAACACACTCACACACGTAGTTAAATACTACAGAAAAACAGAGAAACATCCGCTTGTTTCTTCTCATTAAGTAAAAAATATGCTCCGATGTTGATCACGTCGTTTCTAACATAAAAATATGCTATTGCTTCTGTTATACCGCCGTTGTTGTTGCTTTTCCTAATGACGCTGTTGTTGTTGCTGTTTTTGCCGTTACTCCTAATTCCGTTGACGTAAGAATGACAGCAACAACGATAATGACTTCAAGTAGAAGAATACTATTTCCTTCCGCGCTTCTCAATTTTCAAGCACACACAAAAACGTGCACACACACAAGAAATGGAAAAACGTGCGCACACATACAAGAATTATACGTATTTGTTGATTGTTTCAATATTTATTGTGAGATTATAAATTTTCTCATATCTATGAACTGCATAGTGTTGCCACATGTTTATAAAATCTTGTTACAATTTTAAAGAATGTTTAATCAATTTTCGATAACGCTAGTAGAGTCACATATTTTTAAGCAATTGAATTAAAATCTTGAAACTTTGTGGGAAAACCACAAATATTTTCAATTCTTATTTAAATATTAAAACAAATATTTTAAGATTAGTAAAAAACATAAAATTTCCAGAGTTTAATATCAATTGCTTGGGTAATTACACTTTTACCCCTTCACAATCTTGTTGTAAAACAATTTATGAAACTTTTTTCCAAACATTTTCATTTGACATTTTACTAAGAAGATATTCTACTTTCAAGAACTACTAGGTCTAACTCATTAGATAGAAGAAGAAAACTGGATAGGAGAAGAGTGACTCACACCCTCTTCCATTGTTTTTTTCTGAAATTATTAATTATTAATTATTAATTGTCCAACATTGCTAATTAGTTTAAAAAATGGAATGAATTTAAATGAAAGTGATGAGAAACGAAACCGATGCTTGACAAACACGTTCATTTTCAAAAAGTCTCAAACAGTTTCCCATACTTTTGATTTGTGAATAACGCAAACCTTCTCTAGGGTTACTCCACCTCAAGTGTTCCTCAAGTCCATAAAATATAAAGAAATTTTTTAAATGATTCTGTTTTTATCCAACTTTTTCTCGTGGTTTCATTTGCTCTTAGTGCTTCTCTCTGACATTTCATTACTCTTTTAATAATGAAATATTTTCCCATTATTTCGTGACATTTTCATTGATTGAATTTGAAGAGGTTTTGACCGGAATTTGAGAAATGATTAACAGCAACTTGTTAGAGGCTGATTTCTTGTTAATTTACCCAATCGTTACTGATAATAAGTTTAAGAAAAAATCTCAAACAAACTCTGAAATCGATACCGTTATCGATTAGTTTCTTTTTTCGTGTAATTTCTCCAATAATTTTTTGCACTCCGAATAGTAACACAAATATGATTACTTCCATAAAATGTTGTTTTCTAGATTATTTATTTTTATAAAAGGAGACAATGTCTTGGCAGAATGTTGGAAACTCTAAAAGCGTGTAAGATCCTTTTATACTTAAGTAATAATCGTGAATGAATTCACATAATTTAGTCTATCATTTAGAGAAATTACAACAAATTATTTCGTTGAATATTGCAAGATCACATAGGTACGAACATTTTTGGTAACATTAAATTGTTGGTCTAGATGTTCCTTTTCCTTCTGGAAATATTAAAGTTTACAATCAGAAAAACTAACACAAAACAAAAAAAAAGGAATGCACAAGCTCAGATAGTTTGGAGGCACTTAAACCAATAACGATTTCCAGATTCCTGCACGATGAATAAGCGGTAGTCGGTGGTACCCACATTATGCACCTGGTTATGCACCATTTTTGTAAACGCGTTCTCGCATAAAGGCATACCAGTGTATATGTGTGAAATAGAAATTCGCTAATGGGCACATGTTCACGCGTTTGCATCCATGTATGCATGTTTGTATATGTATTTACGATAAATGTATTCGAAGGTACTTCAGCTACTGCTGCTTCCATGCACGCACACGTCCATTAAAAACATCACCAACAACAATAATCACAACACAAAATGGTGCATTTTTAGTCTCATTTCGGAAACGGCCTGTTCAGTTCTGACCTCGTAACGCACGACTCTTACAACGCATGACGGTTTGCTGAAATAAATGAAATACACGCACACACACACACGCATTCATCGATGCAGGCATGAATGAATAAAACGGGTGCAACGAAAACAAAAGCAGCTCGAGGAGAAGCTAGGCAACGGTTCTTTTGTGTTACCAGCAGAACTCTAAAAAGAAAAGAGGAGAATGAAGCAATCAAACTGCAATGTTTTAGTGCACTCTTTTAGGCTGTTGCAGCTTTGGCTCAATTACCGCATGTGGTGCGTTGTAACAAACAGCAGAAGTCTAAGCGGAGACAGAGACAAAGACAGTGAAAAGTGATTTTCAGCTCGCAAAACTATTTCAAAGCACTTTAAGTCAAGTGTTTACATAACGGTTTTACAGTTGAAGCCATTAAGGCGACAACCCTGGCACAATCAGCAACAGAAGCAGCGGCATCAGCAACGGTAGTGGTGGCCATAATATTAACCGAAAACCAATAAATGGTCACCAGTAATATAATGCAAGCTAAAAAAAGGCTTTCCTGGACTGAAACCAGAAAGAAATTGCTTTCACTTAGAAGTCTTAAATGAACGTCATGACGACATGAAGTTATAAAACTGGAGATCACAATGAGATGAAAGTGGGATGAGATGAAATTGCAAATAGAAAACAGACTCTCAAGCTATCACCGATTCTTCCTATCATTCCGGTAGTAGTCCACGTCGCCAAGCAATTTTGGGTGATCTTCTCTCTTAAGTAGTGACCGATCTGAGCCGAACACAAATACACAGCTCTTTTATGGGCGATTTGTTTCACTCTGGTTACTACGAACTGTTAGTAGTTATCGTGTCGTCGGACACACAGACATAAATGGTCGGCCGGAAATGAAAATGATACTCCTGTGAATGCATCAGTATCTTCATGATTATTATCACCATCATTACCGTCACCATCATTATCAGCATTGCGGTGATGCAAGAGGACCCCACTCAATATCTTTCCTAGGCTGAAGTTGAAGTTTATATATATCACCGCTACCACAAGCCGTCCGGGCAATTCATTAGACGAGTAAGAGCCGGATATGAACGGAAAAGGAAAATCACTAATCATTAAAATCTTTACTAATCGGCAGGAAGAGAGTAAGTGGGTAGGAGAGAAAGGGGGAGAGAGAGAAGTAAAGAGGAAGAGACAAAACAAGGGAATACTGATGCTTTTGATAAAAGGACTCTAAGTACTGTGTACGCGCTGAGCGAATACGGAAAGCAGCATCAGTCGAAGAAGACGCACACTTATGCAGCATAAAACCATAATATTTAATGCACTTAAATCTGTTCATGTTTTATTTAAAACAAAAACAAAAAAGACTCAATTTTAACTAAATATTATTTCAGGCTTTAATTGCGTTCGTCGAAAATATTTGAACCAACTTAAAATCTGCTTAGAAAATCGGAATATTTTGTATTATTTTAAAAGAAAAAATAGATAAAATGAAATCATAAGGAGAACAAGGAAAATGAAAAGAGTTATTAGTTCAAAAGAAATTCACTAGTTTTCAGATTAAAAAGTTGCTTCCTTCTAAAGCCCTCTCCTTTCCTCCCAACGTCGTCGTCGGTGTTGTTGTTGGTGACGTTGTCAGAGAAAGCTCGAACATTCTAATAATTTTTAGCAACATTTTATAATTGATTTTTTTACAAAAAATATTAATTTATTTAAATTTTCGCTACGAGTAAAAAGACTATAAGAAGCACAATCAACGATATTGATATAAACCGCATTAGCCACTTCCGGTTTTGAGCTTACTCTCCTCTTCCCCTATCACTCTTTCTTGCTTATCTCTTTCTATGCACTCTGGTGGATCAATGTAGTCTGTAGGGAAGAATAACTCTGTTTATAACGAAACTTATTTATAGATTTTAATCGCTTAGCTAAAACACGTTTTAAACGAAAAAGAAAACGCTTTTAACCGCAGTATCCTCTGTCGGGACTATGAATTTTTATAAAAATTAATTAAGTTGTTATTTTTTGTTTCATTTTATCGGTATTTCCTGGCTTCATTTCCTTAATCAAACTACTTTGACACATTTTCAACAAAAAATAATCCAAACCTAAAATATAGAGTCACGAATAGCCAAGAGTTTATTGGCTGGGTCCGAACGAAAGAGCGAACGAAAGAGACGAGGATAAAAGCGGAATTTAATTTACGAGTATCTTTGAACCTTTTCCATTAAAAAAAAGTATAAACTCAATCAAAGCGGAAAGTAACGAAAAATACTTTGTGGACAGCAAAGACCAAGGCAATGATAAGTTTGTTAAAGGAGAGAAAGAGATGGTGGTAGGGGAGGGGGAAGCGATAGAGAGAGAAACGAGAGGGGAACAGGTCAACAACATCAACCCGCTCCGAATTCCGAAACACTGAATCGCTTCAGTGAATTCACAAGAATCAATACTTCTTAGCTGGTTATTTCCAAGCTACTTCTACTGCTGCCACTTCGCCGCTGCCACCGTTACCGATACTGATGCTATTGCCAAACCTGCTTATACTACCCCCCAGATGTAAAAATACAAATATAAAAATATTCAATGGTAAATTGAATAAATTCCAAATTTGACTGCTGCGAAAAGCAAAGCAAAGGCTAAATGAAGTAATAAGAAAAACGAAAACACAAACTCAAAACAAACGGAAAGAGGATGAAGGAAAACGAAAACTGTAATAAATTCCTAAAACTGGAACAAGCATTACCGGAGAAAAATCGGTTGGCTGGTGGGGGAACAAAGAGAGGGAAGAGACATGGCTAAAAGGGGGGCTAGCGAGAGATTAAAAGAAATCTAAATCCAAAAAAATGAATTCTATAAAAATTCCTTCTCATACAAGATGCAAATCGTGATTCTCCTACATTCAATTTTTTTTGAGCCTTGCAAATACATTTCATTTCATTTGCCACCTATTCTTGCTCCTCCTTACATCCCTCTTCATTCCATCTGCTAAACCACAGCCACAAAGAGACGAGAAGCCGAATCAAATTAGAAGAAATTTAACTCCGGTGTTTTGCGCTATTGCTCATTTTAATATTTTTTTTAATTTTCTTTTTCCTATTTCTGCGTTTTGTACCCTACGCCTAAGTGCCATAAGTACACCAAATTCGTCCCCCGTGTGTAACGCATTACGGAACGCGTGGCAGGCATAGAAAAATATGTATATATTGTTATTATTTCTCAAAATACTGTCTTGAGTCGGCTTAGCCTTATACGTCTGTCCTTCCGTCTATAGAAATCACGAATAGAGGAGAACGTAAGGAGATATCTCAAGAAAATTTACACAAATATTCTTAATTATTACAAACTGTTCAATATTGAAACTGGATGAAACCCACGCCTGCTTCTGATACCTAATATGAATATGTGTCCGTCTCTCAACGTTTGTAGACAGAGTTGAATGACGAAATTGTGGCATCGAATATACGCACGAACATTCCAAATATTTTACCAAAAATGGGGGTGGTCCGTTTACCAGGACCATAATTATAAAGAAGACGAAGTTGTAGGAGAAGGAGAGGATAAATTGAATACTACTAGTTGAATACTACTAATGCGGATTATTAGGATCAAATTATAGGTTCATATTGTAGGTGTAGGGTATATAAGATTCGGTTGGGCTGCAGTTAATATTCTTACCTTTTTTTAATACTATTCCTTCAACAAATTATACGAAATGCATTTTGGTAAGAATTTTTCAGTATCATTTTTCACTTGCAGTAATTGTTGTTTCTCGTTTGGAGCAGAGAAAATCTGTGCGGGTCAGCCAATGCAAAACGTGGTTGTTGTTGCGTCTGCAGAAAACGAAAAAATGTAGAACTCTAGCCAAATAAAAGCCCAATTAAAAAAAACAGACTGCACTAGCAGAGCAGTAGCAGTGCAAGTTAGTCGAGGATAAATGAACAACGCCGTAATTATCTCGAGAAATGATGATGATGGCGATGTTGCGACTGCGGCCTTCTCTTCTTCCCCAGGCAGCGGTCTCTTCCCTAGTGCGCCGATCCTTGCCTTAAAATGTCGTCTATAACGAGACGCGAGTTACGAGATAATCTCCTACCGTCCTTTGAGACAATCATACTACACCGAAATTACCATAAGGGATAGAATGGATTAGTGATTGAATGACAAAAATAAAACCAAATCAATTTTACACGAAATTTAATTTAAATTTCAATTCGCTTGTAGATTGATCAGTGTCATTTCTTCAGTTTATCAATACTTTTTGAAATTATTTAGAATTGGCAACCATGACTGTAGTTGTCCGGATCGTATTTTGTCTAACAACACGCAATTTTTTTTCCACGGAGAAGGAAATCGATAGAAGCGAAGAAGTAGTATAAAATAATTTCAAAATCCGGACAAATATTATTCAGACATATTTATACTACACTACACACACATACACACGCACAACCTCGATAACGCCAAATAATTGTTTATGAACTATTTTCTCTTTTTGATGTATTTTCTAAATATTTTTTGTTTTATTTTTTATATTACTTTTTTCTGAAATGAAATTCTGTCAAGTCTATTGCCCTTATTGTCCTTTTTACCGTCGTTATTGCTATTGTTGCTACAGAAAATCTCAGACCATCTCATTTTTTCATTTTATAACGTCTAAATAGCTTAAGAATTTTTGTAGATCTTCCGAGTATCAAGTTTTGTCATTTAACCTAAGACCAATTTGGTTTACTATTAAAGTTTTAGTTTCGTGTATCCGTGTATCCATGTATGTGTGTGTGTTTTAGGGTGTTTGTTTATGTATTTGTTGTACATGATTTTATAATATTTTCACAGTTCGTGTTACTTTTCAAATTTGCTTTTGTTGTGCTCTTCTTGTTTTCATTAAATTTTGGTTATAACAGTTTTGGTTTTTGTCCGTTTTATTGTCCTTCCTTTCAATGAAATTCTAATCACGTTTATGGCTTGAGGGTGCGTTTGTATGTGTGTGTGTATATGTGAATAAGTGAATGAATGAATAGGAAGTCGAAAACAGAAAAATTGAGAATTAGAGTCGAGAAGAAATAAGAGGAACAAAACTGAAGCAAAAAATGGAAAGAATTACAAATGTTAAAACTTACATCCCAACAATGATGAAAACCGCCACTTTTGGATTTTGTCTTGTTCCTAGTTTTTCCTCTTGCTCTTGGCTTTCCTGCTTTTTTGCTGTTTTTCATTTTTGCTCGACTTTGTTCCAGACAAAGTTTGAATTTAGTTTGAAAAGTATTTGTGCTTTTACGTGTTCCTTCATGTGAATGTGCGACCTAAAATGTTTGCGTCTCTGTTAAAGTGTGTGTGCATGTGTATGTGTGTATGTGTGTGTGCGAGTGTGTGACTGTTTGATATGTGTATGCGAGTGTTTTTCGGCAATATAAAATCATTTGACTTAAAATAAATTGAAACTTCATATTTATTAAAATGTGTGGAATGTTTTGTGTTTAATAAACCTTAAATTGAAACGTGCAATGTGAAACGTACGTAACAGCAACATTTGCATTTTGACACTTATTGAAACTTTGCCCTCTGTAGGTTTTGGTTATAATGAATTTTAGGTACATTTTCCGTCATTGCTTGGTTAAAGTCTGGTTTAATAATTTTGTATGAATATTATAAATATCTGGAAATATCCAAACTCCATCCAAAATGATGGGAAATGGTTCCAAAATCCATAAAATATAATTCTATGGGTATGGGTATTTGATGTAACCAATATAATTTTCAAATGTATTAAACAGGAGGAATATCTGTCTTGTTTTGTATAAACTTTTTATAAAAATTAAAATTTTGATTTAATCTTTCCATTGAATTATTTGACAAAAGAGGGCCGCCCTTAATTCGCAAATGCAAGAGTTCACAAAAATGACCCTTTCATCGTCTGTGACAGTCAGCGGTCAATCGTGTGTAAAAATCTGTTGCTTTCATTAGAGAGCATATATTTAGCAACTCTCCTTAGGTGAGAGAGAGTCTTAAAAAATCCATATTCGTTGTCCGTCCACATATCCCCTTCCCTTTTCCTAGGAAATACTATCGCCCATTTTCATCCTATTTAAATTGGAAAACTAACTAAAAAAGCAAAAAAAAATTAAAGAACCCACGAGCGCAAAATAAAGACGACAATTTTTGACAGCAATTTTAATGACATTTGGGATTTTATTTATGCTTTAGTGACCGGGCAAAAGGATGATAGTCGTCTATATGATTCCTTTGGAGGATTGAGTTGTGAATTTTTACAGAAAGTAATAGTAAATGATTATAAAAGAGTGCCAAAGGGTTAGACATGGAAAGGAAGAAAGAGAAGGATGAAGGTGGCATAATAAGAGAGAGAGGGAGAGAGAGAAAGAGGACTGCTCAAAATAGTTATGGCTGTTTGGCAAATCGACAGATGCGTTTGGGTGGAAGGTGTTAAAGTGTTTAAAAGTTTTTGCGATATTCTTCGGCTTAACGTGGCGTAACTTTAAAATTTCTCTTTCTTATCATAAATTCTACAGTTTTAAAAAACATTTTCTCTTCGACTACTGCTGGTCGCTGTACCAGGTGTTCCACCAAAAAATTATGGGCCCCTAAAAATCCAATAAACCACCTGAAAAGCAAAAATTAGTTTTGAATAAAATTGAATTGAATTCCAGAAATAATATTCGATGGCTTTGGGTTTATGGACGTGTTAGCTTCATATAATTCGAGGGCTCTACAAGTTTTTTCGGCTGAGGGCCGAAGGGATATGAGAAAGGAAATGAATCATGAAAGAATCATAAAAGATTTTAAATGGCTACCGATTTTTTTTCAAGTCATTCCTGAGGAAACTGATGCTAACAGAAATATGCTTCGCCCCAAGAGATTTCTACATACCACATTTTAATTAATTTTTGAGACAATCTTTTAAATTTATTTAGTCCTCATGTAGATGTTTTAATCACTGCATTTTCTCCTCCGAAATTAATTTAAATATTAAGAAAAAACGAATACTCTACATTTCAATTGAGAGAATTGATGGGGAAGACTTTGGGAGGGAAGGGTTCAAATGGACAAAGAGAAAAATAAGGGAAGATGTCCAGAAAAATTTCAAATAGAATGACGCCAAGGGACTTCTTTAATAATTCATTAATTAAAGCTTTACAATTTTTTTCTTAGTTTTGAATATCAGTGAGATAAAATGATCTGCTAAAAAATATCAAAGATTAATTTATCAAAGACAATTTAAATTAAAATATTCCAAAAACAGAGCTTTCAGTCGATGTTTAAAGATTTAATATAAATAAGTTTAAAAAAGTTTAAAGATTTATAAATATAATTTTCACTGATTTAACAAAAATTTGTTTAATGTCTGATTCAATTTTCTCCATTCCTACGCCGCATATTCGAAAATTTAAATTGCTCACAATGTTTTTCACTTTTAAACACATCGAGGCAAAAGCGATAGATATAGAAAGGTGGAAAAAGGTGAATTTTTTATGTAAAAATTACTTTTTCAGAACGATGAAAAAATGTTTATAAGCGGAACAGATTAAACAGAAAAATTCAATACCTACTTTTTATGTAAAATATTATTTTATTGGGCGGTATTTCATGCCTAAAATTTGATTCCCATTTACACCACATTACACTCTGCTGCAGAATATATAAATTAAATTAAGTACAGATTAAATTAAGTATAGATTAAATTAAGTACAGATATGTTGAAAATAAGAAGAGCTTGGGCATTTCCTTTAGTGCTAAGAAATTCACTATACTTCTGTAATTAATATGTAAACTTTTTTTCAAAGTGTATTATATAAGAATATTGGCCAGACTAAAATAAACACTCTTACTGTTGTTTTCATTTCTGTTTTTTCTCAAAAGAGAAGACAACAAAAAATTATTATGTTGACGAGATGACTCTATTAAAAAATTTGTCAAAAAAACCCATTCAATACAAAGCGACAGACCGACAATCGAATCGACCAAAAACAGCAACAATAGTAATAATAATGGCATCAACAGCAATAACATCACCAACAACAACACCAGAAATCAACACTAATATAAAATCGAACTGTGAAAAAACTGTGTGAATCGTTTGCATATAATAAAAATTTTGTTTTTCCAATTAATTTTATATTTAAATATTGCAAAAGGCTTTCCGAAACTTCTGTTGTTGACATGTTTTCTAATTGCTTTTGAATTTATTCCCGCTGATTCGCTTTAGCGCCGATAAATCTGATGATGAAGTTATAACAAATCAGACCGTTGCAATCACTGGCACCGGTAGTGAAGGTGGCGGGGACGGGGGGTGTACATTTTAGGAGAAAAGTTTTTGTAATTTATGAGTTTGGTCTTTTCAATTAAATTCAATTATCGTTATTTTTTAGCTGAATCCTTAATTCTAATCCTTTTGCTCTCGCCTTCGATTGAAAAGACTTCAATTTTCATTGAATTTTGTGGTGGATTTTGGTTATTTACATAGCATAAAAAAGAATAAGACTAATAAATGTATTTTAAAAATATTTAAAAAAATCGAATGAATTTATTTTGAATAAATTCATAATTTCTGGAATTTCAAAATTTCAGTATTTTCATAGCTTTGCGTTTTTTCAACTTAATTCAAAGTAAATGCTCTAAATTATGTTTCCTCCACTTCTACTCCTTCTTCTTCTCTTTCCCGCATGTTCTTTCTAAATTTTTGTAAATGATGCCTTTGAACTTTTTACAACATTATCGACTGCTTTGAAAACTAATTAAACGTTCGTAACTTTCCAAAATTGCGAACCCAACGAGACCTCAGCCCAACCGTAATTCACTCAATACCACAATCATCCGACTTCAGTCCATTCAGAAGCCAATCAAGTTTACTCCAGAAAACAAAAAATATTAATTAATAAAATCAAATTTTGGTCAAGGCTATTATTGTTGATGGTTGGCGGTAGAAGGCTAGAACATTTGTATGCAGTTTCGTGTTGTTGTTGTTGTTACTTATTATTGTTATTGGCAAATGATAGAAGCGATGTGGTCTTTCTTTGTATTATTTTAGAGTGTTGTAACAAAAAAAAACAACTAAAAATTTTCCAATTACGAAACAAAAAGAAACCAACAAATGTTTGGTACTTGCGATTTTGGTTTCTTTTTATTTCGTCCAAAGTGAAAGGAATAATTATGAAGTGCAAGGAAAGAAAGAAGAAATCAATTCCAGAAAATAAAATATTATTCTCATAAAAGTTAACCCCACGAAATAATTATTGCAGCAAATAAAAATAAATCAAGGCACAAAAGCCGAAAACCAAATTTGCAACAATAATAATAACAACAACAATAAGGGCAAGCAGCGAAAGAATGCTCACCGACAACTTTGCATAAGAAAAGCGAGGAAGCCAAGTTTTATTTTATTATTTTCATTTTGAATGTGTCTTTGTTTGGTTAACGACTTTTTTTTTGTTTAGGTGGGCGGGAATGAAGAGGTGTTGCAGGGTTAAGAATTAGATAAAGTTATGAAGGAATTATGTAAATAATTTTTAATTGAAGAAATATGTAGATTCGTTTTAATTTTTTGTGTGTCCTGCAAACGGTTTTTTCTTTATCATTTTCAGATGAAATTGCTAAAGAGCGAAAGAACAAGAAGAGAACGAGATGGTAGAAGGAATAAATTAAATCCGATTTACATTTTTAAATATTCATTCCTAAATTGAATAGAAATAAATTAAAGAAAAACTACACAGAGAGGCATAGGAAGAAGAATATTAAGAGAAAAGATAAACAAAAAAAGAAACAGTGAACTTTTATTTTAAAGCAAAATAAAAAAAATCAAGATAAACAGAAAATTTAAAAACTTAAAAATGAAAATAATGCAAGTATCAAAAATAAAAAATTCGCTTCCTGATACCGTTTCGTTTCTACCCTCTCTCTTCCTCTCGCTCCCTTTCTTTCTTCCTTTTTCACAAAAGTTTTGTAAAAAATTTCAATGACTCTCCGGGTTTCAAGGATTTTCACAACAAATATCTGGCTTGAAATATATTGTGCCCTACAATCGCACCCAAACAAAAAATTTTTGTGCAAAATCATTTTAATTTCAAAATTTTGTAAAAATATACAAAATTGTTTTGTGGAATCGTGTCGGTATTGTACAGAATCACAATCAAAAACATAATAAATATATAAGAACGTTAGTTTCGGCCCTGTCGAGATTTGCACACCCTACACTCGGTTTATAACTTTATAGTTTGATTGTAATAAACTCTGGTTGATAAACACCCATATTTTAGAGACGATATATCCTTGGTTTGTTATTTTTAAAGCACAATTTTAGTTCGATGTTTACTTTACAAACTGAGAAACTGAATGATGAATTTGCGATGGGTGGATGAAGCTCATTTTTGGGAGTGCACTTGTATGCCTTAAACGAAGGACGTAAATGTAGTACCTTACCTTGAAATAATTACCTTGATATTCTATCATCATAAATTTAAAAACAGTTTATGATGACACAGCATATACATGCCACACTTCATGAGGAAAACTCTGTTCATTCTTCTGCAATCGTGATTTCCGCAGACAGAATAACTGACTCAAGCATATAAAATGGCTCAGGCGATAATTCTGTGCTAAAATATTTGCAAACAAATTCACAGTTTTATACTGGTCAAGTCTTGGTGTAACAGAATCATGACTAGTCATTTCTTGGTGCAATACAAACGAAGGAACAGAATAAGTATATCTTCCTTCGGTTGTAGGGTATAAAATTGAAACATTATTGTGCGATTTATTAATTAGTCCAGAACAATTTAGAGCATCATTATTAATTCGGTGTGCATAAAAAAATTGTGCAATAATACTTAAATGATTCTATTTCGAAAAAATCATTTAATATAAAATTAAATAGCGTTTGACATTATTACTGATTTGGTAATGCTTCTGTTGTATAATTTCAATATATTTCATATTGCGTAATTTTACTAAATTAATAGTCGATTTAATTCTCTGGTTTTAATTTATTTGACCGAGCGAAAAATGCTTTAATTACAATTTTTAATGATAGCGTTAATGCTCATTATTTCGAAGATTACAATGTTGGGTTTTTTATTTTTCAAGAAAAAATTGCTTCTTTATATAATATAAATTAAAGCGCGGCACAAATTTTATTCATTTACATCAAAGACTTCAAATAGTCTACGGAAGTCGAAAATTCGCAAACGAAATATTTTACTTCGCAGGCATTGACATTAAAAGATGAAAAGGGAGAAAGAAAATAAGTAAAATTTCCCCCATAATTTTTTTTAAAAACGAGCTTCACAATTATGGATTTTATGTAGATATACATTTCAATTACAACAACAACAACAACAAAATGTATAACAGATTTTTAATTTAAAAAAAAAGTTTGCCACAATTTGACAGTTTTTTATGCCTAAACATATACACAAACACACGCTGCCTTCCCCGAAAACTCATACCGCTACAAAGTGCTATCAATAAAAAGGGCCGAGTCATATTACTTGAAATCAGGTTTAGGCGCGCCGAAAAATATCCACAAAAACGTTCGTAATCAGACCATCTAAGGCTGACACTTTGTCAGATATTACGGTTGATTGACGTTTCAACCAGTTCTTGTGTGACAACGTTGACAATGTCCCCGCCGTTTGTTTGTGCAACAGTTTTGCAAAAATATTTGATGTGTTTTGGTATCGCCTCATTCTATCATTTCATGAATTTAAATGAATTCATGTCTAGCATTCACAAATGTATGTCTCTGTGACTCGGTGTGTTTGTTTTGTTTCGGCTTCGTTGGCAAAGGCATGTGTGGGATTTTCTAGCTGGTATGGTTACCAAATACCATCAATCGATGCATAACCCATACAAGTCACAGGAATATTGATAACAACAAATGATAGAACATATAAAAAATATCTCTGGCACAAACACAAACAACAGCCAGAACGGCGTCAACCAGAACAAATAGGGTTGGAGTTGCAGAAAGGTATATAACTTTGCTTGGGGGAGGATCCGGTGGATACGGTCGGCCTAGTTCTAATTTACTTTTTGATATATATTTTTTTCCACCCAGCAGGTAAAATCTGGTTGAAATGTATTTACCGCAAGGAATGATATTGTTAACTTCTCTTTCGAATTTTTATCTATACCTTTTCAAGTTGTAATTCAGAGCAATTCAGAATAGTTAAATGTTATTCAGAAAACGTCAATTGTAATTCAGAATACCCAAATATTATTCACATTTTGTCAATTTTAATTCACAGTAGTCAATCATTACACAGAAAACAAAATTGTAGTTCAGAAAACGTCAATTGTAATTCAGAAAACGTCAATTGTAATTTTGAATAACCAAGTGTTATTCAGAATGCGATAATTGAAATTCGGAAGGCCTAATTTTTAATTTTAATAATCCCCTTTAAAACCTTTTTAATCCATTAAAAACTGAAACATGAAATCTCGCATTTTATACAATGAATCCTTGTAGCCTTGCTCTCTAAAGTTCAAATTATTTTTCATATTACCTATACGTTTGATGCTTATCCTTTCAGTTCCTTCCATAGTTATAATTTATTAGCTAGAATGAATGCAAAGATAATGAAATATAAATTTAGTGACATAGCGTACGATATTTGGAGGTGATACGCTAAAGACATTGCTCTGGATCCATAGTTCGACTTTTTGTCAAAAGTCGGCACAAGGAAAGACTCAAAAACGTAGAAGAATACAGGGAATAAATTATTTTCGTATTAATCATTCGTGGCGTAAAGAATACACAAAACAAGTCTCGGAATTTTATTAATACTAAGAAAAATAATGGAGATAATAACAATCATTAGTACAGATAATTATTATTATAAATATCGATTTTGTTAAAGAATTTAATGCGTTTTTTAGAATTTATTTACTTAAAATATTATTCGGTATGTAAAAGTATTACCTCATAATATTCCAGATGCAGTTATTTTATCCTCTTGCTATTCAGCCTCTCAGGTTTAGAGGTTTTTTAAAGTGTTTGCGAAACTTTGAAATGTTGTGGCTTTATGAATATTTAATAATTTTTTTTATTCTCATAACCTACTTTCGGTGCCTGTTTCCCTTTGTAGCACACCTCTCCTTCCTTTCTAACTTTCACTTATTCTCTGTTCTTCCTTTATGTATTAGTCTCTTTCAGGTGATGATGATTCACCTCGAGTACACTCAATGATTCATGTATACCTTCATGTATTCATCCTAAGTTACTTTCTATTATTGTGAATGCTTGGGTTGTTTTATTTATTCAAGAGTATCTATCAAGGAAGTGTATATTAATCCTATATATGTAAATAGAGAATTCGTTGTCCAGTCCTTCTTATTAAAAGGAACAAAGTGCGCACTAAAGGGAATAAAAGCAAAGAAATTCTCTTAAAGCTTACACCAAACTGCTAGATATTGTGAATCGAGAACAAGCACGAGTCTAGCGTGGCAGAAATATCTGTGATGTAAAGCATACTACATCAAAATGAAAAGAATGAACACACATATTCATGCACATGAATACATGTAAAAGCACACATACACATTCATGTATATGTATGTAGATATAAACACTAACATATATACGTTATCGTTACCTTTACCATTTCAGTGCGGTATTGTTTTGAGGCTTTTCAGTTGGCCTCAGAAAAGCATCGTAACGAAAACAGACACAAAGCACAACCACTTAAAATATATTTTAGCTTTTACTACTGAATGAAAAATAGACTGGATAGAATAGAACGAGAAAGAATAAAAGAAATATACTGAATAAGGGAAGAATTGTGTAGTTGGGGTAATGGTGAGCCGATTGGCTGAAGAGCTTTTACAGTCCCTAATGCCTGTGGTTCAGAGAGAGAGAGAGGGGGAGAACGCGATAGATTAAACCTAGCTTTTAACCTGTGTTAGAGCCAGATTTTCATTCCTAATTTTCCTTGAAACTTTTTCTTTATTGTTCTTACTGTGAAGAACACGAACAAAAGCAAAAAACAGCACTTAAAATTTAACTGATTGTAATTGAAATGATTAAAGTCACAATAGAGTGGATTATATCGATATAATTTGGTCAAAAGCAATGACGCTTAATTGACAAAAATATACTTATTTAGTAGGAAATTGCTACAAAATAGATAGATGTGAATATAAGGCCATTTCTCAGGCTGTCTGATATTGAAAATGAAAAGAATAGACTTGGTGTCGCTCGCGTCTTTTTAAGCCGGAAACTCTTTATTGTTAAGTATTTCTGTGCTAATGGTATTTTTCAGCTTAGGGCAAACTAGAACCGTCTAAGAACTGTCGTCTGGGAAAAAGACTACTCCCTAAAAGTTGTACCCACAGCTCCGTTTGTGTGATGTATAAACCTAGAAGTTAATCTTCTTCTTCAATTCTCCAACGATTTCTGGTTTGCAAATCATTTTCCCTTTTCATTTTGAATATTGCATATAGTTTATATTTTCATATTCATCGCTATAATGCCTTTAAATTCTGTCGCTGTTGCAATTGTTGTTGTTGTTGTTGTGTACGTGGCTTTAGTACTCCATCTATTATATTAAACTCTTTTATATACATAAAACAATTCTTTTTGTTCTTATTATTATTATTATTATTACTATTATTATTTTTCTTCTTATTTTGAAATTTATTTCATTCGCAAGCAAGCGAACGGATCTGCGAAATAGAAATGAAGAAGGTTTTGTTTGGCTTTTGTTTCTGTGAATATTTTATTCATGCAAATCCATTTTATATGCACTAGATACAATGGCAACAACAACAACAACAACAACAATGCGCCAGCAAACAACAATGCATATCAGCAACAACAACAACAGACATGCACAACTACATCAATTGCATGTCCTCCAATTCTTTACAAACTCATTCAAGTGAAGTGAGTTTTTTTTTAAATTTTTTGTTGCTATTTCTGTTGCTGTCTTTGAGATTTTACGCTCACCAGCATTTTTCGCATCACAAAAATATGCCACCAATAAAAAAGAGTATTCGCTAGTTCTTTGTTAAAGAGTTTTTTGTTAACTTTAGTCTGATTGTTCTGGTTGAAGTTATTGTTTTTTTATTATTGCTATTATTATTGCTTTATCGCTTCTGTCAGTGTCGTTGTTT
Organism: Physocephala rufipes; assembly: GCA_963966595.1. Classification (NCBI taxonomy): domain Eukaryota; kingdom Metazoa; phylum Arthropoda; class Insecta; order Diptera; family Conopidae; genus Physocephala; species Physocephala rufipes. The sequence continues at coordinate 28,745,340 of OZ016504.1, read as the reverse complement.
TTACCATTTCTGTTACAAAGTTGTAGCAGTTGCCTTCGTAACGCCAATGCGCCAATGGGTCCAAGTAAAGCCGTAATAGATCCTTTTGTGTATTTCTTTTTTCTAAAATGATTCAAAAGAATGAGAATCCTTCTTATTTTTAGGCGTTTTAACTCTTTTTTATAATATATCCAATACATTAGAAAATATCATTGACTATTTGAGACTTACTTATTTTCCGTACTTTATACAAAACAATGAAACACCTGCAGAGGAAATGAAATAGAATTGAATGATCCTAAACTGCAACGATCTTCATTATTTATAAGCGCTCTTCGTTATCTGATTATTTTGTCAAATAAATTGAAAATCTCATTTCGCGACACACAAAGAATCGGTATCGAAAACATTCTGAATGTTCTCGGTGCTCCCTGCTTATGCACGCAATCACACAAACACGCACACGCTGCCACACACACAGATAACATTCGTCGCAAGGCAATTGCCTTAAGAGTCACATTTAAGAGTTCTCAAATACCCGGTAGGAAAAGTACGTGCTTAGTAGTACGAGGATAATGGAAATATTATTGTGTGAATAATTAAACAAATACATAAATAAATAAACGCATAAATAAATAACAAAATTAAATAAATATATGGATATACAATTTATTCTGATTTGTGAATATCAATATTCTTGATATTCACCTTCACAAAATACATTCCTATTTTCCATTTCTTGAGTAAGATTAATCTTTTTACGGTTTTGCTTTGTTTGTTTACGTTTGTGGATTTTTAACAACAACAAAAGCACGTTTGGTAAATTATAAAGGGAAACATTGAAAGCTTAGAGTTTTCGTTTAACAAAATATGGAAAGGTGAAAAACCCACTCCTCGAAATATTCTTTCCTCAACATTCGTTACCACGTTTTCTACTCATGTACTGTTTTTAAAAATTGGTCAGAATAATATATCTTCCTTTCCATATTTTTTGCACTTCTAGATTTTGTTGAATTATTATTCTATATCTATCACTACAAATGCAAGTTATATTAAACAAAAAAAATTTAAAATCAAAATATTAACAATAAAAAAACTTTTATTGAATCGGACACCGTAGACCTAAAGTATTTATAAAACGTAGGTGTAAATAAATCGCAAAATTTATCATGATTTTTAATGAAAGCTATTGATGTCATTATTATTATTGATTTTTTTTTATTTATTGTTTGGGGAATATTTTGCTTCACTGACGAATTTTTCTTCACTGACGTCCACAGAAGTCGAATTCAATACAAACAATCTTTTCTACGCAGACATTTCTTCCCATCTGCTTTTTCGCCTCTCCTTCCTTTTCGGTTGCAAAAGCGGGTGTGCTTTTCACATCAGGATTTTATCCGATTTCGCCAGAGCTCATGCACCCTTTACTCGCACAAGCATGAATGAGCAAGAACTGAATGAGAGTATGTCTCAGTGGGTGTGAAAGTGGGTGGCGTGCACTATTGTATTGCTAGCATGTGCTGTATTTTCAAGAATTTCTTGAAATTCTGTATGAATTTGTGCTCTCCTGTTTAGTTATTGATAAATTTTCGCGGCCTCTCCCTTTGCCTATCCAGACATTGCATCACTGCGAGCAATAATGATGACATGACGGCAGAGTTGACTGCGGTTGGGCTGATCTACCACTACCACTATTCCGTTTGTTGGCGTTTTTGCTGTTGTTAGTATTGTTCAAAATGAAGTTGCTACAATTTGTATGAATTTTGTTTGCTATGACATTACTTAGATAAATTTTTTCCATTCTCCATGCTTTTCTTCTTTATCAATGTTTACTTTCTCCTCACTTCGCATTCCATGACCGTGAGGAAAGATATTTGAATGCTAGAGGAATTTAAATTGATCGTGTATTCCTCCTTCCTTCTTCGTGTATGCGTGTGAGTTTTGTATGCACACATAAAGCTTTTTCGAACAGATAATTTTTTATTCCTTTTTGCGAACATCACGAATGAATGTATATAATTTTGTTTAGACAAATATCTGTTTGTGCTTGCTACCATTGGCTGCTCCTGTTGTTGGTGTTATTGTAGTTGGCATACCGTTAGAGGAAATTATCGCAACTGTATGATTCTTGAAAGGACTACCATATGAATGTTAATTGAGGAGAAGAGAGTAGGATAGGAATAGAAGGTGCAGATTGAAAGAGATATATATATATAGAGGGGTATAGATAGGCGAAGGAGGATGGGCAGAAAATAAAATACAAAAAATATATACATTTTTCTCTCACTCCAATTTCGATCAATCTATCAATTCATTTCCTTCTATAGAATTAACAAAATAATTTTCCCGAGAATCAATAATTCCACCATCTCTTTCTTCAAAATACCATCCCCCTAAAACATAAAGAGAACTAAAGTCTCCCATAACCTCCCACTAATTTATTATGACAGAAACTTCAATTTTATCAATCAATACGAAGCAAACGGAGAATATTAATTGTAATTTCGATATGATTTTGATTTTCGACACCGACCCTTTAGTAGCATCCCTTCTCTGTTGCTGCTGCTGGTTTTGTTTCTATTGATGGTTATTGTTGTTTTTTTTTTACATTTATATGGTGACTTTTTTATGTCGCCAACTTAACTAGACTGACCAACTGGTGACGTAACGGACTTTAAACTTGATTTCAGTGACATTAACGAAAGTGTTTCTTGAAACCGTCCGGGCGCATAAGGAATGATATCTTCATTCAATTATACATTCCTTCGTTCCTTAATATATATATATATATTTTTCTTATTTCAATCGGCGATACTATCTATCGTTTCACTATCGTTTCTTTCATCTTGTATTTGTGCTTTTGCGTCTGATTGTTTAATGGTCTATTTATGTTGTATTTCTTCTCAAATTTCTTCGGTTTTTGATTCGGTTTTTCCTTTTTTTGTGCTTATGCCAATGCGTTAGTTAGTTTTTGAGTGGTACTTCCATCTTCTGCTCCTCTCCCTTCAGTTCTTTTCGAAAAAAGAAAACAAACTAAGAGAAATGGGCAACATTCTATTGACCAGCCAGCATACGAATGAGGTAAATACAGTACAAACCATTACGAGCACCACTCGGTCAACCATGAAGTGTATCAGCAAAAGAATTAAGAACGAGAAATCAAAAAAATACCGAATCGAGATAATAAAAGTACGATTGGTATGCGTGAGTGAGTGTGTTCGTGTGTGTTTTGAAATTGTGTGAACCCATTTTATTTACAAATTTAACTTCATGTGTCGACAAGTGTTAGTGAAATGCACACATGTGGGTTGATGTGTATCTACAAAGGTTTATTGGGTGATATGCAATCATTTGTGTGTGTGTGCGTGTCTCTAAAGGTCCGTGTGCTAAAGATCTGCTGATATCTTTATTGACGGAAATTTTCCTTTACCCGATGGCAATCAAATTGTTTTGCTCAAAGCTTCAATATCGCAATTTTCTTTTGATTTTCAGTAAACAAATTTAACAAACGAGAGTTGCGAGTGCAAAAAAAACAACAACTATAGCAACGATAACGAAATTGTCTATAGCTTTTACCTACAAGAGTTTTGGATAGACTTTGGACAGATTCCGAGGAGAATTATTTTAATTATGTTCAAGACTGTTCAAGACTGGTATTTGAAACTGATTTTATTTTAGTATTTCGTAAATTGGTTGGTTTTGGGCTTTTGTATTCCTGACGTACGAAATACGCTTTAATCTTCTCTTAAGAGCTTAAGAGTAATTTTTTTAATGGGCTTGGACGCGTAAAACAAAAATCAATTCCATTTCTTCAGGGTTGTCAAATTCATTCAAAACAGTAAATTCTCTTAAAGTTCGTGAGAGTAGATTGTAGGAAAAAATCTCTTTTCCTTTTACTTCATTGAAATCAGTCTGGAGTAAGAGACTGTCAATGCAGGAACAAAAATTGAAACATTCGAGCTGACAAAAGATGAGAAAACGATGATGAAACGAAAGATGATGAAACGAAAGCTTTTTATATGTAATGCCATTCCTTATTGCAATACTTAAGTACCTCGCCTTTTTAAACATTAAATTCTCTTTAATTAATACAATATGTATACTACAATTCTCTTAAATCGCATCTTAAATATAATGTCGCCCCCCTCTTTCTTCTCTCTCCTTATTATTAGTATCATGTATTTACTTGTGCTTTCACTATCCATTTCTTCTTGTAATTACACCCACTTCAAATTAATTGAATTTTGTTTTATAAATACTCGATGACGTTAGTTTCCTACTTCCTGCTTCCTGTTTCCTGTTTTCAGTTTCCTTTTCTTGTTCATTGTGTTCGCCTTTCATTTTGAGCAAATTTGATAGTGGTTTGACCAGAGGAGGAAAAAGAAGGGTCTAATAGACACTTGGTCAAATGGTTTTTGTTTTTTTCTCTTTTCTAGACCTGTTTTCTTTTCATGTTCTTCTTCTTAGGTTGTGGTTCCTTTTCACTTTGTGTCTACCATTTGAAGTTAATTAATCCTACTACCGTCCATTTATTCGTCCGTCCATTGGTCATTAACTACAGCTGCGATTTTTTTCAATTCATAGTAATTTTCTTCACGAGCTCACGAATACGGATGGAAGTAATAACAACAACAACATCAACGAGATTAAAAATATTACATACTTAGGTTTCTATTGAAAAATCCTTTGATGTTTATGTTTTTATCTGGCGGACCAAATCGAGAAATGAAGGGGGAAAACCAACCTGAGGAAGAAAGCATTTTAATTATTTTTAGTCGTTTAGTTCAAAGAACGTGAGATTAAATTAAGCTAATTACACTTAAATGCTGCCCGAAGCAGGTTGCATAGCCGTGCTTCTGCAAGCGTGTATATATGTGTGTGTGGCTTAGCAAGTGGTTCCATTAGCTGTGATGCAATCATTATAAGTCGGCGGCAGAGTGACTTTAAATAATATTATCTGCGATCCTTTGATTGCCTGAACTTCAACGAAAGTAGATTTCAATGAATATAAATAAAGTTTATCTCTTAATTTAATTACGAAGAGCTTTAAGTCTTCCTTGATGTGATGAAAAACTCTTTTGTGAGATATAAATCCATAATAATTAAAGTGAATTCAATAAACTAAGAAAGAACTTCCTCAGCGGTCCTTTGTAGCATCGATTAGTGATAAAATCTACTTGCAATCCTTCCATATTTTGGCAGACTGATGTTCTCTAATTACGATACTGCCATAATCCGATATATCTGGACTTACTAGAGGTTCAGAGATTGTATTAGTCAACTAGCGATGTGAACGCCTGTCTTCCGTTGAACGTCGTTTTATTGTTTCATTGAAGTCTAAGTGTCATTATCATAAAATATTTGCTGTTGAAGGAAATACCAGGTCTTGCTTCCTTTGCAATTAGTCTCTCTCTACTTTTTATATATAATACATACTTTTTTCCTTATTTTTTATGCTAAGTGTATTGCCGTGCAAATGACCTCAAATTATGGTAGTGTTTGGTGCAGACTACATCTGGTGCATTTTTATAATGAAGACTCCAACAACCAAAACAACAATAACAAATCTTTTTATATAAAGCTATTTGGCGATTTCCCTTTGGTTTTTTTCTGTACCCTCGATCATTATTTTTAAGTAAATTTCGCACCTTGTCTTTTTTCCTTTTTCACCGCAAATACTTTTCCTATTTTTATGCAATTTAATTTGACATTTTCATGCATGCTTTCGCATACTTTGTCTTCTTATTTTTCCTATTCCGTCTACTTTAAACAAAAAACATAGCTTGCCTAGTGTCCTAGGGTCGATGTTGCCCGATATCTGGAGCTTGAATAAAATATTATTGCTCCTCTATAAAAATCATAACAAACTAGAAGCCTTCCTTCCACGAATCAATTTCAGAAGCTTGAGCAAGTGATGCTGCCATTACGTAGCCGTATGGGGCTGACAGACAACTTATTGCACCTGCTGCTGGTTTTCTTTTGTCATTGCAAAACCGTGCAGTGGAAATAAAAATTATATTCTTACAACTTTGTAGTTCTGCTCAATTCGATTCAGATGCGAATCGTAAAACATAAAATCACCGGATTCGAACAAATTGGTCCGGAGGAAAGAATTTCAGCTTTTATCGATAAACGCACAAACCGGATATGTGAACGTGCTTGATACGCCCGTAATGACAAACTTCTATTAATGCAATTTTTACTTGCACGACTACCATTTACCCTACCCGTACACTCGCGTTGTTCCTGTTCCGCCTCCGATTTTGCTCTTGATGATGTCGTGCTTGTGTAGCTGCTGCGTTTTGGTCATAATTTTGCTAATAGCATTTTATATCTTTGGTCAAAGTTCACTCGCCAGTTATCATCATAAAAGTAATTGGGGACAAGGAAGAATGAGGAATTACTTCGCATAAGATTAAGTACAGTCTGATAGTCATAACCGGGGCAAGGTAAAAGTAACAATGCCAATAAATTGCAGAGTTCATCATAAAACTATATGAGGGCAAAATTCATTAACCGAATTGGCCCATTATTAATTCTAGTACTCCAGTCTGACCTGATGCCCTTTCTAAACCCGATTCACGTAGCGGCGATCTTTGATAATCTTTTGGAGCCTTACTTTTGCATAAATTCTATTTAAGCCGGCGCAATAAATAAAATGGTGTCGGCAAATGAACTATTCCTCATTGCTTCACGTCTTTTTCGCCTTCAGTTAATCTAAAGAGAGTTCACTTTTTTATTGCTTGTGATTTCAAACAGTGGTAACATTTTATATGAAAGAAAATTCAGCTGCCGTCGCCTTTAGCAGAAGCAGAAAAAATAGACGCAGGGTAGAAAAAAGAAAAGAGGTATGAAATGCAGAAACCATAAATCAAAGGACTCCCTCGTGCCTTAAGGTTATTTCAATTATACTTTCGATATAACGTTATTTCAACGGCACTTCAGGTGAAACGCAATTTAAATAATACTTCATAAAATAAAGACAATTTATTTTCGACAAAGGATTAATTTTATCTTCACCTGATACCCGCAATAGTCTTAAATTAATGTGAAATAAGAGACCAACGTTAAAATGAGAAACGAATTGACTCTAGCTGCTAAAACATGAATGAAATATGGAAAGATTTAACGATATTTCTAGAAAATTCCAGAATTGTTTTTCAAAAAACATTGCGTTGTATTTAGTATGAAAGCAGGTTAAGAGATATTTTGGGACAAAACAGCGAAGCAATAATATATATATATATATATATATATATATATATATATATATATATATATATATATATATATATATATATATATATATATATATATATATATATATATATATATATATATATATATATATATATATATATATATATATATATATATATATATATATATATATATATATATATATATATATATATATATATATATATATATATATATATATATATATATATATATATATATATATATATATATATATATATATATATATATATATATATATATATATATATATATATATATATGTTGTTATGCGCGCTTTAATTCATTGCAATTGCGATGACGATTCTTCCACTACGATTTAACAAATAGCACATATATGAATACGTACTCTTATTAAATCATCGCCTTTTTATATAGATTTTTCTTTACATATGATTTAATTTCTCCTTCTTCATCCTCTCTCTCTCTCCGCCAATGGTAATATTTACAGAATGTAGTAATGAATGACTTTTATTTGTCCATATAATTATCCTTTACTTACTTGCAGTTCGTTCAATTTCGTATCAGAAGTATCATCTGAAATTAATTAATTCCTTTTAATGGCGCAATTAAATTTTGGTATGTTAATTTCAGATTCGTAAATATCTCCTTTACTTATTTCGGATTTCATAAATATCTCCCTTAATCAATTAAGAAGAAAAACAATAACCAAACTCCTTCAACTCGTAAAACCAATATAAAGAAAGAACCGTAAAAAAATAATAAATTTCAGAAAAGGAATCGCAACGCAGTAACAAACATTAATGACAATCACTAATCAATCAATCAATATTTCATCCGCACGTTTTTTGTTTCAATACGTAATACTTTTCTCATAAATTATTCAATACCCGACATTACTCATTGTCGAAAATTGTAATTTTATGATAATTTCTTGCTGTCGTCATCATCACTATCATTATCATCGTCTTAGTGATTTATTATTTACTATTGCAGATATTTTAGATAAAATTTCTCATACTTTACTTATAGCCATCAACGAAATAAACGAAAAAAAGTGTTGCCAAATGGGGTGGGGTGGTTTAAGGGCGTTTGCTTTTTGCTGGGATGCTTCTAATGTTTTCGTCATTAAAGTTGTTAACATTTTTCTCCCTCTTTTCTCTCTACATTCTCTTTTTCGCTATCTAACTCCTCGGGAAATAATAATGTCCTTGCTTCTTGTTTATTTATTTCCTTTTTATGATATTTATTTTATCTCCGACTCATTTAGAAAATTGTGTTTAATTATATTATCATTGCTCTTGACTTTCTTGTTGTTGTCATCGACTTGACTACTACTATGCTGTTGTATTATAATTATTTTCATTAAATTTTCGGGATATTTACATAAAACTCGTAAAAAATTGAACATTTACGATTATTCCTTTTGAGTTGTCGTTGTTGTTGCGGTTTTGGTATTCTAAGGTTTTAAAGATATTCTGCTGTAACCAACCATCAAAACCATTTACAACATGGCATCAGTAAAATAAGCAGCGATACCAATAACTTCCACACAACTACATCATCATCAGCACCACCGAAATCATCACCACTACCAACCAACTGACTAAATCAACGCTATAAAATAAGATGACTTTTATAATTTTTTTCCCGGCATTTATTTGTCATTGTTTTTTTTTTGTTTTTGTTGATTTTTTATTTTAATTCACAAAACAACAAAAGCAATTCTTTACCCTCCAGCCCTATGCGCTGATTGCAAAATAAACTAGGACCGAAATTGGTTGAAAATTAGAGTCGAAGTATTTTCACCAAAGCAATACAATAAACATCAACAACAAGGCAAACATTTACATACAAACAATGGCGCAGCGCCCGAAAGTTTAAAAAAATGAATAAATGGAAAAGCCAAACAAAAGCAGAGAAAGTACGCAGATGAATGAAGTGGAAGCGAGGAGAGTAAAGAAGGGAATCAAGGAAAAAGCAGGAGGAAGGAAAGAAGCCAGGAAGGAAGGAGCTAAGGAAGGAAAGAAAGGAAAGAAGTGAAGCGAAACGAGGCGGTTAACAGAGCACAACAATCGTATTTAATTAAGTAAAATTGGTCCATTTAAACAAGGGCACGCATTCGAGTACTGTGGAAAGCCCCCCGACCTATGGTTTCCTCAACTCGATGGATGGACACCGGGCACCAGGCAAGATTTTTTGTCCGGAAAAAGGGAACGGTGGAGGGTGGAAGGGAGAAAAGAGAAAATAAATATATATATTATTTTCCTTATTTTACTATCTTTCTTTGTGATGTTGGCTTTAATTTACGAAATTTACAATCAAAGCAATATCGTTTATTCCTAAAGGAAAACTTTCGAAATTTTTGAAATTATAAATTTCTACTCTTCTTCATTCCTCTTTCGTTCACTTATTGCTTATGATAGGAATTTCTGAAATATTTCGGAAATATGGAATCTAAAATATTTTTATTACTCGTACGATTTTCTTGCAACGAGGTTAATTTAATGATTTCAAAGCTATGAATTTAATTTCATATTATTATTTCAAGTTCTAACGATGGTACAAATTAAGTATAATTTTTGCATTTATTTAAATTAAAGTAGTTTAATAAAAATAGTTTAAATTCTTTCAAGAAATACTATTAATTGAATGATGCTCGATAAATTCTAAACAAGATATCATTTATTAGTACTAAATTATCATATTCTATTTACCTTAATAACACATATATTATTTTTAGAATTGTCAGTACTTTTTAATATCAGTTTGACAAAATTTATTAAAGGATTGATGTGAGCTTAATTGATTTTTTAAGAAATTGTACTAACTGAGCATCAAAGATATATCCAGAAGGGAATAACGAATAAGAAAAATGTTCAAATTCTAAAATTTTCCTCCTCTTTATTTCAGATTACATCCATTTAAACGTTGTGAAAAGAAATAGAAATATCGATTCACAGATTTTCATCTCACATCTTCACGGACTGCCGCTGATTTTCCATCTCAGAGTAGGGAAATTTTTGGAGATGAGTTTACGGAAATGAGATCCCTTACCGTATCTAACTCCATTACCTAAAAATATTTTGAATTTTCCACTTTAGTATTTAAGTGGTGGCCAACAACGAAATGTTCGTTATAATTTTAATCACAAGAATTTCTAGAAAACCCTGAATTTGAATTTACTAAATATTGCGAATAATACAGAAAAAATATTCTAAATGAAATATTTGCTTACAATTCTAATATTTTATATTTTGTGAAGATTATAATTTTTTTTTTCACAATTTCATTTTGTTCCATGTCTTGTCTTATTTGTTGCTGTCATGCATTATTCTTTCCTTCAGACTACCTTTTCTTTCCCCTTTTCAGTTATCCGTAACTGAACTGTCTTGAGCATCGTTTATTAATATTTAAAAAAAATTTAAGTAAAAAGGAATTTTTCTGCAACCGCCATCGCGAACATTGAAAATCCGTAATGCCGCAGCTCGAAAATATTTAATCAGAAAACTTTGTAAAACTTAACGTACCAAATAAAGTTTACGAAGCTGCCTCTTGTTGCAGCTGCTGCTCCGTGAGCCATTTAAGTGTGATAAAAGAGGGCTGGATGAATGGATGGGTGGAATGAATTTGGGGGATGATTTCTATGTGAGGGTAGCGGAGGCTCGCGTAGGTAATGAGCTTTGGTTGTTGGAAAAATTCGTTGACGAGAATGTTCGTGACGCACGAATGTGCGTGTGGTTTGTGTGTGTGTGTGTGGTGTTGTGCTGTTGTGTCGAGAGTTGGTTTGAATAAAATGAAATTTTTTATCAAGTTTGAAATTTTTCCTAAAAAATAAAAGAACTCATAATGTGAATTTCGCATTGACATATAATTACACTTGTTCTCATTCCTCACCCCTCTCTCTTCCTCCTTCGGGTTTGTTCAATAGCGATATGCTTCGTTGCCAGGGGTACCTCTTCCCTTTGCTCTAAAAGGCTTTTCATTCAGGGACGTGCTTTATTTCGCTTGTGCTTAACCGAACTCAACGTCATTTTGAAACACGATAACATCATTGTCATTTTCATGGCAAGTGTGTGCGTAAATTTGAGTGTCCGTTTGTAAAAGAGATGCGTGGGTGTATGCGTGGGTGTGTATGTGAGTGTGTGTATTGGTGAGTGTCTGTGTCTGCATGTATGTGTGGATGTTATGCCTGTGCATATACATGATACACCAAGATGAAAACAAGGAAAAAGTGTTCCTTATATTTCAATTGTCTGTCAAAATCACCCACCGAAAAGGGTCTTTGTCACTCAGAGTAACAGGGCATACATGGACGCTTACACAGACAGCATTTCACATTGTTGTCACATCAACTGGTGAATAATAATTTTTATAAATAGAAAGTAGTATTTTCGTCTGTGAATCATGTGTATATGAAAACACAACTGTCATCTATCTTATCACCATCACCATCAACATCACCATCATCATCATCATCACCATCGTTACTATCACAACACCGCTACACCAACGCATTCTCGTCTATTTTCTCTAGATGACAACCGCAGGGTCATCAAAAAGTGACAACATCAGCCAACCAGAATCAACATTGCATGTTGTTTTTAGATGTCCCCAAATCCCTCGGTCTTGTCACATTCTTATTTGCGGCTTACTGGAAATATTTCCCTCCTTTTTACTACTATTCGGTATCACCCATTTCCACGGGATTCCAATTGTCATCGTGTCTTGGTTTTTGTTTTTGAAATTTTTGTTTTTACATCAACTACGCTTAAAAACTTTTGGAACACAAACCAAACAATTATACTATTGCTATTGCAGGACACATCTATTTTTTTAAAAGATCGTTTTCTCTTTACGAAGAATACGCCCTTTGGTATTGCGAAAGCTTGCAAGATTTAGTCTTAACAATTATGACTGCATCGAATTAATTGAGACCAAATTTCTAAAACTGGGTAACGAAAATACCCAGAGACATATATTATATTGCAGATAAAAGTACATTTAATGCTTTCTAACTAAACGTTTTCTACAAGTTTATATCCTTCCAGACTAGACCTAATACATTTATTTGTCTTAATGCATTTCCCTCCTTACTTCTACCCTCTGTCCTCTACCCTTCCCCTTTTCTATCTCTACCACCTTTCTCTTTCTTATTTTCCTTCTTTTCTTCTCTTCGCTTCTCCTCCTTGTCCACAAATGCTAATTCTCTTTTGTTAAACCGAATAGAAACGAAGTGAACCAGGTGAAACTCGTTAAGAAAAGTGCGAAAAGTATCGAGTTAGTTAGTTCGCTCGTAGAGAATCGTTCGAACCACTCGAACAAAACTTTTAATACTTTTTTTTCTTTTAGTTTCTCCTTTCAATTTTTTCTGTTATAAATTTTTTGTTTAATACATCGTGTCAGGAAGCAGGATCGTTTTGAGGAGCGGAGCTTAAGGAAGTTTTTGTTGCACAAGTTTCATAATGTTGAGTTTTTTAGAAGAAAATTCAGGTGACTGTTATTATTGCTGCGGTTCGGGTTTGGATGCCCTACTTCTTCCGATTTCCTTGATTCCTTGAGTTTTACTCGGGGTTATTAAACTCTTAAGAATTTGTTGGATGTGTTAGTCTTTACTTCCGACGTGCCCCTCTCTCCCTGTGATGAGTTTCAGTACTTGATTTCAAAATAATTGCTGATAATTTTGCAAAACTTAAGTCCAAAATTTTGCAAATATTTTTTTAATTCCTCTCGAGATATAATACCGCATAAATAGAAAAAGGAAAAAACAGTAAATGACGGACTAGTCTAACACAAATCAGTCGTAAAAGGAAGGTAAATCCTAATTTATTCGATATTTGTTTTTTCATCTTAATTCCTCTTAAGTACTTCCATAAAATTGAAATTAATTGGATGAAAAAGTTTAACCCTTTCTGGTTTTATGTTACTTTCTCCTTCTTTTGCGTCTTGTGCTTTGGCTAAGTCATTAAAAGCAAAAAGAAGCAAAGACAAAAATTTTGTTTATGTTTTTAGCTTGTTTCCTGTCATGTCATAAAGTGTGTTAGGAGAATTAATAAAGCGCCGCAGTTGGGGCAGCTAAGGGGTCGGAAGGGTTAGGAAGACACTAAGGCTTTTGTTGTATCAATGAAATAAAAAATGACAGCAAAGAAAATTAATTAAAAAACTTGTCATTTGAGATTTTATTGCACCAAATAGTTTTTGTTTATTCAGAATTACTGAGAATTCAGAATTCAGAATACTGAGCAGTTTTACTACTTAGGATGTTGGATCGCCATTTTTGATTTATCCCGAAATTTTCTTACAACCAATCATTTTTGTGGAATATTAAAAAAAACTCGAATGAAATTATTTCTATTAATCATATAATCTTCATAAATTCTTATCACTGAATTATCGTTTTAAATAATTTATAAATAATTTATTTAAATAATTTATAATCAAACATACGGCGAAGAAGAACCTTTGTATTCATTTTGCCTCTGCTGCAGCAATATAGACTTGCTACAGAGGAAAGGTAGTCATCTTCATAATTTTTTTCGCAATACGCGCACAGACAAACAGGCAGACGTATAAGATACGTCATTGAATAAAGGAAGAGGCTGGGTTAACAAGATGCAAAGAAAAGAACGGACGGAAGGGATAATGTTGCTGAGTTGTTCAAATATTTTAAGAGTATTTCGTCGCCCTGCTCGTTGGCAAGTAGGGAATCATTAATTACTAGAGCTTGTCACTACTTTTTCAATCCATTGTGCATCTCCTTCTTCCATTATACATCTTTTTCTCTCTCTTCTTTTCGTCTTCTTTCTCTCTTCTTCTCTTCATAATCATCATCATCCTCTACATAATTTTTTTCTTCATAAGTTTCTTTTCATTTCTTCGGTTATTTATTCGAAGCCAACCTCTCCATCGGAACCTAACGCAACGCAGCTTAACGCGTCGTGGTATCGTAATGTATTGCATCGCATCACCTTTTTAACGATTCGCTGGATTAACAGCTCATCGTCAAATATTTGGTTCTCATGGTAACCATTAATATCACATTCGCGGTTCCCCGATTCTTGCACTAATTGCCAGCGTCGATCGTGATTTACTGCTGTCATTGCTTTTGTTTCAGTTGATGCTATTGATATTGCGGGTACATGCATGTACAAATACACTGCCTGATTTTGTTGTTTTATATTTTTTTTTATTGGATTTTTGTTTGTATTGGTTTTGTCTGTTTTCGGGTTTGCTGCGATATGGTTTTTTGTATTGTTGGTCGGTTAACCGGGTTAATTAATTACTTTGTAATTGGTTTTTCACTCCAAAGTATTGGAAATAAATAAACCAAATAAAGGTTAACGGGTCGCTTAAGCTAAAGGTAAAAAACTGTTATATAATATTGAACTCTCGTGTCAATCAGATAAATTAATCCCTTCAATTCCGATCAGAATACAAAATTTTAAAGAAATAATGAATTGTTCAAAGAATTGTTTAATTAATTATTTATTGTAAATTATAATGAATTACTTATTGTAATTATTTATTATGAAACTTTAGTAATATTTCTTTCTTTCTTTCGAAACTTTCGAAAAAAGATCGCTTTATGTGCGTTATATCTGTAAAGTATTTGTCCGCGTACATTTTAAGTTTTGTGACAGACTTATGAGATTTTTTCATATAAAAGACTTCTTTATGTTTCAAAATCTTGTAGAAACTCCTTATGTTTATTTTATATATCCTACAAATTTTGCATACAATTTATTATTATTTAAAAAAAATATTTACATATTTGTAATTTGTAATTTATATCTGTAATTTATATTTTGAATTTATGTGTAAATTGTGGATATAATCTTTTATATACTTTATATATTTTTTTCGGTTAACTTTTATAAATTTTGCAAATTAATTTTTTAAATTTTATATATCCCGTATATTATATTTGCTTCAGATTTTTATATATTTAATATTTATTTTATTATATATATTCTTTTTATTTTATATATTTCATATTTTTTATTTTATATTTATCTTCATCTTTTACATTAATAATATATCTTTTATATTATGCAAAGTTTTTGTATACTTTAAATATTTGATGTATTTACAAATCTTTTATTATTTGTATATATTTTATATTTTATATATGTTGTTCATTTTGATATGTTTTGTATTTGTTTGGCATGTGACAGTTTTCATAAATTTATACCTTTATGAAGTAAAAAAATGGAGGGAGAAGGGGAGTCAAAAAACAAATCGAATTTCTGCTTTTTTGCAGAATTTGATGTAATTGAAATCAAACTTTTAAGCAGACGTAAATGAAATTAGAATTTATTGGAATAAACTTTTAGATAACGTTTACGATTTGGCCCTGAAAAAATATGACTCGTCGAAGCCACTAAAAAAACAAGCATGAAATAGAAAACTGAGAGTCAATGCGGTGGCAATCTTGAAAGCCTTCCCGAACGACTTTCCCCATCTCTCCCTCTCTCCCTTCTTCTGTACTTGGTCATACTAAAAGACTTATCATTGCATCTGACAGATACGAGTATTATATATAAATTCAATTGAAAGTCATGTCGCGTTGCAAAAAATTTTGTGTAAGTTTAAGCACGAAGTGAAAAAGAGGAACAAACCGGTGAAGAGTGCAAGAGAAGCCTTCTCAATTGCAGAACCCTGATTTGGCAGACTCTCTTCTCCCTTTCTCACTTTTTCTCTCAACCTTCCAGAATTGCATTGAATCAAACGTACATAAAAAGTGCAAATCTTCTCAAGCAGAAATTTGCAAAATTTACAAATTTTAGTTTTTGTGCTTTATTTTCTCACAGCTCTGAACGCGATGTGCAAATACAATCTATACATTTGTGTTTGCATTTGCAGATGTATTTGCATTTGCATTTGTATTAGTGTGAGCATTTTCATTTGAGTCTAAAATTTACTTTCCTGGTTTGTTTTCGTTGCGACTTCAAAGTTTTAATTAATACATTAAATCCTTTATTTTTTACTCTTTTTTCCATTTCAGGTGAAGTGGAACGTCTTCTGAAAGAATACCGCCAAAATCAGGAACTAGTGAGACGGATTGGTGGCCATTACTATCAAATCATATATCCCGTACAATTGCGCCATCACGAAAAAATGGGCATTTCGACGCGTGAAGTGAGTCCACCAAAGGTACGCAAACGTATAAGTAAGCGTCAAACAAACACATACAATAGCATGATGGTATGTTCGCAATTGCACAGTTGTTAATTAAATCAATCATTCAATCAATCATTCAATCAATCATTCAATCAATCATTCAATCAATCATTCAATCAATCATTCAATCAATCATTCAATCAATCATTCAATCAATCATACAATCATCCTTACATTTCATCACTACTTTAATCTATCATTACGTATCGAATTCACATTGCGCTCAATAAAGGAATGCGTTTAATTTTAATTCTGATAGACTTTTCAGCGTTGTTTTTTCATTATTTTTGCACAAATGTAGTTTCCCAAAAAATTAATAAAAACGAAAAAAATAATAACATCAATTATTCGAAGAAATTCTGATTAAACCCATGTTTGATTGAATTAATTAATATATATAAAATATATAAAATTCATTGATTTTCTCTATCAATTCTCCCTCACCTCTCCCCCCCCTTTTTTTTCTTACCAATTTGATTGTCACTTCTGTTTGTATTTAGTTTTCAAATTTCTTCTGCTTTCTCTCCTTTTAAATCTATTTTATTGTCTTAATTACCCCACCAACATCAATAATCAATACTCTACTATCCTCCTTTGACCCTTCTTAAAATTTATGTCCAATGCTTTTCACAAAATTCTTGGCATTAGATTTTACGAAGGGCATATTTGAACAAGAACTCGTAGAGAGAAATTCTTAGGCGGGAAATGCTTTTAGGATAATGCAGATATTTTATACAAATAGCGCAATAGCCACAGCTGTAGAAGGCATGGGAAAGAGGGAGAGAAACACCTTTTATCCTTTAAGAACAAAATCCTGAACGATCACTGCAAGATAAAGAAAACCTCAATCAAGAAATAAATCCGAGTTAATTAATATCAGAGAATGATGTGTTGGCGTCGTTAGAAGGAACGAGAAGAAGATACTTTAGTTTAAGAAAGGGTTAGATATTAAATTATTCCAAATAAACATTGCTCTCACGTTGTTTATACAAACAATTTTATACAAACGATGACTAGTAGTTTGCTGACGTACTTTTCATATAGTGCGCACATATTTGCTATATATAATAATGTATATGACCAATGAAGTATGCAAAACTCAGTAATTACCCATCAGTTACTTATTAATACTTAATAATACTTAGTAATTACTTTATAGTAGTATTAATTACTTTTTGTAAATTATAAATCGAACATTTTTCAAAACAGAAATTGAAAAACTCATAAAGTTTTTAATGAATTATGTTACATTTTATTAAAATAAAACCAATTTTTTAAGTTTGTTTGAGAAAAAGAATTTGCATGAAATTTTTCCATGAACGAATTAAAATTTGAGAACTATCGATCGCAACATACGTTACAAACTTCATGTAGGAAGGAATGATATGAAATCTTCTTGTCATTAAATCTCTCTTTTCCTCTTGACCTTCTACCTCTTTCCTTTCTCTTTTCTTTCCTTTCCTTTACTACCACACATCCGAATAAAGCAGATACAAATGCTTCTATTTTGGGTTGTCATCATTGATTGATATTTAGGCTCCGTTCTCAATACCTTCCATCGACTTTACGAAATCTGGGCTAAAAGATTTAAGAGAACAAGAAGACTCTCTAAGCTATTTCACAACGTTACGTGGTCATCACCGTAACCAAAATACTTTCCTTGTCTTTGTATCTTTATCAAATTGATAAATTCGTGTCATAATGAAACTAATGTAATTCGATTACAATTTCAATGATATCCAACAACCTAAATGTTTTATAACCTACACTAATTTGCTCTTTCATTCCATTTTCAGCCGGGCCAGCGCCCACGTCCTCACGACGATGGAGGCTTTAGCAGAGGGAGAACAAAGGTAAGTTTGTCCACCTAGTCCATTTCTTTATTCGTTCTAAGCTCGTATTCAAATATAAATTAGAGAATAGAGAATAGATTTCACATTTTTGAAAAATTCATTTCGAAATCAAATGCAGAAGGAATTACTCAAATAATAAATGAAGACAAGCAGAATTCGAGTTATAATGGATATATCTTACATATACACTCTCTGGTTATCTTCTTCAATTATGGTGTGACAGCTAAAAAGTGTTAGATATACGATAGTTGAGGATAATAAATGCATTTTTGGAGACATAAAGCTCTTAAATTAATTTACATGCGATTTACATGCAGACTAAGCTCACGTATCCATATATATGCCAGATTACTAAGCATTTAAATCCGTTTAAAACCAGTATTCGTACAATATCGTTATAAAAATAAACCCCACATCCGCATATTTAGCAACATTCGGGGTAAACCCATGCACTCTCGCCACAAGAAATGTACGCTTCTATTTTAAACGTACATAAACCTTACCTATCCGTACTCTCCTATGCGCCTCTCCCGCCCCCCTTTCGCATAATATGTACACGCATATCAACATTATCACTACACTGTCACCATTACTTGTTGGTTAGTTGGTTGCACGGTTTGTTGCTGAGCTGGTTGCATGGTCGGTTACTTTGATTTTTGCCATGTACAGGTGCTTATCGTTCACCACAATTTCCCAGCATAAAGTCATAATATGTGAGGAATCTGGTAAAAAAGCTTAAGGAAATCCCTTTAATTAAGTAAGCGTGAATTGAAGACATACACGCTCACACGTACATACGAGCACACGCAAACGCATTCACAAACACGAGCATACGGGACACATACTTACACACACACACATCCAAGCACGCTTACGAACAGGATCAACAACATGTATAGCATTCTTCTTCACCTTCACATGTACTTATTCTCCTGGTTTTAGAAAAGTTTGTTATATATGTATGTGTATATACGTATGCGTACGTTGTTTATATGCATTAATGTGACATATACACACTATCTCACACACATTTTTAGTTGGGCGGATACTCTTGTATTTGTGTAAGTTTATAATAAATGCATATATTAATAAAAAATAATATACTCCATTTGTATGGATCACTTTGCAAGAAACCACGCCATTTGCCATCTGCTATCAGCGTGAAGCCATCTGCATACAATATTATTCTGACCGGGATGATGTCGCATATAATCAGTCTCCATCTCAGTCTCGAACTATTCATGATTACGTATGAGGCATTGTAGGGAAGTTTAATACAATAGAAGACGATAGATAAAGAAACAGACTGAATGGCAGACACGCAAACGGTCACACCTCGTCAATGTACCAAACTCTATTCAAAATACCTGAAAGAGATACCTCGCGTCGTCCTCCCTCTGAATTATAATTGCTGATGAAGTACGAGGAGAATAATTATGATGCCGCTTGATCATGTATCAATGACCTCTGTATATCCTTTGTATGCCATTATTTACACATTTCCTTTCAGCTAAAGGGAATTAATGCACTAACTCGCTATATCGTATACTTTTATTAGATATAATTCTCCTTTACGAGAGTAAAGCAATTGCTCGGAATCTTATGTCGAGCATTTTATTGAGTTTCGGGACATTGAATGGTTTATAAATAGATGAATAAAGTTGAATGAATTAAAACCCAATTAGAAAAAGTGGATTTAGAGAAAATCTCAACCGAAAAATTTAATGAAATATGTAAGTTAATGAAAGAAATATTTGATAAATTGAATTTATGAAACATTTGATTAAATTCAGAAACAATAAAGATTGCACTGAAATATTATTCGATTTTAAAAATTATCTTAGAAGAAAATTTAGTATCATTACGTTAACCATTGCACGGAAGACTTTTGTCACAGCGCGATATATTTTAAACATGTCGAGATACAGCCTATTAAATAGGGAGAAAAAGATAAAAGAAGAAAACCAGAAGTTATGATTTAGAACAAAGGAATGAAAGACCGCAGAATATACGAAAAGCTGAAAATAATAAGAAGAGGATAAAGATACGAAAGGAAGCAAACATTATATCAAGGCACTTAAAACAAATTAGAAACTTAATCGTGAAACGAATTTTATTTTAAAAGAAGTGAAATCGAAAAAGTTTAACCTTAGTTAAAAAAATAATGTTTTCTTATGCTTTCTAATTCTTCTATGCTTTCACTTTTTCATTTACCCCAATCTTGTATCATTAATTAACTTAATAATTGGGTACACTTGCTTGGTGTAATCATTGTAAAATCTTCATCATTATTATCGTTCATCATCATCATCGTTGAAAGGAATAAACCCGGGCAACTACGTAGTGAATGAAAAGCCTTAAGATTGCGATGATCATTATGATAATGATTTCCACAATTTTAAAGGTTATTACATTATTTTGTTCTTCCATCTCCTTCCGACTTTTCATTCACAGCTTTCATTATTCGATGCTATTTTCTTCACAATATTATCAGGAAAGACTTACTAGAATTACTTCATTCAGGATAAATGTTTACTCTAGATAAAAGCAACATTTTAGATAGGAAAGAAACCATTCGAGCGCCTCCAGAAACGTTGAAGAGCTATAGACAAGAATATCAAAACAAGCACTGAATAGCTCTTCCAAATCCAAAGACAAATTTCTGCTCGGGAAGAGACAAAAATTTTAATTTTATCTAAGGTAATTTTATCTGTTCAGTTCATTAGTTGTGACAGAACGGCGAAGACTTCACAACGGAATATTCTCTAAGGGCAAGTAAATAAATTCAATAAATTACCATAAGTTTTATTTGTTTGTTTGACGAATGATGTCATTGTGGTTTAGTAATATTTTATAAAGTCTCATTTTGAGAGTAAGAAATATTTGATTACTTGCTTTCGCGGATAGCCGTGAGGGTGACAGACATGACCGATTTTCACATAATTCTTCTCACACCATTCTCATATAATTTCAGTAAATTTAATTTGCTTAAAAAAGTCATTTATCCACTCTGTCATTTATTTCTGTCGTTAAAAATTTAAAAACTTCTTAAAAGTTTTTAGGTCGTTACGGCCTAAGAAAATTATAAAAACATTTTCGTCTGTCATTCCAATCTTTGCATAAATTTATGATAGCTGAAGGGCTTCCTTCCTTCACGATTGGTTTGAGGGCGCGGAGGCACACATAAATCATGAAAATGTCAGCTTTTTATTTACACTGATTTTTTCTCGTTTCAAATTATGTTTTATTCCCCGGGAGATGATTGAAGGAATTGAATTGGCGCAGGATTGGAGGTGGTGTTACTTGCCCTTTTTGTGGTTAACACCCTCTTTGTTTGCAAATTTTAAAACACTATTTTTACTAGAAGTTGACTTCAGAAGCTGAGACACTGAGTTATAAGCACCGACAAACCTACATCGCCTTTAAAAAATAGGTGTAATATGGGTTCGGCTACGCCCGCTTTAAAATTAAGAAGCCTATGGAGAACATATTAAAAGACTTGTTAGGCACATCGCTCTCATGTAACTGTAAACATAGTTATCAATTGGCGAATGACGCTCATTGTAGGGAGTAAAATTTTACCGTAGACGGTGAAGTGTAAAAGGGTGGCTTCAAACTTGCTTGCTGAAACATTAAATCGGGGAAAATTTGCCAGCGAGCCTCATTGTTTCAAATTTAAGTCCTATACCTCTGAAGACAATGTCCCTACAGGATTACAAAGTAGATCTCATGATAATCTGAAGTGGATCCTAACCATGATGTGAGAAAACATAAAATAAAGAGCATCGAATTATTTTTACGGTCAGAATCTTGAAGTTAGAATAACGTAAAATAATATTTGCTATACCATTTGGCCCAATTGTCAATTAAATTAAACCAATACAAACACACCCTAACTCAAAATACAAACACAAATACTAAGTCAAAAACCAAAATGTTATTGAATATATAATCGGCAAAATAAAACACGTATAAATATAGAGTAAGCATCAAACGAATACGAAAATATAGTCGTAATAATTTTATCGAAATATTCATCTTCACGCAAGCCATCATCATCAGCACGATGAGCGTATATATCAGAAGTTTTTCTATCTTCTAGCCTTCCCCTCTTTCTTCTTTGCACTACTTTTTCGTCTTTTCCCCTCAACGCCTACTCGATTTTTTCACTTTTTATAATATTTTATGACCTAAAATTTTCAATTTAAGTTCAGGTTTGTTGAGATTGTGGTTGGCTGGTAGGGTTGTTATATCACTTTATGGTTATATTTTCATTGAGAATACTCTTGAGTCCATCATAATAATGAATATAGACGTTTGGGATAGTATAAGTCATATATATTTATACAAACGCATAGCTTTCAAATTGTATATCGTCAATTCCTTTAAGGGGGCGGATAACAATAATTCCTTTGGTCGCCTCCAGAGAGAAAATATCCTCGATGCTGTGAAGCTCCGCAAGATTTATTTTAGTTCAGTATTGCTATTTTATTTCTCAATAGAATTTAAGAATTCATTACTTAAAACTCAGTTCGCTGATTTTGTTTTTTTTTTATTTTTAAATTCTTCTGGTATGACACCTTAAAAAATTGAGTCAATTCGGTATACGAAAGTTACTTAAACTGAATCTCTTCCATGGCATAAACCGAAATCTATGAATACAAAAATATTCTACTCGTTTAACTGAAAATTTGTTAGCTTCATTTTCTAACGATGTTTTTATCTCAATTTTATTTTATTCTTATTTTAAGAATTGTTTAAAGAATTGGATATTTCAAATTGTTATAAATGCATTCAAGGTAATCTTGGTTTTTATTTAAAAAAAAGAAAAATTTGAAGAATTCCTTTATAAAATAATAAACAAATCATTACTTGATGTTCATTTAATACAACATTTTTTCAAAATATTTCATTCCATTTCATCCTAATATCTTTAAGAGAAACATCAAAATCATTGTAGCAGTTCAAACTGCTGAATAGTCAGTTCGATCTTCTCTAACTAGTCTCACAAATCTTAATGTTCAGTCACGCCGAGCAGATAGGCAAAGTCAACCTGTTCGAATAATGCATTGTTTTGTTCTCATGTCAAAAGAATGTCCGTAATGACGACTGTAACCTTAATAGACGAATATTACCTTGCAGATATGAATAGCAATGCACTCTCACATACGCACACGAATATACATCCACAAACATCCAGAGACATTAGTAACAAATATATATGTCTCTCACTCAAACATTTGTTGTAGTTAATCGTGTTCTTACTGTGGCACAATATGTTTCATTCATGTTTCAGTTGATTAGTACCTTAAGATTAATCAATGCGACACGCATACAACTATCTGCACACGCAATCATACACATATCATACGCATATAAACACATACGGAGACAATTACTTCTTGCAATATATTCTCACTCACTTTACATACGAAATTATTTCCTTCAAATTCAGCCGTTACCCGATTTAGCTCAAGTAGAATATTTTATGATCGCCCAATGACCATTTTGTTATCTATCGTATACATGGTTTATAATATAATTAGATATAAGCTAGACGCCCCTCTCTGCGGGGGCTCTAGTATTGTGCTCATGTTCGACTACGTATGTGTGTATGTATATATGTGTATGTGTGTGCGTGTATGTACATGTGTTTCTTCTATTAATGTGACCTCTGAGAATCAGAGAGCAATCCAATGAAACAGCAGCGGGTCATAAACTTTCTGCCGACATAGAAGAATTAATCATTACGATCCCCTGAAGTTATCATAACGAAATTTTATGTAATAATTGTTATGGTCCTCTTTACCGCCATCGTAATAATCATCGTCAACTTTATTACAATATTTTCAATGGAAGTAATGTCGTCAAAACCTAAGCAATAAATTGGAATTTATTTTGAATAAGATAACACGCAAACTCACGTGCGCACAAACACAAATCGAAACTGGAAAATAAAAATTGATACACTTTCCGGGAGGTGAATTCCACGGTTTTATCGTCTTTTTAATCTTTCAGGACTAAATAAAAGGGTTCTACCAATTTCCGATTTCTTTAATTTTTATAATGGATTGTCTTTATAATCTTCTCAATATTTTCAAGATCCCTTGGATTTATTTCACTACAAACCCCTTCCTATTAAATTCCTATTAAACATCCCCTTTTAAGTCCCCTCTCTCTCTAACTCTCCTGCCAAAATCAAAAACCACAGAAAGTTAGTTTACGCTATTGTGCTATTGCGCCGATCCCAAAGGAGATCTACGAAAAAAAGGAAAGAATTAAGGGTTAGTAGATTTTCGCCGTCACTAAAGATTTTCTCAGTAACATTTTATGATTACGCGGTTGTTTATTGTTGTTAAAGCCTTTGTCACAATCGCGCCTTTTGTGCGGATAACACTTCACAAAAGCAAAAACAATAACAATAATCTTTTTTAGCTAATCCAACAACAACATCAACAATAATGACGATAACAACACTATGAATAAAATATTCAACAAATTTACCATTCCCCAAAAAGTCGACAATAATTATCCATTTCTCTTTCATCAACGTTTCTATTGATTAGCCTTTTTATATTGGTGGAAGGTATTGGAACGGACTGCTAAGGTCGCTCAAGTCTGCTGCAATGCAAATGTACTATAAAAAAATCACAATTACGACAGAATATCAACGATAATGATACACACAAAGAAACATACAGCCTCCCCCTCAATCACACACACGCAGATTCACATACGCGACCACACAAAATTTGTGCATGAACAGAGCAGTTCAGGGACTTTACTGTTTAAATCTGCTTAAAAGCTTTGCTAATCCTCGAGTAGCACCAACTTCATGATTGATCGAGTTTAGTTGAATTACATGAACCGACAACATTTGAGTGTTGCTGGGATTTATATAAACATGTGTTGCAGCGTACTCCCTTCATCGCTTGCAAACAAAGACTGCATACACATGCCCATGGCTCTGTGTGTGTGCGTGTGTGGCAGATATGACCTCTGATGATGGGGTGACTAACGAGCAATAAAAACCAACTCTATGCGTATTAATCCAAGTGAATGTTACTTGTAATTTTTTTTATCAATTTAAACTTTTTCCTCGATGTGGTTACAAAATAATTATGAAAATATTTACACTTAATGAAAATATGAAAAAAATTATAAAATAAACTTTTGAATAGAAAATAGAAACTTTATAGAAAATTTCTAAAACAAAAATTTTTAATAGAAATGCAAACTTTTTAACGAGAAATATTATGATATTCCGATTACAAATATAATTTTAAAAACACACCTCGAGGAGATTATCATGTCAGGATTTGAATTGGACAAATCCTAACATGAGAGAAAATTTAAAGAGAAAATTATCGAAATCAAGTTAAGGAATGAAATAATTGTACAAAATAATTAAAGGTGCCTAATGTGAAATATATTGAAAAGCGGTATATTAACGTTTCTTCAAGTAATGAAAAATAGTGTCAACAATTTCTGATTAATTGCTTCTATAATCTTAGAAGGATTATATTTAAAATAAATCGAATGGCTTTAATTTCATCCGCACATTCGTTAGTTCATTAAGCACCTATCGGAAAATGTCTAAACCGTTTCAAATTTAATTTAATATCCTATTCCACATTTACGGAGAAGCGGAACATCGCGTTTAGCATGCTCCGTAATACCAATATTAAAACAGATTCAAAACAAAGAAGGCAGATATTCAATACTAATTTGATTAACAATTTAATTCTGCAACGAAAGTCATTAGAAAATCAGGTCAAATCAGTATAATTGTAACTCAGTTATTGCCTTCCCACTTCCGTTGCCTTTCCTGAAATATCACTCCATCAGCCATTGTCACTGATATTGACCAAAGCCTTTCATTTATACAAGATTTTCTCTCGTAATTGCTGGCTTAGGCGCAAGAGACGAACGGACAAACGACTAAAGCGCCGTTCTACAACAAAGTGTCAATTCAAGTCAAGGCTTCGATTTACTGAATCGTTCATTCATAATATGGATTCCCTGTAGTGGGCTCACGATCTAAAGCAACCAAATTCAGGGTTCAAAAGTAGGACGAAGAGCACTCAATTCCTCCTAATTGAAACGGTGGCAGGGAGCTAAGACTTAGAATGAAAAAAATTAAGAAACTTGTTTTGTCTCAAAAAGAGAACAAAAATTTCGTAATGATCATTAGTGATTTTATACAAATTATTAGAAATTCATCAATTCATTTTATAGTTTTATATTCATCAACCCAGAATCACTCCGTACATACATATATACTAAAAACATTCACACAAACTAACGTAATTTCTATTCTCTTAAAAGCTGTCAAACAAAAATCTCTTTTCATTTCCACTCTATTGTAAGCTGAGAACCTTGACAACGCCCAGTAAAAGAGAAAGACTAAACGAACTAACGGTCAGTTGGTTAAAATAATGTAATCTTAAGAGCAAGGCGGCATTTTCACAGTTATAGCTGCATGCGTCTGTTTTGCTCTATGTCTGTGTGTGAGTAGTTCGTTGCTTTAGTAGATCGTTGCAGAAATTGTGGTTTAAATCATTGTAAAAGGCCGCACAGAACTAGATCTCTCTCACTCTATCTCCCTCTCTCTTCTCTTATATTGTCATTTCGGTTATGTATGTTCCGTATTTGATCCAGTAATGGTTCAGATGACCGAATTATTTTGTGGCCTACCAACTGTCACTTCCAGTAGTTGGAAGTCAGACATCAGACAGATATCGTTACTTCAATCGCAACGTAGTGCTAATCGTAGTAGAATGCTACGAATAATTTGTCGTAAATGAATTGCAAATTAAATATTTTTATTAAATTTTCTATATTTTACAGAATATATAGTTGAATTGATAAAGGTAAAAATAAAAGGTAAAAGGTAGGGTAAAAGAACTAGCGGTAAAGTTTTTAAATTTGTAGGATCTCTTTTCACCCGTTTTAAGCTTTAAAACAGACTTTAAATAATATAAAAATGTCAATAAATTTTTCTTACTAATTTCCGCATAAATTCTGTTATAATTCATAATAAATTCTCTGACAGTTTGAAGACTTGTAGATGGTGTTATGCTGATTTGCATAAAATTATTAAAAGGAAACGTGTATTTTAGCAAACGCAAATTTAAAATTTATTAGAAGATAAATCAATGCAATTACCTTCAAACAGTCCATATAATTACGAACATTCACCTTTCCCGTCTTAGTTTGTAGCTGAGCAATTGCTTTCCCCACGTTTGTTCCCTTCCTCCACCGTTTGGCACATTCTTGAAAATCCTTTTAGGCTCACGCTCGCCGACCTGGTCAGTCTCATTATTTGTAGAGAACACTATGAAACCTGCTAAAAGTTTGGAAACATTGCTCGGTATTGTTGCCCTCGATGACATTCAAATGCCGAACACGTTTCACATTTTTTGTTGTGGGGTGAAAACAAGCTAACAGATTGGTTACGGTTAAGTCACGGGTAAACGAAACTGCTGCATAACGCATCCAAGGTGGTTCCCTGGCACCGCTGGAAAGGAACAATATAGAAATATTTGTGGTCCCTTTTTAAGGCACAAACTCAATTTGGTTTTGAAGTTACCTAAGCCCAAATATTTTTGAAGTTTTATAAAAAAGCTTCGATGCTTTGTAAAAAAAAACTGCGAATGAACTAAGTGCAAACAGAAATAATATCAGATATAAATCAGAATTTTTAAAGCGTGATTTATTCTTAATTTGTATGATTAACAATTTTGTTTACCGCAAAACATGCAAACCGTATATCTACAACTGCTATTGCCACTATCGCGGTTACTCGCGTGTGAGTGAATCATCTATATATATACTACAATAATTGCCACAAGCGACATTAGCACTAGCTGGCACTGCATGAACAGATTTCAAAATCATACAATCGGTAACCTTTTCCTTTGCATTTAGATCAAGGCGAGAATGGCTTATTTCGTGGTCATTGTGGCTGAAGCCTATAATTTCAATAGACAAACCGAACCACATAGCAAACAACAAAAACAATATGCAACAATAAAACACTCATCATCATACTCGTAACACAATAAGAGATTTCTAACAAAAGCATACCGTTGCCATTGTTATTGACGTCATTGTTGTTGTTGTTCTTGAATTGCAGGTAGTTGGTGGTAATGATGGTTGGTGGTGGGAATGTCTAAACCATTGGTTTGTGAATTTTGTTGGTCGGTTGGTTGGTTGGTTAGTGGCGAAATAGGAATGTGTTGACGCTCATAGTAAGACCGACCTTTTGCACTTAAACTCATGGCCTCATATCGAAAGGCCTCCGTACCGTTTTTGTTTTTAAATTGCGAGGGTAAATAATCAAATGATCACTAATATAAAGAGTAATAAAAATATATACAACGGTATTAGGATATTCGGTATTGGTATTGGTTATACTCTCTAATCGCCTCTTAATTTGTTGCGGGCATAAATGGATGAGTAACGTTTCCCGAAGACTTGCAAAACCTGCGATTAAATATCGATATTGCCTTAAACAGGCAATTTCCACCCCCACACCGAACACCTCTCAAACCATGTCTTCTGTAACTTTCGATCCTCTCTCACTCTATCTTTCTCTTTCATTCTCTTAAATAGATTTACGTTAGTTCTTACCCGAGCTGCGTACCCTCCGGAACTTACATAAGATGATTTTCAATTTAGATTTGTTTCCTCAAAAAAATCAATATTTAGATTCGAGTTTGTTGAAATCTTTTTTAAACCCGAAAACTTTTCTTCTGAATTTTTGTTTGTCTGCCTGAAAATTTTTCGAAGAGTTCACCAAATTCTTCCATTTTAATATTTTCCCCAAACTCGAAATGCTGCGAGAAAGACTGTAGAGGGAAATATAAAGTTCTATTTATTTTGAAGATTAATTTTCAACAATAAAATTTTTCAAAAAAAGCTGAAAGTTGCAAAAGGGTAAATCTTCAATTTTATAACTTAATTCGGAGAACGAATGGACGGAGGATGGAACGAAAATACAGATACAGAAGATGACACATTCAGTGAAACCGGTTTGTCTCCAAACCTAATTTAACGACGGATAACGGAAAGTCGTTCCAAAATTTCGACCTAAAATGAAATATTATTTCCCATCATCATTAAAAACGTTAGACGTAATTCATTATAACTTCATTCTTTAATCACCACCGCGTCAGGAAGTCATTAATTTTATGAATACATAATGCATATATTCAAGTATATATCAATAAATTTCGACATCAATGTTATTCGTACAGTTTTGTAAGGTTTATTAGAAGAATAATGAAGTTTTAATGAACATTAAGTATATGGCATCAAATAAAATCCATCTGTGCATCCCTTCCGTTCAATTCATATTAATTGCCACGCGTAGAGCCATATTGAAAACATATACATCACAGACGAACACACACACTTTCATGTCTACACAACCACTTTCATAACACACACACACACGTACAGTTCGTTCGCTCATTGCGGCCATATTCATCCGTTTGACATTTCCCGTTTTCATGGTAATGCATTATGTTACGTCACTGGATCTGAATTGAAAATGCACTTTCGGAAAACCGAACCCTTTTCATCAAAGTAATTAAGTACCTGTCACAACCTCAGCTAACGCAACATTGAACATCAACACACACACAAACCTACGCACTTACACGCACGCATACATACATACACATGTATGTGTGTACACATCTTTATTAAAACCCGTGTCCTTCGTCGTATTAACCGCGACCTTAATTATGAATCGTTCAAGTAAAACGATCAAAATTTGACTCGATGTTTAGCAGCAATTTGCGTAATGTTTGCCTTGACTGAAAAAATCGTTATTAATTTTAATTTTGCTGTTTCAAAATTTCTGGATATCAAAGAGAGCTTATTGCACATTTAAATGAAAAAATGCAATTTTATGGATGTAAGTTTACAAAAATCAAATTTTAATATTATTCAAAATTGATTTATTTTACTGAAAATTCCTTTTGTATCATTTTGAAGGCGATGAATGGTATCAAATTTTAACAAAAAATAGTATATGTATTTAAATATAATACTTTCAAACTTGCCTACTTTAATCCCCCGTAATCCTCTTCTCCGATTGTTGTTGCTCGTAATTCGCTATTTCATCTTTAAACCTTCATTTCAGGGGAAATCCCTTAAATGGCCCATTCCTTAAGTCCCGAACTACACCAGATCGAAACGTTTTATTTTGTCTGATAAATTATGATCGTACATCGTTTCTTTCGGAAGGTCAATCACCGAAGCAAACGAAAGCAAGCAATTGCGTTTGCATCGTTTCGTTTGCAACGAATGCAACCAATATGTTTTAGAAAAGCGCGCCATCCTTCGCATATATGTACCTCCTCATGGTGTGAGGCACACTGCAATCGCATTACAAGAGAATAATGCAAAACAAATAGTTCGAAAATAAAACTAAGTTTTCGGTTTTTTGATTAGAGGAAGCCATATGAGAGGACCATATAAGCTGCAAGCATACGAAAGGCAAATGAATGAACGAGGAAAGATAAACTAAAAACGATGCTTTTATAAATTTTAAACCTGTTCAAGCTATTGAACATTACGATTTCAAATATTCTTTCCACGTTTTTAATTTCGACATTAAAGAATAATAAACTGCGATTATAAACTTTGATGTCATTTGGTGTCTTTGGAACGAGCTTTAATGAATTCATTTTTTTAAACGAAACGTTATAAAAGACGTTGTATCCAATAACAAACTTAATTGATACTTTCTCTTCATTAAATGAAAGTGCAGACATGTTGGTGTCAAAAGTTTAAATAGAAATAATTTTCTATACAAGTTACAAACAGAGAGAAAATTCTAAAAAGAACATAGAAAGACAACCCAAAGACAGACAGAAAATAATGCAATCAACAAAAACCAAGCCCAAAACGAAACTGACAGCATGAAGAAGCTCCTTCTTAACTACGCTTGACAGCAACAACCACAATGACAAGAAATTTCATGTGGAACAACAACAACGGCAACAACAATAAGATAATAATAAAACTAACACAGATATAAATAAATCTGTAGCAATTTTAACAACAATAACAACAACAACACAACCAACAATAGCAACAGCAACAACAGCAACAACAACAACAACAACAATAATAACTACAACATATAGCATAATCATGGTTGAGTTATGGTTTTATATGGTTACATCCCCGTCAGAGCAATGAAGGCGACAACCAAGATTGATTTCTTCTTCACAACACTAGAATATATACGAAATACTAATGCATTAGTATAAGTGCACATAATATGAATGAGGTTGCGGGTGTTGTATGAGAGCAACTCCGTGATGATATTCTTACAACCTGTCGGTTTAGGAAAACGTCGACGAATCAACCATGACATTTCGCATATACAGAGTTGATGAATAATGGAAAAAGTAGTTTGCGAACATCTGTAGCTTAAGAGTGAATGACACAACTGATATGTAGAAAATACTCGCATAACAGCAGCTTGACGCCAAACGTTCCTCAATTTTACAAAATTGTCGCGCCATTGAAAATATTTCTATTTTGATGGTGTCCTTTAATACGATTAATTAACCTTAGTTAGTACAGAGGCTGAAGGCATCATTGACATATTAAAAAATATGACTGTCGGATTGAATGGTGACAACCATTTAATTCAAACTGACTTCTACAATAATTTGAAAGCTTTATCAAGCCTTGGAGAGGCTTTCGTAGCGATTTGTCTCAATTCAGAATTCGATAGAAATTGTAAAAACATATATCATCATTATGGATAATTGTGAAATTTTGGCAACAGTTTCATGGAAATTTCGTGCTCAATTTTAATTAATTTCGAGCGAACTTAAAAGCGTGCACTAGAATCTATCCGGATACTTAAACTTTTAACAAAACAAACTAATTCAATTTGAAGTACTTTTAAAAGGAAACCACTAAATTGAGGTCCACAACCTTTTATCTAAAAATAAATGCTAATCATAAAGAAGCTCAGCATGATTCGGTGAGTCATAAATGACTGTGTGTGCACATGTATGTATTTCTACACTCACACAAATGTGTACCTTCACAGTAATATAAACCACACGAATATGCTACCACTGTTGCCACGCGCTGTAATAGAAAAATTATAGTTACACATTTTCCAAGCTGACAAGATTTTCCAAAGAAAAAAACGAAAACAAACGCAACGCAATTATAAAGCACCATCATCAAAAAAAGAAAAGAAGTGTGCGGAGAGCTTATTTGTAGCACTTTCCAGACAGAAAAGCAATGACATGAGAGACAAATGACCAAAGATATTGTTGAAATGTTGAAAAATATAATCGTTTGCACGCTCAAGCTACGTCTCTTCCTTCTTTCAACGCCTTATGACACGAAAGAACTGACAAGAAAATATTCAACTGACGTCGGGAACGCAAAAGTGATGATGAAAATAAATGATTATGAAAAACGCAGCAATATATCCAAAGAAAAGAAAAGAGAAAGAGAAGAAAATTTCAAAGCTTAACAACTTAAACTATACAAATTATCAATTCAGTTCTTGAGCAGGGTCAAAATCTCAATTAGAAGCAGTAACTGAAAGAACATTATGAAAACTTAGCAATTTAAAGGATACACCTGTCCTTCTACAAGCGCCAAATTTAATAAAGGATTAAAGAGAGAAATAACCTTGCGTAAAAATAAGTGTAAGGAAGAGGAGGAATATGGAGGATACAAAGAGAGAAGGTGTTACGAAACGTACGCCATACGAAATATTAGCTCATCTTTCGTTTTACATTTATTACGTCTTTTTGAACCGAAACCAAAATATTATTGTTATTGTCGTATTATTATTTGGGAGCATTTGTTTCTTCTTTATTATCATCATCATCCTCCCTTTCGTTTCCTTCCTTCCTTTTTCAAATTTAATCTTTCCATTGTTTTATTTATTTGTTTAAGATTTCTGAACAGGTCAAGTTCTCGAACGAACTCTTTAGCTTATTATTATAAATTTCGTACATTTTCTTATCTTACAATCCACACAGAAACACATGCACTCCTATACACAAACATACACATTCGAGCAAGGATCTAGTAAAACATTTTCCTTTTCTAAAGCAAACTTGCATAAATAACAATTCTTTAGCAAGACGAAACAAGAGAGCGAGAAGGATAGGATGGTCAAACTAAAGAAAAACAAAAATATGAAAATGTTAAACAGAGAGAAAAAGATAAGAAAGCCATAAGAAGATTAAGAAAATTTTTACGATTTGGTCTGATAGCATAAAATAAAGGAGAAAAATAAATAAAATTCTTTATTACCGTCGTGATCGTTTTGACAAAATTTTCGTCTTTTGTTTTCCTTTTTCTAAAAACATATCGTCCTTTACGGCTGCATAACCAGAATGAGGATGATATAATATGCTTTTATATTATTAGATATGATACATATTATCCTTGACTATTCATGACAAAATCAATTCAGTTTATGGTCGAAACGAGACTAATCGTAAATTCACGTTTATTCTCGTAATTGTTTTCAGTTTTTTGCAATGCTCAATTTCAGTCTTAAAAGGACAGTTTAAATTATTTCAAAATTCTATATTAATTAAATTATTTATTTATTTTTATATATTTTTTTTTAAATTAGCGTTTGTCATATTCATGAAAAGATTTTTTTCATATATAATTTTAATGGATAGGAGAAAAGATATTTAACAAAATATTTTAACATGTTGAAAGAAACGAATCAATTAAGGCTTCCCCTCCTCTCATTAAGTGGACCATCATTATTAACTGTATATATTTAACGACCTTGGCCAATTTCAAATTAAATTGCTCACGTATTCTTCCCAAAACTCATTCGGAATTCAGTCATCGTATCGAAACTCGAAGTGACGCAATTATTGGCTTCTTTTTCTTCCAATTCATTTATTTGCTGCCTCTAAAAATGGGTTGAGGGATTTCATCAGGCTTTGATATGAATTTCAACTACTTTTTTTATTTCGCTCGTTCGTTTTTCCTCTATCCTGGTTTGTTCCTTGACAATGTTTTGTGATAAACGTTGCTCTTGCTTATTCTATTGACAGTATTGTTGTTAGTGCTTTACTTATTTTATGACTACACATATTTTGGGAATATTTCTCTCTTACCATATCTCTTTTTGCATCTTTTGCTATTCAGAAATAGATGTGAAAAAATATTCGTGAACGAAAGACAAAAATAAAAAAAGAAAAAGTCGAAAACAAAAAGTAAGAAAAGTATATGTAAAAGAAACGAAAACAAAAGAATGAAAGAAGGAAAGAAGAAGAATTAGGAGAAAACAAGCAAGAACATTAACTTCGGCTCGGACGAGGCTTATATACCCTACACCCGTAATATAATTTAATGGTCTGATCCTAATAATCAGCGGGCGGTGTACGCCCTTATAATTTTACATTTATCATTTCTTGTTTAATTTCTAACTCCTATTCAACGCAACCTCTGTCAAGAAATTCAGCATATGATAATAGGAGCGTGCCTTACCCAATTTTGTGGAGTGATAATATCTAATACCAACATATCGTCTGTAAAATTTCTACTTGAGAACATATATAGAAGCTGAAAAATCGAGGGGGATTTATGGAGGATTGTGTATAAACAGTAGGCGTGGCACTGGTCCGATTTTCAATCCCACACATCCTACGATGCCAATGAATATTCGTGCTAAATTTCATGTCTATATCTCACTCCGTTCGACTGCAATTGTGATTCCCACAGACAGACAGACAGACGAACACACAGACAGACAAATGTGGCTAGATCGGCTAAGGAGGTTTTTCCGAGATAGAATTTATATACTTTCCTATACCTGTCGCGCCTCCTTTATTGCGTTACAAACGGAAAAATTAAGTGAATATATCCTAGCCCTTCGGGTGTAGGGTATAAAAAGAGGAACATGAAAGGACAGTAATTTGCATTTGCAAACAAACATAACATAATGTCGTTGTCGGTGACTTTTATGGTGCTTGTCATGAGACAAGCGTGTGCATAAAATGCATCACCATGATTTACATTGAGTTTACTTTATTCAACTCAGCGGAAAAAACAAGTCCGGAAAAGCTATTTTCTACATAGATACGTTTAAAGGATAAATCTTATGAACTTAAATTGTCCTTAAAACGACTGAGCTAGCCATACGAATTTAAGAAATAGTATCATATTTTATTTCAAAAAGAGCACATAAAGAGCATTGTTCTAAAGACTACTGCTTAAGTTAATCATTATTAATCATTATATATAAGTCTACAATTAAGCATTAATTTTAAAAATTGTTAGGTTCTAACCACCTAATATATCAATTTTTTAATGTTTGTATTGTATTTCTCTCTTTGCAGAAACACTTTCATCGAACCTCACTATTAATTAAGGCTTTTAATCATAAGTTTCGTTTAGATCTGGAATTAAATTCGTAAGTATTGAATCACAATTAGTAACATTGGTTTGTATAATTACATGATTGTAATATTATATAAATATTAATATCATAAAAACATAAATTAAATTTGAATTTCAATCCTTTCCTCTCGTCAAAAACTTTGGAAGTTTATATCTTCTATAGTTTAAGGGGTTAACCTGTCAAAATATATTCCGTTGATTAACTTATTGTTTCTTATTCTTTAAATTAAATTTGAAATGTTTCATTAAAGTCACCTACATTTTTCCACAGTAGGGAAAAATAAAAGGTAATAATATATATTATTGATAATAATAATAATAATAACAATAATAATAATATAAAATAAACACATTTCTAATGCTAAAAGCCTTAAGGGGCAGCAATTACTTTACAGAGAGTTCAAGCAAAAATAATATTATTATTAAGAGAAATGGAAACATCTATGGATGCCAAAATAAATTAAACAACAGTCAGCAATAATCAAAAAAAAGTCAAATAAAGCAGTAAAAGTAACAATCACACAAAATTGTTGAAGGCTCTTGAAAACATTGAAATAACAATTTTAGCCAAAACTGTTTTGTTAAAATAATCATGAATAAATAAACAAACAAAATGAATGAAAGCAAGTAAACACATTGAAAGCAGCTGCTTTTCACATCCGCACTCACACATACGCCCATGCATCTACACGCAAATAAATAGATGAACACAATTGCGATTATTTTAGTGTCGGTTTAACGGAATTGCTTGTTATGGCAAATGATTGCTAGACTTATTCGAAATTCGTTTAGATTTTTTTTTGGCTATGTTTGGCTAAAATCACATGGCCGGTACTTAGCCGGTCTGTTTGATTTAGCCCATCTATGCAGTAGTAGTCCGTTTAATCGTCTGCCATACCACCGGTTAGTAGAGTCTTCATTCGTAACTGACGACGTGTGAAAATGTATTGATGTGAATAGATATGTGTGTATGTGCGTATGCGTGTTTAAGTGTTTGTGTTTTTATGTGATTATGTCTGTGTTTCCATGGTCAGATGTATTTATTCTAGTGTTTATACGTGCGTCCTTCCACCATCTGACTATATGTCAATGAATCAGTTTGTCTTTCTATTTGTCTATCTCTCTGCCTGTTTGTCTGTCTGTCTGTTTATCTGTGACTGGATTTATCCTTACGCATTTATGTCCAATGCCTTTGCGGCCTGTTTTCGTATAAATTCTATTTGTTTTCGTCACAAATCGCACTTTGCTAAACAACATTTTATCTAATGCGCGCTGTCATTACGAGCGGCACTTTAATAAAAAGGACTAAACATGACCATTGAAAATGTTCTACATAAAATAAAAACCCTCATAAATAACCGCAGCAGCAACTATCAAACAACAACAACAAAGACATTTATATTAATGAGTTCACGAAATTGTATCACACTTTTTCACTTATTTTGCGGTCGTTTTACGGTTCTGAATGACTGTTGCTTTGCTGAAAGGTGTTGAAACTCATTAATACGAAACATGAGAAAGGAAGTTTTGTTCGAAGGATTAACGAATCGTAAATATCTTGTTTTCACCAAAATAACTTGGGTGGGTAAAGGGCTGGGTTGCGGTACAGGCGTGGTAGAGGGGTGTTCTGATAATGATGTCAGTGTTTTGGTGTTACCGATGGTGCTCGCACCTCCAGTGTATCGGGGCGTAATGAGGAAGTGGCGTAAGACAACGTCACGAATAAGCAGCCCGTAATGCACCGAAAATGTTAGTAATTTTGGAAAGTGTTTACCTCTTTCTTATCATCCCTTTTCTTCTTCCTTCTCTCTTAAGTACTGTTGCTTTTAACGGTTTTTCTTCCTGCATTGAGATGCTGTTAAATGCGGAAGGCATTTTATTTCTCTTTTTCTCTCTCTTGGTTTTTTATTGAACTATTATACCCTACTCCCGGCATGTATAGAAAACTGTATATAATTCTGCTCAGAATCACTTCACGGGTCGACCATGTCAGTCCATCTGCCTGTCTGTCAGTCAGTGAAATTCGTGATTGCACTGCGCATTTAGCACTTCGGAGAATATTCACTGTGCTGCTTGGGATTGAGAAAGAGGTAAATTGGAGCAGCGCCATATCTAATTCTTATGTGAAAATCAATTCTTATATATTATCACACCACACCCTAAAACAAGTGCATCGCCCGCTGATTATTAGGATCAAACTACGAAATTGTATTGCGGGTGTAGGGTACATAAACATCGGCCGGGGCAAAGTTAACTTGCTTTTTTGTGTCCTTCTTGTTTTTATTTAATCAGTTTGAGCGGGTTTTACTGTTCGCAGTAATCGACGAACTACTTAATCGCATTTCTTTTTCATTCGTCCTGAAGGAATTGAATCCCAAATGTTTGAAACACCACACCAGATGCGTCCCCATCTTCTGCTTTTTATTTATTGCTTCATAAATTATGTAGGTTTCTCCTTTTTTTAAAATGTTTTTGTTTTGTTTCTTTTCGTTTGAAATTCTGAACCATAGCTCAGATCTAGATGATAATACAATAATAAGTATTAACTAACCAGCTGCGCCCACTTTTCTGTAGATTATTTTTAGTTTATTTCTTTATGTATGGATTTTTGAACGAAAATTACCTACGGGCGTTAATAATCAACCAAAGTATTCATAATTTATAAATAGTTTATTTACATTACGTCTTTCTTCATAATTAAAACCTCATCCTTAATTTATTGATTAAAGATTACCGCATGGAAGTATGCCATCGAATCGTTCTAAAGAGTGAATCGTGCAACATGTAAAATATACGTTGACTGTCATGTCCCTATGACAGCTCATGTTGTCATCCTCCTCTTTATAGTTTCGCGACTAATTTTAATACTATCGCTCACAAGATTGCCTTTAAGTGACTAAATAATTTCGAAAACAAAGTCGTCGTGATATAAAATCGCATCCGCGAAGCAATTTAGTTAAAAATGTATCAGTCGAATGCCTCCACTCATTTTACGACTCAACAAAGTTTCTTAAATTTTTTATACTTCAATAACTTTTAACGAAGTAAGAAAATAATACTGCGCTCAAAACTTCTCTAAAATTATCTCAAAATTGCTTTAAATTTTATTTTGTACTTTCTTTTAACATTTCTCATTAAGTAAACTGCATTAAAAAGATCATGAAAACACACGCACATACCCAGAGTTGCACACATTTTAATGTCTTTTGATACAATTCAATTAAGAGCTCACCTTTCTCCCGTGAGCAGCTTAAATTCGTTGCCGTGAGATATACCGAAGATAGCACTTAAGACTGAGGATGTGTGTATGTGTGCGTGTGTGCGTGTGCCATTCCCGCTCATTCACCTCTCTTCTGCTCTTTGTTCAGTTGTATTACCTGTTTAATTTATCACAAAGATGTTCTCAGTGTTGTCGCCATGCTCTTACATCCAACGCAACATTGAAACGTTGATTGCCATGATGGAGAAAGCGTTACCGCGCAGAGAATCCTGCCCACCCTATTCGCCCAGACGACCCCCGTGACACCGCATGCATTCCGCACATGATCAGCTATGAATAAAGGACATGGCAGAGCGGTAGCAATAAAAAATGCCTTTAAAAGCAGTTCAAATTAAATTAGGTGAATGAAAATGGAAAGGCGGACTCTGCCGATGATTTAAAAACGCAAGTAGACCGACAGAATGGCAGACAGCCATCTTTAAATTGTAGCAAGTA
This sequence comes from Physocephala rufipes, assembly GCA_963966595.1. Lineage (NCBI taxonomy): Eukaryota > Metazoa > Arthropoda > Insecta > Diptera > Conopidae > Physocephala > Physocephala rufipes. The sequence goes on along the minus strand of OZ016504.1, from coordinate 28,705,959 downwards.
AGCTGTGAATATATGAATTTCTGATAGTGTGCAAACAATTTCTTCTTATTCTGCATAAATTAAACGAAGGCGGTTGGCGGGTTTAAAAGAAAGGTAACAAAACGTAATAGAGAATAATTGGCTTTATTTCACTGAAAGTAGATTGAACTTGAAAATGCGAACATCTGAACCGAACGACGCCAAATCCTTATTTATATTGTGGTGATGCAGAAGGGTAGATGAAATAAGTCAGAAGAGAAGGAAAGACGATTTTTATAAAACAAGATTGAGAGCTTATTTTTTTGTTATTCTCTTTAAATCAACTTATTCTTCTGTAAGTTATTGTTCGGATACTTACCTCTACTACTATGATCTTAAGGGTTGACTAAATTCTAATACTGGCAATATTCCATCATGCGTATTCAGGTTCTATGCGATTGAGTTAGTGCCGCCAATCACATTCTCATTTAATTCTTCTCCACATTTCGGCTCTACTTCTCATGGAAAACATCTTTAATTATTCCCTTGAATAAATGAGCAAATAGATACCTTATAAATAATTACTTTAGTATACCGAAACGCAATTCTCTCTCTAATCTCTTCGAGGAAATAATTACGGGCCAAATATCTTGCTCAGTCGGTTCTTTAGTTGCGCCCATTCAACATGTCCTTCTTACATCAAACTTATTGGAACTTGTAACTAAAAACATCATCAGTTTCAATCAATCTATGCAATCGTTTATAAAGATTTAAGTAAAGCTTTTGATGCTGTAAATCAGAAGCTGGTGATAATAAAATTAAGTTTATTTGGCTTTCGTGAATCACTAAATCACTCGTGTTGGATTTTATCCTACCTCAGTAACCTGACTCAACAAATTATATTTAACAATCATTTGCAAAGAATATATTATTACCTCTAGAGTTTCCCAAGCGCGCCATTTAGGACCGTTATTACTTACTTCGTTATTACTATTATTATGATTCCTCGCAAGTCGTGATTAATGAAAAAGCATTCTAATGTTTGGTGGTGATGTAAGGAGTTTTCTGTTTAACTCAACCTATTAAGTTAAGTTTCATTTTTGAGATGGCATACCATAAACTGCATGGCTCCTACTTTGCAGAAATGCAAACATACTTAGTTTTATCGCTGCACAAATCCGTTGACCTATATTTATACCTTCAGTAATTGGAAATTGGCAACAGTTCGTACTGTTAATGATCTGTGAAATATTTTTGATCGAAATCTGCGATTTAATGACCACATAAACTACATTTAATATAGTACTTTGGAGCATATAGTACTTTGAATTGGGTAAAACTAATGGGCTAAAGCGTTTAATGATCCCTATATGACAAAGGTTCGTAGGTTGATCATACGTCATAGATTACCCTTCATAAAACCTCTTATCTTGGAAGCCCTATCACTAGATAAGTTTGATTTTACTATCAGTAGTAGGGCTTAATTTTGTTGTGGCTGATACAGAAAAGTTGTAACTTATACTTTCCCTTAGCACTCTAGTACTAAAAGTTTTAAACCCAGACTGAATTTTAACGAAGTTTGAACTACGTTTAAATCACAGATTACTCATACGTCACGGTTTTCTCGGTACAAAATTCATCATCATCAATATTCCGTGACAGGGTATAGTTTTATACTACACTAATATTAAAAATTTATATTCACAGAATTTCTCTGGTACAGGAGTTATCGGCCGGATTAAACTGAAACCGACTGACTAATTTGTATTCTACGCATAACTGACTTGACATGACTGACTTTCCCTTTCTTCTGGAAAGGGATACCCTTCTGGCGCTGAAACTTCTGTTACTGGAATAAATGTTTAGCTGGCTCATGGAGGAGAAAATAAAAAACTAGAAAAAGGGATAATAGAGTTCCTCTTTTGACCTGGCAGCACAATAACAACCGAAGATTAAACAAAACGTTCACAAAACTTAGTTCTTCGGAAAATTACTACCTCAATGCAATTAGGCATTCAAAAGCAACAAACTTTAATGTGAATTAATTTTTTTCGCTCCGGCTAATACAATTCGGGTTATATCATTTGCTTTAATGACAATATATTGCAATTCATTCCACGTAAAAGGTCGAAGGATAAATACCAATTAATGTTTATACACAAACATTCTCGAATACACACAAAGCTTTCAATAAATGATGATATATAACGAAAACGAATTCCATATAAGAGTCTTTTTCTCTGTAAGGAAATGTTCCCGATAATTCCAGAGTTGCATTTTATTGCTCTTTTATCTTTTTTACTCGCTTTTTGGCAAATTAGTAGAATACTAATATGGCTCTATAAAAAAATCTTCGCACATTTTGAATCTTTTAAGCCTTCGTTAATTAGGCCTTAGCTTCTTCTATACATAAGAGGCCTCCTATATACCTGATTATTACTGCAAATTTGTAATAATAAGAGCTATTGTTGCTGCGGAGGCGGTTTTGTTACCATTGCCTGCAGGACTTTATTCTTAAAATTGATAATGATTGCCATCTCTGATTGTTATTATTGCTATTGCTCCTGGTGTTCCCTTTATTGCTATTGCCCAAAATAGTACTGTTGCTGCTGCTGCTGCTGTTGTTATTATTGTTCATGTTAACGATACTGGCGTAATTAATTTTTTATTAGTTTCAGTTATTCACGCGCTTGTGCAATTTCTCACGCCGCAGATCACGCACATAACCAAATATGAATATTTGTGAAAAGTAATTTCTTTATTCGCGTACATGTTTTCACGTATGTGCATGTATGGTAGCGTGAAAGCATATGTCGTTAAACTATTATTTTCGCGATGCTCATCACGTGTTCGAGTGATAAATTTTTAAGGGCTGAGTGAAAAGTTTCGAGAGTTTATCACTAATGACTCACACACAAATACACGCTTGCTCGCAAATAAACATTCGAGTTGCTTTAAGTGTCACTTTTAAAGCAATGTTGGTCATTATTTTATTAAATTTATCTCTGTGGACAACTTTTCTCTTATTTTTTAACAAATAATAAACCTTAAATAAACGACCCACCTTAAACCCTAATGAGTGGTAGCCCTTTCTTCATATTTTGAATGAGATCGATTTTCAAAAATCGATACTTGCATCATCAGAAGGCAATACATATTAAATTACACAACACTAAACTAAGAATTCAGCTTGCAATGAATAATTTACAAGCTTTCATAAATTGTAAGCCTTTTACGAATGTGCAATCGGTATCTATACATCGTTATCCGTATCGATATAACCTATACGTGCATACATACAAGCATACCTACATGCATTCATAACAGTATAATCCATCATGAATGAATGCACTCACACAAACATTCATTCATACAATCCCAAATTGTATAGATTTCCATCAACCGAGCTCCGTTTCTCTCCCGCACTGCCCCGCCTTCAATATGAATTGATCTGCTTTACTTCGTTCCGTCCTTGATGGAATTTTAAAATTTCAGTTTGTAGTCGTCAGCTGTCGGTTTTACAGGAACCGACAGCCGCAAATCGGCACGTTCTGAATCGAATGAAAAGGCGAAATTTGTATTCAGTGCCAGTGACTACTATATATGTGAAATTTGTGGGTATATTTGTGTGTATGAATGTATGAATTTATGTGTGGGTGTGTGCGTGTGGGTGTTAATATGTGCATTCACATATATATATATAAATTTATATAAAGTGCTTCATAAGCATAATTAAAACAATGAATTTTTAGAGTGTATAAATTTCATTCATTTTTCAAAATTATTTTCAATCCTTCCATTTCAGTTATTTCAGTATGAGCACAATCTCTTGCGAGCAACATTTTTCGGTTTGTATTTTTACTTTAATGCTCCAGCGCTCCTTTTGTTTTCTTTTCATAAAAAAATGTAAAAAACAATATCCGAAAAAGAAAAAAAGAATCTCTATTCTTTGAAAAATATTTAATTTAATTGCTCATTAGCCAATGCATTTTATCCCAATCTCTATACGTTCTTTATAAATATAATTGATGACCTTTATTATGACCTGTGCTATATTATCTTCGGTTGTCTTTTTTCAAGGTCAAATGGTGCTATTTTTAAAAGCTTAAGAATACTGATGTAAAAAAAGACTTGCAGTCACATAATTTGCAGTCACAAAAACTCGTAGGGAATAATCACATTAATAATTGAAAACCATTTAAAAACACACATAACTCTAGCTGTTCCTTCCCATATCGGCCAATAACTTTATATCGTATTACATAAAAAATAATATATGTACAACCATCTAAATACATAATTTATATAAATGTATTATTATAATTACATTAAATTATATTTAAATAATAGTAATATTTTGGTTGTTCTTCTTGTTATCATTGCAGACAGCTTTTATCCCCTAACATACAACAAAAACATTACCATATCGGAGGTTATCTCGTGGATGGCAATAGACATGTACGTATAAAAGCATGATATAATTTCCAAATGTATCAATTGATCCATTTCCCGCTTTAGCCCAAATATCTCAGAGAGTTACTTAGTTTATTATGACTTAATTTTATTATGCGACGAATCTCTCAACCTCCAGAGCAACAGACATGCTCTTATGTCTCTTATAATGTGTTTTTTATTCTCCTCTGTAAAAACGCAAATCATTGACCCAACACGAACTTATTCATTTCTATTCAAGACACCCCTCATTTCAGATAAAATCCATTAAATCGACAAAAAAGGATTTTATGAAACCAATGATTCAAGTAGAATGTGTATGAATACTTTGATTTACAATATGATTCCATATTCTATCTGATAGTATATGGAATCATATTGTAAATCAAAGTATTCATACACATTCTACTTGAATCATTGGTTTCATAAAATCCTAGAATCTATCACCTGCAATTGCGGTGCATGTGTATATGTATGCAAATAAATCTCGAGATTTATATTAATATTCGTTGCTCCGTTCGATGCTAAGAAGCTAAGGAACCGTTCAAAGTATAATTCCATGCACGCGTTATTTCGGCATTCGGAAAGTTTGTATGGATTGTGTAAACCGTCTTCGGTTGTGCTGGGTGTGAACCGTGAGCAGTTTCCCCTTTTTTCTTGACTACAAAAATAAATATATTCCATTATGATTGTTAATAAAATCAATTACATTCCCTTGGCGAATTCTTGATAGCAAACTTTCGAAAAGTGACTACACAGACACGTAGAGAGTTTAGGAATATAGCGCTGGATGTGCATTGACGACATTGTATTTGCATACAAATGACACGTTATAGAAGTTGGCATAATTTGTGCATAGTCGTTGGTGGTATGCACGTCCGTCTAACGTATGCATAAATCGGAAACGGAAACAATATTTCAATGAATTTCTACAATTTGTAATTTCAAAACATTAATTTGCTTTATATGTTCGACAATCAAATACATCCTTTTCCTATGTAAAATATTCTATATTTTGTAATTATTTCTCTTTCTGTTTTTGCAATCTTTTTGTCAGAGAAAAAAATTTTTTCAACTACTTTTTTCTCTTCAATTTTTAGGACATCGAGCATTGCTATTATCACGGCACGGTCAAAGATTATCCAGGTGCGAGTGCTGCCTTTCATACGTGCAACGGTGTGAGCGGCGTTATACACATCGGCAACGAAACCTTCGTTATACATCCTTTTTACGGAGGTGACCTTTCGGTATGCAAACGATTTTTTCCTTTCTTCGATTTTCTTTCAGATTTACCCTTGGTAGGAGGAGAAGAAAAAGGAGAAGACGAAGAAGAAGTCGAGTGTTAAAAGTTATTTGCAATGAATACATTGTTACTTTTCTCTTGATGTAATTTGTCATCTCTTCACCTTTTTTTCATTTGTTTCTATTTAATTTCTGCTCCTACACCAACGTCTATATCGGGTCTGTCCTTCTATCAAAACCTTTCATCATGAAACTTGCCACAAGTTCAACCATTTAGTATTTCTCTAATTTAAAAAACTAAATTTCAAATAACTAGAAAAAATGTTGGCACATGCCAAAAATATGGCTTTCTTAAAAATGAAAGGGATAAAGTGTTGACACTTGACGACCCTCGTTCCATAAACATCCATTAACATCCCCAAAACGTTGCAAATTTGCCTGAATGTTTACTTTTGTTCTCTCGCAGCAATAGAACAAGTCTTGCATAAATCCAGAAAAAGTGCATAAAAGAAAAGCGGTAAACGAAAAATAATCTTGCCAAGTAATCTTTATGGGCGGGTGAGAGAAGGATTATGAAATCGGTGCGATGGGCGCCGACCAGGGAACTTTTTTTTTTTTTTTTGAAAAAGCTTAACTAACATTGCAGTCTGGCAATGATTTACGTGAATTAGTATTTTCCACTCATAGCAGCAACTCAGCGCAGCGTTGCCACGTTATTGTTATTCTTTCAGATTCAGATTTGATGCTTCAATGCTTGATTATTGATTTTTTCATTGCTTTTCATGAATTTCGTGAAGTACGGCGAAATGTACAATTTTTTTGTGAACTAACACAAAAACTGACTGAACTTTTATTAAAATTCAGACCCGAATACAATACTGATATGCTCCGCTCTGTTGAATGATTTTTGCCCTCTATAGCACCGATTCCCAATTGTTGTTCCATATTGTTCAGGGTTAGGCATAAGCGATCCCAACCGAGCCATCTGAAGGTTCTAGTAATTTTTTTCAGTAAACTCAATTTATTTTTCGCAAAAGTTTTTTAACTTAAAAAACAGGGCTTTTAATGAAATATTACAGACCTTAAATTCTTTTTTATTTCAGATTTCGATAAACGGACCTAGCTTCCATTAATAAACAAAAATATTAGCTGTTAGTGTTAGTGTAGTCAGGATCTATGACCCTTTTTTCCAAATAAAATCCATGCAATTTTGTATTTTCTGTCCTTTGCAACACTTTAAAGTACCATAAGCCTTGCGTTCCTGCAACCTCCCATAACTGGGGATAAAAATGAAAATCATTCTTTCCCGACCTCGTTTTTATTTCGCTGTTTATCGTCGTTTACCTCGTTGCTGAGATGAAAGGAAAACCGAACGATTTTATTGAAATGTATTGTTTACGTTTCTAATCAATAAATCGTAGTGGCGCTTGTTAAAAATGAAACCTGGGCCTTTCCTTTCTTTTCCTTCCCCTTTCCGTTTCCCACTTCATCACCAGCACTACAATTTATAGTTCGACAATTATGGGAAAAGGTCGCAGCACACAAGTCCTTACGGAAACAGCTTCATCTTTTGTTGTTAAATGCATTCAAAAAGTGTGATTACAATATATGTCGTCATACAATTTCAATTTATAGCGTGTTAAGTTTCACGACGTGTTACAAAAAAGCAAGTTAAAAGTTCGAAGCTAAAAATTAAGGTTGTGGAAAAGGCCGCCGGAGCTTAGGTTTTAATGATTTCGGTTAAGAAAAAGTGTATCGTAAATTTTGTGACAAAATTTGTTCTTAAATCTTACTAATATTTTATTATATTTTTACACTTGAAAATCATCAGAGAATTTTAGAGCTTTTCCAATTTTTATTACCTAGAAAAATTATCTCGAAAAGAAAGTCGATAAATGAAATCAGTCATTACCAAAGGCTGAATAATAATAATCTTCATATCGTTAATAATTTATCGAGAATCTTCAGTAAAACGAATAATTAATTAGTCATTAACGAAGAAAAGCAAAGTCGCAAGTTTTTATATCGATATTATAAAGTACAAAAAAATTGAATAAAATATTTTCATCTCAAATTGATAACTTGATTAGTTAATCATTCAATTAATGATAAACCTTAAACTAGGGGGGAAGTTTTACCCTCCCCCCCCCGGGTAAGTTAACTAATTCTTTTAAATCAACATTGCAAAAACAAACTTTTACATTTAAAACACGTCGCATCGTTTCGAGTTCATTCACTTTTGATTTATTGAGGATAATTAAATTCGGTCTTGGTTTCAGAAGGGCAAAACAAAAAACAAACTAATTTTCTTGTTGAAGGAGCAAACAATAAACTCATTTAACAGCGATTTTATTCGATCATAAAACAATTTTATGACCAGGTTTCAAACTTAAGCGCTCACATAAAGTCATAATCGTCGTTCGTCTTTTAAACGAGTGGAAAATCTTTGCTAGATTTCTTGTAATATTTACTTTATTTACGATTTTCTTTTCTGTGATAGTCCACAATAACTTGAAACATCGATAGTAGTTACCTCCTATAGCTAGGCATTTTTAACACCCGTTTGAGCTGGCCACTCACAAAAAAAATGTTAACGAGAAATCCGAGATATTGAAATAAGTCGTAAATCCTGTTGAAAAGTCTCAACAATCTTCCTTTGCTTATAATAGTTTTCATGATTTTCTTCCCGGACAATTCCTTGTCAAAATCTTTTTTAAGTGTTGGAGTATTACTCAATTAATTTACCATTGGTGATACTGTTGTCAGAGTTGTTGTTGTGTTTGTAGTATTCCCGAGAAGTTTATTACACCACGTAGCCCATCCTATAGTCGTTTCCTAGTAGTTCCTTAAATGTTTTCTTGTTTTGCCTCTAATATCCTTTTTTGTTTTAATATCCTGATGTTAAAAGACTTTCACCTTTAATGTAAATGGCCTTACCCCTTAGATTATTACTAATTTCACAAATGTTGAAGCAGTACATTTATTTGTTCTTTATTTTAAATCAAAGCAAATTTCGGTTTGTGTGCTGTATCATATATTGATATATATTCAAAATTTGTCCCATAATTTCGATTGGAATTGTTTTAATACTTATTAACATATTTACCTAAATAATTTTTATTATTACATTCTAATCAATATGTTTAATTTTTGAATTTCATTATTGAATTTTTGAAAGGCACAGGAAACCTACATGGATATTTTAATTATGGCAACATTGCCACTTTTACGTTAAATTCTACAAGTGGTCTTATTTGATTATTATCAAAAATTTTGGATAATGTACACTCAAAACTGTTGAGAAAAAAGGCCTGTTTTTAGTTTCTTTTGATTTGTTTCTGAAACAATTAGAAGGAATTTTAGTAAAGCGTTTTCCATTCAATTAAAATATAGTCCGAAATAATATTTCTTCGGCATAGATGTTTCAAAACTCGAAGCTTACGAAAATGCTGGCCAGATTATATTTCCTTAATTGAATATAAACAGCTTTTCCTTGCCGTTTATAATTTTCTGAAATCAATTTCCGTTCTGTCCATTTCAATAAACACTCATTCGTGTATGCAATAATAATGCTTATAAAGGCTTAGTCAATTTTTGAAGACTTCCTCAATACTTTCAGCCTCTTCGTGCAAACATTTATTCGATGCTTTATGCCTACTCTTTCTTACACAACAAAAATAGGTTTATCAGAATTCGAATGATTTTACAAATTGTCCGAAAGTAGCGTATCAGTTTTCCGGGTAGTAGAAATACTAATTGTGTGTATACATGTAATACAAACAAACACACCCACACATTCACACACTTATATATTAATATGAATGTGGAGAATAATTTCTGTTGTTTCCGGCCATGGCCGTCACTAGGCCCCAGCTTGGTATTTATGGAATGACGTCACACAATAGAATATTCTCTCAAACAAGCAACGATGAAATTGAATTCGTGACGAAATTCCTTACAATCCGTTTCAATTCAATTCCACTCAATGGAAATTCGTGTCATTCACTCATTTTTCAATCAATTATTCAAAACAATTTATTTATGCCATCATTCAATGAACCAATCATGCTATGAATCAATCAATCAATGATTCTTCATTCCTTCCCTCCTTCGTCACCTCCTCAGATTTATTCGATTGTTTTCTCTCCGGTCTTTTATATTTACGATTGCATTTACTTCATTTATGGCTGGCGAATGATCATCAGAACTTCAATTCGGTCAGCATTTTTCACAAAATCAAAAATAATTGCGTGTTAAATTGCAATTTCTAATTATGGTTGCTAATTCTCCTGCTCGTGTTGTTGTTATTAGTGTGTTATAGAATTGACTGAGTAATTCCGAAACTACTCAAAACTATGTTAAACTAACTCAATTAACAAAATTTCAATTGGAATTATTGGATTTTCTAGAATTTAATTATTTCTCTATAGAAATTTCATCCTCTATAAGAAATTTCGACCCTAAACAAGATCCCCTCAATGTGCTTTGGAAATAAAAGGGAGGTTTAGTTGTTCGCAAGCATCATTAAAATCTTCAAGATCGTGAAAACGCGTACCCGGTAGCGAAGATATAATTCCAAGACCACAGGTGTCATAAACTGTAAAGCTCTAATTCATCGTCGTTGGCGCCATAATTATTCCCATATGAGCATAATTTCTTAAGCCATCCATTCCATTCCTTAAGCCTAATCATCTTCGCCGTGCTCACCATCATCATTATCATTGCCGTGGCAATTACCACAGCATTTTTATTGTCGCAATAGCAACAGCAGCTGTGGTAACTACCACGCGCAATAACAACTTCTATACCAGAAACGGTATCAACTGCCAAGACTTCATAATCCACTTTACGGTCGGCTCGATTTTCTCTGTACGGCTACAACGGCTCTAGACGGTTCTGTATGGCTCTGCACTACTACAACTTCAACCTTTATTATTGTCAAAGCGAATGATAAAAATTGTTCGCAAAAGAAATGAATGAGGGACTGAATAAATGAATGAATAAGTGAATGAAGACAAATCGTCGTCTGTCGTTCAGTAATGGTCAGTAACCAGTGACAGCGCGTGGGTATTCATCAGAAGCTAGTCTATTGGTCTTGACCAACTGGCGGACCAACCTTTTATACAATAATTCTTTTATACTTTTTCCTTTTCTCACAGAGCAATAAAAGGTGGAAAATTTATGAGGCAAACCGGTGGCGGACTGAAGCCTACTCTCTAAAGGGTACTTCAGCTGCACCACCAACACAGCGCAGCATTTACTAGACTGCGCTGCTGATGCTGATGCTGAAGGAAGAATTGTAGAACGTAGACACATACGTTTGCTTATTTATAATTACTGTTCTTCCGGTTAATATTCTTCTTCGTCGTCTAGTTTTTCTTCTTATTCTTTTTTTTAATAACACATTTTATTCGTATTCAAATTCCTTTAACAGAATTTCGAAGCTATATCGTGAGGAGCCTTTAAAAGACTTAAGTTGATCAAAACTTTTGTAGGAATACTTTCTTAAACGTATTTTAGTATTGTTGTATTCCAAAACCCCGCCCCCACCGCCGTCCTTACTCACTTCATTGCAGAGATGTTTGTCGTATTCCAATAACTTCTTATCAGCTCAGCCCATCGAAATTGTCTCGAAAGCATTTTACGAAATTATTTTGCAGAGTAATTTTAACAGAGCAATTAACAGTTTAATACAGTTTTAAGTACATTCATACATATGCATAAACATAAAATTGTCACAACTCAATTGTCAACTTCTTGCTTTGGTTGTCTATAAGTCATTCGTTTTCTTTCTCATTACTGAATTAATCATTTATTTACATGGTATCTAATTCAAATCTTAATCAATATTGATTTCATTCCTTCTTTTCAACCGCCGCGCGTCTTTCTGCTCAAAATTTCGTATAATTCCTTCATCTTTAGACTTATCCTTAAGCTCTATTTCCACTTCAGTTAATACACGTTTCTTCAAATCGATTCAGTCGAGTCGTATCGAAATAAATCGAATTGAATTGAACTGAATAATTGTGTGTAACCAGTTTCAGTCAGTTGTTTATAACGTTTGACTGATTGTTTACGAGCGTGAGAATTATATATCGTATGGATATGCTGTAGGTTTTAGCATCATATCGCCAAATTTATTGATGCTAATGAATTCGAGGCTTTATACAGTCGACTAATCAAAGGGTGCTGGAAAATGTTCGGAACAACAAATTCAATTTATTCGGCATCGACCTTAAATCAAAGCAACAGGCTTGTGCCGAAATTGCAAAGACGTGTCAAATCATGATGAATTATTCGACTCGATTCGTAACAAAGCACATCTCCCCATCCTTCTAGCCATCCTCTTTGTCGTGCTTTTGTTCTCTTCTCCGTCATCATCTCCGTCTCCACGTTCTATCGCTTCCTCTTCTCCTCATTTCTCATTTTCTTCTTTGTCAATGAAAGCTGCCAATGACACGCAGTTTCAACATTTTAATTAAATTTTAATTAAACTCGCTACTGTAATATCAAGCTGAAACTTTATTGGTTTTGTTGTAGCTGTTGCTTTTTTCGTTGTTGTTATAACGAGTATCTCCATAGTTACCGTTGCCATTACCCGATCTTTACGTAGCTGTCTCTGCTGCCACAATGACTATTGTCTCTGTTCCTCCTATTGTTCGTCATTCTACATTTTCTTCTTTTGTTTTGTTGCTGTTTTATCGCGTGAACATCGATGTCCTTGTCGTTGTCAATGTCGATGTAAGTTGATTTTATGAGTTAAAGGGTTCACTTGAGCTAAATCTCAAAAAAAATGTCTCGAATAATTAAAATATTTTATGCAACTTTCGATTAGTCTGGGCGGAGCATCTAAAGCGGGTGGACTGCAGATGGTCTACAGATGGGGAGGTGCAATTCCGCTTCGTCCTTTCAATTTTATTTACCTTTTAAAGCTAAATTGAATAATATTTGACTTTCGATTTAGATTATTTCAATGGTCCATCGTCCAGTTTTAAGTTAAAGTCCAAATTGAGAGCTAAAATGTATTTAGGCACCTAACGTTCGTAATCTTAAGACACGTACATGATTGATGGTAACCAAAAAATCAATCAATTTTGGGTATTCCGTGCAATCAAGAGAAGCACGTGCCATGTTTCTTCTTTGAATTTTACTGAATTTGCTGAGGGCAAACCGTATTCGAGCGACATGCAGTGGCAAGGATGAAAACGCTCCCGGTGAAAAGAATGGTTATTTTGAGGATGATGATTCTTATTAATGAAGAGCAAATTATCATAAATTTTTTCCATTTTTTATCATTTATCATATAACTATCCTGCTCATACCTTTGTTTTCTTTATCTTCTCTCGCAACAATTCGTTTCAGCAGAAGCATCCGCATGTCATTTTTGAGGCACGCACGAAAGCCAATAAAGGTTGTGCGAATTCGGGTAATCTGGATTCGTGGCGTTTATCACGACGAACGAAACATTTGCCGGCGGGCATTGTTGACGAAATTCATGCGAATGGAGCCGGACGGTATAAACGCGACGTACGCGAAGCTACAAAATATATCGAAACGGCGATCATTGTCGATAAAGCGATGTTTGAGAAACGTAACGGTAGCACGCGTGCCGAAGTGATACACGATGCAATACAGGTGGCGAATATTGCCGATTTGGTAAGTAAAAGATTATTCATAACTAATAACAAAAACAACAACAACAACAACAACCAAAAAGCGAACAGATAAATGTGGAGCGAAATCAAAGAAGTGGAAAAAGTAGAGGAAAACATGAAAACTTACCCACGTGAAAATCTCTTTGAAATCCAATTCATTAAACGAAACTGTAAAGAGAATTGAATCCAGAACTCTGCTGGAATATCTTTAAGGGTTCTCGTTTTAAATTTACAAAAGACTCGTATTCTTGTTCGAATTCAAACACTGACGTGGATAAATAATGACGGATAGAGGGATGAACAGACAACTTCAAATGGAAGGAGACACACACGGCAATCGCATTTGACTTTGAATGAATGGTGGTGAAAAAAGTTTACTACTTCATGCTGGCTCGCATGTTTATTGCAGAAAAAGACCGACTAACGAATGAAAACCAGAACAACAACAACAACAAATCGTGAATGACCACAAATTGTGGAATGGTAGAAGAGTGAAGGAGCTACAGAATTCAACTAGGAAATAAAATTCGATCCTAATATTAGTTTCAAGTTTTCAGCGCAAATTTATTTTAATGCTTACACAGAAATGACAACATCGAAAGCTCTGCACCACACGACCTCACACCCTCACAATGATGGCGCTAAAAGTGAAAGCTTAATTCTTTAAAACAAACTCATAAAAGCTATATCCAAAAAGACAGGAAATTATAAACAAAATTGAAAATGTTTCACACAACTAACTTAATTATTAATTTAGTTGACTTAATGTGATTATTCGAAAATCTATTTATGTAAAAAATTGCACGTCCTGAGGTGTCGGTTCCCTTGATTCTCGGTTTTATCTCGATTGCAAAGATTTTTCTCGACTTCCTTTGATTTCATTTGGCGAAGCAGACTGACCCATCTCCCAACGAGCATCACTAAACGACTATATTTTGTCTCTCAAAAATCTATCTCGATAAAAGCTGTATTTTCACGTCATATTGAAATCATTTGGACGAGGTGTATTGTCCATAAGGAAAGTGCCTTCAACTTTATTATTTGTTTTTAAAATAGCTCGCTTATTTATTTTAAATAGCTTGGTTAGCCTAATATTTATCTTTTCATCTTGCTCTTGCATTCATTCAATCCTTAATTTACTATTTCTCTTTTTCGTCCTCTTCTTTTTACTGTAATTTAATGCATTTATTGTTGTAACTGTTCTTTCTCTGATTGTTGTCATTGTTGGTGTTGTTGTTGTAAATTCTATTTTATTGCTTTTGTTTTTGAGAAAATTGTTACTGTTTACTTTCTGCCACTTTGAGTAAAATACTTTTAAGTACTGTTTCATTCTAAAACGCAAAACATTAATCTTCAGTTGCGTCATTTTTCACCGATGTAGGCGGCTGAAGGCCGCTTGCTTACTTTTCAAACGCTTGCTTTTACACTCCCGCCGTTTCTTAGACATATCCTTTGTACGTAACGGACAGCAATGATTAAGGAGAGATTACTTTAAAAAGGGCAAGAATGATTTATATTTTATTACTACGGATACATGTTTGCAAAGTGGTTTTCTGTTTAATATTTTTTAAATCGAAGTCAGACATACTCACAAAGTTCTCTGGATGGACTAAATTCGAGAAGCAACGATTACTTGCTCAAGTGATTATAGACTGCCAGAATTGGGCAAAAAAGAAGCTAAAGAGATGTTATCTTATATTAAAACATGTCTCTTTACGGTGTTTGAATTATCTATATTTAAACTGTAATCGAATGAATATGAGATCATAAAATCAAACCAATTCAAACATCTTCCAGCGTAAGATTTTGAAAATAAGAATAATGGATGTTAACAAACTGTTGCAACGTTTGCAGATATTGACTAAATGTTGCAACGTTAACTCTTAAATGAAATGGCTAATTAAACGTTAGCTGTTAAATTAAACGTCGATAGCGCTATAAATTTCTAATTACCAACTTCCAAAGAACGAAAAAGAATATATTCTTATCTAATCTTCTTTATGTTTCTCTATTATCTTCTTCTCTTATGCTTCATATAATTTCAGTATTTTCGTACATTAAATACACGAGTAGCGGTCGTTTACATCGAAACGTGGGGTAAAAATCAAGCAGTCATTGATGGTAGCAAGGACATTAGCAAAGCAATATCGAATTTCAACGATTACACGTCACGTAATCTCTTCCAAATTGAACGAGATACAACGCAATTGCTAACGTAAGTAGAAATAATTAATGGTACATTTTATACTCGTTGATTTTATTTCACACTTCGTTAAATTTTTGAGTTGAAGCAACTCAAGGTAGAAAAAGATAGATAGATAGAGAGAGAGAGAGAGAGTAAGTGTGGCAGAGGAGGAGGAGCGGAGGGCAAAAGGAAATGCGGAGAAAGAGCATGCTTGTGTGGGCTAGAGTTTCGCGCATCAATTTGCCATTTGTAATTATTCACCTCAAAACTTTCAAGATAGTTCATTAAATCCGTAATCTTCTCCTTGGATTATTTTTAGAAACGACTCTAAATTTAAATGAACATCAAACCAAAAATTGTATATTAAGAATGAAGCAAGTGGTAGTATCAATCATTATGTTATCCGTATACTACTCTTACTCTGACCATGATATTCGAAAAATCGAACTTTTTCATTATTATAGACGTACAATCACACACACACACACGCATTAGTACCTTTTCCGTAATCACATTCATTCACACAATTATCAGGTAATCCACCCACAACGAGATACAATTTTGTCCATCACAATATCATTAATTAACCTAAATACGACTTGACAAGACATTCTAGCCCGTGTCTGAACACTTGTATATCATTATCCTATAATTCATTATTGTCATCGCCAACACTGGCATGGACACTAACACCGTTGAAAGCAATCTAGGCAGTCAAACAACTAAGTGTTAGTGGCAACTTAAAGTGGTAGTGGCATTGACATTAATGAGAGACACGAGTACGATTACGCAAACAAGCTGAACGAGAACAGAAAGACAAAAAACACATCAAAACATGCAATCAAAAAACATATATATGACAAACGATAATCATAAGTATTCCAAAAAGGCTCCCCTGTAACATCTACACCCAATTCTTTTTTTACACGGTATTTTTTTACACGATTTTAAAATAACGCGGTTCGCCAATAAGAATAAATATACTTTTTTACACGAATTTTTTGTCCTAGCACGAATCTCTAAAAAATTTGTTATTCTAATTTTGGCAGTGTTTTACAGAAACCTATCTATACAGCAACAAAATACAATAGGGGGAATACCGTAACCAGTATATATAAGAAACAAAGTCCCTTTTTACATTTTCAACTTCCAATTCTAAGTTTAAGTTCGACTGTGAGAGGATGAACTTTGGTAAAGGCGAAAGCGGACAAGGCTTTCTACTTCATGGCTTGTTTACTTTACGGGGAATACCCAAATTTTATTATCGCTTTTTTCTTTAGCTCGTTGTACTTCAACTTGAACGCAACATTTCGTTATTCAGTATTGCGTTAAAGCGTTCTATTCGCAGGACGTGATATGTAAATAATTTTAGTAAGGTTTTGAAAGTTAATGTCCAAATTAAAGTTCCTTTAGTTGTATTAGTTGTGCTAGACATATCTGACTAAGGCAGCGATAAATAGTTGCAAAATTGATTTCTATTCTTAATTTCAATTTGAAGTTTTATATGTTTTGTACTAATGAATTGAATTTTCAATGTACACTAATTTTATTTTTTTTTGAATAAAACTTAATTATTTTTGTTTTATAAATACATGTGTAATATGAATTTCATTTTTATTTCTTTTGCACGTTTTTCATAGAAAAATAGTTTAGTTTTTTCGTCTTACACGATTTTTTAAATTTGTGCAACATATCCCCAAATTTACCATATGTCGCGTGTATTTTTTTACACGATTTTTTTTAGCACGCTTTTCTGAGGAACGCATCTACCGTGTAAAAAAAGAGTTGGGTGTACATGCGGGCAATTTAGTACGACGCATTAAATAAAACGTATTAAAGCGCCGCAATGAGAATGAATATTTATGAGATAGTTCGAATAAAAAATTGTGCAAATATTGATCTACGGATGTCTTGTAATTTCTTCTTCTATATCGCTTAAATATATTTTATTTGTTTTTTGTTTTGAACTGAATATTAATCATTAATCATTAATCAACTAAAAAATTGCTTGTCTGAAATATTTGAGAGAGGAGAAGAGAATAAGAGAGACAGAAAATGTAGAAAAACTTCACGTAACCGAGAAATTATTAAAGTAATCAGTCTAATAAAACTTAGGATTGATAAATGAACTAACGTTCAGTCCCTTCAGTCACTTTAGTAACGCTTTACAAATAAATTCGTACAAAAAATGGCAAAGACTAAATTTTATATTCGACCAGAATACAAAAATAACATTCATTACCTTCTTCGCAGGAGTCCCTGATCCAGTCTCTCTCTCACACACACACACTCATTCTCTCTCTCACTCTTAAGCAGGCCCACATTTCTCGTGTTTCCATCAATTTGATCTCGAGGCTAAAAATTATACCAAGGAAAAATATTTCGCTTCTCGAGCGGAATAAATAGAATCCCCACAAACATTATAAGCTGAGGAAATACGACGACCATTACCTCATACTTATCCTTTTCAGAATCGCATTAAATAATCACATAAATATATGAGTTCTCCACGCACTCTAATTCTTACTCATTTAATTTAAGCAGAAAAACGTCAAAGGCCAAATCTGAAGTTCTTTGAAATGTCGAGACAAAGAAAATTTAAAAGAAAATTTTATCAGATTCCATGATTTTCTTTTTTTACAGAAAGGAACTGACATCAACACAATTGTCGAAATTTCCAAAATATGGAGACAGAAATTCTTGTGGCTGCGTTCGTTTGTGTGTGTACAAGCGTGTGTGTGTGTTTTGAATGGCTTGGTGTGTTGGCGTAGATACTGCCAGCGGCAAAATTTGTTGTACATAAAAAGTTTTACACTTCAAAAGTGTTGTAACGATTAGGAGTTGGAGGAGATTTCACAAAATTTAAAAACGACAACAAGAACACATTTTTTTTAACCTAACACTGATTCTTCCACAGAGCTTTCGAAGCTCCTTTACACAAATTTTGTATTATTCCTTTGGGTGTGTTAGCATTGGTTGAATTTAGAATTAAGTTCATAGAATGAGGGGGAGATACGGGCAAAAGGAAGGGTAAGAAAATTATATCAAAGAAACGAAGGATTCATTCGTATTCGTTCCAAGGGAGCCATTAACTAAAAATAAAAGAGTCGAGATTTAATATTTTCAATGCGCAAAAGTTGAAAAATAGCTAAAGGGGATGAAGCACCATTAGCTTTTAGACAACACAAAAGTACTTTATTTCCTCAAGGACGAAATCGTGGAAAATTACCTTAGCAAGATTTGATAATAAAAAACGAAAATGTGGTCACAAGTTTGATTTGTATAATGGTTTCTTTTGAATTTTCAAAACAGAAATGTTTTTAGTTTAATTCAATAGAAGTAAATTTCAATAGTTAAAAATCACATCACACAAAACGTAAAGACATAAAAACTTGTTATTGTTGTTTAGTCATTTTAATTATATAATCTTCATCTTTTCGTTTTTTCCACAAACCTTTTCCTATTGCTACAGCGGCGAAACGTTTGCTGGTGGCGAAGCCGGTATGGCAGTTCCAGAGACGGTATGCACACCACGAGCTATTGGTATTAGCGTCGATATTAACGTTTACGAGCCACACCTTTTGGCCAGCTCAATGGCGCATATGATTGGCCATAATATCGGGATGGGACACGACGATGGCCGTAAGTAAATTGAGGGAGAAAGCGATGGATGTAATAACTAAAAAATAAATATAAAATATATTAGATTAAACAAAACCAGATATCCGTAAATCGATATCAAACTAAAAAGGAAAACAAATATTTAAAACATTAATTTTAAAAAACATATTTCGGTAGATCAGTAAAGGAATAATCAGCTCCATCAAAGGCAATCAAATTACTACAGCGAATTTAATGTCAATAAATCGATATCAAGCTAAAAAAGCTTTTACTCTAAGACAATATTGAATTCAATAATAAAAGATTTAGCAAATATTAGAACAATAATTTAAACTAATTGAAATTGAATTGAATTTAATTAAAAATTTAAAATTAATTAAAAAATAAATTAAACAAAGTGAAGTATGAAACATTAATTGAGAAGAAATGGAACAAATTAAACGGGGAAGAGTTGTCGACAAATCAATATTGAAATTAAAATATTATAAATGAATTATTAAAACAGATTATTATAATAAGACTGATTACAAAATCGCCAAAGAAAATTATAAAAAACAGTACGATAATTCCATCATTATAAAGAATCAATACTTAACGAGTTCAAGGGCAAACAAAAACAAAAAGAAAGCATACTTTTGAGAGAAGAGAGAATACAATTGTGTTCTCTTGAGATAATTCATTTGTTGTATTTGCGCCACTTGGTTATTTCTGTAACGGCAAATGAATTCATTTTTTAATGAAATGGTGCATCATTTTTTAATGAAAATTATTACTAATGATGCCACAAGGGAATCATATTTATTTTCGTATATATAAAAGATTCATGCATACACATATCGTATATGTTTTTGACATGCTCCGAAAAATTTTTTTTCTTTTAGTGTTCTTTAATTCTTTGTTATCCCGACGGCGATTTTTATTGCGCTTCTTTTTCCTTCACGCTGATAAAATTCGAATTTATCAAAAGCACAACCAACAAACAAACAAAAACAATAAATTAAAAACTTAAATGTACAAACCAACAATAATGAGCTATGGAAAACGGAATGAAGGGCAAAGATAATTTGAGATAGATAGCGAAATTAAAAGAGAAAAATGAAGAAATGGAAACGGGAGTAGTTCTAAAAATAAGTTCGAGAATGAAAACAAATTTTCAAATCTTGTGCATTTTATAATCGTACGTGTCCTCATCCCTGACAAAATTCATTAAACCCTTAAAAATCAAACCGATATCAGATAGAAGTCTCCCCCGTTATTTGTGTTCCACCATATCTATTGCAAAAATGATTATTGAATCATTTCACTTTAACTAATTGCTTCTTTTTCTCTTCTGTTTTCGTTTGGTCTTTTAGGCAGCGAATGCGATTGCCGCGATTGGCATGGATGCATCATGGCTCAATCTATAGTGGGGCAGGAGAACGTACAGCCCTATAAGTTTTCCGAATGCAGCAAACTGGATTATATCGATGCTCTACGAACAGGTCACGGATTATGCCTTTTAAATAAACCGAATGAGGTAAGTCCATTTAAACGCTGATTATCGTGAACTCTCTCCGAATAAATTCATTTACTCTTTAAGTTATCCTTACGTTGTGAAGTGTAAGGATAACGGGTAAAACTAAAAGTAGACTAGAAAAAATCAATATATAAGTATTGCATTGTTTGTTCTAAATTATGGTGCAGTCGTGGTACGTTTTTGGATAGTTGTCAATAATTTCCAATGATAAATAAAAGGAGTGCCAACATTCATAAATTGCGCATTTCGTTTAAGTTTCGAAATGTTTTCTTTATGACCTTCTCACTTATCCTCCATCATTTTCAATCTCAAACCATATTGTTCGCGTTGTTCATTGCTCTGGCTTCACGGTTTTATTTTTTGCCTTCGCTTTTCTATTGTTATTTTGTTATTGTTTCTTTTGGAACTTATTTTGCGTATATTTAAGCAAAAGGTTCAAGGACATCTAATAGAATTATGCCTCGCATTCCACACGCAGGGGTAGTAGAAATAGTTTTGCTTTACGCGCGTCACGACTGCCCTTCTGCATCCCATTTTCTTTTCTGCTTTTCCTTTCACTGAAATCCCTCTTCGTCTTCGACGAGCTGCAGGACACTTCAAGCACGTCAATACACGGGAAGATGAATGTACATCTAGCACGTTGTTAGTACTCATATAAGCCTATTCTTGTATATGTGCTAGAACTCTTGTATATATATATATATATATATATATATATATATATATATATATATATATATATATATATATATATATATATATATATATATATATATATATATATATATATATATATATATATATATATATATATATATATATATATATATATATATATATATATATATATATATATATATATATATATATATATATATATATATATATATATATATATATATATATATATATATATATATATATATATATATATATATATATATATATATATATATATATATATATATATATATATATATATATATATATATATATATATATATATATATATATATATATATATATATATATATATATATATATATATATATATATATATATATATATATATATATATATATATATATATATATATATATATATATATATATATATATATATATATATATATATATATATATATATATATATATATATATATATATATATATATATATATATATATATATATATATATATATATATATATATATATATATATATATATATATATATATATATATATATATATATATATATATATATATATATATATATATATATATATATATATATATATATATATATATATATATATATATATATATATATATATATATATATATATATATATATATATATATATATATATATATATATATATATATATATATATATATATATATATATATATATATATATATATATATATATATATATATATATATATATATATATATATATATATATATATATATATATATATATATATATATATATATATATATATATATATATATATATATATATATATATATATATATATATATATATATATATATATATATATATATATATATATATATATATATATATATATATATATATATATATATATATATATATATATATATATATATATATATATATATATATATATATATATATATATATATATATATATATATATATATATATATATATATATATATATATATATATATATATATATATATATATATATATATATATATATATATATATATATATATATATATATATATATATATATATATATATATATATATATATATATATATATATATATATATATATATATATATATATATATATATATATATATATATATATATATATATATATATATATATATATATATATATATATATATATATATATATATATATATATATATATATATATATATATATATATATATATATATATATATATATATATATATATATATATATATATATATATATATATATATATATATATATATATATATATATATATATATATATATATATATATATATATATATATATATATATATATATATATATATATATATATATATATATATATATATATATATATATATATATATATATATATATATATATATATATATATATATATATATATATATATATATATATATATATATATATATATATATATATATATATATATATATATATATATATATATATATATATATATATATATATATATATATATATATATATATATATATATGTGTGTGTGTGTGTGTAAGTGTGCATCAGTTTGTTCCATTGTTTAGGCTAGCGTCATCCACTGAAGTGCTTCCTGTTTGCGCTTTGGCTGTGGGTTTCTTTCAATCTCTGTCCGACTGACTTTTTACATTGTTTTTGTTGCTTACGTTTGTTTTAGCATCTATTTTCACTTTGAAACTCTTCTGGTACCGTGTCAGTACGTTGCTGGTATTGCCACTTTTTGTTTGTTGTTTGCCACCGTTGCAGCTGTTGTTGTTTCCATTGCTGCCACTTCTGTTTTTGTTGTTGCGTTAAAGCCATCGCTATGAGTATAACCCAACGAGGTCAGTTTTAAGTTCCTCTTGGAAGGCTATTATTTTAGAAAACCTTTGTCTTAGAATCGACCGAATAAAACGTCAACAAAACCATTTTTAAGGCTACCGTCTCATACTTTGCGTTTGACAAATAGTTCGCTTTAATTGTCCTACCGTTCCGCGCTAATGCCACTGCCTTCTTCCGTTTCAAGTTTTTCTTCAACATTTTTCTCAAGCTTCTATGTCATTTTCTGCTCCTGAGTGATGGGCGATAATATCCGAAGAGTACCTCAGTTTTATTCAGCATGAAAAATTTTGTGAATAAGGATATGCATGAATATAAACATGACTCAAGTAAATATGTATGTGTGTGCGTTTGTGTGAGCGTGTGCATGTATGCATGTGCGCATATGTATGTATGTATGTATATACCAGAGTGTGTCAGTGCCTTTTGCATGACAATATTCGGAAGTTAGACAGGTTAATTGCTTGCCAGCCAGAGTATCACATACACTCCCACGCCTGCAGGTATTCATCTTCTAGCACAGTAACTAAAATAACATCAACAACGTCATAAACAAAACCAACAAGGACAAACGACAACAAAACGTATCAACAGCAAAATAAAAACAACTACATCCTTAGATCCTACAGCCTCTAGAGATGAAGATGATGTCACTCGTTGTCTTGGTTGCAAGCACGAGCATGGCAGCAGCAACGGCAACAACAACGATAAGAGCAGCAACTTCAGTTGTCGCGTATTGTTGATGTATAGCTTTGAGATACGGTGCAGTAGTAGCACATTCACCACCATTACCAATACCACCGTCGCAACGACGACCGCAACACGACACCAACACATCAGTTGCTGGGTTACTGAATTTCGTGTGAACCGTTAATGTTACAGTTGGCTTCGAAGGCTGCTGGAACTAAAACGTACCAACGGTTTTAGCAATCGCGTGAAAAATTGTGATTACTCTTTCGCTAGAATGTTTTGGACAGTGATTATGTAACCAAAATAAATGTCAACAATGTGAAAGGAAAGGTTTATAAAATAAAATTCATTTATTATCAAATCGACTGAACTTTCGAAGAGGAAAATAATTGTAAGAATAAACGAATTAACAGGCGCGAAATTAATTGTTTTCTAGGCAACTTGATTCGTTCTTATTTTTGTTAAAAACGAAGACAGTCTTGTATTCTATACGGTAAAATCCATTAAAACAATTTTAAATATTGTAAATAATAGTATTATAAATAATATATTAAAACAAATAAATATTGCCCCAACAAGAAGTGCCTAGCCGCTAATTCGAACTGATCTTAGTAGAAAGTCAAGAAATGTCCGCCACGTGATCACAATTCTTGTCTGTTTTTATTCTGGCTTTATAAAAAAAGCACATCGAGCTCCTGAGTAACGTTTTATAAACCTTAAATAGCATGTGTCGTCCTCTTGAGAGTGTATGATTTAAAGCGATAATCGCATCAAAGTAGATCATTCTTTTATTAAAAAATGTGCTTTTCATTGCATACTTTTAAACCATAGCCGTCATCAGCAGGTTTCTGAAACTTTGTATAGCCAATCTGTCAGCTCTTGGTTTTAGCATGCTGATATACTTAATTGGTTTTAGTTAATTCTAGAGAGTATTTGGTCTAAACAAACTATCACACAACCTAGCGACTAAACAAGTTAACAAACATCCAAAGACAAAGAGGATAAAAAACAATAAAGATAAATACCATATTCATATCCTGTGGGTATTCCCACATCATTGACCTCCAGTGGTAAACTTTTAAGAGTTCATTGGTTTCGAAAAACATACATTTCAAACAAACAAACACACATTTTGATTATAAATCATATGAAAGGTATTCATCAATAGGTGTTAATGGTTTCTATATATTCACACGTATAATTTTCCGTTTCGATTTTCATGCTTTTTCAGATCGAAATGCGTCGTAA
Organism: Physocephala rufipes; assembly: GCA_963966595.1. Taxonomy (NCBI): domain Eukaryota; kingdom Metazoa; phylum Arthropoda; class Insecta; order Diptera; family Conopidae; genus Physocephala; species Physocephala rufipes. Next base: position 28,680,789 of record OZ016504.1, on the reverse strand, counting down.
TTGTGGCAACAAAATTGTCGAAGAGGACGAAGAGTGTGACTGTGGTACATTTGAGGAATGCGCATTGGATCCGTGTTGCGACGGCATTACTTGTAAACTGAAATCCGAAGCCCAATGCGCTAGTGGCGCTTGCTGTGATCGGTGTCGTGTAGGTGTCTCTTCACACAAAAAAGAGAATTAGAACACTAATCTTTATATAAGAATTTATTTTTTCCCATAACTAATGCTCTCATCCGGTGATATATACATGCAATTTTTTTATAAAAATCAATCAATATCGGCGAATACCGATTACTTATTACGTGACTTTGCAGTTACGTTCAAAAGACTTTATTTGTCGCGATTCACATAATGAATGCGATCTGCCCGAATATTGTGACGGTGATAATGGACAATGTCCGACGGATATTTTCAAGAAGAATGGTTCACCTTGCGGGCATACAAAGGCCGGCATCTCGGGTAAGGCAAAAATATTATTAGTAGAAGCAAATGTTTAGTAATTTCATTCATTCGGAACGGAAATTGAATCGGTATCCGCTTAACGCTTAAGGATTTTTTTTCAAGGAGAAAAGTAATCATAACAATTATCCTTATTAAGCAATCATCAATGCATACACACACGCATCTGTGGTAGAATAACAATTAGCGATGTTATGTGTATTGACAGTAAGCTTAAATCTCATTTTCTTCTTCGTCTGTGTTTGGACATATGGTATATTATATTCCGTTTAAATATGGTCATGCCGAGAGACTGGTTGATGGTTATTAATGTTTACCCAATCGGCTTATGCTCTCGCATAAATATTCTATGCGAACAAAAAGAGTATCTAAAGGATGATTGATTAAAACGAAGAAAAAAGTAAAAGAATATCCAGAAGAAGAATCGAATCCGATAAAAACCCAATAAGAAAAAGCAATTGTAATACTATTATCGTCAGATATTAAGCAATCAGTTTAATTACCATAATTATCATCATCATCATCAATATTGACCTAAGGTAGAGCTTAGAACTAATTGGTTGGGAATTGTGGATTTGAGTAAGCAATTGATTAAAATTATGATCACAGACCGCATTATAAACCCACGGGGAACGATTTTAAATACTAAAAAGATCTATCGTTTTTATTGAAACAGCTAATGCGAAATTATTTAGAAATGTGCAAATGAACTTTTTTCTTGTGAAAATTTTTTGCTTTCATGCATGGCAAAAGCTCGAAATATCTATTATTTGCAAAAACAAAAATATATTTACTTGTGACAAAAATCATCGCTAGAGAAAGAATTTCCAAAACATAACCTCAACTTGACAAACATAACCACAATATTATAAAAATTGAAATAAATAGAGAAAAAGAAATAAACATCGTTGTTATCATTCGCTTCTCCATCCATAAGAATTCTTTTTTTCATTTTTCTTCTCTTTCGAGAATATTGGTAGACTATACTAGTAATATTTGCTGGAGGTATTACCGTAACCAAAGCCCATCCCAAAGTTGTTGCTGCCTTTCTAAAGTTTTATGCGAGTGTAAAAATTGATTTTTATTTCCATTTCGCTTTCGTTTTTCCTGTTTTTAATATCATAATTCGTTTTCGTCTCTGCATTTTCTCCCTCCTCTTTTTTTCTCTCTACTTCCAGGCTATTGCTTTCAGGGCGATTGTCCCACTTTGGGCTTGCAATGCGAATCGATTTGGGGTTACGGCGGTACAGCTGCAGATCGTCAATGTTACGAACAATTCAATTCAAAAGGCTCTATAAATGGACATTGTGGACGAGATGCCAACGAGCATTATTTGAAATGTGAACCAGAGTAAGTGCAATACAGTGAAATCGTCAAAGCCAGTTTGCATCGGTCTATATGAAATATAAACACAAAGAACCCATAAAGTCTTGTCGAAGGCAGAGGATAGTTGCACAATTTTTACAACAAACGAAATGAAGTTAAAATATAGTAGATACATTTTACCTGTGCAGGCATAAAAAATACACACTCATACATACATATATACACATACATCACTCAGTATCCTTCTTTCACACGAACGCATATCAAGGCATTTCAGTGCTCTGTCAGCAAATCAATTAGTACTATCAGAATTTATAGACTCATGGACTAAACTGACGATAAATTGAACCTTATGGCTTTCTTTTATCTAAAACAATAAAAGCAACAACCGCCACAGAAATAGCATTAGCACCATCAGCAACAACAACAAAACGTTCTTCTAGTACGTAGAGGAATCAATGACACCGAGCACTATATTCCACTAGATTTGCAGGACGAATGATATCTACTTGTCCCATCATTCGCAATTCATGTTCATCGACTCATGAAGTGATTCGCATTACGTACGTTGTTACGTAGCTTGATGATCGTCTATAACCCAACAGCAAGTACCGCACTGTCTGTGTCATGGGTGAGAATTCCTGAAGGCTGTTGATTTGTACGACAGGTATGAAAGCCCCTGAAAATATGCAGTTAATTGCTTTAGAATGAAGGAGGTGAAGTTTGTATCAGTTCTGCAAATGAATTTATTGAAATGTAAACGACAACCGATGATGATAGCGAAGACATTGAAGGTGATAATGATGACGATGGTGCCGCTGGCGATAACGATAGAAATATTGTGGGTGATCATTATAACGACGATGTACATGACAGTGACAATATTGATGACGACGTCAATAGCGATTGTATATCTGAAAATAATAATAAAGACTAGATGACGCTTGAGAAATCTGTTGAAGCTTCAACTGAAGCCATCGATCAAATAATTTCGATGTAGATTGATTTCACTAACTCGAACTCTTGGACATGAAAAAATCAATCAAAATGGAAATGTTCTATTTAATTTACGACAACAACAAAATGATTAATTATCATTAAAGATAACTCATTCATTAACACTCATGCATTAATAATCATGCAAATGCGCTCATTAAGCCGACACTATCCTTTTATAATACATTTTGCACTCGTTGTTAAAATAAAATTTGCTTAATTATTAATGAAGCATCTTTTATTTTTATTAATTATAATCGAACACAAAGGAAATAGCAATCGCACTCGTCTAGTTCATTATTGAAATGTTAATATTTATAACAGTGCAATAATAATAATAATGATAATAATAATAATAATAATAATAATAGCAGTAATAATAATAACACCAACAATGTCATTTAAAATAAATACCTTTTTCATAGGAATGTTCAGTGCGGGAGTCTCCAATGCAAGGAAGGTGAACGTCAACCGGTTAATGATGGCATCGATCAACTTTATTCGAGGACAATTATTTCAATTAAAGGCCAGGAATACGAATGCAAGTAAGCACGCTTCCATTTCCTCAATTCATCCCACCCAACATCATTACCACCTTTCCAATGACATTATTTCCACTAATTATACGCTCGTTCCGTATTTGCTACCCACTTTTTTCCATTAATGTTTCCATTATGAAGGCTGCGTAAAAAAATGATTGTCTTACGTTTTTGCCACGAACGTAATAATCGAATAAAGGAGAACCTTGCTTAATGAGAACAACAATAATAACAACAACAACAACATGGGTACTGATTTACCTAAAAAATTGCTCACCGAAGTGGTACAGAAAGGAATTGGCTAGTGACAGGATAGCATCTCAGTTACAGATTTAATTTCATAGAAAATGCCCCGAAAGCAATTAAAATGAGAGGAAGAGCAGAATGTCAGATATACTTTTCTATCAAGGACAATTTCGTTAGAGCCTAAACGTGTTTAATACTTACGAAATTAATTGCTAAATAACTTTTGCAACGGACACTGAAGTCTTTTATACTTCCTCATAATTATCATTACAATTACAGTTGTAAATACCTTTACGATTACGATTACGTAAGGTCAATGGTATTTATGATTACTCTGACGATTACAATTACGATTACAATTGTGGTTGCAAATTACGCTTACGAATTACGGTCTCGTTTACGATAATGATTACGATTACAATTTCGATTACGATTATGATCACAATTACGACTACAGTTGCAATTGCGATTATGATTACAATTATTGGTACGTTCACTGTTACGGTTACGATTAAAAATACAATTATTATTCCTGTAGCTAATGAAATAATTCTCTGTATATTTTGGCCAAAAAAGTGAGAGAGGAGTTGATTTTACTTACGCAATTTCTTCAAAGACCTTTTCTAAATCTTGTGAGAAAATTAACTAATATAAATAAACAATTACAGTTACGAGTTTTGCAAATTTACTTAAGCACCATATTGATGCTGGTGATTATATTTGGCGACTACGAATATACCATGCCATTTTTCCCAACATTTGTATTATTTTTCAAATCTTTTATTTCTTTTCTTTACTTTTACTCCTGATACTTTACGTTCACTGTTACGTTCTTGTAGTTCTAAAATTTGATAAAATTAATATTACGTTTTTTCTTCTACTATTCAATCCTTTCAGAGCAACAAGCGGCCAAGTGGGTTCCACAGAGTATCCTGATCACGGACTCGTTAAGGACGGCACGCCGTGCGGTAATAATTTGATTTGTTTGAATCAAACGTGTGTGAGCCTCTTTCCGCACATCGACCAGACCAAATGTCCCACGAACAAACTCGGTCAAGAATGCTCGGATCGCGGGGTAAGTGGTTTCGCGTACATTAATTCCATTTTGGATTTGAATTTTGGATTTTTCCTTTCCTTTTGTGCTCGTTAAGCCTCAATTTTGCCCTCCACTTATTCAAAGCCAGTTGCTTTTTTACTCAGCTTGTGGCAAAAGACGCTGAGAATAAATCAAAAGAATTTGAGTTATTGTTGCGCTTCATAAAAAAACCCTGCTAGTTTAATAAGAAGTAAATAAATAGATAAATAAATAAATAAACAAATAAATAAATAAATAAATAAATATACGCACTTAGACTAGTCCCTAAGTCGCGCAACGAGTTAATAATTCTCCACCAACAAAACAAAGCAGATTCCATTTTCTTAAGAGTTTTACTGACTTTGTTTCCTATTTTTATTTTGTTATAACTTTTGAGTGAGTTTAAGACAGAAAAAGCTGCAGAAAAGATTCTGAAAGAAGAATATTAGATAAAAGAAAGGAAAATCTGAAAGACGAAGCAGAACGAAGCGTAGACGAGCAACAAAAAGGAGGTAGACATAAGTGACCAAAAAATATAAAGAAATAAATAATATTCAAGGAAAAATAATAAAAATAAGGTACTAACTAGAGGGAACTAAAGGTAGGAACAGAGCCAAAACGAAAAAGGAATGAAAAAGGGAAGGAAGGAAGGGAAATTGACAAACAAGGAACGAATTATGATTGTGTTAAAATAAGTTTAATGGTTTATTTCATAATCTCTTCAATATGTTTAAAAGGCGCATAATTCTGAAGAAGTACAAGAGCCTAATATAGTTATTGACAATAATTGTTTGCAAATGAATGAACTGTTTGCAAATAAACTTAACAGCATCAGTCGAAAACCGTTAAAGTAATGTTAAGCACGTTTATAATTAAATACTCTTTTAATCTTTTGTTTGTCATTCATCAACGGTAATTAACAAAAGCTTAATAATTGAATTAAAAAAGGGTATAAAATCTGTATTAAATTTCGAGAAATATATGATAAATTTTTTTAGAAAAACTTTTTGGGTTAATTGGCAAAAATTCGAAAGAATAAAAATTCACAAAATACTCAGAGCACTTTCAATATATATTGAATGACTAATCGTTCATTTAAATCGGATTTACAAATTAATTTTTTCGTCTTAAGGCCGACAATTTAAAGCCAACATTTTTGGGTTCTAAAATTCAATTTTAACAGCGTTCTTATTTCATTCAAAGCGCACTTTCTTTTTCTTCACACAGACACTTTAGGAGAAGTCGATTTCTTAAGGAATCACTTTTTTCCGGAACGACATGTTTTTAAGAATTATAATAATAATAAGTCGTTTATATTTCGGTTCGAGGGAATTACCGGCGCTATTTAACCAACCCTTAATATTTACTTAGTTAAAAAAGAAATTTAAAATTAATTTTTAAATTATATTTAGGTTTTAGAAAAAGTAATAAATGCGAAACTTTTTCTTCTTCGATTCTGACGTTATTTCTTCTCACTCGTTTTCTTTTCGCTGCAAATATTTCTCTTATTTGTCACTCTCTCTTCCCCCTATTTCACTCACTCACGCTATCTCTCTTCGTTTATTTCTCTGTGCGTCTCCCTCCTCTACGTTCTTAATCATTCAATGCAGGTGTGTACAAATACGAATCGATGCTTCTGTGACATGGGCTGGGGTGGTATCGACTGCAGTCTCGTCGTCCTACTCACAACACCAATACCGACAGAGGCATTGCCAACTCCAGAAAATAACATCAAAATGGAAAAGAAAGAAACGCCATACGGTAAGAGAAGTCAACGAAATATTTATTTAATTCAAGTTGAAACAATATGAAAACGAAAATGAAAAGTGAATTTTCTTCTTTTTTTACGCACTGTATACGAGTATTTCAAATACGAGTATGTATACATTCAGTGAAATTAATTGAAGCATTTATCTATCGTACGCATACGATAAACAATAATTGCTTGTAACTATAATGATAATGATGACACTAATATGCAGCAAGCTCATTTGAAACGTCATCATTAGATCAAAATTTGTGATGACAATTGATATGACAATGGTAAATCAAGCTAAAGATGTCGGTAATGACAAACTCATTTTCTTTGGTAGATCAAAATAGAAATTATTTTTCTGAGTTCTTTAAAAGTAATCAAACGGTCTAGAGTTAGAGAAAAAATTAATAAAAAGTAATGATTTTTTTGATATTAAAAAATTTTATGGCTTATAATTTATATTCAAAAAGATAAAAATCATTTATTAATCATATAATTTCCTTACCAAGAAAATTTCGAGAATTTTGATAAAATTTTTAATTTTTGAAATTCACACTTAGAAATAATTGGATAGGGGTGGTGACGCAAAAAGGCAAACGGAGATTTCCGTTCTTCATTATCGTGGAAATTACGATCTATACACATTTCATACAAAACATTCTTTTATTTTCTAAAACCAATTTCTCATTTCACGTTTTCATCAATAATTTCAGAAAAAAAAACATTTATAATTAAATTTTTTTTTTTTTTTTTTGATATTTCATTCCAAACTATTGCGAATCCTTTAACCCGAGCAGGTACCTCAGATCAGAATAGAATCAGCACATTAACGATGGTCATCGTTTTAACCGTTATGATGAAGTGTGTCTTCATTAGTTTTGCAACTCTGGCAGTTTGTTACAGGTAGAGTACCAAGCAAAAGCAACAACAGCAACCAAAGCAACAATCACACAACTGCAATAACACAAACTATGTACACGCTGCAAAGGCAAATTCTTTTGAAGGATTTTAATTCGTTTTTCTTGTTGTGCTTTTGTGTATTTGTATTAATTCAAAAATCTTCATCGATTTTTTTTGGACTTTCATTTTTATTTTGAAATTTTTTAAAAGTGCAATAATGCATCTTGTTTCAATTAATTGGATACTGTTTGTGGACAAAACATTTTAAAATCATCAAAAAGAAATACTACAAAAATTCAATTTGCTTGGTTTTCTGTCCTCTGTGTATAAATCGCGGAAGTTGTTTGTGGGCCTTATGACACACTTCCTATCTTGTCTCTTTCTATTCTGTCTATATATGTGTACTGTATTGTATGTGTGAAATATATCATGTATATGTGTACGTTTTGTATGCATTTTGAAAAACTTTATTTAAATAAAAACGAGGAAATCAAATTATTTTAATTGCTGTCATTTTGGCTTAAATGTCTCTTATTGTTTTACAACAAACTCGAATATTTTGCTCGATGTACGTGTGTGTATGTCATTCTCATATCGCACATCATTAATAATTGCTATAAATACATATTGATCTCTTGCGACAATTTCATTTAACCTTATTTTGAAATCAGTTTTTATTGAAAATTCACTATTAATTAAACTAAAGGTTTTCAAATCCTTGTCCAGCTTGGAAAGGCTTGTCTATCCTGTCGATTTAATTCCGTTGATTTCTTCCTTCACATTTTAAATTAAATTAAATTAAAAATTGAATTCAAAGTAAATCGGGAAAAGAAAATGCACATTATTTTCCGATAGATTTTAATTTAAAATGTAGTTTTAATTAATTTGTTATTCAAAATTTATTCGCGTTCACGCGAATGATTAATGATTTTGTATATTTGCTAATTTTCTGTGTATCAATTTGTTTGTATACATAGGAGTGCGTGTGTTTGTGCGTCTATAAATGTCTATGTTTTATCATATTGTATACTATATAATATCGTACAGGTATAATTTACTAAACATACTTTAAATTTCATAAAAATATTATTTTGTTTATTAAAAAATTTATGTTCGTATTCGATCAAAAACTTTATTATAAAAATTCATTAAAAAATCAATCTCGAACATTTCAATATGAAGAAAATCTATGAATTAATAATATCTAAAAACCGAACCGCATAATATCACATCATGCATTTCCTGAATTTATGTTTCCATTAACTGAAATTGTGATTTTATTTTTCGCTGTGTAGTTTACGCTTACAAATATACTGACAACCGCTTCATATATTATAATATTCACTATTTATTGATCCAATTTATCCGTATCTAATTATTCTGTATGGGATTCATGGGTGCGTGCACGCAAATCTCATTCAAATCATGATTATCATCATCAGTTTTTCATGCACAATCATTCAAGCAATCCATTAACGATAACCACATATTTATTTTCATTTCCAACTCTTCTTCTTCTTCTCACTGTGTGTACGTACATATTGCTGTGTATATTTCGTAATTTCAATTTTATTTTAGTTTTTTCTTACTTTTTCTATTTTATCTATCGTTTCAAATTGAATGGAAATGAATAAATTTTCCATTAGCAGTTCACTACAAATACAACGATAATTATTTTTGTTATTATTATTAACTGAAATATTTCTATATCGGTTTCTTTAATTTTTTTAAAAAAAATTACTGCGAATATATTTTATGTGTTCCATTTTTTTCTGGCTTTAAAAAAGTCTATGATTTGTAATCAATTCTACTGAGTGGAAATTAATATTAAAAGCTATTGAATATGCCGTTATATATATATATATATATATATATATATATATATATATATATATATATATATATATATATATATATATATATATATATATATATATATATATATATATATATATATATATATATATATATATATATATATATATATATATATATATATATATATATATATATATATATATATATATATATATATATATATATATATATATATATATATATATATATATATATATATATATATATATATATATATATATATATATATATATATATATATATATATATATATATATATATATATATATATATATATATATATATATATATATATATATATATATATATATATATATATATATATATATATATATATATATATATATATATATATATATATATATATATATATATATATATATATATATATATATATATATATATATATATATATATATATATATATATATATATATATATATATATATATATATATATATATATATATATATATATATATATATATATATATATATATATATATATATATATATATATATATATATATATATATATATATATATATATATATATATATATATATATATATATATATATATATATATATATATATATATATATATATATATATATATATATATATATATATATATATATATATATATATATATATATATATATATATATATATATATATATATATATATATATATATATATATATATATATATATATATATATATATATATATATATATATATATATATATATATATATATATATATATATATATATATATATATATATATATATATATATATATATATATATATATATATATATATATATATATATATATATATATATATATATATATATATATATATATATATATATATATATATATATATATATATATATATATATATATATATATATATATATATATATATATATATATATATATATATATATATATATATATATATATATATATATATATATATATATATATATATATATATATATATATATATATATATATATATATATATATATATATATATATATATATATATATATATATATATATATATATATATATATATATATATATATATATATATATATATATATATATATATATATATATATATATATATATATATATATATATATATATATATATATATATATATATATATATATATATATATATATATATATATATATATATATATATATATATATATATATATATATATATATATATATATATATATATATATATATATATATATAACGGTGCTATTAGTGATTATGTTGCATTATAAATCAGCTTAAAAAAACAACACCGACTAACAATCTTCTGATTGGGATGACAAGATGCTTACCACAATTTTATTAAATTTAGTGACTCATAAAAGGTATCCAATCCAACAAAACCAAACTAATAATTCTTAAACCATAGCATCGATCGCAGATCCCCAATTGGAGAAGTTTTCCTTTTGCGAACTCTACCTGTGTTTATGGCTTGTCCTTAATACCTCTTGAGCAGTCAGGGGATGAGGAGTGGTCATCATTCAAGTGATTGCCGTGATTTGTCGACGTTTTGAACTTACTACCTTTTGCTAAAGGCATTGACGGGAGGCAGACAGAATTTTGTACCTGTAATTTTGTAAACACTAATGTACCTTTTTGAGGAATAATCCCTATTGAATTTCGGTTAGCGGCTCCTTTTTACAAACCTCTTGGATTACCATTGTCATAGCGCCAATTGGCCTTCGAGGCGTTCTGTTGTTCAGAACAAAAACAAAATAAAACGATATTTTTTTACTAAAAATAACAAATAAAAAAGAAAACAATGCTAAAAACCTGCTAAATATTTCTTCATTTGAAACTATTTTGTAAAGACTAATCCCTTTGAAAAGTTTTCTCTTACATTATTCACCGAGCTCTTCTGCCGCTTTTTTTCTTCTTTTTCTTATTCTTTTCCGACATAATCAATAAAATGTCAATTAAACATTTTGCACATAAAAATGCAACGGACATCGATGAACCGAAAATGGTGAAAAAAAATTTATAAATAAATAACAACAAAATAAATAAATAAATATAAAAAAAACAAATCAAAAAATTACTGAAAAAACCAAAATAAAAACAAAACAAAAAATTACTTAAAATCCAAAACTCGATAAACGCATCCTAATTCTTAAAACGACCATCTGTAAACATTTCAAATCCATTAATTCATCAACAAACCAAACAAACAAACAACCATCTAACAAATCAACCAACCAACCAACTCTGCTGCCAAACTAAACACCATTACCACAAAACAAATGTTTCTTTTTTTTAAAAAACCTGGTATAGAGAACTACCACGGCTCAAATACAGTTTTCTTGGTGGGTGTACTCATGTCAGTTGTTGGGTTCGTTTTTGTAACATTCACGTTGATGGCTCTGTGCTACAGGTCAGTTGTAGTACATAGAAACTTCTCCCTGTGTCTGAGGTTAGTTGAAAAGAAGTAATGAAAAAACTAAAAAAAAGTAAACTACGCAAAACAACAACAACTACTACTGCAAGATAAAAAATTATTTTCTCATAAAGCTCTTTTTGAAAGAGTTGGAAAGAGAAAAAAATTGAGAAAGAAAAAGCAAACTATCCGATGAAAACTCTTTAAGACAGAGTAATCGAATCGGTTTTGCTTCTTATTAATAATTTCTGTTTTGTTTTCTGATTTCGTTTTGATTCGCATATACTTTTTGGCATATGTTGTCCTTCTTTGTCCTTTTCTCTTCGTTCTTGCTTTTTAAGTATTTTTCAAATTTTTCAAAATTTTTTCTTTTTTTCTATTTAAAAACTTTTACTCCGTGTTTTTGTGTGATGTGTGTGTTTTTTTCTTTCTGGCAACATATAAACAAAGTAAATAACCATTAAATTTACTGAAGAAAAGAACAACAACTAAAACAACCACGTAAAGCAATTGCACGCAGACACACGCGTATGCATACGTTTCCCCTATAAATTAACTGTAATACACATTCACACATGTGTACATACTCAGTAATGTGTACAGACATTCATATATTAATCCACTTAACAAAACATATTCGATTACCAACTAAAACCAAAAGAAAACAACAAGTACGAACAAAATCTTAAAAATTACGTTTACAAAAAGACGAAAGAGAAAGAATTTGCTCTCTCCTCTGACAATTACTTTTGCATTTTATATTTGTACAGATAATATTGTTTTAACAATATTTCATTCTGCCTAATGGTCAAATATGATCATTTTTGAATTGATAGTTTATTCGCCTTCGTTGGTTTTATCCTCGTTATTATTTTACATTTTTTTAATTTCCTTTCCTTTTTATTTGTATAACATTTGAAGCCCCTCCAATTTGTCTCCTGTTTTTCTTTTCGACCGTAATACTAAGTGTTCTTTATCTAAGCAACATATTTGTTAATATTTGTTGCGGTTTTAAGTGTTTAAATGTCATTCTTCGTCTTGTTCTTCTTCTTCTTTGCGACCACTTTAATTAACTGTACAAAACATACGTACAATTCATGTACACTTTTTCCTTGCAAACTTTCCTGTTTTGGTTTTTGTAGTAGTTCAAATTTATTGTACAAGAAATTTCCATTGAAACTTGCAACATTTATCGTTTGTGTTGAATGAAATTATTCACGTTCAAACGATGTACCGTAAGAACTTCTCAATTCTGAGATATACGCTTAAGCAATACGCATTCGTTGAAAATCTAATTAATAATAATCTAATTATTAATGATTGGTGGGTATTTTTTGTGTTTCCCTTCAACACGATTTCTTTCACACAATTTCTTTGAAATATCCCAAAAAAACTAAGAAATTATTTTTGGTTAAAAAAACAAGAATGAAAAACCTAATAAAAAAGATACCACAAGACGTATCTCAAAATATTAAGAAAAGGTTCCAAAAATTTTTATTTTCATTTCTTATACGAAATCATTTCTTATACATGTTTGTAATCGTATTTAGAATCTTTTCGTTATTATATATATGTCTATTTCAATATCCGATATCAAATATTTTAAAGTTTTATAAGGATAAAAGTATTCAAATTTCAAAAAAGGCAAAAGATCTTTATTGGTATTCATTGTTTGAGGTGTCTCAATTATTGTACATAAAACGTATAAAAGACACACCAAAGGAGAAACTTGAAATATACGTTCTATATCTCTGGTCCTTCGCAAGTTACCTTAACGAATCGGAATACTAAAATTCTACCACATCCCGGAAAATACGGTCTGATAAATATTCATTCAAACAATATTTGATTTCTATAGAGATTTAGCATTTTATAACCATTCCGCAACCTTATTTACCAGGCCAAAACTATAGCCTTTTTTATTTCATTCCTTTTCCTAATTGAATACTATGATGCTCCATAAATTCTTCAAACTAACCCTGAGAACTCTTAAGTGACAAAAACGAGAACACAATACAAAATAAAACGGAAAAGTCACTGAATGAAGAGACCGAATGTACTGTGCGATCAATTAAACCCCGCCCGGTTTGTTTGAATTTTAATTTTTAATTTTGAAAACCCGTGCCTCCCGTACTTTATTATAAAATTAAATAATAAATTCTACTGCATCGAATTCAATCGAATTGATTGTGAATCAAATTGATTTTGAAAAGAATTGAATTGGAAATGATTCACAGTAAAAAGAGTGAGTTAGTTGTTAAGCAAAGCTTTAGGCAATATTTTTCATTACTACTTTTTGTCATCGTCGTGATTGTTAACGTCTATGTAGACCTACATAATCCAAAGAAAAACCGCTTCAATATTTCTCATCCATCAAATAATCGCCGAATGGCATAGAATGGCTTAGAAAGAATGGCACACAAAAGAATTTATTTATTATCTAGAATTAGGTCGGTGTCAAACATAGATGGTTTCAGATGACAAAACTTAAACAATAACTGATTAGTACAAAGAATAAAATTTGCGAGAAAACCTGCAGAGAGCAGTAGAAACGTGTAGAAAGCAGTAGAAACGTGTCCAATTTTTTCGAAAGAACTTAGTAATTACAATAGTTTTTCTGTTTCTGTTGATTATTAGTTTTGATTATTTTTAATTATGGTTAGTCATATAATCAAGATCAGTTTAGTGGCATGCAGAAATTAACAACTACTAACAATAGCACATATTCAGGTAAATACACGTATTTTTACATTGCATGCAGTCGTTAAGTAGATTTTAGGTTTATTTACAATTTAATTTAATTTAGTAACGAGAATTAGGTTTGTTATTTACTGACAAAATTGACTAAATTATGGAATTTCCAAAATTGCTGGATATTAATTTGTTATAATTGAAATCTTTGATTACAGAAAATTAACCTTACATTATTATCTAATAATATTATTAATATCAAAGGTATGAAATTATTGAAAACCTCGAATTATTGACATTTATATTTAATTGCTAACTAATACTGAATTTTTGAAAGGTTTATCTTTAAATACAATAAAAATAACGTTATGTTATTAAATAAGGGCGTTGTTAATCAGAATCGAGCGTAAGCAGTATTAAATTATTGAACGCATTGATCTGGACGAATTGAATACTAAATGTTCTTTTTCATTCGCTTTTGTCTGGCGAAGGCTTCGGTGATAAAGATACTGTAAAAAATTAAGCCATCCCTTATGCACACCCATAAAAGGTTAATTATGTGCAACAACCGAAGGGAGAGGGTATAATATTTTTGTTCCTCCGTTTGTAACGCATTAAAAGAGATATAACCTTCATAGAAGAGTGTATACATTCTGAAACAGAATCATCTCCTGAGTCGATTTGTGTAAGTCCGTCTGCAGAATTTACGATTTCTTGAAAATGAATATTCTTTAGTTCTCCATGGTATTTCAAAAATGTGCGAAATATAACTAGTCTGACCATCTGACTTTTTACGTTGTTCAATTTGGAATAGAAATCTGAACAGGCTCCAAAACTTTTTCAAGATGTCTTGAAAACGTACATTCCATCCTATGCGCTTTCTATTTAAGCAGCGACAATTGCGCGAATTGATTCGGTATCAGTTGGAGCTATGTCAATTTAAATACCTTCAAGACATATAGCAATTTTCTTATATTAACAAATTTTTTAATTCTTTCTTAGAACTTGATCTGTTTGCCCTATTGATTTAAAATGTACCTACCCTTAAATGTTATAAAACGAATTTAAGTCCTAAGGCTATATTGCTTTCAATTTTCGAGAGCATTTAAAAAACTAATGATAAAATAAAAAGTTTTATTAGGAGAATTTTCCTTCTCTTATTATAAAATTATGATACAAATTATTATTTATTTTGTCATTTAAAAATAAAGTCAAGTTAAAGTTAATTAATGAAATATTGCTATTAAATGCGTCATTTATGGTTGTTGGTCTTCTTCGATCCTTTGTAATATCATAAATATGTCAACATAATATCAATTAAGTTAATTTATTACGATAATGTTTCCAAGTTAAACGACGTGCCATTAATCAATATTTGCAAGAAAAAATATATTAAATATCATAATGATGATAAATAATAGCGCAGTTTAATGGCTCTATTAAATGTTGCGAGTATAGGATTTTTCCACTTTCATGTAAATATTTGGTCATTGTCGAAGTGCCGTTTTACCAAGAACAAGAGCAAAAACAAAAAAACAAGACAACAATAAATTATGAAAAATTAATTAGCTTGTAAATCCACATGTAGAACAATAACTTTTAGTTGTTGGATAGGCCATCCTTAACTTGCTTTAATAATTTAATATAGTTTAATTTCCGAAGAATAAATTAACAGCATTTCGGCGTTCATTTACACAAACTTTTAATTAATAAATACATAATAAAATTATTAAGAGTTTTCAACAATATTTCTTACAATTTTCGGAATTGTTGAATTTTGATATCAACACAAATTCATCAGTATATGCGCAAAATCAACCTTTCTTCGTTTCTGACAAATGAGCATTAATTGTTGTCTTGAAATATTTTCAGTCTCTTCTTGTCTCTAAACAGCTTGTTTATAATAATAATAATTTTGCGGATTTATATCTATAATATTTATGTCTATTGAAGCGCTGTTAATAACATTTTCTGTAAAATTACGAGAGCAGTGAATACATTAAACGATTAACAGACAAAGGAGAAAGTATAAAACCCATAATTAATTATTTTCGCATTATTAATTTGAATTTATGTTCCTTCAAATTCGACAAATTTCCAATATTTGTCCTATATCCTCTTAAAGATTTGTAGATATTGTTGACTGTATATTATACGTGCATGCGCAAATATTTATATACTTATGTATTGAAATATCAATAAGTTTCAACTGTATAACAAACTACTCACACTCTACACACAAATAACCGAGGTAAGTTCTGCTTTACGAGCATTTCCTTAAGTTTTCTAAATTTAATTTCTGTGGATTTTATTGTTTTTAGATTGGAATTAAAGGCTGTTGTATTTCCATTTGTTGTACTTTAATTAGTGCTTAGTAGAATTTGGAATTCCTTTGGAACAAGATATATATTTCTGTATTTATAAAAATTTTCTCATTGTGCATAAATATCGATACACGACGCATATGCACATACATTTTCTAAGCATGTATTTAGTTGCATAAAAGCACTTTCATTAATTTTAGTCATTAAATGTAAATGTTTGCTTAAGTAATTAACTAGTATTTAATGCATAATTTTTGTGATTTTATTTAGCAGTTATTTCATCTTAATTTTCGGAAAAAAAGATAAAAAATTTATTGTTTTTAGTACAAATAAAAAGCACTGTAGGTTTATTTTGTATTTAAATAAAACTATAATCAAATCAATACTCCTTTTAGTAAGTCTGAAGGCAGTATTGCTTTCAGATGACTTCCTTAGAAATGCAATAGTTCTGGAAGTAACCTAAGAATTTTGAGCCTTGGTGGTGCTTTCTACTGAGTCCGATGTATATAAAATATTCACAATCATGACAAATTTGCACTTATAAAATATAAAATATAATTTATATTTTATTGGTGCAAATTTCGTAAATGTTATGATTCGACAAAAAATCATGCAAAACAAACAAATAATTATATTAAAAGAATTGAAAAGAAATAACACCCAATAAACTTGTGATGGTTGGCAATAAAAAATGCGAGAATGCCTAACAGATTTAAATCATTCTCATACTTAATTGTGAAAAAAAATGAAAATTAGATCGGAGTTAAAAAGCGATCTTCACGATCATTAGTCAATTTATTTTAATTGTTTTTAAATATTGTTTTCAATATTTTTTCTTGTTATTTTCAAAATTGGTTTGACTCAGCTTTTACTTTGATTAAAAAATTTTGTAAAGTAATTTTCTATAAAACATTTTCAATATTTCTGGATTTTGCTTTATTTTTGGTGGATAATTATATTTACAGAATATATTAATACAAAAATTAATTATTATTAATTATTACAGAATATATTAGTACAAAATATCAAAATTTTGGTTTTCTTTGAGATGCGAAATATTTTTATTTTTACAAACATATTATGATAAATTATTTAATTTTTATTTTTTACATAAATTTAATTATGTAATTGTTTTACGCAAAAATCTTCTTGTAAAGTGTATTGCATCCCAGCGTTATAAAAAATAATCAAAAATTATGTCTAATCAGCTTTGAGTGTGCAAGCTTTTGAAAACAAGTAATTAAAAGTTGTGAAAAGTGAGAAAGATATAAAAGAAGTACATATTACCGCAAGCTAACACACTTACAAAAACATCATCATCAACACCACCACCCACGCACATAAATGCATATGAAACAAATCATTGTATATACTAACGTTATCGTAATTATCATCTTCCTCATCTCACTCCATTCAATCATTATTATTGTTGTAGTTTTCTTTGTCATTTCATCACTAAACAATTGATATTGTTTTAATGTTGCACAATCCTTCAAACAAATGAAGAAACAAACACAAACAAACAAAACAGTCTGAAAATTTCTAGAATCAAACTTCTAAATAAACGTATTTTTTATTTATTCAAATTTCATACAAAACAAAAACAAATCAAAACAAATCGAATCAAAAACGAATCATTATACAAAACTAAATCGGACAAAAACCTAAAAAAATAACATTATCACCCAAAAAAAATATTAATAATAATACTGATATAAATTTGCAAAAACTATGACAAAATCGCTTTTGAAATAAACCTTAAATCCTTTCAACGATATGGATAAATCCCAACCGATAAAAAAATGCCATGGAATCGTAAATTCAATTATAATAAATAACAAAACAAAACGCAAAATATATCTCTTACAAAAAATAAAACCAAAAATAAAAATAAACAACAATTCATACCATGACGATGTCCATCAGGCGTAAGACGACTTCACTTAAGTATGATCCGCCCTATTCGAAGAAGCCCATCGCAAAGGCTTACGGTAGTGCCGGAAGCGCGCCAAACCATCACGCTGCCGAAGAAGCCTCTTTAGATGGCTCTAATAAATTGATGTACGCCAATCAGGCGGGATTCAGGTAAGCCTGACCTAACTTACTCTTCATATTTTCCATGATGGTGATAAGATTGGTTAGCAAATGGGTGTGACGACGTGGTGGATAAGACACGTAAAAGGCTGGGAAAGAGCTTTAACGAATTAAATTCTTTTGTTTTCTTAAACTATTCGCAGAGATAAACCCGTGCACGTACGGCGCATGACCAGTTCTGGTGGTTCCGGTGAAGAGGATCAGACGCATCTCGGTAAATATTAATTGAGATAAATCAATATTTCAATCATTACACTCATCACTTGGCACATCACTTGAATGTAAATGTTTGTTTCATTCACGTTTGGCTCTTTTCATTATTAATTGTAATCATTTCGTTGAAAATTGTTATTGTAACTTTGTTGTCATTCATTCGTTTGCATTCATTTTGAAGTTTTAGATGCGCGCACGCATACGCAGCTTATTTACACATACACATAGAAATACATAGTCATAGAGTAATTAGATCGGTAACCCTTTTATGTGCATCGTCGCAAAGTTCGACAGACAACAACAATCGAAAGTTAGTCTCTTTAGCTCGAAATCGGAACAAAAGAAAGAATTTAAGAGTATTCACATCCTCGACATAATTTCATTTTGAATTCATGTTCGCATCCTATTCACTCATTGCGCATTTATAAATGTATACACCACGTACACGTACACACACACTCGTACATACGCGCATACATACACGAGTATATATGTTCATGAATTAAATGTTTAGTGGCTTACTTCCTCCCTTCTTTCCTTAGTTGCGTTCATTGTTCTTTGTTAATTATTTTCTGGAATAATAACGCACTTTCGAGTTCTCTACGAGTGGTCGAGGCAGCCGTGGCGGCGCATTTGTTCTTACTCACTTTTAGCACAATTGCAACTATTTTTAGCACGCATGAGAGTGATGAGCACAATCAATGAGCGTCAGCACTGAACCAAAAAATCAACCGTTATCTTAATCATCATTCTCTTTCTACGCTTTCTCTCTCTCTCTGTCTCTGTCTCTGTCTCTTTCTCATAAACGTACGGCCGCACTCTCGCAGAGAAGGGCATTCTTAAAAAGCATGGTTATGGCTTGGTGCTTGGCGATCAGATGAAAGATAAATGGGCCGATGATGGTCAATCGGACAATCTCGAGCTTATCTCTCAACAGGATGGAACGATGGCCACAACGAGCGGCGGTACTGCCGTTTCTGAAGTAGAACGTACTCTCAAGTCGCTCAATGGCTATCACGAAGATATTCTCGAAGCATTGCGTAACGCCGCCTCACATCGTGGCACCGGCACCGGCAATACACCCGTGGGTAGCGGTAGCCTCAGTGAAGAGATGTTACGTAAAACGCTACAGGATTGCACTTCGGCACAGCTCGTGTATGCTGCCGAACCCTATAAACGACCGAGCGGTTCCAAGTCGAGCTCGCGTGAGAATATTTGCGATCCAACACAATCGCACGGGGTTCTGATCGAAGGTGGAGGCGGTGGTGGCATGATGAGTCATGGTGGTAGCATCATGCATCACCACCGTTCGCAACACCAACTTCACCAACCAACGACGCAGCAGCAACTGCTGCAACAGCAACAGCAGCAGCAACAGCCGCAACAACTCGACGATGACGATGCCCCATCCACAGGGCCATTACGTATACGAAATCTAGAGGATCTGATACGACAATTGGAGCACCATTCGTCGCGTCACATGAGTCCAAGTGGCTCCGAAGATATTCGCATATCGGAAACGGAAGCCGATCGACATTATAGAGTAGATAGTTCCGCAGCTTGTAGTGAATCCTCGCAAGGGTTAGTAGTGAGCTCATACTGAGTTGTAAATGATTGCGAAGCAGAAGTTATTAGCTATCGGCTTCTATTGGTCGGTCGGTCGGCCATAAATAAAGAAATGATTTCCAATCCTTAGAGCTCTATCAAAGTCGACCAAAAAGGAACTAACAGTTATAAAATTTAAGATTTCTAGTTTAACTATTCGTTGATTTTGGTAAATTGAACGTTTTGATAGAACTGAAAGTATTGAGGATGCGTATAATTTTGCTTTTAGATGCCTCTTTAGGACATATATTCATCAAGAATTTAAGCATAGAAACGCTTTAGAAACGGTTTTGATGTCGAAATGTAATTAGAACTGCCTAGTTTTCGAGAGCTCCTGCAACCTGCTTTGATATATTTGCGAGCATTTGTTTGTCGAACACTTACACACAGACACACACATGCATTTAGTGTTGTTCGCCTTTCAGCATTTAAGTATTTTGTTGGTCTTTTCTCTTTCCCTCTCTCTCTCTGTCTTTTCTCTCTCTTTCTCTTCCAAATATTATTTCAGGCTACAAGCTGGAATATCTCGTGTGATATTTCGAGATTTTTCTATTCTACAACTCATTGATGAAGCAACGAGGTTGGTTGGAGATAGGTGGATGGTTCTCACAATGGAGTTGCAGGCTCCAGGACAATACATACAGATTAAAATTTAGTTTAGTTGAAATCGCACAAGGCTCAGCATTTATCATAATTTACATGCTCGTAATTTTGTCCTAGAGAGGCTTTCTAAAAGACAAAATTTATTTAAAACTTTAATACATATTATTTGACACCCTTACCACTCTGAATCACTTCCTCTGAATCACTTCCACTCCTCTCTAATTTTTTCCTTCATTTTTAACCGACCATTACTAAAACTCCTTAAAATTTGCTCAATCCTCGAATTCAATCATAATTTTTCTCATTCGTTTTTACTGGCATTGATTTATCCTTATCATTTCAGCTCGACCCAACAATTACCGCAATCACAGAAAACCGCTACAATTCATCCGTCTTATAGCAGTCGCTGTCGACAGCGTCCCGATGAGGAGTCGCGTTTCGTTTATGGAAGGTATAGACATCCAACAACAACAAGTAGACAACAGCAACAACAACAACAACAACAACAGCAGGCTCACCAATCGCATCAGTCACATTCACCTCATGCTTTTGGCCACCACACGCATCACTCACACTCGCACGGTCATGCATCGCATGGCCCGCACTCATCGCATCATTCGTCGCATACGCATCTGCATCAAGATGATGATGGCATTTACGAGACAGCCGATCATCATGATGCTCGTTCGGTGGTAGATCCACGTCTCGATCCACGCGAAACACCCGATAGTGAGAGGTAGGTGTATCCTAAACAGCACACCAAATATAAAATCACAACCACGCACAATCACACGTACACCGACACCTCTTCCGACACACCGATAATCTCACTAATGCCACTGATAAACAATCCCCGAACACAAAATTATATTCTATAATCAACTCTATTGTACCATCCCCGTTGCCCATGAGGAAATATCCCAAAAAAGTATCAATGCCCTTTTAATTTATGAATCCATTCTATTTGATTTATTTCGGAATTTTATTTTGATTTACACAAACATTTAACTCAAATTGTATTTAATTTATCTATCGAAAAAATGGTGAATCGTTTAAATTTAATTTCTGTTTAGTCCGTTAAATTTTAAGTAATTTTCTTTTGGGTTTCCCTTAATTTAGACCTAAAATTAATTGCTTTGTAAACCGAAAAATTTTTAGTGCTATAAGTTTTAGTCCCCTAAATGATGTTAACTGTTGTTAACTGTTGTTTGGTCCAATTTTCCTTCAATTTATCCACGATCTCTTAGAGACTCGGAGTAGTCCAAATCGATACGGATTAGAGCAAACCAAGTGATTAAGTAGATTAAGTCATAGCTTATGTGTTTGTAGTGATCAATTCCGTGCATGCTTGACAACGAAATATATTTTTCTTTAATAATTTTATATAATTTTTAGAATTTTTAATCGTAATTATATAAAATAATCTCAAAGTGTGCAAAGAAAAACCACCTTTTTAAAATCCAAATAAATTTCAAATATGAAATTAATTTTTATAGTAAATTTTTATAGTAAAATATTCATACTTTATACGATGAAATCCTGTTATATTTAAATATTGGAGAGTATTTTAGTCACCGGATACAAATTCTAGAAGTGGCTTGAGTAGAACGTAATCAACATGTACAATTAGGAAAATCCTCTTAAATGGATATCCTCTCAAACGACGAATCTTAAATATAATTTGAATGATTTAAATTTGTTTCATTCTGTCAAACCCTTCAAGCATTTCCATTAACTGTGATAAAAATTGATTATTAATATGTCGACGAAACTGTTCGAATTACCAGAGATTGACAAAACATTACAATCTTAGGGCTATCCACTACCTAATGAAATATATAAAAATATATAAAAAATTATAGAGAATGCATGAGGTGTGTCAATGATTTCCTCCATAAATGAACGAGAAACTCAACGAACGAAACAGACAAATTGAACTAAACCGACGAGTATTATCAATAACGAGTAAATTTTCCAAACGAAATTTCATTCTTTTACAATTTATTATAGTCATAATTTTATCATCATTTTTTTCGTACATTCTGTATAAATTAGTAAATATTAAAAAACTGCACTCCATTTCAATTTGCCAATATCAATCCACCTCAATCCAAGCATGACAAATGTTCCTGACAAAATATATTCTGAGAAAATTCATAGAGATTAGGGGCCGCGAAGCCCAGTGGGATGCAATGGATTTCTTTCAGTAATACAAAATTAAATCGGCGCTATATCAAGTTGATTGATTAAGTTGACTGCTGTCGTATAGACGGGATGTTCTGCAGAAGATGCGAGGATTGCTGGCGGTTGGTCGAGCATTGGTCGAGTAAAAAATATACCTTTATGGGAGGGGAGGGGAGAGATACTTTTATCTCAATCAGTAAGATTGCATAAAATAGTAAAAGAATGTATTTTAAACATTCGTGACACTCAAGACCGCGTATTAAAGTATGAGCGCGTTATAAAGCGGGAATATATCTGCTAGAGATGCCTTTTAAATCCAGTCGATCGAAAGGCCAAATTGGTTTTGAGAAGTGTGTGTCAAATTTGAAATTTTAGAAAAAAATATAAAACAATTTTTCTTCAGAAATGAAAGTACACAAGTATAACTACAAATTCTAAGGAGACTGAGCGAAACTTTAGTCAAATAAAGTGAATTTTAGCAATGGGCAAATGTAATTCGTTATAGAAAACTCTAATTCCGTCTTCACATTGACATTTTCTGGTAGAAATCCTTTTTAAAATTTAATAAGTATTTATGGGAAAAACAATTTTGATTTCGCTTCTCGAGTTAAAAATTGCTTATCGCTTTTTTCTAAAAAAATATGGTCAATTTTTTTTTGTAAAGGTAGAAAAATCTCACAAAATTTGTTTTTGACTTAACCTTTCCCAGCAGCACTTACCGTATCCTTTGCAGAACAAGCTTCATAACATTTGATAATACACAGAGTGTTCTGCATAAAACAATTCGAAAATTGTTTTATTTCTTCTTTCTGTTTATTCGAAAAGAAATATATTCTAATATTGTGTGGGTCAAATTAAAGTAGACCAATTCATCTTCGATAATTGAGCTAATAATCATTAAGTAATCTATGAATTAATCAAAGTATTGATTGTTTTTTTTACTAGAAGATATTTCAATTCATATTGAAATAAATAATACAAAAAATGATAATTTAATGCCGTCGTGACGGTGAACTTCTTTCGAAAGTTGCATTAAATATTCATCCATACAAACATACATACACCCATACACACATGCATATAAACATATATCATAATCCAGCGAATACATTTCGTTCATAAAGCTTTCTACAGAATCGTAAGTTTTTGGAAAAGCAAGACGTTGATTGAAAAAGTTATTATCGTTTATTTGAATATTAATGAATTCTCAATTAATTTTATGCATTGTTTGCTATTTTCAACTTTGCTATTTCTTCTTTTCCTCTTGTTCTTCCCCTTTTACTACCACCGTCACTGTTTGTATAAAATTCTTTCTTTATCGTTTTTGTT
This sequence comes from Physocephala rufipes, assembly GCA_963966595.1. Lineage (NCBI taxonomy): Eukaryota > Metazoa > Arthropoda > Insecta > Diptera > Conopidae > Physocephala > Physocephala rufipes. The sequence goes on along the minus strand of OZ016504.1, from coordinate 28,656,113 downwards.
GCGTGTTTGTCACCCTCACCTGTGTTCATACATCCCAACACACGCATGGGCATGCACAAACGCACACGCATACACACATACAAACATAATATCTGCATTGTTTCATTCTGTAAATATCCGGCCCATTCATTCGGACTACGAAACGATAATGTGACTCGCTCCAATATTCCTCAAATATTTCCATGTCGATTTTCATGTTTGTTGTTGTGATCGTCTCTGCCTGACTTTGCGTTTGTCATTATGTACCTTCTATCCGCCTACATTTTCAACGACACTCATTACACGAATTTACCAACAATTTCGCGACTAAAATTCGTTTTAATTTACTTTTGTCATACCTCGTTGTGATCTACTCTTCACTGTATTTCGTGTTTCCATTCACGCAATTTCTCTTTATCTGTCTTTACATCTACGCACCTCACTTAACCCCCTTTATCTGATCGCAATTTATATTGTTGCTCCGTCATTTGGTCATTCATTAATTTTGTTCGTTCGTTTCACTCCCGACAACTCACATATTTCTCCTCCCCCCTCCACCCACATTCGTTTTTCTCTAATCCTTTGTTTACTGTATTTCCTTTGATTCTCTGTTTCTTCATTCGTTTATTTGTTCGGTTATTTGTTTGTGTGTTTATTTTGCTCCGTGTACCGTTGTTCCTGTTATGATTATTATTTTCTAGTGATGACTTTATTCAAGCTCAACAACAGTTAGCCCGGTGGGCGAGTGAGGATGTGGTATCCGTCGTGGTTTTGGATCAACAGCAGCCCGGCACAATGTCGGATTCCCAACAATCCAGCGGCGTCGGGCCCATATCAATGGCTACCACGAGTACCGTTATCCATCACCAGCATCCGCACCAGCACCACGGCGATCATCCATCCTCATCGGTAACGGCGGCAGCAGCAACAGCCACTTCGATACCCAACAGCAACTCTATAATGGGTTTGGCGACCATTCCCAATGGTATAAGTGTAAGTCAGAGGGACTACTACCCCTCGCCACCCTCAACGGAGACGGAAAGCAGTGGAAGTGTTATACAGCCGCTCAGCCGACGTATGCCCGTACAACCCGATACCGGTCCGCCGCAACAACACCAATTGCAGCAAATGCAGTTGCATCAACACCAGCATCATATGCAGCAGCAGCAGCAACAACAACAACATGGCGACACAACCAGCAGCAGCAACAACAGTCAAACTGGACAAATAATGGAGAATGGTCGATATCCGGAATATAAGCACTGATACGAGAGACAACAACAACAACACCAGCCGCCATACTTAAAGCGAAGGCAGCAACAGCAAAAGTCGCTTTTGTAATTTACGACTGTGACGATAGACGGAATGAGCGACTAAACAAATGCAAGAAGGGAATACATGCGTTGCGGCAGAATGAATAAATGAGATGCGACGGATGTGAAATGTTTATCTAAGATAGCAAACACACCCGTGACCACACGCCCACACACATACACGCATACTGTATTGTAAATTATTCTATCGAGTCAGGAAAGGTATCAAGTCTGCATCGGCAGACTTTCCGTTAAAAAAGAACAAAACTTTCCATAAATTTCAAAAACCAACGAATCAGTCAGTCTATCGCAGTCTGACCGCACCCATTCATTCGGAATGTTATCATTTTCTCGCATATAAAAACAGAATCATATACCACGTATTAAAATTAATAAATTATGTTTGCATAAGTATGAAAAATAGTTTGATAAAATAAATGTCGAAATGGAGAACTCTAATCGGCAAAATGACAAACGATATAATCAAAAAATAAATCCAGAGAATAATTCCAAAAGGCAATATAACAAAATTTTAATAATACAGAACGAATTTTGGAAAATTAATGAAAGCTTTCAAACGAATTGCAAGATATCACCAATTCAGCCAACGCTTCTTTGCACCTAAAGTGCCTCGATATAAGGGCTCCACTACCGTCGCAAAAGTTTATACCTAATACTTTAATACCGTCGAATGATCTAAATACGTTCCGAATATTGGATCCGTTGTTGAAAGTTGGATCCGTTCGAAATTTCATATTTTGGGATTTTCTTGAAATAATCAGAATTTCGTATCACAATTAGTGAAATCAAATAAAACTCAATTAAAATTAGTCAATATTAAATACGATTGCGCAATACTTTGCAATCACGCCATTGATATTGATGGAATATTTTATTGAAAGATTTTACTAAAAACGCTCATTTGACTAAATTTCATTAAATACAATTTAATCAATTGAAAATATTTATTTGTTCTATATTTCTTTTGTGTTTAATTTGGAATTGAAATTAAGCGAAAATTAATTACTTTCATTTAATTTATAATAATTGCTTTATTTGAAAATTAAAGAAGATCTCATTAACCAGAACACTAGATATATTTTAGAAACTTTACAGCATAAGATGCAACAATCCTAATATTGATTCTTAAAACCGGTTCAATAGAAGCGTTTCATACGAACACATTGGTAGTGAGTCTTCTGTGGCGACCATCGGCGGTTCATTTCCCAAAGTTGCTTTAAACTAAAGTATATTGGGGAAAATAAAGTATATTTCAAGAAATTTAGAACGTTTTGATGAGAATTAAACAAACCTACTAATGAACTTTTATAAATAACTAATAACAAACAAACAAATGGATAAAGTCTCGTTGAATGTAGAAAAGCTGCGGTTGACGACTAACGATACCTTCATTTAATCATTACTGCCAAAAATCTTGATCAGTTTCCTTTATTGGAAAATAAATTAATCCGCGATACTCGAACGAATTATTTCAGAAAACCACCGTTGATTGGAATTTCTCTTTAATTTAATTTAAGTCAGTTTAAGTTAATTTAATTTCGATTTTAATCAAACAGCCAGAAATATCTTACTTCGATTGGAAAACTTTAATATGAAACTAGATACGAACAGAAAGACCTTCTCTTACTTCATTGTGTTCATTTTTGTACTTCCGAGGAGCGAAAATGAGTGTTTTCGAACCTTCAACGATAAATAGTTCGTGCTCATTTCGAATCATTCTATTCATCCGCACCTTTAACATGGCGTCCCCTTCAATAACCTTTTTCCAGATCCATCACATTCGGGCCGCCATTCTCTTATCCTGCCCTATCGAGTGTCTGTACCTCGCTTTACCCGTTTTAATATAGGCCATTTTATAAAACCATAGAACGCGATCATGAAGCTGAACGTTGATCGACACAGACGATGTAGTAAAATATCGCGCTAATTCAGCAAGATTTTCAAAAACACTAAAAAAGATCTCGCACATTTATTAATTGTAAATATATGTAACTATCGAGTATACTTTTTCGTAATGCACTGCATTATTTATTTATGAAAATAAAAATATCTAGAAAATTGAAATTACTGTGAGTTTTCAAAAATTCTTGTTCAAGAAAAGATAACTGAAGTATTGTAATATGTAAATATAAATATTAATTCATTAAATAGTTCGCTGTTCGAGCACACAAAAAGTATTAGACAAAATAAATAAACAATTTAAAAAAATATTATAAAAATAATGAGAAAAAAAAACAAACAATAATTTAGTTTTGTCTGAAATGTTTTTTGCACGGTCACTAACAAAAAAAATAAAACAGTAGCTCAAAACACCAACAAAAACTACAAAACCAAATAATTGTATAAAATTATAATTATAAACAATAATTGTATTAATCAGAGCGAGTTTCTTATTAAAAAAATCCACACTGAAATTAATTGAAATTGCGATAAGTAAAGAATTGAAAAAATACTGCGGGAAACAAAAACAAATTATTGAATTACTAACAAATTGGCGTGAACGCAATTAAACATGTTTTTTTTTAAAAAAAATTAATGTCAATTTTAGAGAAAAGCAAGTTTAAACAGAATTTAGTTAAACTCGAGGATTGGAAGGCAGAACGATTTCGTTTTTTTTTCTAGAGTTAAAATCACATCCTCGCCTAAAGGGTTTGGGGCGAAATTCCTCAAACAAACAAAAATCACTTGAGTGAAAACAGAAAACAAATTTTCACATTCTAAATCGAATAAATTAGAGTAATTCAATAGATTAAATTTTAAAAATAAGCGTCTCATAGAAAATAAACAGAAAACAAAATTTAAAGATTTAAAATAAAAAACAAAAAATAACGGACAAATTACGCAAGAGTATCGTAATTGAAAAACCAATAGAAATTATTCAAATAGAAAATCAATAAAAAACAAGACTTTAATTGGCAGTGAATATTTACTATTAGCCAAAAACCGTGAAAGAATTTATTAACCACGATCATAATATAGAATAAATTTAGAAAATAAATGACAAAAAATAAATACTTTGTGTTATCCAAAAGCGCATCGAAATCCGGAAACCCCCAAAAATAAATACACACACACACGCACGTACACAAAACTAGAATTAATTAATTAAAAATGAAGTGAAGCTGAAATACACGAAAAATATTCCATTGAAAGAATTGCAATTAATTGAAAATAATAATGCCGTAAAAAAAGGGCTGTTTTTAAAACAGCCCTTCCGAATGATTTACTATCGAATGCAATATTTAGATATAAATTACATAAAAGAAATAATTAAATTTACAATTCACTAAATGTAATAAAGCCAGAAATCACAATTAAAACTTCTAAATTATACTGCAAAACCGTTTGTTAAAATATTTAAAAAAACACCTTAAAACACAGTGTGGGTTTAAAGAAATTCATAAAAAAAGAAAACCATTAAAAATGTTCACTCCTAAATAAGCTGCAGATGAGATTGTTATGGGATTATGTAAAGTGTTATTCAGTTAATTAAAAACATTTATAGATATTTACTAATGAATGAAAAGATTAGCAACACAGTCCAATCGTAACCCAAAATATTGTTTTAAAATCAATAAAAAACTTAATCCCTTTTTTCGAAATGAAATTTTCTGTAAATATAGATATGTTTGTTCAAAAATGGGCTCTAAAAAACCATTGAATTAATTAAAATTTTTTAAATTAAAGCAAAGAAATTTATTTTTTGTAAAGAACAAAAAGATCGCTTGGTTTGTTTCTATGGCAGAAATAAAATATTTTCAGTGGAAATAATTAATTTTAAATTTCAGTTAAATTACAAATATATTTCTCGAATAACAAAACTAATTTCATTCGGTTTGAATAGGAATAATTCTAAAGAAAGCAAATACACCAAATGAACTTCAGTAGAACTCTTTTCAAAACAAAATTCTTACAAAAATAATGAGCGTGCTTTTTTTCGTTATTTATTATTAAATTTAATTGCTTAATCGAATTAAAAGCTGTCATTAAAAATATCCCATCAAGCAAACGTTTCGAAATCAAAAGTTTTCGGAGATGTTGTTTGAGCACCAAACAATTCTAAATTTCTGATCTCGGCGTTCGATACGGCTAGCCACTTTTAAGCTGTGAGCGACGTACCCATATGCGGTAAACGTACCCATATGTTAACGTACGACGCAGCGAAGCCAGTCAAGTATTGCCAAAATATATGCTTCGATGTGTTTACGAATTCCGAAATTTCATCGAGAGTATTTCCTTTACAACTGTATAGAAAAATAAAAATCAATGTTCAAAATAATTACCCTCTACGTGATAGCAATATTCACTCCCGGGAGGAGTTTAAGTTCAAATTTATCTACAAAAATTGATGATATCGTAGCATATGACACGATCTAACAGGTTGTCCAGCAGACTAGGTGATACAAACCTCTTAAAACCTCTTTACGCCTTTGGGGAGTAAGTTGTTAGAGAGTGGAAAAAACCCGTAAAGGCAGATGGGGACTAATTTGCGTCTTGTTTAAACGATTTGTATTTTGCGAATTTCGACAAAATGACTTCATTTCAGAAGAACTCATTAAAAGAAAGACTGCCCGCTAAGGAAAATTGGTAAAGGCGTTAGCTGGTAATTCTCCCCAAACATCTGTCATATCTCCTTAACCACGATTTTCAACTTATTAACGACAATTGATTGGGTCGTTTGTATATTTTCATAAAAATGTTCACAGCTTTTTCGTTAATTGTTCTCAAAGGCATTGTTATTTTAAAGAAAATTCATTTCAAAATGCAAGCATATTTGTTATAAAAATATATATATGCTTCTATGGTTTCTTCGCAAAAATGTGAGCAAATGACAGACTTTAAAACAACCTTTGTAAAATGAAGCTTCAAGTACGCGAAAAGGTACATTACGATCGTGACAGATTTCTTTTTATACCTTTTGCCACATCTGAAGACATCTTTTTCAAAACCGCCCATCAGTCTCAAAGGTATTCCTTAAGGAATTTTATCCTCGCCTCCTCTAAAAGTTTTCATGCCTCGAACAAATCTTAACCACCTTAGCCATTTGTTCCATCTTACACGGAAAACGTTGCATCTCAAGAATCACAATGGAGTTGTCCTCTCGTAGAGAAAGGTTAGAAACGTACTGTCTTGCGATTTGCTACTTGACTTTTATATTTGAATTGCATCGCACTTTTATTGATCCACACTAACGATTCCATCCATACCATCGATACCATCTGCATATCTTTGAAAATCGAACTAATGAAAAATTATCTTTAATATTTCAGATATAAAAAATAGTTCAAATCAGGTTTACTTTAGTCATGCAGGACTATTAAACTGAGGTGATTTCTCTGAGGATGACCTCTAACTCTCCACAAAAAATCTGCTCGTAATACATCCCCTCCATCGACAATACATATGGCGGTCGCCGACTATAAACGTCTGATGAGTTTTTGTGTTGATTGCATTCAATGCCTCGAATGCAAGTTATTTTTTGTTGTATTTTCTAATTATTAATTTTTACACTTATTTCTTAATTTTTAGTTTTATATTAAAAAAGTTGCAAAGCTTAAATGACATTTAATTTAATTTTTTTTTGTCTTATGGAAAAATCGAAATTCGGAAAATTTTGAGAAAATTCACTAAACTCAGACACAGTTTAAAGGAGAGAGGAATTTTTTAATGCTGCGAAATAAATGATGAACGATTAGTTAAGCTTTTTACTTACTTCCCTTCCTATGTCGTCCATCCCCTAACACCCTCCTCTCCCCCCCCACCCACCGATCTCCTACCGCTGGTACTTCCAAGGAAAGCAATTCCTTTACTCCAAGATTTATTAAAATTTTTGCCAATTATTTTATTTGCATTTGCGTTTATTTTACTTTGTTTTATATATTTAACCAACTTGAATTCATTCTTCTCTCTGCTTCCCATTTCTTTTTCATCCCTCTTTTATGATCCTAAATATATCCTCCTCCTATACATATTTATCTTACTTTATATATTCATTCAAACGATAAAATGAAAAGCTAAAAAGTCTCTTTTTCTTTCTTTCTCTCTTCGTTCTTTGTTTTCATATTTCTTCATGGTTTCCCTTCTATTCTTCTTGTTTCTCTCTCCCCGTATTTTTGCAGATATTATCGCTAAATAACTTGACGAGCAAAACGAGATACTCGCAAAACGATAGAAACGTTTTATTTCTAGAGATATCGAGAACGCCCAGCATCCAATCGAATATTCAACGCGTCGATTATACTTTAACTTTAGCCTTAAGTATTTTTTGTAAATATGCGCGTAAGGTTTTGTAAACTCAGAACGAATCAATCATATAACACTTTCACGATCAGATAAATTCTTCTTAAGAGATCGATCATAACGCAGTATGTGTTCTCACTGCTTTACTCTTCGTTAATTATCATAATCATCTTCCTACTTTTCTTAGCCTTCTTCTTTGTCTTACTACATTTTTCCTCTTCTTCATAGCCAAGTTCGATTTAGATGATGATTAGGAGATCACGCATGCTTAGGCCAAAACAGAACCACTTTTTTTGTTAACAAAACAGAACCACTTAAGTATAATCTTGTTTTGTAATTGGTTTCGTTGGGAATTCAGCTCATACATTTCTAGAATATTTCATTATCATCATCACAGCCATAATTTGTGTAATGCCTTCACCTTATAATGCCATGATACATCAATCAATCATACCATCAATAACGACGCACTTGAAAGGATTTCTGTTTAAATAGCGATACCTGAATTTTATTTGCCTGAATTTTGTTCATCCTGTTGTTTTTCATTGGCAATAATAGTGACTTTAGTAATGGATTGTTTGAGCTGTGCAACTATTTATCATTAATTTTTATTTATTTTTTCTTTGTTTCTGTTTTTGCTTTAATTATAATTCATAACAGTCCATTCGAATGCAATCATACACAATCAATTAAATAGAATCTTCTTAAATGTACTTTATTATTCGAAATTAGAAAATTGGTATTCAGTAGATTGTAGATGGATCGTGAGAAGGGGACCGGGGGCGGGGGGGCGGTGTTGATAAGTAAGATAGAAAATCAATGAAGTCGAAATTTTCTGAATTCTAAACATGCTCAGCCCTTTAAGTCAATTACATTGTATTTATATCATCACATCAAAGCAGATTTTAAAAGCTTTATCAAAATCAATATCAGTAAAAAGGTTTCTAATACATCATCAAACTATTGCGTCATTATTATAAATCCTAACATATTTTTAATCATTCCTCTCAACAATTTTCGTAATGAATTTATTTTCTCTGAAGTTATTTGTTAGAAATATAGAAAGAATAACGAAACGACAAAGGCTATCTCGGGCCAAAAATGAAATGCATACGAAACTCGCTTCTTTTTCTTAAATTTCTTAAAAAAAATCATCAAAACCTCTCAAACAATATCCACACAATCGATATATTTGAGATATAATAAATTATTTAATTTTCATTTATTTAAAATATATTAATATTAAACGTCTCGAATTTTAAATGTTTCCATATCATCAAGAATTTAAATTTTTTGTATGACATATTTATTAAAATCTCTTCTAGAAATTGCTCTAATTTTTACAAACATTGAAAGAGATCATAAAATCATAATTTTTAAAAGACTTTAAATTAAATTTGCAAAAAAAGAGTTACAAAACAGGTTACATTATTTTACTCTCGTATACTTAATTATTAAATCTTTTCAAAAAAGCTATTCATCGCACAAAAGACTAACTAATATTAAAAACTGAACCCTCTTTGTCTTGTAGATCAAGCATTCTTTTTATTTATTGAATTATTCATTCAATCACTCGTTCATTTATTCATTCATTCAAACTCTGGCATGTATTGTTGCCGAATTTTTGCAATGAATTCTTTCAAAATCACTAAAAATTTGTTTTTTGTATAAATAAAATATATATTTACTATATATACAAAACTATTGTAAATATGTAAATTTTTTGTTGTAAATTATATTAAAACTAAATTAAATTCAATTAAATTAAATTATTTTAGGTGTTCTTAGTGTACAATCAAATAAAGGAAAATTGAAATAAAAAGCCAATTAAAAATAAAAAAATTTCCAAAAAAATACAAGAAAAAAATACAAACAAACCAAGTAATTAAAAATAAGAATGTTAATTTTTAATGTTAAGTGCGTAAGTTTCTGTTAAGGTTCAAACATTTTTTGTACAGTATTGTGTAAGTTTAATAGCGAACTATTGCAACAACAACAACAACAACAAGGGTAGCATCAAATTACCAAATCTCTACTAGAAAACGAAAAAAGAACAGAAATTCTAATTAATAAATAAAATGACATTTGATGCTCGTGTTAGTTGAAATTGACATTATTGTCATTATTAAAAAAACTTATAAATTTAAAACAAATTCAAATTATCTTTAGCGAACAATTGAATAAAAATCAAACAATACTTTAGATAAAATTGATAAAATTTAATTGAAACTAAAAAAAGAAGATGATGAAAAACAAAGTAAAAAATATCTTAACATATTTTCAAAGAAAAAAAAAAAAGTGAGTGAGCTAATCGGTAGAAATATGAAAATGCACAAGAAAAAATAACAAATAAATTATAAGAAAAAATAAACACACCAAAAAACTTTTAGTCGATAAAAATAAAAACAGAAAACATTGGAGAATTAGAAAATTAAAGTTCACACGAATTAGAAAAAACTAGAAGAATTACAACTGACTAAGAGTAGATAAGAAGGTGAAGAAGAAGAAGAAGAAGAAGAAGAAGAACGTGAATTACATATGACACAACAAAAATTAGAAACAGTTACACAATAAAATTAATTACACAATTACACGTTACACGCATACACATACTCGCACACACACACAAACACACACACTTATTTAACCGTCACTAACAAACTAAAAACAAAAAATCTAAGAAATTAGCTAAATTAAAAATTAGTTAAATGCAAATGTAAGAATTAATTTAGCCAAAGCAACAACACGACAACGTGATCTAAATGAATTTGTAATGAAATATGATAATTGAAATATGAATTTGATAATGTAAGAAATATGATAATTAACTGATCACAAATCAAGTCGGTGAGAAACATGACAATGATGGTGATGATAACGATGATGGCAAGGGCGATGATCAAGAGGAGAGAAACTGTGGAAGAAGAAGAAGGACGGAGACGATAGTTAAAAGAAATTAACAGACCTACCAAATATTCTAAAGCGAATTCATTTAGTTTAAATTAAACAATTATTATTATAATGACGTAATAACATTAATAATAATTATTATAATAATAATATTAATAATAATAATAATAGTAATGATTACGATATAGTTATTAAGACATATTAAAAACTTAAAAAAAATCACGTTGTAATAAATTTAAGTGAACGTCATAAATAAGAGTACACAGAGAAAAAAAACCAAGGCAAAAATTGAAAATAATTCTTAAAAAAAAATTCCACACTAGAAAATGTATTTGAAAACGGAAACACAGGCAGCAAATCCTAAATCCTAGTAATTTCTTTTAAGCTTTAGAATCCTTTCGTTCCGCTAGGCCAAATCGATCAGTCGGAAAATGGCAGAAACAAAACAAATACAACACAATTTCGATAGATAGATTTGTTTTTTAAAAAATATCAGATATTTTATCAGATTTTTTCTTTTATTTAGCAAAAAAAAGCTAAGAAAAATTATTTACTTAATTTAAGATTTCACTTAAAATTTTTACTCTAGTTTGTTTTATTCAAATTTAAAAAATAATTTTTGTTAAAGAAAAGATTATTTCGCTTACGCTTAAATTATAATCAGGTGTAAAAAAAAATTTTTTTACAATTAAGTCCTTATTCCAAGAGCCTACCCAAGACGACCCAATAAATAAAGATGATTTTACGAAAAATCTCTGTTCATTTACAACTGACCCGAGACATTGTTTCATTTACAATCTCGTTTAGGCGAGCTTTAAAATATTTTCCAATTCATTTTAATTTTATAAATTGCAATTATTTCTTCATTATTTATCAAACTTTCTTACGAATATTATATACGAATATATATTAATTTTAATATAATTTATTAGTTTGATAAATTAATATAATTTTCGATTTTAATATCTTTTTCTCTCCCCAAAATCCAATTGCAATGAAAATCACTGCCCGTTGACTAAACCAAATTAAAACAACTGAATTTATTAAGATTAAAGAAAATCTTTGTAAGAAAAATGTCCCAAAACCAAAAAAGAAATTTAAATGCATAAAATTGAGTTAAGCCAAGAAAACCAAAAGAAAAAGAAAGAGAAATAAAGAAGAAACTGCATGTTACAAAAAATTAAATAAACAAAAGGATATTTTATTTTATATTAATCGTTACGTCCTGTTTTTCTCTTAACTATATATTTTTTGGAAGTATGGTTCTGAATCACCCTGTAAAAACACTGTGTTTTAAGACACCAATAAAAAAGTCGGAAATCGGATCGAAATCTATTGACTATTGACTATGCTTTCGACTTTCTTCTGTGTTTATGACACAAAATATATTTCACAACGCCTCCCGTAACAATCACATAACCTTTCTTTGATATAAAATCCTAGATAAATAACAAAACACTTAGAATGCACTGGAAGTATTAATGCGTTTTTATACATCATCCTTACGAAGCACTCTAATTATTCGGACTCATAACGGTTGGTGTATCGGATGGATACTTACAGCTTTATTAAGAATGTTTGCTACCCAATCTGGTTTAAGTCCGAGACAAAACAAACCAAACGAAATAAAATTATAACTAAATTTTAGGCGTTGTTAACGACCCAGCAAGTATTTACAAATGTTATGAAATTAAATGGATCTTTATAAAGCTAAATCATTTCATGGAAAGTGGGCATGGCACGGGGTCGATTCTGCCCCTTTGCAGTGCCAAACAAACTATTATGATAAAGAATATTCATGCCAAATTTCGTGGCGACAAGTAATTTCTACGGACACAGACCGACAGACAAAACTTCATAAAAAATTGTCTTTCTGGTTCTTAGAGAAGAAACAAAAAAAAAACATGACCAATACTAGCTGTATTTTGAATATCTACAAGAAATGAATAATGGATTAAAGTAGTTTATGGAATCGTTTTCAGACGATTTGAAATGAAAGAAGGTTTTTATCACAATTGGTTGCTTTGCCTCTAACTTAAAAATATGTGGCCAAGTTATAAACGTTTGCTTACAGTTAACAACCGCACAAGTAATAAAAAAATGTCAATGACTGAAATTATTTATTAAATAATATTTCTATACCCTACACTCGAAGGGTAAGAGTATATTAATTGTATGCTCCCCATTGGAACGCATTGATGGAGACATGGAAAAAAGTATTTTTGTTCGGGCTGCTAAATTACGTCGCTTTAGCTATGTCGTTCACTCTGTCTGTCCGTTTGTCTGTCTGTGGAAATTACGATTACAGGAGAACAAAGCTTCTATTTGTCTTTGTGGAATTTGATACGAACGTTCTCTGTCATGGCTGTCATGGACCCTCTCTGTCCCCTCCCGCCGGTAGCTATAAGGATCAAACCATAAATATATATTGTGAGTGTAGGGTACATAATTTTCTTTCTTACATGTTACGCGATTATTTGACTCTCGTCAAACGGTTAAAGTTAAGTCCGCTCTACCTTTGCGGTCTTTGAAATGCACGGCATGAGTTTAATGTTCAAATAACAGAGATACGAATAACAGCGAACCGATAACAGGGTTCATCGTAACAGAATATTTTCTGTCGGTTTTTTAATGAATCGGAAGCATTAGTTGTTTGTCAAGGTTTACTCACTATCGTGTCGTTGCAATTTCTTTATAATTAAGTTCATAAACCGCTTTAATTATTCGAGTTTAAGGGGTCGATTTAACTCGCTGAGATGTCAAGGAATGTGACAATGATGTAAATAAATAATTTCTTCATATATAAAAACAGTGCAGTATCACCGAATTCAAATCATTACAGAATACAATTGATATCATTCACTCGAATACCTTCCAAAAGGATTAATAAATTCAAATGAAAGTAAGTAATTATTGAAAACCAAATCATAGATTTGGTGAAAAAAAATGTGTATGATAGAAATGTGTATTGCATACAATCGATTTAACTAAAATGCAACAATTTGTTCTTAATTTTCAGTTGATAACATCTGGTTTCCTTATTTTGTTGCTTCAATACATTGCGCAATGTTTCAGCCAGGTTTTTTATCCAGGTCTAAAGGTCCACCAGATTGCAGTGTTGAAGGATGGAAAAATCGATGTTATCCGCACGATTGAAAAATCAGAACCGAAACCATTAATTTCCAAAAACCAAACAGGATCTCGCCAAACTAATCATTATAGACCTTCTCTAAAGAAAAAGAGAAAATTCCACAATTTTAATTAGAAAAAAACGATCATTGTATTTGCAATTTTAAACTGAATTCAATATAAGTCGAATACATTATGTTTTCAATCTATTTACAAATATCTCTCGAACATACTAAAGTGTTTTTTTCATATCACAAAAAATGTGTATCTGAAGGAGCTAGAGTATTAAAATCACGCTCTTTCCACTAACTAAAACTGATATGTTGTGGCAGTGACTGCAAAGGCAAGTCACTGCAGTAGCAGAAATATGCCTAGCTGGGATATCGAAACTCAGAGATTTGATCTTGCGAAATCTTGCTAAATGTTTATGCAACAATATTTTTATAATGTTGAGAAGTCAAGACGTATAAAAAATCCTTCTGACATACTTATTCAATTAAATTTCCTTCAAAAGTCATTTCGAATTTATTAATAATTTATAATTATTTATAATAATAATTTATAAAACATTAATAATTTTTACACACTGCATCCGAATCATTAAGAACATATTCCTTCTATGCTACCTCCCTCCCCCCCCCCCTCTGCGGACACAACCAACCGAATGTTTGTTTGTCTTCCAACATGTATGACTTCAAACGAAAGTGGTCTCCAATAAAAGCGGGTCGATGTTGAAATGGAACAAGACAAGCTTTATGTGAGTTACTAACGTGATTTATGCCGTTATGTATTATATATTTCCCGTGGTCATTCTCTGCCCCGCCATTGGACTATTTGGGTTAGAGAACGGGCGGGATTGTACCCGTATTTGGCCTATTTTTTTAAGTCAATATTTGCGCAATTTCTCATGTTTCAGAATTGCGGAGTTATTTTAATGGAAACCCGTTTTATCAGAGCTCAACCCCTAAAACAAAAATATACTCCCAAACACGGGCATGGTTTGGCCACTAATATCAAATATCACAATTATACATATTCATAACTGCGGCCGGAACTTTAGCTCTCCCCGTAGGCTTGTGTAATTATTCCGTTCGCTGCTTCAGCTGCTGCGTAGTTAAATTTCGGCTGTTATTCGAATGCAGCAGAATTAAGATGAAAGTTTTAGCATCAAATACAATCTACAAATAGAAAAATTGAATCAATCTACTTTATTTAGTAGATTTAGTTTCTGGTAAAAGATAGATTTCCGCAGGCAAATTGACACACCAGCAGACCAACAGAAAGACGGACGGTGGGGGCTAATTCGGCTTACGGTGGTGGTTCTTAGTAAGAATATCTAAACTGTTCCATAACTACCGCACTTCTTCTAGTGCGTTAAGAATAAAATGATAAAGAAGCCAAACACTAAGGATCATCACATCGCCGACCATCTTCGACAAATCATGACCGAAAATGGTTCCAACTAACATTCAGGCCTATCGAACATTTTGAATGAACAAAGAGAAAATGCTCTTAACTATTAGGGTAAACCCATAAGAGAAGAAAACTTATAGACTATGTAAAATTTTTTTGTTTGTATCGAAATCATTTACCAAATAAAACGACATGACAATACAAAATTTGATACGCCTAGAAGTAAATTTTGATCAAAGAAAAAAAAATTAATTCCTTATAAAAAGAATCTCAACCCACGCAAGTGGCGACAACCAAAATCAAAAAACCGACATATCCGCATTCGAGTAGGTCACTTAATAAATTAATCCCTTCACGCAAAAAAATTACAACACAAAACAATCGAAATAATCCCAAAACATGACTCTCAATCTCCGAAATGTTGGTTAAAAAAGCATGAAGGCTGAATTTTTGAAAAGTAAAAAAATTAAGAAAGAAAAATTTCTGATTAGTTAAAAATGTATAAATTATGTCGATGAAATTAAAATTGTTATCATTTTATTGAAGCTGCTTCTCGTGCTCAAACAGAGATATCACGCTCCTTAACATTTCTCAAAAAATTTATTCAAGATGAAAGTAAGTAAGAATTCTTTTGAGATCCTTATTATCCTCATAATACTCGTATCAATACTTTCTTAAATTGCTTTATATTTTCCATCATTTCTACCTTCATCGAAATAGTTCCTTATCTGTTTGGCTCTCTTCGTTGCTGCCGCTCAGGCCGGTCTAGTAGCTCCATTTACATATTCTGCTGCAACAATTCCTGCTGCTTACACTTCATATGCTGCATCGCCCTATCTCGCTGCATCTTATCCTGTCGCTGCAGCCACCTACGCAGCAGCTGCTCCGGCCTATGCAACATCCGTGTACGCTGCACCGGCTGCAACCACTTATTCGACGGGTCCGGTGGTGTCCGCTGCACCAACAATCTATGGAGCTGCTCCTGTCGCTTACAATGTTCCAGCAGCAGTTGCAACCACTCTAATAAAGAAAAAGTAATAGCATTGAACATTACCATCACGATGGTCACGATGATTATTATGATGATCTTAAGCAAATGTTTGCCTTAGAAAAAGTATAAATGTGTTTTCTGAATTAAATCGAATAAAACTGATGAAATGGAAAGCATACCAAAAGATCTTAATTTTTTAATAGACCGGAGACATTTTTGTTTATTTATTTCTTCTATTTTTAATAAGACACCATTCGAATTTCGTCCAAGAATTAATATTTCGTTGGTGAAGACATGTCTCTACCGTAGAAGTTGCCAAACGTATGATATTCTCGATTTCGCTATCGAGGTGATTCCTTTCGGTAATCTCCTTCACAATTTAATTCGATGTTAATATTTAATTTCTTTTAAAAAAATATCACTACTGCCACATACAATTTTATGACCCTGCAAGATAAATTTCAACACTTCCCCACAAGGCTCCTGTTTGGAGAAAAATTAAAACAAAATATCTTTGCTTGCAATAGAATAATTCATAGATTTATTTGCTCTTAAAATAAATCATATATTTAATGATGTCCATGATGATCATGATGGTCATGATGGTCATGATGGTCATGGTGGTCATCTTTCTTGTGATCATGCTTGTCATGGTGTTCGGACTTCTTGTGATCGTGATGATCATCCTTCTTATGTTCGTGATGATCATGATGGTCATCCTTCTTGTGATCATCCTTCTTGTGATCATGATGATCGTGATGGTCATGATGGTCGTGATGATCGTCCTTCTTCTGATCGTGATGATCACCATAAGCATGCGTATAAGCGATCATCAAGAAAAGTGCGCAAATGAGTACGATCTTTTTTCACGAAAGAAACGAAAAACGAAAATATATTCAATTAAAAAGATTCTCAAATCAATTGGAAAAGAGTTGGATAACTTTTTTGTAAACGAACCTTCATAGTGGTTTTGTTAGTCTTAGTAGGATACTCCGTTTAAAACTGATAAACATTTCGGAATTCGTTGCGGTTTTTATAGCAAAAATTTTGTAAAGAAATTATTATATCCAAAATATTATACACTGGACGTAATACATTTATGAGTAAAACATTTTGAAGTAATTAATTAATTAATTATTTAATGTTTTTTTTTCGTTGGGCGTTATCCAGTTTATACGAGCCTCCCCGACATCAGGCTTTGTTTTTTCTGCCAGTATTCGAGATTAAACGTTTAACGAAGCAAATTGTTAGACTCGTTTTGATTTTAAAATAAAAATTTGATTTTATTCGATTAATGTTTTTTTTTTTTTTGGATTACGAGTATTTTCTCCAATTTTTATTTTTATAATTTTTGAACCCGTTCTTCTTGAATATAAATAAAATACTGCTCTAAAACAATCAAAACAAATGATTTGTTCTAAATAAATAAACGAAAAAAAAATTGCCATTGATTTGAAAAAAAATCCATTCGCCAAAACGTCAATCATTACTTGGTCAATCACTCCCCGAGCCCAATCAAAATCATTACCTTTATCATTTGCGTTAGCCAAGAAATTCAAATTCAAATACGAGTATCTCAAAGTTGAATAATAATTTATTTCATTTCAATAAAACAATATCAAAAAATTTCTTCGAAACTTTTTCAAAAAAATCCAATATCGTTTAAAATCAATTCTTGTTTTTCCATCTCTTAGAGAGTCATAGATAACGATCTTCTCTGTGGAAACCAGTATTCGACTAGTTGTTATTTTTTTACAGTTAATCGCAATTACGCAAACATTAGAAGATCATCGTTAGGAGATCTGATCATTGGCTAGATATAAAGCGTGCTAGATATTTCGCATCAGTCATCTCTTGCCAGTCGGAAATATATCTAGGCGGATAATTGCAGTTGCCGAAAATGAAGGTTTGATCGATTTGACGGAGTTTTCCGATTTCAAGCATTTGTGTGGCATTATAGCGTTTCCTTTTCTTTTTTATTTTACAGTTATTAATTTTATTCATGCTGTTTATTGTTTCCTGTCTGGCAGATGTCTCGCACATTACTGGAAATCATCACACAGGCCACGAAACACCGGCAAACAATCACCATCACGTACTAGTTGGCAGTGGTGACAACTTGGATGATGACTTTCTACTTCCACCAAAAGCTACGGGACCGCTAGTTCGCGAAGAACAATTATCGATTTGATACGAATTTGTTTTGATTTTGGACACGATTGTGAATGAAATTTAATAAATAATTAGTCTTAAATGATTTAAAAGAAGAACTAAAATTAATAGGAATATTCTTTTTTTAATTATAATCAAAAGTTTTATTCTATTCTGGAATAACTTCGTTTAAGAGAAAATAAAAGGAAATTTTAGGAACGTCAACGTCTGCTTTCGGTAAAGGATTAACCGAAAGTGTGAAAATATTTCTGATCGATTAAGATTTTAATATGCAGTGACTCTTAAACCACTTAAGAATCCTAAAATGCAATAATAATTTTATTTATTTCCGAAATATATTAAAACAGTTTAAAAGATCATTCAATTTGAGATTTCGAAGAACTTTATGAGCAGATGATTGAAAATTTGCAATTATTTCTTAAATATACGCAATCTCTCTCTTCATCTAAGGGTCAATATGAAACCACATGTAATGAAAAATGTCATGAATACAAGCAATGTATTCAATGTTGTCACCTCGTCTCGTCTCTTCATCAAAGAAACCAATTTCATTTTATAAATAATTTTGCTCGAAAATATTTTTTCAAAAGAATTTATTTTTATATAAATGATTTTATGATTTCACTTTTAAAACTATAATTTCATTTACTAAAAATCATCTGTCGTTGAAAATTGTCAAGATTGATTAATGGGTTTATGATAATTCCACCCTGATTCGTTGCAAAAAACGCATCAAAAATTCCAATAAGAGACTCAAAAAAGCCACTGCGTGACCGCCGAACAAAACGAGCCAAGCGAATTGAAAATGATCGACATTTAGAGGCTCTTTAGTTTGGTCCATATCGGTCTTGCGAACACTTATGAGTCCACCGATAACGCCATCCAAAAGCGAATCCTGAATCCATTTATCGATCAAACCAGCAGAAGCAGAACGAAGAATGAAATGATTGAGTGGCCCCTCAAATTGTGAATGCCATGGAATCATGAACCCCACCGGGACGGTAGTAATGCATTCATCGGCCACATGAAATACAGGGTGCTTCATTAGATTTTGTTGGAATAAAACGAAATTGAACGTATCCTCACGAATGGCATACGCTCCATTGGTTATTTTCAGATCGAGCATCTCTTGCAACATTTCCGATGCCTGTCGCGCCTTTAGAAGATCGACAAAACCTTTTAGCAAACCGCGGTTACGCAAAATTGTTGGGATTTCATAAGCGAGAACGTTTATCGTGAGATTATTCTCAACGATTTCGTTTATGGACTCAAGCTGATTCTGATAAATCGATTTTGCCAATAAACTGGTGAGTAGTGCCAAATATATATTCGTTATTACAAACCCGAACAGCATCGTCAGAAGGAATTCGAGACAGCGGATTGGATGCAACGGTCACCCACATCGATTATCGGGTATCGGCAAAAAAAGCATTACCCGTAATTCCATCAGGAAAGCGCTGCAAATGTCGATTCCGGCACATCCACGCTTTCGTGTCATCCACTCATTCAGAGCGCTAATGCAGCTCAAATACGTAAGAGTTGCGATGCAAGCATACCAAACGGCTGCACGAAATGGGCGGAGAAAGTATTCGTACGGTGCGATTTCTTGACTGAACGGAACCAACAGACACCACTTCATCATACGTATGGGATAACTAATGTGCACGTCTGGTTGAGACATATACGGATTCATCGATATATCGATTCTACCGCTCTGTATAAGACCAATAATACCCGGTACATCGTAAGAGCTGGAGTTGTAGCGGACCTGAACTATTTGCAAATCGCCATTGTGGTTTCTTAGAAATTCACGGAAAATGCAGGCCGCGTAGCCAGCCAGACGCACACGATGTGCAGACGAGTCGTAAATCTCGAAAACACGTGGCGGGTCATGCTGTAATGGCGTCCGTACTTTGTAGCCACGCAAATCATTAAATTGGTTTACAAAAAACCGCTCCTCTCGGTTCACTGACAATCGTTGAATTCGCAAATCGGGAAAACGGCTATAGCCATAAATGCCGTAACCAGCCTCGCGAAGAGTCTCTTCGTCGTTTAGCAAGAGTGCCAGGGTGTAAACGAAACCCTTTTCCCAACACCACTCGAAGTGTTTGTACAAACTGAAAGCGTTACTTATTTGGTCGTCCGAGGAAGTCGCCAGGAATATGCCGCGCACTTTACTTTGGATCCCGGAAAAGGCTTTGTTCAATTGATATAGGCGTGATTTCCGATTCAAACTTCTGCCCAACGAGATGAAACCCATATTACGATTGTATCCAGAAGTGACGAATCTGAAATCTTGCGTTGAATCCGTGTTGATTATTTTCGGTGTGCCGGACAAAACGGACGAGACGTAGGGCTCAATTTCATAACTCTCGCCAAAATAAACAGTTGTATGCAATTGCTGTCCCTGAAGATCCGAAGATAGAATCGAATTTATCACCTCAATGGTTGTCAACTGTTGCGTCGTATTGGCGATTGATAAAGCCGTTGCGGTTTGCATGAAAGCGATTCCCAAAAGAGGTTGCGATTGTGACCACATTTTGGAACAAACTAATAATTCTTTCTTTTAAGAAGCGTTACTAAAGCGAATTATCCTTTCTTTTTTGTGTGTTACGACATTGTCAATTCAACCAAATTAATCAAATCCAAAAAAGTGAAAACAATCAAATCAAGTTGTTTACCGTTTGATTGTTTTATTTTCCGATTTATAAAAAATGTCACTCCCATCGAAAGTAAAAAAGAGTTATAATATTAAAATATTTGAAAGCAAATAAAAAGAAAGAGCGCCCGCCCTCTCTTTCGTTGAGAAGGAAGGACTTCTTTACCATGACAAGGACTCATGACGTGGTCGGGAGTAAACAGCAAATTCTTAGTTTGCGCCATTTCTTCACACGGAAACAATTTAAAGCCGGAAATGTTCGTGCTTCATTCACATCGAAAGCAGCACAAAACACCACGCCGGAAAAGGAAACCGTTCAAGTTCCCAGACTCTCAACATTTACCATAAAAACGACCGTTACAGACAATTGTCTGCGATTACGATTTAATCCCTTTATGACTGAATGATTGAATGAATGAATGAATGAAAGCAAGTCGAAGCCGTGACATAGTTTTCTGTCCTTTTCTCTAGTTTATTTTTTGCTTTCAATTTTCTTTTCTTTTCTCTTCTTAATTTTCCGTTTTCTATCCTTTCCACTTCCAGAATATCCTTTTTCATCAATTTTGTTTTGATTACGCTACACGCAGGTACGAAGTATAGCATGGCGTGGCGCATGGCATCTGACATTTCGGCGTCGTTGACATTTGCCATCATTCGCACTCACCCGCGCACAGTGGAGTCGAATTAAGAAATTTTCTTAAAATGTTAAAAAAATTAAATAAGTTTTAAAGAATAATATCAATAATTTTTAAGAGAGTTATTAATATTTAGAATTTTTAAGCAACATTTTTATCTTAAGATAAAAACTGTCAATTGTACAAGTGTCAAAACTGACAGTTGACTGTCAAATTAATGAACTGTAAACTTTAATGATATGGAATTAACAAATTCGTCTATATCTTCCAAGGAATCCTATAATTGATCATCTGTACCCACCCACAAGATACTTTAATTAATAACCCCCTTTCTGAGCATAAAAGATCGTTTATATATTGTAAATATATATATGTTCCATATTTATATATTCTATTTTTAATAAAAAATTAATTAAACAGGCATAAATCAAATTATTAAATTCCATAAAAATTTTTAAACAGATATATTCCATAACCAATTTTCCCTTCCAAAACTTTGTGTATTTTTAACCGACTAGTTTTGAAATCGAAGCCACTGTACCCCTCTCCGCCTTCTCGCCCCCTCTAGACCAACCATCTTAAGCGCCAAAAATATTTCCTCTCCGTCGTCTACTTTCACGACTTTCACTTTCTCGATTCTTTCATTCTCACGCCTCCCCCATCCGTCATTTAGATTCCACTCTGTCTCAGCCTTTCCTTTCGTTCTTAAAGCATTCCAAGTCTGTTGGATTCTGCTGCTGCGTCTCGGTTCAGTAACACCGCAGCCATTACCGCGACAGAAAGCTTCTTTCGATTGAAGCGCGCGAAATTTAAACTTGTGTATTTTTCAATTTGTAACGACTTTTTGGAATTTTTAAATATTATCAACAAACTAAAGAAATTCCTTTGCAAAAAAAGAAACTCAGTGAAGAAATAAATTGCCGTGGATTGCAATTTGATTTTGTATTCTTTTCAAAAGCATTTAATAAAAAATGAAATTTATAAAAAAGTGTCTGCCATTTTTGAGGTGAGACCGCCTTTCAAACGAAGTGAATTTATGAACTTTTATACATTTGTTCATTTAATATTTTTGTAAAACTTTATGACTTTTTTCATTATTTTTCAATGAAAAAACAAACAAAATTTTTTAAAAATATTTTAAGTATTTATTCGTTTTATCACGGATTCATTCAAAGTCGTTTCCAAGGAGAAACTTTGTGTGCCTTCGCGCCTTGAAACATTGGAAGTAATTATCCACTTTTCTCACTCAGTTTTTTGTTAATAACGGCTAAATAACGGCTATTAAATTCTTGAAGTGCTGCAAACACCGTGACGATATCCTATGAATCCTTTCTAAAGCCACTGCCATTTGATTCACTCTACTTAAGAAAGAAACTTGGCAGTTTTTTGAAAAGATATCCTTTACAATTTTTTGAAAAATTCTGTTTTTATTTTTCTCAAAGAAAAAATTAATAATTTCAAAACAAAAACGCGTTCAAGGATTAAATCAGAGTAAGGATTAATTCTCCGAGTGAGACAAGTCATCCCACAAGACGCTCAGATGTTTTGCTGTTTAGACACGATCATTAATTTCTTAATTAAAAACCGGATTTTTTGCTTGCAATGAATTTAAAATTTTATTTTTGGAGCTGATAAAAATTCACAATTTCTTCTGCTCAAAATTAATTTCGATTCTTTAATGATGATGTCCATGATCGTGATGATCGTGATGGTCATGATGATCATCCTTCTTATGGCTGTCTTTATGATCATGATGATCGTGGTGTTCATCTTTTTTGTGATCATGATGGTCATGGTGTTCATCTTTCTTATGATCATGCTGGTCATCCTTCTTATCATCATGGTGATGATCATGATGATCGTGATGATCATGATGATCATCCTTCTTGGTCTCATGATGATGACCATAAGCATGCGTGTAAGCAATCATTAGGAAAAGGGCGCAAATGAGTAAAACCTTTAAAAGTAAACAATTTGATGTTTTTTTTAAAAAAATTAGCAAATAATTCCAAAGGAGCTGACACTGATACAAACCTTCATGTTTGTTATTAGTCTTAAGAGATATTCTCTGTTTAGAACTGATACCTTTTCGGAAAGTGTTAACGTCTTTTATAGTAAAAATTTTTGTAAAGAAAGCCTTACAAGTTCTAATTAATTGTTCGAATTAAAGCAAACAAGATTTCTGAAAAAAAAACAATTATATCAATTGAAATTATTGCCTCCAGGTGTTTAAGATCGAAAGCCATATAAACCGGAATTATTTTAATAATTAGTAAATTTTATTTTTGGGAATGTTTCTTCAATCGGTTGTTGACAAAAAATTTTTTTACGATTTTTTTTATTTCTTTTTTTTTTAATTAAAACAACAAATCTGCTCGAAGTTGCTGAACAAGTTTTTATAAAATATTAAAAACATCAAAAATATTTTCAAAATGTTTTTCCAGATTTCGATTTTTTATACTTTCTAACAGTTTGCCATTGAATAACACTAGTCCTTAATTTAAAACGGCCGCCCACATTTTTCTAAAAACCAAAATAAATATTTATTCAAGATCAATCAATCTCACTAATTTCTGCTCTCTCTTTTAAAAAACATAATTAATAAATCGTTCTTCTTCATTACCAACGTCTTCAACTTTTAATTTTGGTTTCATTTTCGCCAAGATTTTTTTCTTTTGAAAGAACCAACCAATCGCACCAATTTTCAATTGCTTGTCTCCTAAATCAAAGAAGATTTGCTTTCGCTTGCTTACAAATTCAACACTTGATCAATTCATCAAATTAATTACAAATCCATTCATAATATTTTATGTTACCAATCGATAAATTCGATAAATATTCGATAATACGAAATTACGTCAATGGCAAGCAGCGATGAAGCAAAAAGCAAGAAGGAGAAGAAAGAAGAAAGAAATGGGTACAAAAGCTTCATTAGCATCATGTTATTAATGAGATTTGCTCATAACACATTGTTAAATATTAGGACAAAAATCCTTTTAGACCTGCTCTAACAGCGGGTCGCTCGCCTCATTACCCCAGCCCACTGCGATGTCGGCCAACGCCATCTCATCGACACACATCGACACACATCGACACGATAAGCACGCATTTTGCAAACCAAGCAGAATTTGTTGTCATCTTAACGCTCTAGTTTAAGCGATGCCAACTGTTCTCGATGCGGTGCCGCGTGGTATCTATGAGGTGCCACCACCACCGCAAAGTACAAGCGTTGAGAAGGAGCAAATGATGGATGTATTAAAAAAAGAATTTAAATTTTTTCATTCAATTGACTTTCTCCGCCACGTAATTAAATCTTTTGATAATTTTCCATGACTTTTCAATACTTAATCGCATCGATTGATTCAAGTAAAGTTAAAGAAATCCGTTCCGTTATGCCGGCGAAAGAGATAATTCTGCAAGGATGTGAACTACTCAAAAGAGCCTTATCAATAATAAAGTTGTTTTAATCATTACCATGCTGGTAGCGTGAGGAGGCGGGGAGGGACTGCATAAACGAATTATTAATGATGTCAAAGCAGTCTCGGAATTTGACATTGACTTCATTTACTCTATTGCAAGGAAGACTTCTCTAAAGACTTCTTCTGTAATGTAATGGCCATGAAGACAGAAAACTTTCTTGTTAGGAATTTATTTAAAAAAAGTATTTAGCACAAAAAAGAGTTGGAAGAAGCCGCAGTAGCAGTTCTTCAGAACAAATGATGGTGATCAAAGAGTCCTCAAGAAGACAATGTGAAGCCGTGATATTCAGAAAGCGCCATTAGGTGTCGATGAGGTCTAAGAGGAGTGAGAGTGGTGGTCATCATTATGGTCATCATTAAATTTCTTTAAAATAAATCTTTTACGAATTCCATTTATATCCTCAG
This sequence comes from Physocephala rufipes, assembly GCA_963966595.1. NCBI lineage: Eukaryota > Metazoa > Arthropoda > Insecta > Diptera > Conopidae > Physocephala > Physocephala rufipes. The sequence continues at coordinate 28,630,767 of OZ016504.1, read as the reverse complement.
TCATCCTATTTTAACCTTTCTATAAAGCACATCGATAAAAGGATGAATAAGCTAACGCTGAAATCAATGGACGAAAAATGTCACCCCTCCTTTATTTGTAAAATATTAATAATTTCTATGGAAGCAATCAATTCGTTTTAGACAAGTATAATCGGATTGAATAGACTTAAATATTTACAACAAAAAGAGAAGTTAAGCTTCTGAGAAATTTACGAAAAAAGTTAAACCGCTTGGAGACGATTTTAAGTTTTAATCTAATAATTGCATTGTAATGCCATCTCCGGTCTTAACCCACCACAAGCCCCAACCTTCTTCTTACAACGAAAATTACAACAAAATACGATTTCCACTCGATACGATACACAAATCGGTAAACACTCGCTACGAAAAACCCCTTCAGTGAATCCTTTAAATCCGATCAACTCAAAGTGCTCGCATCATATCGTCATTTCATACTCAGGATACTCAGCGCGCACCAACAGCCATAGCCCGCGGAAAAGAATTTAACCTTCGCATGTCCGTTCATAATAATCTCAATGAATTGCACTTGATGAGAGTGTGGCAGTCGCCTCAACCGAAAGGTTTACCAGATCGCTGTCAAACGCGTATCAACGAAAACATCAGACTAGGCTCCATCAAAGATGAAAAACAATATTTGCACATGACAACTGATTTCGGTGCATGCAGTTGTTGTTGTTGTTGTTAACCTTACTATCGTGTGCATTTTTTGGTTTGTGTTGACAACATCGAGATTTTCGTTGTTCTTGTTTTTACTCATTCTCGTGTAGAGCCTGAGGCGAAAGCTTTCAATGAAAATGCAATTCATCATTTTTTGAGATTTTCAAATTTTCACATTCTCGTACATTACGCAGATCTGCAGCCCATAATGTTTCATATTTACCAAACGCTTCAGGCTCAGCTTGAATAAAGAGAAAGCAATGAAAGGCAAGGAAAAGACTACTTCCTGCGGCATCCAGGCAAGCTTACCTGACGTTCAAATTAAATTCCACACTTGGGCTAAAACTTTTTCCGTGGTAACTTGTCACCGATGGAAGGAAGGGGTGCTTCATGGGGTCGAGTGCTGACTGGGCTTTCATTGCAAGGTATGCAAGTTAAAACAACAAAACGGAGAAATAAACGCCGTAAACGAAAATGGCAAAACACCTTAAAAAAAGGTGAAAAGTCTTTAGGCAGGCTAGGTGAGGGTAGTCATGAATGAAGACAGCATCATGTTTACTGCCTTCAATAGCTGCGGGACAATTGATTCCACCAAAGGAGGTTCAAGTGTATTGCGGTCATTGCAAAACTACGGAGATCCTTGCGCTTAATGATAAAATGACCAAGCGGCTTGAGAGAGATGACAATAACGTGATATAGAATTGTTCGGTGAAATCGTTAATTCTTTTAAGACTTTTTTTTGAAAAGAGCGCCATCAATGTCAACGCACTTGGAAGATTTTAAAAGGAATCCATCTAGTGGCCACTCCAACATCTCACGAACAATGACCTACCGGACTCTTCCAACGCGACCTCCCCCTTTTCAGTCTTACTCCCCCCTCTCGTTTCAGTCTTAACAAAGGTTTTGAAAGAAATTATTTAATTCTGACTCAAAAGAGACCGAAAATAATCGGGCTAAGAAAATTGTTTCCCTGCAGATACTTAAAATTAAGAAGAAGGTCAACGAGGCGGATGTTAGGACCAAATTAAGTTTGTTTTCAGTAATAGAATAAAAAGGAAAAGGAATTTCTGAAAAAAAATTGCAAACAATTATTTCAATAAATAAATTAAACTCTTCCTGAAAAGCAGACTTTTCTTGAAGGAAGTTAAAAGTCATCACCTCAAGTGCCCCGCCCACCCATATTCATCTTGACATAAAATCATAATTCTGAACATTCTGAGTTAATAAAAAATTATTAAAATATTTGTAAAACATTTGTGTAAAACTTTAGAGAATTGAGGGATCATTTCGGAGGAATCGAAAACTTGAAAGGAATGACCTCTGGTTGTTGAACCAAAGTCAATGGAAGTTGAAGAACATCGTTTGATGCAGTCATTTGAATTGACCAATGATTAACAATCTCGTATTTGAGAAACTCTTTCTGAAACTTTCTCTTTATTCGATTACTTGAGAATCTATCGAAGTACTTGAACAAAAACTTGAACCGCCATAGCGAAACATATTTCGTTGTCACAGAAACCAATTTTATTCTCCAATATTTCATTTTCGACATTTGTTTTGTTTATAATTTATTATTTTCTTATCGCTTGTTTGCTCGCTTTCATAGAGATTATGAAAGGGGTCGGTCAATTACATTTCACTCAATACTCGACCTCCTTCAAATTTATATTCATACGTTTTTCTTTGTCATCAGAAATCGGTTTATGGTATTCATTGCAATCTTACATTTGTTTCTCACAACATTTTATCGCAAACTGGAATCTAGAATAATTTTCTGAATATGAGAATTATTAATTTTTTAACCCTAATATAAGGTTCTAAATGTACGATGGCGGTCCGCTCCGATCTCGTAATTTATTCAAATGGACAAGTTTTTTGAGTACGCCAATTAATTACTCAAGTTTTCTTGGAAAAACCTCTCTCGCATTCTCCATGACTTTTTTTCGATTATTTCGGCGGGAATGGTGTTCATTGATGATCCGGCAAGTTCATTGATGTTTTCTGAGTTCAAGTCTGTCCATTTTTTGTTAAGTCAAGCCCATTTCTTGACACCACGCTTCCAAGGAATATTAGTTGCAAAAACTGCTTCATTTCAATTGCAGTCTGGACCATGTTGTGTCAAGTATCGTTCAAACCATGTTACTGTTTCAAACGCATTTATAGCTTTTTTTGGAAAAAATCGCCAATGATTGTTTTTCAGCGCAAAAGTCAACCCAAGCACTTTTTCAGCAAACTATTTGATCATACTATAATGTTTCTCGTATCCCGTATGGATTCTTGGTTTGACTGTATCTTTCTTAATATTCTTTTTTCCGTCTTTTTCTAATTTAATTCTCATTATTTGTTTTTCAACAATTTTTTCTTATTTGTAAATCTGAGAAACGTATGCAAATCCTTAAATATTTTCAAACATTTTCAATTTATACAAAAATTTCTTCCAATTTACTTTTTCAGTATTTTAATGTTAGTTCTCCTGCAATCATGCCTACATCCAGGAACAACAAAAACAACAGCAACAATTGCAACAAAACTATTGTCGAACATTAACAAAATTATCAAAACAAAAGAGAACAATTTCTTGAATGCATCAAAAAATACTGACGATTATAGTGTAAGAGCGGCAACAACAAAAACAACCAAATCAACGAGTGCAGAAATTGGAAAGCAATTATCGCTGAACAAAACCACCGAAATCTTACTTTACGGTTTAAGGTAAAGATTTTATTTACGCGGAATAGCCTTGAAAAGAATCGAAATCATTTATTTATTTTATTTCTTCAGGAGTTTTCATTTTTTATCGAGTTTTAGTAATCAAAAAAATTCCATCGGTAAATTCATTGCACGAGATTCCGCGGCGCTTTATGATAAGTCCTTCGATGTGAAAGCATCCCATGGCAGAAATTTCGATGACTACCAATTTCGACCTAAACGATTTTCAATGGAAACGACGCCACAAAATTTACTAAATAACAATAATAATAACAATAACAACAACAGTACTGCTAGGAAAGATAACATTATCTCCAACAACCGAAGTCCAGACTCATCAACTACAAAAGGTCCTTCATCGGGTATGCGTAAACGTACCTCCTCGGCGGAAATGCTAAGCCGAAATATTTCGATTATTCTTGAAAATCTGCTAAAAAGTTACGAACAATCACAATTGCCGACGCATGGACAAGGTATAAATTTTGTATACTGTCAATTTAAGGAATTCAGAAGAAATCCAATCCTGTCATTTAGGTGTGCCGACAGTGGTGCGCACCAATATTTTAATACGTAGTATGGGTCCCGTTTCTGAGCTCGATATGGATTATTCCATGGATTGTTATTTTCGTCAGTACTGGCGTGATAAGCGTCTCAGTTTTCAAGGACCCATCAAGAGTTTGTCTCTGAGTATCAAGGTCAGTTCTAGGTCAGAACGAATTCTCCTTTTAAAATATATACTTGATTAGCAGATGTTGGATAAAATTTGGCGTCCCGATACATATTTTTATAATGGCAAACATTCGCATATACACACGATAACGGTACCCAATAAATTATTGCGTTTAGATCAAGATGGTGGCATTCTGTACTCAATGAGGTATTCACACTACTCCACACTAACCCAATCCACTTTTTTCATATCCTTCGAATATGTAGACTAACCATTAAGGCTACCTGCCCGATGGAACTGAAAAACTTTCCGATGGATCATCAGTCGTGTCCGCTAATAATCGGAAGTTGTAAATAGAAAATATAATGAATCCACTAAACGATAAAATAATGAAATTACTTTGTCATTTTAATTCATCCGCAGATGGTTATACCAGTCGTCAGCTGGTCTATCAGTGGAAGAGCAAGGAAAATGCAGTTTCGTTTGTACCCGGCATGACCCTCAACCAGTTCGATCTCATCAGCATGGATCATCGCAACAGAACGTATGCCCGTCGGGAGGGGGAGTTCTCTGTCTTACACGTAGCGTTCAATCTGAAACGGCACACGGGCTATTTTCTGATACAGGTAAGACCAAAAGAAGAAAAAAGGAATCGATCCTCCTGACCTAATTATACTTTACTGATGTTAGGTATACGTACCCTGTATTCTGATCGTGGTTCTCTCCTGGGTTTCATTTTGGATTCATCGCGAAGCAACGAGTGATCGTGTTGGTCTATGCATTACCGCAGTGCTCACCCTGTCCACCATAAGTCTAGATTCACGCACCGATTTACCCAAAGTGAAATACGCGACAGCTCTGGATTGGTTTCTTTTGATTAGTTTCTTGTATTGCATTGCTACCCTTTTGGAATTTGCCGGCGTTCATTATTTTACCAAAGTACAAAAATCGTATAGGCATAAAAAGGACTCAGAAAAATCTCCGCCCACTTGTTTTCTTTCCCACAGATCGGCAGCGGCGAGGTACCGCTTAGTGAGGATGAATGGGAGGATATGGGCGGCAGCGAGGGTCATGAAATCGATGAAGAAGACGCAGCCGCTGGAAGCTTTTCATTAAGAGAAAGCAATGAATCGATCTGTGAGCTCCCGCAAACAATCGCGGAAGGCTTTCGGAAGCGCAATGCCATGATATGTCCGAATTATAACGTGCGTTTATCACGCGGAAAATATAAAAGAGTTTAAAAAGTTGGAGGATGTAATCTTATTTTATCATTTCCTCCATTGCAGGATCCCTCTCAGATCTTTCAACCGCCTTCCTCACATGCCTCAACTATGGAGCGTACCACCCAAACCGAACCACCGGTCATTTCGAAAGCACGTCAAGTATGGCTTTGTTTTATTGGCGACGAAAAATTCAGGAAACAGCGAGAGCGCGATGCCGCGTCAATTAAAGGTAATCCTAGCAAACATATATTTTGCCACTTGTTCATTTCATTTCCGATTTCATCTCTCTTTCTCGTTCGCAACACATAGGGGCTCGTCCCGTTAACAGTGTTTCGTTGATTGATCGCGTGGCCAGAATTGCATTTCCCGTTTCATTCGCCTTCTTCAATCTTCTCTACTGGCTGGCTTACGGCATGTATAAAAAGGAATTCTCTTGATTGAATGACACGGATTAAGAGAGAATTTATACAAGTCTCACTCTTCAACATCTTGGAATACGTGCTCTCCCCCGAAGAGAGTGTGGTTGTTGAGAGAGACGGAGGAGAAAGAGGTCCAGAAACAAAATCGAATCATATCAAAAGGATAATCCAAATCAAAATGTGTCAACATTTTCAAAAAAAATAGGTATTACATGTTGTAAATTTTAGCAAAAGAATTTATATAAAAAAATATGTGTCTTTGTGAAAGCCGTAGAAGTTAATTGAAATTTGAAAGAAATAAAAATTGAATTATGAAATAAAACAATCAAAAGAACTAAAATAGATTTTTGCAATAATTCTCTATGGAACAATACCCTACACTCGATGGGATGAGAGTGCATTAACTTGCTTCTTCTATTTGTGTTTAAAGAAGGCGCGACAGTTAAATTTTCATCCTCCTGAGTCGTTTTAGTCAGGAGTTTTTCATCCTCCTGTGTCCGTATGTCTATCTATCTGTGTGTGTGTAATATACTTTCGAGGAATATTACCGGTGTAGGGTGTATGAGCTTCGTTCGGGTCGACATTAGCGTTCTTATTTGTTTATATTTTATTTGATTCGAGAATTAATTCGCGGATTGATTGATCGAATTAAATAACAGCGAATTTGACAGAAATGAACCAATAAAGCCACATGGTTATAACTCCTTCACTGCAAAATGCATTTCTATCTGTCGATTTTTTATTTATTGGCATTTTACTTTTATTATAGTGTTATCGCTCGCCGGCACCACACAGTTTGCTTTATTGGAAAGTAAACACAAAAAATTCTCACAAAAAAAAAACGCGTACACTTATTGCGAGGTGCGTTCAATGTGCTTCCGGCAGCGGTATTAAAACATTTTATATAAATAATTTTATTTTGATTTTACGATCCTCAATGAATTTTTAATCCAATGAGTTATCCAATTAATTGTTGCATTAAAGGTCATCAACGTGGGAAAACCGTTCCCAAACGACCCCCTTGCAAAGTTTGGAAATAGAGGCTTCGTGCCTAATTTACTCGAAACCACATTTTTTACAATAATACGAATACATCTTTACCACAGTGGCGCCAATACAACAATTAGTCCAATTAGCAGCATTGATAATAAATCATCCATATACCCAGAATATAATGAACGCCCTTATATATTCATTGATCTGCTTTTAAGCTGCCGTATTGCGCAGACACATAGCAGCACATAAGACACCCACGACAACGTTCATGACATGATTAACTTCTTTTCATTTATCCCAAGATGAATGACGTTTCTTATTGACGACACTTCCTCTTCGTTGTCATTGCTGACGGCACTTCCTCATCGATTGTCTTCGTTGTCATTGCAGTCTCCTTTATTGCAATATTATTTGACAGAAGTATTATTACTTCTGCTTTCTTAAATAATATATTTATTTTGTTTTTTGCTTTACTTTCAGAATAATTTTATCATTTCCATGAAGGCATTTATCTTATCAGTAATGCATTCCTATAACATCGAGATACAGAATTTGTGGTGAATGACATCAACGAGTTTGAGAATGACTTGTGTCGATTTCAAGATTTTACTGAAATAGACTGGGAGCAAGATAGCGAAGCGACATCTCCAATATGTTTAAAATCCCCAAAACGGAGAAACCCCAATAATGGTTTATCCTCTTATGCTTTTTTTTGCTTCGGTATTGGTTTTTGTTTGGAAAATAATTTTTTTTTAATTTTCATGCAATAAATTAAAAAAACAAATTAACGTTATATAAAAATTATACTGTTATATATTTTCAATAAATAAAAATTTACTACTAGATGTCGCTTATGGCAAAGCCAACAACTAATGAACTTACTCACGTTATAAAGAGCCATAACAACAGTCAAAACAAAACGTCAGTTTTGGATTGACAGAATTATGAAAATTTGACAACTGAAAGGCCGCAAGCGCGTTTCGACCTGTCAGGAACTTCTCGCAATGTCAATTTTCATGTTTTCCTCGCTTTACTGCCGCTCACTTTTTCTCTATCGCATTCTCTCACCCTAATTCTCTCTTTCCTGTCACAACATGAATTCGAAGGAGCAAGTGTCATAAGAAATACATCAGCAGCATCCTGAGGATACGAAATTATTGCTCTTTTGTGAGACGCAAAAGTGCGTGCGATTCAATCGAAAACTGTGTGGAAACTTACGAACACAAACGGAGATAATATGAAAAGTTATTCCTTTTGAATTACGTACAATGTTTGTTTTAAAGCAATGAATTATTTTGTAAAAAAAATTTAATTAAATTATGAAAGACAACGCGAATGAGTTAAAATCCCGATATCGCGACTCTAAGTTGGTGCGTCGAGAAAGAAAAAACAGTGATATTTGTACGTGGGAAAAACAACGAATTACATAAAATAACTGTTCCCCGTACAGCGAATAAATGGAAAAGTTTTAATGAGAAAGTTTCAATCAAAAATTACTAACACTAATTAAATAATTAAACTAAAATAATAATAACAGTAACTAACCGAAAATGAATCGATTTCCAGACGTCGACAAATTTTGATGTAATAAATATTTCAAAGGATAATTTGTATTGGCTTTCATACACTCAATTGGTTTTCATATATCATACATAAATTTATATACATCCATCTACACACACATACGCTCACGCACAATATGGATGGATGGATAATGTATGAACTTTCAATACAATAATCATTAATAACTTCATACATGTTCGCAACTTTGTCGTTCGTCTTCGATTTCATCGTAATCGTCATCGTTTTATCACCGCGGTCGTAGTTGTTGGCCTTGCTCGAGTATTGGTTCGAGGAGCATAAAACTGCATAATGAGTCTGTCAACAAATTCATCGGTATTCATGTTCACATTTCAAAATGGGTCAAATCTTTATTTTCTTTTACAAAACTCTACGTTGCCGCGTCTTGCGTTTGCGACTGCGATTGCGATTGCAAAGTGTGTTGACAAGATTGATAGAAAAACGTTGCAGCAGCGATATCATTAATCTAATAAACTAATTGTATGTTTTATTAATTGGTGATAGCACTACGAGTGTTCGCTCTCCATTAATGATTAAGGTCGTCAGCGATGATTATGATTGTAAACATAAAATTAATAGTATTGATATCGAAAGTGACAGCAATTACTTTGATGATGATGGAGGTTATTAAAAAGTTCAATGATGCTTGTAATGAGATACGTTGATGATGATGACGATGATTTTAATGAACTTACTGTATTTCTATGAAGAAAATGTTAACAAGATAAAATCAATGATTACTTTAATGACAGAATTTATCAGGAAGGAATTAATTTATTTTTATTTTCATTTAATGAATGAAATTAACACTAATTCAATCGTAAAAAGCACTTAAATTGTCTGTGATTTTGGATAAAACAGAAGACAACAAAATTATTGATTATAATTTATCTATTAATTGGATACATTTATGTTAGTTAGTAGGATTCGTATACATCTTGAAAATATCATAAAGTATTATTAGTTCTTCCTTCGATCTTCGAAGTCATCTAAAGAGTTTCAGTGCATACAGCCTTCAATTAAAAACCTTCTTTTGACATTCAATTTGATTTAATGAGCTAACGTGGCAGTCATCGAACACTCATCGCCGTAGCACTTTGAATATGAAAGGCGCAACAAGGAGGATGCACCTTAACATCTTACACAAATAACCATACATACGCAGTAAATCATACTCATGTAGAACAGATATAGATACGTAACATCGTAAAAACGCCACAATGATTCTAAAGAACATCATGGTATATTCAAAGTAGTTTTTACAGATTAATGGTGGTGAAATTGACTGAATAGAGCTTTACTAAGCTCAGGATTAGGACAGAAAGTGGGTAAAAGTTTTCAATTTAGGCTTGAAGTTTAATTAAAAATTACAAATTTTAATTTAAATTTTAAAAAGATTTAAAATATTTGAATTTAATTTTAAAAAAGCAATTATAAATTGAAATTTAAAGTTAAAAGTGCTTTAAAAATGTTAATTTAAATATAAAGAAGCAATTATAAATTTAAATTTCTTATTACTAATTGGAAATATAAAGCTAAATTAATAATTAAAAATTCAAATTTAAATAAAAATTAAAAGTTTAAGATTGAATTTAGATTAAAAATGCAATAAATTAATTTTTATTTTTAATTAAAAATTACTCACGAAAACTCAAAATAATCGGTAAATATTTATATACAAGTTAAAATTAATTAATAAAAATATAAATTAACTGTTAAAAATTATAAATTTTAATATAAGAAATAAAAATATAAAATTAATTATAATTTAGTTATTGATTAAAATTTATGCAAAAATTTAAAATTAAAATTTTTAATATAAACTAAAAAGCTTAAATTTAAATTTAAATTTAAGTTTAAAATATAAATTTCAATTAAAATTAAATTTAAATTAAATATCAACAATTTTAATTCGACGCCCCCAAAGGTATGCATTGAAATTCTCAGTACACACAGTTCAATTTTTTTAATAGATTTGCACGCGATTCCGTGTTTGATCATTTTGTTGGACATCTTTAAGCTTGAGATAAAACAATCCGTTCAGTTTTTTGTCGTAAGTAAATTAAATTGCATTATGTTCTGCGTATCGTAGCACAATAATAAATAAAGGCGAAAAAATAGTTAGTAGAACAAGGACTGAACAACATATTACTCATACCTATTATTATTTTTAACACACGTTTAAAATGTTTAAGAAATCATATACTTCCATTGTATAAATTTATACGAGGATATGCATGAATCAGTGTTTGTAATTGCTCGACCGTCAGCCGGAAGTTGTTTTATTGTTGTTATGTTTCTATAGTCAGTTACACTTATTTTTTTGCCATTATTTTTATGGTTTTAACTAGATGCCTTTGTTTTGTCTCTCTCTCTCTCTCTTCATTTCTTCCATGTAACGGTCAGACCGATTATAATAATAAAAATCTCATAACAATTAAATACTCCTTCCAAGGATTTTTCATTTGAAACAATGAAGTGATAATAGATAGAAACAGCCGCAGCAACGTAATGCCATTTTAAATTCAACTTTTATGCATTCCACTCAGAACTTTATTTATAAAGTCGCAAATGTATACGAGGTGTGATCGGTAAATACCTGCGTCGGGTCTCGTTGATTCCTTTGAATTTGAAATATTGACAAAAATTTGTTTACTTAGCAATTCCGAATTACATGAAAGGGTTTTCTTCTTTGCAGCGTTTTCAGACCATCACTGTGTTGTCGTCTGTGTTTTATAGCGATATTCGATTAAAAGAGGTATAAGGTCTGACTTGCTAGTTTTAAATATATTTGCACTTACACCAAAAAAAAAAGAACAAGTCAGATTATATTAAGGAATAAACCCAAACTATGCGGAATGTAAGGACGCAATAGGACTTTGGCAGAAGTAATCAATAACTGATTGACGATGTTGGAGTGGAAGGGACTGTAGTGAACCAATTTCGTTTCTTTTTCTTTCCTGATTTTCGAGAATTATTCGACGGAAAGAGAACTACCACAAATGATATCGGGCGTGTAGGGTTTGTGTGAAAGGCTTGAAAATCAAATAAGAAAGGGATTACGGTCTTAAACGCCCAAAGCAGCTACTCACCAAAGAGCCCCAATCACAATGTGTTAACGTTATTAATCATCATTATTAAAATTGCATACCATTTATTTAATTATTTTCTATTTCCACGATATTTTATTTTGCAACACAAAATCTATCAAATTTCATTGTCTGATCATTATCTTTTACAAACAAGTTCAATGTTGGAGCACTTTACTGTTATCGCTGTTATCGTCATTATTGCCGCCGACGATGTTGCCGCAGTTGATTTTTACCAACAAATACATTCATGACTGATAACAGCTTCGTGAGAATTCAAACGACGCAAACAACACCAACTAACTACATTGATAGTAACGACAACAACAACAACAACGGACAACATCAGCAGCAGCAATCTTAGAGCAGTATGTTTAGCATATCTGGATTGAATTTTTATTGCTCGATGCTTATGATAGTAATGATGATAATGCTATCGATGTTCACATTTATGCCAATTGTCAGGTAATCTAAACGCATACAAACGCACACACCGACACACGCGCACATACAAACATATGAGAGTAGTCCCCGAAGTAATCGTTTTGCTTCAAACAACGCTATATAGATTTCCAATAAATAATGATTGCAGTATCGACCTTAAAAATGTTAAATTTCGAGATATTAAGTTTATGTGTGGGTGTATTTGCGAGAGGGTAGTCCCAGAAATGAAAATCGTCGCAGGAATATTTTGGTCTTATGACTTAGATAATAAATACACGTGTATGAGATTAGTGAGGGCTTCACAAACTCTTACGTATTTACGTAAGCAATTTTATCTTGCTCACACTTACTTATGCAAATCTTAACAAATTTTACCCTACCGAACCCCCCCCTTCCACGCCCCTTGACGACAAATCTGATACAAACACATTAATGTATTCCTCGAAGAAACAGTCTTAAAATGTGGGTTGCGAAAGGCATAAACACCGAAATGCAAATCTTCAAATTGCATGACGTTAGCAATTTTTGTATTTCTTTATTTTCTCTTTCATTCGCACTGGCGCGAAAAAACGGGAGAGCCCTTAAGTACTGTAAAGTGAAGTAACAACGTCGTCTTGCGGTTTTCTGATTGCAAATGAATAATGCAATATTAAAATAAAATAGAAAGCGGAAAAGGAAAGAAGAATCACAAAAGCTTTTCCTTGAACTCTGCGCCAAAAACTCTTTAAGTCTGGATTATAAAAATAATCCCCAGATTGTGGAAATTTTTGGCCGCGGATTATTTTAATTAAATTCACCTCGATGCAAATGCACACCAATAGAGACTAACACGCACACGCACACACATGTACTGAAAGTTAAAAACAATTACCAAATAAAAAAACCAATCCAACTCATTTCATTCATTTCATTCTCCGTCTTCCTGTTTTAAAGATGCAAACGCAAAGAAATGGCTGCCGGACGTCTCGAAAATGTTACACAAACTATATCAAAAATTCTCCAAGGCTACGACATCAGATTGAGACCGAATTTCGGTGGTAAGTGAGCAATAAATTGAATGGGCCAAAAACAAATAAAAAGCGGAGGTTGTGAATCGAAAAATATCGATTGTTGCAAAATTGTTTCAGGTAATCGAGTTAGACTTCGATTGCCTGCTGGAGGGCAATATTACATTTCATAGATAACGTTACCAAATCGAAAACTATGCCCCTCCACTCAAACAAGTAACGAACATTCGGGTGTTAGACGGGAATATTAACCCCGACAAAATTCATTCATTCCGAGCAAACGATTTTTTTAATACTTTTTAACTTCTGAATGAGTATTAAATTTTAATGGGCGTCAAACATATTCTAAAAGTTTTTAAACCTCCTCGACGATATTATCCAACGCACAAAAGACAATTTAGAGAGTGTAAAAGAACAAGGAGGAATGCCCAGATATAGAGTATGTAACCTCTATAGGACTAGAATGGGTTAAGAGGGCAGAATAAAACACTCAGTCTGTCTCACGAGGCTGAGAACATTTTCATATTTATGTTTCTATTTGTGTTCACAGCATTAAATCAGTCTGAGAGATATGTAAGATACATCTTCACATATATATGTTTATACAAAAAAAATTAAGTAAAATAAAATTACAATTTAATAACGTAATTAACTGTTACCAAAACATTTTACGGCCTAAAGCCTCTTTGTTGAAAAAAGTATTCCCAAATTTGATTTTGTCCTCTCTACGGCCGCCTTTTTTTAGGAGAACCATTGAACGTTGGCATGGACTTAACCATCGCCAGTTTTGACGCCATATCAGAAGTTAACATGGTAAGTAATCAAATTCAATCCCGCTAAACAGATTATCCTTTCACAACGTCAGGTTAATGCCGGTGAGACGCGCGAGAATGTACAAAATTCACAACATGCAAATTGGATTTTCGAATAAAGTCGTCTCCACTGAAGGATGCATCATTTAAAAAATAATGTCAGGAATTTTGTATTCATAAATTTTTGTTGCTCGTGGAAGAGCATTTATCTCACACACAAAAATGCGCTACATAATTATGATTAGGGCCTTTAGCATTAACGCTCAATGCTGTGACATACTTTTTTCAAAGTTAAAAAAGTGCACTTTTTCCTCCGCACAGAATTATGAATTAAATTAAAATCAGACCGAACAAAAGACATAAAATTCTCAAAAAATTTGTTTTTAATAATTTCGCTTCTTTGTCTCACTTTGTCTCTTTCGTTCCGCTAATTATCCTTCACATCGCTTCACCCTTCAGGATTACACCATTACGATGTACTTGAATCAGTACTGGCGCGATGAGCGTCTCGCCTTCAATGCTTATGGACCGTATTACGATGATGATGCCGATGATGATGGTGTTAATGATGTTCTAACACTGGCGGGTGACTTTGCTGAGAAAATCTGGGTACCGGACACATTCTTTGCGAACGACAAGAACAGGTATTTTCCTTGCTTGTTGGACATCAAATCGGGTCAGTGAGGCACTACCTGTTTTTTTTCGTTTCTTCGTTCATTAAGTTTCCTACACGATGTGACGGAGCGCAACAAGTTGGTGCGTTTGGGTGGTGATGGTGCTGTCACGTATGGCATGCGCTTTACCACGACATTAGCGTGTATGATGGATTTACATTATTATCCCTTGGATTCACAGAATTGCACCGTTGAAATCGAGAGCTGTAAGTGTGTGCTAGGTTTCTATGGTTCCCAAACGACCTGTTTTTTTTTTTTGTTAATTTTCTCTAACTGTAGATGGTTATACGGTCAGTGATGTGGTCATGTATTGGAAACCGACGCCTGTTCGTGGCGTCGAAGATGCCGAATTGCCACAATTTACAATAATTGGCTACGAGACAAACGATCGAAAGGAAAGTCTAGCGACTGGCGTGTATCAACGTCTCTCGCTTTCGTTTAAATTGCAGCGCAATATCGGTTACTTTGTATTCCAGACGTATCTGCCGAGCATACTTATCGTAATGCTATCCTGGGTATCGTTTTGGATAAATCATGAAGCAACTAGTGCACGCGTTGCTTTGGGTAGATTGAAATTTCTAGCAAGCGAGAAAGCCCTGTTGCGTCAATACAATTTCAATGTTACCCCATTTTCCAGGCATCACCACGGTACTGACCATGACCACCATCAGCACTGGTGTACGCAGTTCCTTGCCAAGGATTTCATACGTAAAGGCTATAGATATTTATTTGGTAATGTGTTTTGTGTTCGTCTTTGCCGCGCTGCTCGAGTACGCGGCGGTAAATTATACATATTGGGGCAAACGGGCCAAGAAGAAGGTTAAAAGGAGTAAAGAAGGCGATGCTAAGAGATCAGGTGAAAATTTCGTAATGGGATTCTATGATTCGGCTTTATGATCGTTACTTTCAGGAAAATCCGATAAGTCCGAAACGTGCTCAACAACCGAAGACATCATTGAATTGCAAGATGTCCGTATGAGTCCTATACCGTCACTCAGGAAGGCCAATTATAATAGCACGCTGGGCTCGGTAGGTTCGGAGACGTTGGATTTTTCCAAATTCCCGCCCAGTTTTCGCATCACTCGAAACTATGGGACGAATCGTAACAATCTACGTCATCGCGGGCAGCGAGGTATGTCATGCATATTGACAATCAATGGCTAGCATTTTCTTTATTTGGATTCTCTTTCCTTTCCGGAGCTGGTGGTAAACCACGAATGCTGCATGCTCTGAAACGTGGCGCCTCCGCAATTAAGGCAACAATTCCCAAGATTAAAGATGTCAATATTATTGACAAATATTCACGCATGATTTTTCCGGTTAGCTTCCTAGCGTTCAACTTGGGCTACTGGATCTTCTACGTCTTCGAATGATAGCATTTGACGACACTCCACGCCAAATAGGAAGAACCTCCTAATAGTGTGTAGTGTCCCCAAACCAATCCCCGGGCAATCAAAGCGATCCCCGACCGAGATGGCCAGTAGTAAGCGTGTGCCGCAGCAGTAGCAGCAGCCACCTAGAAAGCAGTTAAACGATCGCAGTTAGCGTCTCAAGAGAACCAAATCCAAAGCAGAGCTTATCTGAAAATGTTCAAAGAACGGTTTAAAGACGAACATTATCGATACGATACGAGCAATAAGAATAAATTTGGTATAATAGAAAAAAACGAAAAGAATTAGAGGGCACAGTTATAATTGATCAGTGTCTATAAAAGAGAATAATCAACTAATCTGGCTACTAAATACTCACATACACACGCACACACACGAACATAGACAACATACGGACATATATGTTAAACAAACAATTGAAAAGACATTTCATGCAAACTCATATCGAAACGAATCAAAAATCCAACAAAATCTAAACAAATTTAATCGAATCTATTCGAAATCAAAATTTGTAGCGATTCACAAACACTGCCTGATTGAGATTAATGAGCTAAAAGAGAAACGACCATTCCAAGTCAAGTTGGTATAAACCGACTTTAACCCCAAACTTGATAGTTATGAATATTTATCGTATATAAGCATTCCTTAAGACACAAACCATTATCCTAAAAAAATGTTAGAACATCGGAGAAATATAAAAAATTGTTACATTTGAAAAAAAGATTAGATAAGTACACTCATTAGTCATAAATAGTTCAAAGCTTTTTTTAAAAAAATCGTGATATTAGACGAACCTTAATAATCACCAAAGAAAACGTTACGCTACCAAAGAAAGATTAACTTATACTTATATTTTCCTTTTTGTAAATTCAAATTGGAAAGTTTTATATCATTATTACCAACATCATCACCATCATTATCATCAATATCGTCATTGACAATTCAGGTAATCTCTGTAAAAGTCTTTATAAACCAGTCCTAATCGTTAGATCGAAGCTTAAACGGAAAAACAGTTTTCAAAATGTTATAGAATAAAAATAGTTTAAATCAAAATTAAGCCAAAAATATATTAAAGCAATTAAATTAACAGATTTGTTTTGTTTGTTGAGGCTAAGGTTGTTTATTCACAGGTGGGTATTTATGATAATGCCTTTTTTTCACTGTTTTTTTTTTTTTTGGTAGCAGTTCGCTGAGTTGAAGAACAATTTTTTTTTCTTAAAACATTATTTTCAAAATCATATCGTTTTTAACATTAAAGTCTAATACTTTCAATTTTCTTTGTAAATTATTTTCAATGAAAATATTATTGACAACATATTGTAACTCTGCTTGATTGTTTTCATGTATGAAAAAAGGACTCGGGTGGAACTACCTCTGTCGATAAGTAACCGGCTAGTCCCAGAAGTAGTCGACCTGACATAATTTTCGAGATATTATCACTATAGTAAATAATACCGACCCCCAAAAAATGAGATTTCATGTGTGAAATCTCCGCTTTATTTTGTCCGCTTATACTGATTGTTTGACAGCTAACACTAATGAACACTTGCAATGAATTTGTGAAGATGAAAAAAATATCGTTGTGCCTTTCAATGCCTTTTTTTTTGTTTTGAAGACCTACCAATATCAAAACTAAGCTACTCTAAAGAAACCCGCTCCTTAAATTGAGTGACATGATTTCAAATTTAAAAGCGTACGAACGCGCTTTAGAGGCGTGCGAACAACAAGCAAACGAGGTAGGAAAAATCGTGAGGGAAATCCCCAAACGCTATTGGATGAAACGGTATAAAATTTAAAGCCTGAGCTTTGCACCGTTGGATTATCTACCGACTGGTCGTTGGATTATCTACCTCTCTCGACTATTTTGCCGACTACGCTCGTATCAGCTGTAGATTCAATTTTCATTGATGGTTTAGGAGGAGAGGATAAGCTCGTCTTGGGAGTACCGCGAGAGAGATCTGAATCAAATAAAAGCAATCTTTGGCGTTAAAAGAGAAAGAATTTTCCAAAAAAATGGAAAAATATAAGAGAAATATACGGAGAAGAAGAAGAAGATTTGTCTTACTCCAATTCATTAAAAGTGTGCATTCTAGTACTTTAGGATTTAGGAGAAAACTGACATTTATATAAATGATTTTTATAAAATTTTTATAAATTATTTTTAGCACATTTAGCAGTATTTATTTATTTCTTTTCTAATATAAATTGTCTATTTTTTTTAAACCAGCTTCAAAAAGCTTTCTCCAAAGTTTCTCTGATTCCTTGAATGAGTCTGCGGCAGAGAAAAATCAATGGACCATCAATGGACCGTTTCCTCATTGCAAGCGTTTTTTTTTTGAGCTTTTCTCAAAAGCTGCACACTCGCTGCTTTTCTATTATTTTTGCATCTATAGCTCTAAGATACATTTTCCTGGACAATTGAATCTACGCGTTTAAGAGGGATGTCACGCTGCCATTTTTACGCTGTGTATAATTAAGTGAACATTATGCAAAGAATATAAAGACAATTTTTTCAAGCCATAATGGCTTATTTTCATAAAGCTCAAAAGTGAAATCTGTAAAAATCAATTTCAATGTGATTAAAATCCATTTCTAACAATTTCGAAAAAATAAGAATTTTTTTTTAAAAAAAAGAAGAAAATTACGCAGCAAACGATAATTTTTTTTAGGATTTTTCCGTGAGTTTAAGGGTTTCGTAAAAGAAAGGAATAATTACTTTAAAAATTGATAAAAGCTGAATGTGTTTGCAATTGATTTTAATAAAAAAGAAAAAGAATAATCAACAGAATTGCTGTTAATGTTAAAATTTTCCTTTAAAATTATTTTTGCCCATTTCACGATTTCGGTGAGCCTTCGAACAAACGATACGAAAGTGAACGCCCAAAAAGCAACAACTACTACGACATTACCAGCTGCGAATGAGTATCTAAAATAAATGGCGGCTGTATACGAGCCGTAACCCCCCAAAAACTCATACCAGGCTTAATAACAACACACGAATACGAGCTTGGCAAAGCATTGAAAAATTTTAAATGGTGAAAATTATGCAATAACTGTTAGAAAGGGGCTCGGGTATAATGAGATGCAGTCATAGAAAAAGGTTCCGTGCACATCCAAATGATAAATCATCGACTACTGCTGAAAAAAAGTGAAAGACAACAACAAAAGTCCGCTGGAGCGGAATTAATTGAATGATTAAAATAATAAGTTATGAAACAAATTTATTAAGTACTAAAGAATTCTAAAAGAAAAGATAAAAGGTAGAGCGTGCGGATAATCGAACGAACGAACGAACGAACTTATGAACGAACGTCCACCCCCACAAGAGCCTTTTCAGAGACATTGGCCAATATCTACATGCGAGCTTCGTCAGAACTAGCGGCAACAACGACAACAACTAAAACGAATAACAACAATAAAACTAACGACGACAAAACAGCTACTACAACCTTAGCAGAAGCAAGGACGACAGCAATAATATGAAAATGAGACACTGAATCAAATCCTTCGCAAAGTTTTATTTGCCATCCGCACGCCCACACGCACAGGCCCACACACGCACCGAAATAAAACGAGTGTAACTTTAAAGCGAACGAAGACAAGACACGGACAAACACGGACGACAAAATACTATTACAATATTCACGAGCGCATTCAACATCTCCACAATTCTTTCAGCAACATTCTCCTCACAATAACCCGATCTCCGGCAGTTCAATCGAGTGCTGATGAAATTTTGGAGTATGTATCCTTCGATACTGTGTCTGTTTTTGGTTCGTTTGGGTAAGTTTCGAGAATTAACACGATTTCGAATTTCATTCTTAAATAATTCTTTTTTTGATAATAAACGCTCAATAGTTTTCATTCATACATTCGGGACTAATAGAGATATGGATTTATCCCCCTCTTGCCACCTGTTACTTTTCATTAATTAGATACATATTCATTTATGATATGATTCATTTATATTTTTTAAAAGTTACAAAAATGTCTCCCCGAAAAACTCATTCACAAACATTTGCTCGTTTTAATTTGAGTTTTATAAAAACCAACTGGCAAGTATCATTCAGAAATTGTATTCATTGCAGAAAAAATTGCAAACATAAAGTGGATTAAATAAATTATCTCTGAAAATATAAATATTTGGAAATATATTGAATAAGCGAATATTTCTCTAAGGAGATTATTGTTGTAAAAAGAATGTTATTTTCAGAAGAGTATCGTTTATTATTGGCATACTATTATCCAGAGAGGAATGTTAACGTAAAGAGAAGATAATTCTAAGGCGAATTTTATTCGAAAGGGATTAATATCTTAATAGTGTTTTAATTAAAACTATTTAACAATTTAAAATTACGAATATTATTTCAAAAATAATAGAATATCACTCTGAATAGAATATCACTCTTAATAGAAGAACTAAAGAGAATAATATTATTGCAAGAGTGTTAAATTTTTTGGAAAGATCATTTAGCAATTTCATTTCCCATTTGAAATATATTATTTTAAGAAGAACGCCTTTCTAAAGAGAACGTCACGACAAATAGGATTATGAAATCAATATAATTCTACGAAGAACATTATTCTATGAAATGCTTTTCTGCGAATAATTTCATTTTAAAGAGAGCATTACTCTAAAGAAAAGATTATTTTAAAATAATATAATTCTAAAAATGATATCGTAAAAGTTATATTATTTTAACAAATACAATGATTTAATAATATCGTTAATCCAGGCAAAATATTTCTTTATGAAAACTATTATTATTAAAAAATATTACTAAGATTAATTAATTAATTATTAAGAATATCAATTTAAGGGATGTTAACCTAAAAGAATATTATCACAATAACATCGTTATTATGGGTAGACTATTTTTCTAAAGAGATAATTTTTATTGAAGGAATTAAATTGCAAGAAGAACATTATTCTTAAAAAGGAAGTATACCTGCAAGAGAATTATTTTAGTAAACATAAAAATATAAATATATAAAGATATTATTTTAGAAAGATTATTTAGGAATTATTTCAACGTTGTAATAAATGGAATTAAGTGTTAATCTAAGACAAATATGATAAGGAGTATTTAAAAAAAATAATAATCGTGATGTCTAACCCGACTGTGGATGCAACGCAGTTTAGGCAATAATCTTCGCTAAATTCTATTAATCGACCATTTTCGTATAAATAATAATGATTATACAATACATATACAGACCATAAATGGTATAATAATTCGAAAAATGTATGATAATTGCATCAAACTTGATATTATGACTGTGTTAACGAACTATTCTCACTGAGAGTCTCGCCTTGGTTGTGTTTTTTTTTAATTATTTATTTGTCCATCTAACAGATATTTATTTTGCATATATGTATGTATGATTACATGCATATCATGCGCAAATCGCATAAAATCTTTTCTCTGTGTCTTGTCTACTCGCTTTTCTCCTTTTTCCTTCCTCTTCTTCTTCGCTTTCGTAGTCAACATCCTCGCACGTCGCACGTAGTGGAAACAATTTTAATGAATTCTATTGTTCTTACTTATTTAAAGATATATCAGAGCAAATCAAGATGAACCTGATTCAATTATGTTTATTTATAGTTGCGAACGTACGAGGCTAGAAAAATTGAAAAAGCAGACAATTTAAAGCTTTATTGAGATATTGCAAACCATTAAAACCGCATCAACATCAAAATTTCTTCACAATTCTTGATTTGTTTTTACATTTGACTATTCTCTGACCACAAAAAAAAACCATAAAAGCCAATTTATGTTTAATTAATATAAGATTCCATAAGAGTCGATTAAAATCAAAAATTGGCTTTTAGTTTTTGCACGATCTTAAGAATTCAGTCTATTAAATAAATCGTTAGAGATTTTGTCTTAATTTGAAATTAAATCTTCATTTTCTTTGCCGATCTCGATGTTTGCATTAGTGACCATTATCAATTCTGTCAAAGACACTGAAGCTCTCTTGATGAAAAAAGATTTTGTTTTTTCTTTTTGCTTTTATTTTCTCTTTGATTTTCGTTTATCACTTCGGAAATTTTGTGAATAAGGAAGCTTTTCTTCCCGCAAAATGGACTGCATTATTCGTGTCCTTCCGTTTGTTTTTAACTTTACAAACGGTTTTTTTTTTTTTTTTTGGTTTTTTGGCATTCAAAAAAAGTTTTCCTCTCTATGTCCATCCTTAAGGCTCTCTGGCTTTCCCTATCTCTCTCACCATCTCTTTCCCTCTACATAAAAGGGCAATCCTTTTGGATTATTTTTGATTCTCAAATCTTTATTTCTCTCATCGAATTCGTGAACATAAGTTCATTTCTTTTGTGTTCGTGAGGAAATTTGGAGTCCGTTTCCAGTCATGGCTATATATGATAATTACCCTTTGCCCTATTCAAAAAATATTTTGATTTATTATTTAAAAGAATGAGTTTCACTTTTTCAATAAAAGGAAACAAAATTTTGTTTGTATTCATCATCATCATTGTCATCATCGACATTACCATCATCACCATTTTTACGGTGCTTGCAAGATATTGAAATTTCAAGATTTCATTCAGAATACAAAAATAAAAGCATAACAATTTCTACAACAAAAAGTGAAAGTCCATAAAATTCAAACGCATGCGTTTCAATTCGGGGACGTTCAACAATGAATGAGAAATTCATAAAAATTTGATAAAGTTCATTGTGACTCGCTTTCGTAGAGACTATCCATTCGTTATTCGTGATTCGGAATGAAAGAAGCCCTCGAGACTTAAGAAACTCAAGTTCATTCATAAAATCGCGACAATACTGGCGCTAAAAGTCTGAAACAGCCATAAGCTCCAACACATGTTCTCTTTAGAGCGCTTTCTCTCTCTCTCTCATTCTCAAACACCTCCAGAGAGCAGGTGTTAATGCAGAAATGTCAAGCTTTTGGAGAGAGCCGAAGAGTTGCATTTTGTTTTTGCTTTTGTTGTTGTTGTCTTCATCGTTTTGTAGAACTTTTGCGAATGGCACAGATTTTTTAAGGATTCGTGTGCGTAGAAAGCGACCTCGTTAAGAATCAAAATATCTATGAATGAAGGAAAGTTTCCTTTGAAGCCATCCTTGAACTCACCCCAACCCCTTTCACTATTAGATATTCCGTCAAGCAAACTTTACAAGTCTGGAAGGGGTGAGAAAGGCGAGTAGGTTGCAGCATATGCAGTGGTTCAGTTTCAGATTTTAGAGATTATGAAGAGCAAAAGAAAACAGTGGAAACCCTTAATTATTTCCTTTTTAAAATTATCATTATGTTGTTTTAGAAATTTTCTAGTAAGAACAATTTAAGCGTATTTCATCACCATAGTGATCAATAGTGATTCTTCACTATATTACTATTTTATTACTAAAATTGTGCCGTTGTTTTGCAGTTGTCTGCGAATATAAGTTGCCTTTGACGCCGCCAACTGTCGTAAGTTTGCCCGAGAGTTACGCTAATGTAAAGCAAGGATCAGCCCGACAATTTCTTGGTTCAAGTTTTGTGCGCGATGCCCGTGGCGACGGCGGCGGCGGAGACGATGTACGTAATTACCCTAAGCAAATGTCACCACCCGGGACGAGAAATCACCAACAGGAATTGGAGCAGCAACAGCTATCAGAACATCACCATCAAGACCCCGAATATTTAGATGAACATTTCCTATTTAATCCACCTGATTATCCGCCTCTTGAAAATTCCGGCGAATTTAATTATGCCGATCATGAGATGCCGGATTTCCCTCGCGAAATTCCCACCACCGAATCAATTAAACCTGAAATTCAGAACCGTGTTGCCCTCCCGGTTGAAGTTATTAAGAGTGCTGGTCACTCGTTCGGGAAGCCGAGGTTCCACGATGTTGGAGGACGTTCCGATCTGTATGAAGTGCGTGAATATGGTGATCGTGGCGTGGGTGTCACGCGTGGTCAAAAAAGATACATGCAGGTGTGGCACAGAGAAGAGAAAACATTCGTACCTCAGAGGACCTCACTGGTACACGATGAAACTCCTCTGTTAAATCCCAATGATGGTGTCATACACGAGTGTCACAACGACTGCAATCAGTTCCAGTGGCAGTGCGTTGCATCGTGTACGTGCATCGATCATAACGGTCGGTGTGACAACGTACAGCAATGTGAGGATGGATCGGATGAATTTGATTGCGATGCATTGGGTGATATGATGTCGAAGCGTCAGAATGAGTGTGAGGAAACTGGAACGCATGTCATGTGCCCTAAGACCTACCGTTGCATTCATAAAGAATGGCTGTGTGATGGCGATGATGATTGCGGAGACTACTCGGATGAAACACATTGCGGTGGTTACAACAATTGCAGTGATGACCAATTTGAGTGTCAGAATGGATTCTGTATACCACGCAAATGGGTCTGCGATGGTGAAAATGACTGCCGAGATTATTCCGATGAAGCCAATTGCAGCAAAATTACGTAAGGGTTTATTTGAGTGTTTGCTCTTTAAAACTAGCTGACTGTCATTCTTCGCTCTTTCTTCCGTTTTTCATTTGGCCGTTTTGTTCAATCAATAGTTGTTCCACGGATCACTTCACCTGCCGTAGCGGCTTTTGTATCTCCATAGCATTTCGCTGTGACGGCGACTTCGATTGCCCTGACGATGACGATGAACAGGAATGTCAGCGCGTTACGAATAGTTGTCCCGAGGGTGAATTTAAATGTCGCGGAGGCCTGGGTGGCGCTGGTGGCCCTGGAGGTCATTGCGTCCTGAACCGCTTCCTTTGCGACGGCGACAACGACTGTGGCGATTGGAGCGATGAAGAGAGTTGTTCAAAACGACCTATTAAATGCACCAGCAGTGAGTATCAGTGCGCTGATGGTGAATGCATTCCAAAACGTTGGCAATGTGACAAAGAGCAAGATTGTGATGGCGGCGAGGATGAAAAAATGTGCGGCAATATGAATCAAACTCAAGCGTCAACCTGCAGTTCCGACGAATTCACTTGCTCGAATGGAAGATGTATTCTAGTACGGAAAGCCAAAAGTCTTCTAAGGTTTTAGTTCAATTAAATATATTTCATTATCATTATCTAGCGCACCTGGCTCTGCGATGGTTATCCGGACTGTTCCTCGGCTGAAGACGAAGTAGAGTGTCATCTTCAGTGTGATCCCGGCCAATTCCTGTGCCCAGCCAAAAAGAATATCACCAATCTTAAGTGCGAACCGACAAACACGTTCAATTTTATCTTCAATTCTTATTAATGGTTTTCCTTCTCCGAATCCCGTAGAATTTGCGTGCACCAGAAGCATCTTTGTGATGGCCAATACGATTGCCCTTTGGGTGAAGATGAACTAAATTGCCCGCAGAAACGTGTTTGCGAGAGTGATTCGAAATGTGAACAACTTTGCATAACTTCAGCACATGGTCTACCAGAATGTGCCTGTCGTTTGGGTTATCTAATGCATGAGAACGGAAAAAAGTAAGTCCAGGAGTTTGGACCCCCCTCCCCCGAACATTAATCACGTTTAAATTTTTTGTCTCAGCTGCACGGACATCGATGAGTGTCAGTATCTAACCAATCCGGTGTGTTCTCAAATATGCACTAATACCGCCGGTTCCTTCATTTGTTCCTGCGAAATAGGCTACGTACTACGACCTGATCTGCGTTCATGCAAAGCACTTGGTGGAGCGATGCAATTGATTGTAGCTAACCGATGGGATATTCGGCGTGTGTTTCTCAGCAATAACCGATACAATGCCATTCTAAAAGGTCTTCACAATGCTATTGCGCTGGATTTCCATTATCGAAAGGGACTACTCTTCTGGACAGACGTCGCCACGGATGTCATCAAAATGGCGTATATGAACGGTACACGTGTGCGGAACGTAATTCGATGGGGTCTGGAGTCACCTGGGGGTTTAGCAGTAGATTGGATACATGATCTGCTCTTCTGGACCGATTCGGGAACAAGACGGATAGAAACTTCTAATTTCGAAGGAAATCTACGGGCCGTTCTTGCTGCTAACGATTTAGATAAGCCACGAGCAATTGTTGCGCATCCAGGGGAAACTTCAGTTTTCTGGAGTGATTGGGGTAATTATTCGCAATAACTTGAACTTAGTTTAATATGTCAGTATTAAATAAATTTAACTTACCGTAGGACCGAACCCAAAAATCGAACGTTCTTTTATGGACGGTTCAGAACGCCGCGTGATTATCGGCACCGGCGTTACTTGGCCTAATGGTCTAGCTATTGACTATCCAAGTCAGAAACTTTACTGGGCCGATGCCAAACAACATGCCATTGAATGCTCCAATTTCGATGGCTCCGGACGAATCAAGATACTAAGCACTCACTTACCCCACCCATTTGCTCTGACTCTTTTCGAGGACACCATGTATTGGACTGACTGGAATACGAAAACGGTCTCAGCCGCGAATAAGATTACCGGCAAAGGTTTTCGCAACATTCACGAGAATTTCCATTTCCCCATGGATATTAATGCCTATCATCCGGCTAGGCAGCCCGATTATTCAGACCGTTGCCAAAAAGATCGTCGCGGTTTACGAGGCGGTTGTTCACACCTGTGTCTTCCGAATAAAAAATCTAGACGCTGTGGCTGCCCGATTGGTCTGAATCTAAAAGAGGATGGGTAAGAAGTATTGGACAATGTATTTGGAAGTCCCTTAAACGCCACAATTTTATTGCTCTAGCAAAACATGCAAAAGTACTCCCGATAATTTGGTTCTGGTGGCTCGGCACAAAGACATACGTCTTCTGCAATTGGACTCAAAGGTTTTCGCTGTACAAAATGACATCGATATGATTATTCCACTGGACAATCTGAAGCATGGGGTTGCCCTGGATTGGTGTAGCGAACAGGATTTTATATACTGGACCGATGTGGAGCGCAGTTCAATAAGCAAGGCCCATCTGAATGGGAGTCATCAGCAGAAAGTCATTCATACAAATCTAGTATCGCCTGCCGGCCTAGCATTAGATTGGATTACCGATAAGATCTATTGGACCGATTGGGGAACTAATCGCATAGAGGTAGCAACGTCCGATGGAAAAATGCGATCCACACTAATATGGGAAAAGTTAGAGAAGCCCAGAGACATAGTCGTCAATCCAATAGGTTGCTCTTCCTCTCTCTCTCGCTCTATATCTCTCTCTTTCTTGATTGTATAATTGTATAATAATCGTAATCTTTCAGACGGCATTATGTTTTGGTCAAACTGGGGCGAACAGGCTGTGATCGAGCGGGCTGGAATGGATGGAAAAAGGCGGGTGATTGTTACTGCGAAAAA
The DNA here is from genome assembly GCA_963966595.1 of Physocephala rufipes. Classification (NCBI taxonomy): domain Eukaryota; kingdom Metazoa; phylum Arthropoda; class Insecta; order Diptera; family Conopidae; genus Physocephala; species Physocephala rufipes. The sequence goes on along the minus strand of OZ016504.1, from coordinate 28,603,781 downwards.
TCTGAAATGGCCCAATGGGTTGGCGATAGACTACGAACAACAAAAATTGTATTTCGTCGATGGTGGCCTGAAAACCCTAGAGAACATGAACTTCGATGGCAGTTCAAGAAAAATGATCATAAGTACGTAATGCATAATGTGGTGGGAAAGGTGAATTATTGAATTTTTTTTCGAAATCGGTGTAGGCTCGGATCTGGGACATCCGTTTGGCTTGGACGTTAGCAATGATCGCGTTTATTGGACTGATTGGGTAACGAATAGTGCTCGTAGTGCTAACAAATTCACTGGCCTCGATGTTGCGACCTTAATCCACAATACGACAAACCTGATGGACATTCGGGTGTTTCATCGGTCTCGAAGGCATGCGCACAATAGTTGTGAATTTCTGAACGGAGGTTGTTCCCATTTGTGCCTTCTGAACGAAGAAAGTTATTCATGCGCGTGTCCAATCGGAGTTCAGTTAAAGGCAAGCAATTAATCCCAATCTGGATTCAGTAATAATTTGAGAAATTTTCCTTCTCTTTCTTTTCTCTTCAGGATGATCAACATAATTGCTCCGATGGGCCGAGCCATTATATATTATTCGCACATCGCTTCGATATCCGTCAGATATCTTTGGACTTCGATCATCTGATTGATGTGGTATTGCCACTCCCTCCCATCTCGAATGCCGTGACACTTGACGTTGATCTGCAGACTGGGATTATTTATTGGGCTGACACGACAGAAAATGTCATCAAGAGCTCAACGCATGATGGTCTACATGTAAATCAAATAATTAGTGATAATCTTGAACATCCTGAAGGGCTAGTAGTGGACTCAGTGGGCAGAATGGTAAGCTTGAAGATTCGAATCAAAGCTGCAAATTTTAACAATTATAAAAACGCCTCTATGGTTTTTAGATTTATTGGACAGATTCCGAAAGACACACCATTGAAGTAGCGACTCTCGATGGTAATCATCGACACGTTATCGCTTGGAAAGATCTCGATTCGCCGCGTGGCCTGGCTTTGGACTATGAAGCGGGTTATATGTTTTGGACCGATTGGGGTTTTAATCGGAAAATTGATCGTGCCGACATGGATGGTGAGAATCGTGAGCACATTATCACATCTAAATTGGGCTGGCCCAACGGACTTACGTTAGATCTGAAAGCGAAACGAATCTATTGGATCGATGCCCAATTGAAGACAATTGACTCCTGCGACTATACGGGCAATAAACGCCAAATGATCATGTCATCACTTCATCACCCATACGCGTTGGCACTTACAGATGATCACATCTTCTGGACAGATTGGAAATCGAAGGCTTTACACCGGGCAGAACGTCGAAATATTTCAGCGAAAATCGATGTCATAGAAAATATTGAAGGATTGATGGATGTTAAAGTTATATCGGTGAGTGCATTATGTGTGCGTGTGTGTGTATGATAGTACGACAGTCCAATAATAAGTCTTGGTAACTAATGTAATGTGCTTCCTTATAGACAAATATATCCTTAGCCGAGAATGTTTGCGGCTCCAATAATGGCGGTTGTTCGCATCTATGTCTGCGTAATCCTATCGGTTATTCATGCAAGTGCCCGATCGGTCTAAACTTGAAAAATGGCAGCTCCACAGAATGCCAAACTTTGCCCGACGTATGTTAATGCTTCTCACTCTCTCTCTCTCTCTTTCTTCCTCTCCTTCTGGTTCTCTCTGCATTCTGTTAAATATTCCTTCCTCTTCTAGGATTTCCTTCTCATTGCCTTGCGTTCTGGCATTGGCATGATCTCACTGAATAGCGTTGATTTTATGGATGTCGTATTGCCTATCAGTGGCGTTCACGGCGCCGTGGTGCTTGATTTTCATTACCGCAAACATTTGCTGTTTTTCGCCGACGTCAATCTGGATATTATCCGTCGCGTCAATCTGCTCAATTGCAGTGACAGTAAAGCCATTATCGATGTGAATGTTTTGACGCCGAATGGTATTTGTGTGGACTGGCTTGCGGACAACCTCTACTGGTCGGATACCGAGCGAAAAGTCATTGAAGTGACGCGACTGGATGGCAGCTCAAGAAAGAAATTAATCACAGATGATTTAATTGATCCCCGATCCATGATAGTCTACCCTAAAAAGGGGTAAAGCTGAATTAGACACAAAATTGAAACACCGTTTTAATATTTCTCTTTATATTTCAGATACCTTTTTTGGGCCGACTGGGGCGCTCCAGGCATCGAAAGGAGCTTACTAGATGGCTCCAATCGAACACATATAGTTCGAGAAAAACTTGGCTATCCAACGGGTCTAACTATCGATTTTAAGTAAGTGCCTGAATAAATTGTTGTCTTTGATTATATCCTTATATTTTATTACTTTTTTTCAAAAATTTCTTTCATAATTTTCCGCACAAAAAGTAAACGGCGTCTTCTGTGGACAGACGCTTTGGATGATTGTATCAATCAAGTTGACTTTAATGGAAATCGTCGAACCAATATTGTCATGTATGCTCCTCATCCATTCGGTTTGACTATGGTGAGTTTCCGTACCGATAACAATCAATTACTAACTAACTAACCACCAATCAATTTCTCACCATTTAGTTCGAGAATACATACTATTGGACTAATTGGTATAATAAGACTGTCTATCAAGTTTATCCAACAAGTCGTGGTCTCACCCAGGCTCCGGCACGTCGTTCTCTTATGGGTGCTCTAGATATACGTGCCGTTTCGAGTAAACGCCAGCCGGAGGATTGGAACCAATGCGTACAAGAGAATGGCGGTTGTACGCATTTGTGTTTCTATCGAGGTTTTGACTATGTATGTGCCTGTCCCGACAAACCGGACGGACGTGAGTGCAAAATCAAGCCGAAGACGCTTATTCCGCGACGACTCAATGAGAATGCTGTAGAATACGGTGATGATTTCGGTAACGGCGATACCGCTGAGCATGATGGTGACAATGCCACTGACGATGACACGGACTATTTGTCGGATGATGCAGCATCGCGTCAGACGTTCGTTATAATTGCTAGCAGCGTCGTGGCCGTGATGTTGATACTTATTATAGTCGCCATCATACGTAAGTCGAGGAAGAATTCAAGAAGAACTATCTCTTCCACTTTCTCTTCTACATGAAATATCGTTTATAAACACTCTTTTTTCATCATTTTCTAGTATTGATGTGCAATTCCAAAAAGAATAAAACCAAACGAAGCGGTCACTCTCGAGGCTCTAGTCGTTCTGTATTGACTTTCTCCAATCCAAATTATAACGTTGGCGACACACCGATGGAGCCAAAGACGAATATATGGAGGCGTTTCAAGTACGACCGAGCACAGGTGCGTCTGAGTGTACTAAACCAGGTGAAGTTGAAAGACTTACCCTAATCGAAATTGAAGAAATAACAATCACTTGGCATTACTTTTTTTAACAACTATCTCTTTCTAAAATTGGGAAATGGCATTACCTTTTTTAACAACTATCTCTTTCTTTTGGGAATATTTTCGAACATTGTAATATTTTTTTTGTTTCTAGGAACGCGTATATGACGAACGCAATCTCACCACAGAAACCGTATCATCCAGTCTCTTTGTACCCAGTCCATCACCGATGGCCTCACCCTCCACCAAAACTAACGTATTACAAACTCTGGCAACCATAACGTAAAATTAATACGCTTTTTAAGAAAAAATCAAACAAACATTGAGACTCTCCTAAAGAAGCCTCTAAGCGTTTATGATAAAATTCTAGAGGAATCGATTATGACTAAAGTTCTTCTACTAACTCAAACAACCCTCCAAAATATTTATCGCAAATAAGCGATACCGTCAGAGATCTATCTAGTGTAATTTACTATATTATATATATAAATCTTATAATTAAATTCAATGTAAACTTTGCTGGTAATTGTTTTAACGTGTGAAAAATTATGTTTTCAGTGTTTTCTTTTTTTTCTTCTTAAATGTCATTCATCATTATTAGGCAAAAATGTTTATAAAACTTTTTTTAAAAAAATCCAAAAACCCGAAATTAGTACTAAATGTTAATCAATCAAAAAAAATTTGTAAAGAGAAATCAATTTGTATTATATTTGAAAAGAATTGAAATAGAAAAATGCACGGTTGTTTCTAAAAAATAAAACTGAATTGGAAGAGGCGTAGCGGTAATGGTACCCGCCACGCGCCACCCCAAACGAAAAAACCTAAATTGGAAAATTAGGCAAAACCTTAAAATGTCCAAAAACTAGTAATAATAGAAACTACTAATAAAAACTACTAATTAGCAAAAAAATAATAAAACCAAGAGCAAAATAATTAGAAATCTTAAAAGAAAACTATTTATATCATTAAGTACTTAGTTAAAAAAATTTAAATAAGAAATAATTCATAGAGAGTTTTAATTATAAACACTACCAAAAATATTATTATGCGAAAAGCATTGGCGCAAAAATGAAATTTATTTTTGTAAAAAATTAAATTATCACAAATCAATTGAAAATTAGAAAAGCTAAAAAATTTTTATTAATTTTTTTATTTAAAGGAATACGTAAATAAAAGGGTTAAGAAGTTATTGAATACCTTCAAAAAATATTATTATTTATTAATAATTAATAGTCATAGAAATCGTACAAGTGTCCAACAGATCCATGATTTTCCAAACAAACAAAATTATGTAAAAGCCACTGAAAAATCATGGCGTGATCAGAAAGAATCGAAACAAACAAAAAATCAATTCTAAATAAAAGTAAAAAGAAATAGAAAGTAACTAATGAAGTCTATCTTAACTTCATTAATTAATATCATAAGAACTTAAATTAGGTTTTATATTTAAAGTAAAATTTCAACAAAAGAAATTTTGATGTAAATAGAAAAATTATTTATTATTGTTCCAAAAAAAAATTAAAACTAAGAAAAAAAATTTAAAAATCAACAGGTTTGAACAGAATTGTGTGTGTATGCGTGTGTGAAAGAGAGAGAGAGTTTCTGTATGTATGAGATTGTGCGAGAGCGCAAGTAAAATTCTAGTATCATATTTAGAGAGTAAGGACGAATAGATGATAAGATAGATGATAAGATAGACGAAAGAATGCAAAATTTATAAAAATATATGCATTCTCTTTGTTAAGAAACATTTATTAATATTATACTTATTCAATTCACATGCAATATATTTACGTATTCGTATTAAAAATTAATATCAAGGAGGAATTGAAAGCTAATCTTCTGACTGTACGAATAATGTTGCGCGTGTGAATCTGTGAATTAAAGCAGTGCCAAAAAGCGAAAAGGAAACTATCACCAATCAAATTAATTGTATATAAAATTTTAAAAACCTTCCCTTCTTATCGTTCGTTACTTGGAAAATCATTAATTTCATTCAAACCACGATTTCAATCTGTCTTTCATTAAATCTTTTTATTAATTATTTGAATTACTTGAATTAACTTTTTCCTTTCAAACCCTACAAAATGCCAAACCACAAATTCTAAATTCAAGGCATCTTAATTATGTCGATAGCTAATGACTAATTGTAGTTAATAAGTAATGTAATTAATTATTTGAATTTTTGTTTAAAAACAAAACCTTCCATTCTTATCGTTCATTATTTGAAATATCATTAATTTCATTCAAACCACGATTTCAATCTTTCTTTCATTAAATCATTTAATTAATTATTTGAATTAATTTTTTCCTTTCAAACTCTACGAAATGCCAAACCATAAATTATAAATAAAAGATATTTAAATTATGCTGATAGCTAATAACGTACTGCAATTAATAAGTAATGTGATTGTTTATATGGATTTTTTATTAGAAGCAAATTATACTAGGTTGAGGATTGAAACCTTTATCAAAATTTGCATGTGTAAATAGGTTTGCCTGCTTTTTTGTTAGCAAAAAAAACATCGCGCTGATAATTTCATATAGCATAGTTTTAGGCATTTCAAAATAGCAGTAGAGCAAACCCATGATGAAAAGTAATCAATTTTTAAATTGATGCCTCAGAATTTAATAATTTTCCTATTAATTTTCATTATTTATATTAACTTCATTATTATGATATTTAATTACGATATTCTTAAAAGACCATCCGATAAGTTTAATTATGAAATTATGAATGACCAATACGATCGCAATCGTAAGCCGTAGAACTAAAAAGTTCGATATGCTCGAATTCAGATTGGGGAAGCTTACTAACGCTCTTGATAATAACAATAGTCATTATTAAATTCAAATTTATAATTCAAATATAATACATGAAAAAGTTTCTCTATGTAATTATACGTTTAGAGATATAATTATTTGTCCTCAAACTCTTTTGAATAACACATTTTTTAATTGTTGAAAATACCTTTAAATTGAATTTATATATATAAAATATATATATGAAAGAAACAGTAAACTGGTTTATCTTTTGTGTTAGTTAGTTAAATTTTAAAAATCTGAAATGAAATCGATTTATTCAAAAAATCTTCAATTTAAAAAAGTATTTTTTGGAGTTAACTTTTATAATATTTTGAGAATTGTTTATTTAATTTAAAAGTTAACTTTTGTAATATTTTGAGAATAATTTGTACATTTCCTGCTTCGAAGAAACTAAAATATAAAATGTATAAGTTTTCGTTATTTTCTAACGAATATCCTCCTGTAAATCATCCCGAAGTATCCTTCTGTAAATAAATCATTAAATGAAATTGAACATTTTTAAACTGTAATAATATAATAATAATAACAATAGTAATAATAATAATGATAATTATAATAGTGGCAATGCTATCTTTAGTAATAATAATAAAAATAAGAGTAATAATAATTATAATAATATAACAATAATAATTTAATACTAAGCGTATGCTATTGGCAAACTAAAAATAACGGTACGAATGATGTGAAGAAATCAGTCATAAGCATGCACGGTTGCTTCCGTGCAATACTAAATGGTTTAACAATTTTCAGGGTTAGCACCGTCAGTCTGATGACGACGAAAATGACGAATAATAGACAGGGATGTTTACTAGAAGCAAGCAAGACACAACATAAATATCTTTACTAAAAAACTATAAACTACAGAACGCTATTAAAATGATAACTCTTTTGAAAAGAACATATCCATCCATTAAAAATGATGTCCTGCGTTACGCAAACCGGCGCACAGTGGTCGACATTTTTGTAAATGCGGGCGGAAACTTGAGCAAGTATATTACTATTTGTTTTTCCTTTTTTTTTGAAATGAATTTAAGACTAAGTGAAATCTAAAGAAATTTTGAAAACTTTCGGCGAAAAATGAGGAACGAAATGAACTTCTAGATAAAACTATGAGAGGTTTTTTGATTGCCTTTAAATGTCCTTAAAAGCCTTCAAGTTAAAAAAACGTTTAAAGTCCTTTAAAACAACTGAATTCAAACCATTTTAAAATAACTATAAAATTTTCTCTAAAAAACTTTTTATTGAGATGTCATTAGAAGTATTTGAAATTCATTTAAAAGACTTGCAAATGTAAACCATCTTACTAGGAAATGTTAACACATTACCTTTCATTCATGAATTCTCATCAATCACTGTGCGACGTTACAAATACGTTAACTCTACGTATTGGCAGCTATTAAACTAATACAAACATTTTAAATGTGCTAAAATTTGTTTTTAATTTATTTTTCTCCCTATGAAATATCCTAAATAGACAGAACGCTAGTGTAAACAGCTCTGCACATATAAAGAATTCAAGAAATAATGATCATATTAAATTTAATCATAAGAAGAGCGGAAAAAGTTACTATTGGTCTAGATAGCTATTGAATGAATGACATAGGTTTTACTGCTTACGAATTTTCTGAAGTTGAAAGAATTTACGTTATGAATCAGGAAAATATGACGAAGTATATTGCTAACTTATGTAGAATTTCATTAAAAAATATCATCTACTTTCAAAAGTCTTTTCCAGCAAAAGAAACTCGATTCCATTTGAGAACTACTGTTTCAAATGACTATTTTTAACTATTTATTAAAAAGAAAAATATAAATATCTCACCTAGAGAAAACAAATAATTTTTTCAACCAATTTAACTTATACAACAATATCAATTCCTTATAAATTTATTATTTTACAAAATATTAACGTTTTGCCGTAAAAAGACTGAATGATCTGAAAAGGACATTTTCAATTTTATTCCAATTTTTAGTTTCCTTTCATTGAAATTCTTGCAAAACTTTTGAAGCAAAAACGTTTAAGGTATATTGTATATATTTCTCTATATATCTCTCTGCGAAAAACATCTAAATGTGTAAAGTTTTAAATGCAATAGAAAGAATCATGTAAAAATTGACAATAGATAATGCAAAGAAATGTACGAGAATGCCGGCAGCAAATAAAAAAATATGTATTACCAATAAAATCAATGTACAAAGTTATAAAAAATGAAATAAACTTTAGAATTAATTATTAGTTTTTCATAACAGAAGTTTATCTAAAATAATGTAAAAGTAACCTAAATTAATTGTAAATTGTATATAAAAATTATTTACAAAACGAAATAGTATAATATTTCTTGTGTAACATTTTGCTTTAATAAAAAACTAGGAGCCATTATATGGTTTTTCAAACTTTTCTGCAAAAATTACTGTTTTTTTTTTGCAAAACACCTTCTGAACTCCACTGTTACGCAGTAAGAAAAAATGCGTATATAACATCACAAAAACTTTGAGTTACTAAAATAGAAAGAGACGTACAACATGTAAAATAGATAAAAGAATTATGTCTTAGAATATAAATTTTAGAAAATAGAATATAGAATTAAAATCAAACTAAATCTTTAGAAGACACTAAAAAAATACATTTTCGAAAAAAGTATTGAATGTGTTTTTAAATTTACTAAATAAAATTAACTAAATAACTCCAACAAAATTTGAGTAAGAATTGTAAATAAAAACACTCAATGACTAATTAACAGCAAAAGGTTTTATCTACCAAAATTTAATTTAAGTGAAATTTTTCACAATTTAAAACAAATCTAATTAATTAAATCACAGAAAGTTCTAAACAAACAATATTATAGCAAAGATGTATGAAGGAATTAGACATCACTGTGAAGATGAAGAACGCAAAATAAATGTATTTTAAATGTTGAAAAAAAGTGTAGAGTTTATTCAAAAATATTTTTTTCCTCAGTGTTTACCTGACCTGCATTGTAGGTCGGTAATAGTGATATAGGGGTGAACTCAAAGAGCTAACTTTGCTAGTTATGTTTTCTTTCTAAATACGATGTGATTGTGCAAGCAATATTAATAGCATTTTTCCCCTCACAGTCAGCGATCATGGCTTGAATCAGCCTCAAATGGAAACTCTACATTCGAAAAAAAAAATACTGAAATTTCAAACTTTTAATGGTGTCTTGTGCAGACCTGAAATGTTCAGAGAAAATGCCTAAATGTAGACAACACCCGCTTGCCCGTACACATCTACGTTCCACAATGATTCCACAATGAACCAAATCACACAGGGTTCGGCGGGGCCCGCGGATTATTTCGAATAATGGTAAAAATATGTTTGCGCTTCTTTGAAAAAGGATGAAACATCAGCCAAAGACAAAGAGAAAGTGAGATGAGACAGAGAGAAAGAAAGCGCGAGGACATAAACAGAGAGAGAGAGAGAGAGTGCAAAGCTTCTGATTAAATAGTAAACCTTGTGATTAGGCCCTCAATAACCCACAGTCGCAATCAGTCGGGGTTTCGGAAACGGATGTACGGTATTAAAATTCATTATCCGTTTAAGGTTATGTTTTTTTAATTTTGATATATCTAGCTCGATATAGTGGTCATACCATGCTATCTCTTTCCACCCAATTCTTTGTAGATGTGAAACAAGAAGAGAAAAAGTAGCTATGGGAAAATGGTAAGAATAAAATTTTGAAAGTAGTGAACATTACTCTTTGAGAATTGTCATGTTCAGTACTAACATTTTTTTAATTATCACGAATTAATTATTATATGTAATCATATTTTGATAACGAATTTTCTCAAGGACGGATCTCAAACGGAATAACTAAAAATTGTAAGCTAAGACGGAAGCGTTCCGATGAAGAAAATATCGATTAATAACGAGACGGGTATAAAGACAAATTAAATGACATAAAAATGCTTTGCGTGTAATAAATTTTAAATCGAAATGAGTAAAAACAAAAGCCAGAGTTTATTATTTTTAGAAAGTTTGATTGAATTAAATTGAATATCTGCTAAAGAGCCACAATTCCAAATGGCATCGTCGCATCCCTGCAAAGAAGACACCCCACATGACCGCATCAAAAGGTGAGTCAGTTGTCGTTTTGACAGTTCAACATCATCGCACACGCACACACACACAATTAAACAGAAATGACTCTAGTCGAACCGGCATCAGATGGCCCGTTAAAGGAAGGATGAAAACGTTACAACGACTTGATGTTCGTTAACGATGTTGGACAATAAACCGACTTGCGGCTTTCTGCACCTGTTGAAGCCATTGAGCCATTACAAGGACTTCCACCGACTACCACCATCATCACGAACTAAAACAGCATACGCCAATAACAATAACAAAAACAACGTCGCGAACAATAGGGTGAACTCTAGCATCAAAGCGATACCTAATAATTATTTCCACAGTACGAATTCATGTGCTGTTAGATGAAGAGAAGAGGGGGGAAAAGAAGAGAGTCGAACAGGTTGCTGGCAACCGGAAGATGTCTAGTAAGGGAGGCAACGATAGAAGAAGCACAACAATGACACTACACAGTCATCAATCGGCGTTGTCTTCAAATAAGGGTAAGCACTCCATAAGGAAATCTCAAGCAAAAAATAATGGTCAAACGAAATGAAAAATTTATTAAGAAATAGTTGCTCATTATCGTTTAGAGAACATTTGAAAAGTGTTGCCTCGGTCAAAGTCAAGTGCAGCTGCTAAGGGTCACACCCGCCTCGAACATCCCGCATTTGTTGTAACCTTTTGTTATGCCATACACGAGATCCTAATCATTAATTTTATCATTAGGCACCTGTAAAATGTGGTCAAAACCATCCATTACCCAGTCGGCCTGTCTCAACAGTAACCATCGTAACAGACTGCATTCTCGAAATAATTTCTTGTAATCCTCCAACACGTAACCAAAGAAGATGAAGAGGGGAGGTAGATAGATAGTAAATGGCTTTTCATATATCGATATTAGCGACCAATTACATCTAAAACTAAAAACGTCTGCTCTATAGATTAACCTCGATGTCGAGCTCGCGATCGATCGATTGCGCGGCGGTTCGATCTCTGTCAAGACTCACAGACGACGAACAGTCCTTCGATTCAACTTTAACCCTGGCTGCATCTGCTTCTGGTGCTGCCGCTAGTGCCGCTAGTTTCTGAGGATGATGCTGCCGTTGAACGCTTCTGTAATGTGGCGGCCGCTTGTTGCTAAGCCTTTGATCATGCCATTCATTCATACACGTTTCGACTGCGACTTGCAAACCAACTGATTACAATAATCTGCCACTTATTTTGATGGTCATAACACAGCGCATTGCTACAGTTTGTTTTGTTTTGTTTTGTTTTGTTGTTGTTGTTGTTTTTTGTCTTGGAAATTATTCTGTTGATTATTCAATTTCGTTCGATCATTGGCAACGATCTAGTATTTATTAACATCATTTCGCCACGGCTCATTATTACATTCCAATATTTCGACTTCTTACGTTTTGGTTTTCTTTCTCTTCTTCTTTCCTTCCTTGGTTTCATCTTTTTCTTATTTCTACAAAATCAAAACCGACAGGATGAAAAAAATGTTATGCGTTGAATAAGAAGGCATGTTTTCATTTTACCGCCTAAACAATTGATTTATGCACTTGGCTAAATCCATTATTACTATCGTTATAATATCGGTTATTACTATCGCTATAATCGGTTATCGGTTATCCGTTAATCGCTAATACATCTTGATAACGCTAAACAAACGTTTTAGTTCAATTCCTTTAATTACAATTAATTTCAAATTTAATTGAATTGCATTAAACTCCGAAAAAGAATCAGCCGTTAACAAGATTTCATTAATGATCATTTTAGATCTTAATTTTAATTTTACGATTCTTAATCTGAGAATTGTGTTACTTTTCTTTTGAATTCTTTACTAATTGATATTGTTTTTATGGATTTTTTTTTATTTCTTTTATGTTTTTCTGCGACGTTATAACACGTCGTTAAAGAAAGGATCTGAAAAACTTAAATTTTGTTTTTATTTCGCAAGTCCTCTCCCTTTTTGTCCCTCTCTCGCCATCTCACTCAGCCTCTTCCATTCTATCTCTTTATAGTCCGTCGCTTAAGTACTTTAATGTGTTAAACGGACAATGGGACAAAAAAGCATATATACCAGACACAAATATGTACGTGGCTAACTCCAAGATTCTAATCGTCTCGTCTATCCGGTCGGCTTTCAACTGTTTGATAATACTATGTATAACGCTTTGCCAGGAATGATAATCCAAACGGTTGAAATGCAACTGGAATGACAGGAAAAAGAGCTATATGAACGCATTTGGCTTGAAAGCCGTTAAAAAGAATTTTGCCTGAATTGAACGTTGCCACAATTCTGCTTCTGCCACTACTCACGGTTTTACTGGTTCCCGTGGCTTTTCTGGTTGTTTCGCACAGCCTTTTTCCGAAAATCTTCAATAACATCAACCACAACAACAACAACAAGAGCATCAGTTCTTGTAAAAAGGAATAATAACATCGAGAGTAAATCATTGCATTTTTTGAAGTTTGATCTTTGCGGCAAAAGGAACGATCATCAGGTTTTTGTATAACGATCGACCTAACGTCGATAGCGATCAAAAGGAATTTCGAAATTTTAGTTCACGGCCAGCTACGCCTCGTTTATCTCTCTATCTCTCTCTCTCTCTCTAGGTGAACTCCCCTTATCCCCCATTGTAGGGTCTTAAGGAAGACCATAAACACTTAAATTAAATAAAAGTTTTGCAAATCAATTATTGCGTCTGTGCGTGCGTGCGTGCGCGTGTGTTTCTTTTTGCGTAAGTGTCCGTGCATGTGTGTGCCTAAGGAAAAAAGCAGGGATGGCAAACTTGAAATGTCTAAAATTTCAAACAAAAAACTCTGACAAAACTATTTTTACTAAATTCATTTTTATTCTTTTATATTATTTCAATTCAAAAATGATCGCTGTTTTTCCGAAAAAAAAACAAACCGAAATTAATTACATTTTTTCCAAAACAAATTAATAAAAATTGAGCTTGATTGCATCCCTGAAAATTTCGCCTCTATTGAGGGTTCATCAAGTAAGTAAAAAAAAAACAAAAATTAGAGAGAATGATTGGCAGTGAAGTTCCCTTAGAGAAAGAGAAGACGTGGGGTAGGGGTGGCTGATTCAAAAATAATGTATTATAACACACTCGTATATACTTCGAAATTATAAAATAAAAGGGAATACCGCCGCCGCCGCCATCATCTTCATTAACAGCATCCGCATCATGATCAAGATCATCATCATCAGGGCGAAAGCATTAATGCAAAAAATTCGTAAAAATTCTCGGAATCACTCGACGGTTATGAATGAATGAATGAATGAGCTGAATTACGTTTCAAAAAATCTTCAATCGTTCCAAGGCAGCTCCTTATTGTTACGGCTGATGATGTTGTTGTTGTTGTTGTTGCCGCTATTGTTGGGGCCATTATGGTTTGCTATTAACGAGAGATGAAAGATTTTTGTATTTGCTTATTCGCGCGTGTGTGTGCGTGTGTGTGTGTGTGTGATTGAATATATGTCGTATTATATAAAACTATTCTGGTTACGGCATTGATTGCTGTTATTATTGTTATTGTTGTTGTAATTGTTGTTGTGATTAAACTTAATAGTTTGTTGCATTGCTTTTCTTTGGAACTGTTTGTTCCCGTTTTTTTCCTTTATCGAAGTAAAATTTATTTAAAATTTAAATGCCAGGATGATGTTCGACGTTCTTCAGTCGCAGAAGCAGCGGCGCCGGCAGAAGCAGCGTCATCATCATCTTATTCTTCTCCTGATCTGTAATATTAGTTCGTCCCTGCCTGGCTTGGGCTAATCACGTTTGAGCACCGTGAACCCCTTTCATCCTCCCCGCCCCACGAATTATTATTCGTGCATCTAAAAAGATTATATGTTTATCCATGAAATTGGATCCGAATATAGATCACGCTCCTCACCAACTCACACACACACACGCGTCCACTTCAGCAAACACATCATTCGAGCACATCTCCTGATCCACACAAATAAACCACCCAAAAGAGAAGAAAACGTCCCAAAAATTTTATAGAATTTGTATCTGCAGATAAAGAGAATTTTATTGACAGCCCTTTTTGTGAATTTTTTGATCTTTTTTATGAATTAAAACCGATTGTTTTGCCGTCTTCAAATTTTTCCCTTTTTCTTTTATTGTTTTCCTTCTCATTATTTTTGTTTTTGTTTTTTGTTTTTTGTTTTTTTCTGCAATATATTGCATATTTTTGCTATATAATCCATTTTCAGTGTCTATAACGCAGCAGTTATTTAAATTTAGCATGAAATTGAAAAGATATTATTACAATTTTTGCCGCGATTTTAATAAGCCAAGCCGAATTTTATTCATAACTTCTTACCGTCTTCTTTTCATGTTTTTTTTTTCACAGCAATTCTGGCGACGAAATTCCATTGAGAATTATAGGTGAACTTAATAGGAGTAAGATCAATGTGAAACTTTATTCAAGCATTAACCAGGTCGATAAAACCATTGAGCCATGGAGTCGTTGCCAGTCCTCAAGGATTTTTGCTAGCCAGAGTCTAAAAGAAGTCATTTCAAGCATTGTGTTCTCAAAAAAGAGGTGAATAAACTGATAAGGATAATGGAAATGAAAGGTAGAAAGCAAAGTTCGTAACTTTGCTAAGTATCCTTCCAAACGAGATATTCCAATCTTCCAAGTGAATTAACGATTCATAAAATTATTCTTCCTTTTTTCTTAAATTCCATTCCAATTAAATGATGAATTGAATAAAAATTTGTTGAAGCTCGAAAAAAATCTTCACTAAAAATCGATTTGCTGACGAAATGTTTTTGATTCATAATTTAAAAAAAAACATGTTTTATTCGAACACACACCATACAAGGCGTAATGATGGCTAAAAGCAAATTCACTTGTTTACTCTTCTGTTTTGTTTGGTGTGTGCTGACTTAGAACAAAACTTAATTTGCGAATTATGTAAAGCCATGACTGACGTGTCATACTTCTCACCTTTCAATATATTTCTTTTCTTCCAACTCTATTCCTCTCCTCTAAATGTCATTCGTCCTTTATAGCCGGTCATTCTGCGCTTCGTTTGTTTGTAGCTTTACTCATATGCACGTGTCCCTCATACGCTATTCTCTACACAAAAACAACAGTTTATGATTTTGTTTCGTTTCCTGCGGTGTGTGTCGTCTCATAAGGAACATTACACAATCATCTTGTCACGCAACATAAAACGTTTTGTGTAAATCAGTGCGATTCGCGTTTAGAAGCAAAAAGCTTTAAAAAAATCATAATTAAACATTTCATTTTCAGAATTAAATGTCGAAAATTTGACCTAAATAATCGACGCTTCTCTTGAGCTTCGCCATGGATTCGGGGGTTGGGGTTTGTGAGTTAGCAGCTCGACTATAGAATAAAGACTTAATTTTTTTGCAAGTTTTATTTAAATTGTTTTCTAATGCGGTCAATCCAAATCAGCAGCTTCGGGCAGCAATAAATTTAAAACAAAATAAATAAGAACAGCAAAAACTTTATACATAAATAAAAACATGCTTGTGACATTTTATTGAAACCTAGTTTCTTCTTTTAAAAAAGAAACAACAATTTTTGCAATGCGAAGCGCATGAATTATTAATTTTGTGTTTTTTTATCACGCTCTTTTCACTCCTTTTTCAGCAAAAAACGTGAAATCGAATCAATTTTAATGTAATTGCAATAAGAAATGAACTTTGAAAAGTCAGGCAGTAAGAACCTGCTATTAAAAGTTTTAAGGGTCATTACTGATTCGTCCCTTTCGGGCCCCCCTTCCCCCTCTTGCAAACGTTTGAAGGGGGAGCTTATGACAATATAAACAATAAAATTTTCCAAACGAATGTTATATTTATTTTTCTCATTTGAAACGATTGTTTTGAACGAGTGTTTGAACACTCTCTCCTAAATTGAATTGAATGCACTAATAACAAATTGCAAAACGTGAACGTGTTTTTTTTTTGGTTTAGTTGCAAAATGTTCCAAAACGTTTAACGAATAACGAAAAACAAGCTCCCTCAAAGAATCGCATAGACAAAAACATCGCATTTAAATTTTTATAATTTTTTTTTATTTTATTTTATTCTATTCAATAATTCATTTACTTTCAATTTTATTATTAGATTTTTTTGAGTTTTTATTTTTCGATTATAATGAAATATTTAATTAAATACAAAATAAAGGAATTTTAAAAACGATCAAAGAAATTACAGTTAAATATGGTGAGAAGTTGAGTTGGTTTGAGGGAAAGGGGGAAAGGGGGAGACCCGAAAGCTACGGCTGAAGGTTGGTTTGTCGGGAAGGAGAAGTTTCGTGGAAGGAGAGGTAGAGCGGGTTGTGAAACGGCATTTTACCATTCAATCGAATAATAATAATAATAATTTTAATAATATTAATATTAATATTAATAATAATGATAATAATAATAATAATTATAATGATAATAATAATAATAATAATAATAGTAATAATAATATTTTATAACTAATACAATCAAAATAATATTACAGATTTTTCTTTTTTTGAATGAATCGACAATTTCGTTTCTGCTTCTTCTACGTTCAAATCGATTCATAAATATAAACAAACACAAACAAAAACCAATTTATATTATACAAAAATTAAACTCAACGAACGTCTCCTGAAGAACGTTTCTTCTACTCTATTCTATTTTATTCTATTTTATTCTTTCGAAATGAGGAATAATCTTTTTAAACGCAGAATAAATTGTTTTGCTTATTTTTCAAATCAATTAAGCGCGAACGCGATTCTCTAACATTCTCTAAAATATTTTCATAACAGTTTCAAATTGAAATCCATTTATTCATAACAATTTTTTCAAAACAATTTTTATAGACATTTTATTATTTTTATTTAATATTCAAACTTTTTTTAACCAATTTTTCAACAATTTTTGCTCGTTCGAATCTGAACTTTTTTTTATAAGCTTCAATTTTATCCAAAACTATTAAAAGTTGTTTCACAAATCGCTTTCAAATATCTCCCATAGTTGTTGATTTTTTCTGGAATTTATCGCGGTTTTTTGCGTTCTATTTTTTATAAAAAAAATTTATAAATGAAATTCCATCTTTTGTCTATTCCATCTTTTGTCTATCAATTCAACATTTTATTTCATTAAAAAATCTGAAATTTTATCAGTGGAAATATTAAGGACGGGCTTCAGAAACGGCGAGGGGAGTGTATGTGTGGGGGTGCATGTGTGTGTTTGGGGTCGGTCATGGATCCATATAATTAAACCATTATAACGGTTTAGTAGTGATTTAAAATTTCACAAAAAATAAGCGTATGCGTGTGAAGTGAACTTAAATAATTAGCGATAAATTTTCTTTTCTTTCTTTCCTTTTTTTCTGAAAAATATACAAAAAAACTACAATCTGACTAATTTAGAATTATTATGCATAACTGTATATGTTTATTTAGTAGTAGTAGTATTATTATATAGGATTATTCTATATATATGTGTGTGTGTGTCTATGCCTACGTAGAAGCTATTTCCATCTTCTGCTTTTTACAAACTTATTGAAATAATGACTTAAATTTAACTGAGCGTTTTATGTTTTCTTTTCTTTTCTCTTTCTAAAACTTTGCGACACTTTTTACGAAAATCAAAAAGAAATAGGAAAAATCGAAGGAAATAGAAAATGAATGGCAAATAGAAATGAAATTGGAAAGAAAAAATAGATCAGATGAAAGAAAGCAGAGGAGTTTGTTTTGTGCGAAAATGATGAGCCGGATGAAGATTTAGAAAGAATTCCTGTTTATGTTTTTTGAAGCCAGAGAGAAAAAGAAAACTTTCGTAATGTTAAAAAATTGTTTTATACAAAAATATGTTTATATAATTTTGTTATCATTTTTAGATTAATTTTAACAAATCTATTTTTCTTTTGCAGTAACGTTTTTTAAACGTGCGACCATTTTTAGTTTTGAGAATTTGACTTAGCCGAGTTTTGTGTTTTCTGTCTTTTGTTTGGATTTATAAATAAATAGAATTTTTTGTGTGATTTTTAGTAATCTGTAGATGTATAAGGATGTGTCATACATACACATGTGTGTGTTACGCTTAAAAAAATTATTGATTTTTTTCCATCACATTAAAATTTTCTTATTTTGAAAAGAATTTTCCTATTTTTTAATAATATTAGTTTTTCTCTAATTAGTTTTAATTCAAATTGGTTTAGTAATTTTTGTTTTTGTTAAAAATTAATGACTAATTATTTCTAACATTCCATACATTCTTCTCCTCGTTAATTCTTTAATTAATTTACAAAAATTGTTGTTATTGTTTTTATTGTAGTGGTGGTGGTGACGATGGTGGTTTGCTATTTTTGTGTGTTTTTGTCTGTTCTCAAAGTTTGTTTTTTGTTTTTGTTTTTGCTTTTGTTTTTGTTATGAGGTAACTCTCATTCTTTGGTGTGCTGTAGTAGTTTATTATAATTGATTGTGCCTTTTTTCGCTATTAGGGATTTAAAGTTTGTGCTTTTGTTGTTATTGTTGTTTTTGTTGTTGTCGTTGTTATAGTTGTCTTTATTGCAATATATTATTAAAAATCAATTATCTTACTTCTCTCTCTATCTCTCTGTTTATCGATCTCTTTCCCACTCTCTTCTTTCTATCATTATCTCCGCTTTCATATTCCCCGCTTTGACAAATCCGTATTGAGTTTTCTCTTTTCAATATCTATGACATTCTCTTAATTTTTAATTGAGCGAAATAGTTTGAAAAGTTTCGCTATAGAGTTTGCATTCTCGAATAATATTCAAAGATGCTCAGGCTCGAATTTCGAAAAATAGAAATCAATACAAATTTGAAGAATTAATTTCTTCCACATTTTTAGGATTTAAGTTCATTTTTTTCACATTAATTTGAACGGACTTTCGAACTACAGAAGCTCTCAAGATTTCAGTAATTGAAAAAAAATATTTCCTTTTTTTAATTGCAAGGATTTCAAATTATGTTTCTTTTCCTTCTTCTTCGTTTTCATATTTTATGAATCCTCTTTTTAACAAAAGAAGAAAAAAGAAAATTCTCTTTTTACAAATTATTAACGTTTATGGTTTTATGGTTTTCTGTATAAAAAAATTGTTATTTTACTATTGTTTCCATATTTATCCCCCCTCACAAGCAATAAACAATTCACAGTTTTTTTTCACGTTTAATGTATTTTACACTCACTCCGTTGTTTCACTTCCGTTCCGTTTACTTTTGCAAGTTTCGTGCCTTCCGTTTCAGTTTTCGTCGGCGTCATTTTATTTCCGTTTCGTTCCCGATCAAGCGTAACCAAATGCCTTCACCCCTTAGCACCCACTGAAACGCGTTGCCAACCGAAACCGTTTAGATGTGTTCCAAAAGAGAAAAAATCAAAAACAATTGTATGCAAGAGAGTGCGTTGCCACGTTGTTTACTCTTGTTAGGATTTATGCGTGAACTTATATGTGCCTAAGTGTTTATGTGGCTATGTGTTTGTGTGTGTGTGCCTGTGCATTTGTGTGCAGGCTTGAACAAATGCAATTTATTTATATGCAATTGCGCCAATTTTCCCTCTCTCTCTCTCCCTCTCATCTTAATTTTCTTCTTTTTCTTTAAACTTTTTACATTTTTTATTTTATTTATTTTTGTGTTAATTAAACCATTCATTCATTTGACAATTCATTGAATGAATAAATGAGTGACTTTTTATTCATTAGCGAGGACAACAAGTTCCATAAAAAACAGTTCTATTACTTCCTTTTGGGCAACAAAAATCAAATGAAAAATTCGATTGAGAAAATTTTTACTCTGAATATTTTTTTAAAAAAATAACATTTTTCTTTTTTTAAATTCATAAACTTAAAAGACTAGTAGCAAAAAATTAAGAAGTGAAGAATTAAAATTAAGTTTTTTTGCTTAAAAGTTAGAAAGAGAGTTATTAGCTCTTTTTTATTTACAATAAATCGAAATTAGTTCTAATTCAAAAGAAATACGTGGGAAAACAAAGATATTGAAAAAAACGAAATATTTTTTAATGGCTTTGACTTGAATTGTTTGTTTTAATGTATAAATCACTCAAAAAACTATTTTGGAAATTAGACAAAATGGAACTGAAAAAGGAATTTGTTCATGCGTAAGAAAACGGGAGTTTAAAACAAAACGTGTACTAACTAAAACATAGTTTATTCTTTTTTCTGCTTTTCTTACTTATCGAGCCATGCCCAAAAAGTAGCCAGAATTATGTAGTATAATCCCTTTTCATTTTGGAGGCTCTCTAGAGATAAATCTGAATAAAGATTAAGGCAGTTTCTGTGCTGGTTATGAATATTTACATATTTTTTTCTTAGTTAATAAAAAAATTAAAAAAAATAATAATAGAATCAACAAAAATTTTTGTGACATGTAATTTTAAAAGATATCAATTAAAATGCTCAAATAGATCAAAGAAATTTATTTAAAGCTTTTATACGAATATAAAAAATTTATACGAATATAAAAAAGATATTATTCCTCGAATTGAATTTTTATTTAATTAATCAAGCATTGAAGAACTTTAGAAATAAATTTTTTTCTAAAAAAACTGCATAAAATTACATTGTGAGATTAGAAAAGTTCAGTAGGAGATTCCGTTAACCGAAATGAGCGGGGAAAATTCCAAAAATAATAAAAAAAAATTCTCAATTCAATGGAAAATCGTTTAACTGAATTATTTTGATTTGTTTTAATTGTTTTATTTTATTGAAAACCCTTTTAAAATTTCCAAACTTGAGCCATTCCTTGTTTTTTGGGGGGAAAATGCAAAAATGAGCAACAACAACACATTAATTTTGCTATTGTTTTCCACCTATTTTTATGAATAAATATGTAAATTCAAATAAATGGAGAGTACATAAAATAATAAATAAAAATAAATATATTTGAATTTAGTGTTTTTTTAAAAATTTCTTAAATATTTTTCTAACGTCGCAGAAAACACACACAGTTATCGTTTGAGTTTTATTTTTTTATTTAAAATTCAAATGCTTTTATAGGAAAAATTCTATTATATTTAGTCCTGACTGCAATTGTTTTCTTGTTTCAATCCTGCATAAAAACGATATCATTTACTTTTAATTAACCAACAGGAAATCACGGAAGGAATAAAAAAACAGAGGAGGTCGAAGGATAACGAAGAATATTCCATCGTGCATTCAGGTAAGAAAATGATGCTTAAGAGACATTGCTTAAGACATTCTTGAATAATTCGAAACAATCCCGAATTTTCGCCGATGCTTACGATATACACGGGAGATACAGTGGGTGCGTATGGGCTGGTGTGTGTGTGTGTGTGCATGTGCGTATGTGTGTCGGTATATCCTAGCTTATGAAATGAAAAAAGGAATTTTTGTTAATATTTTTCTCATAGAATTTTCTATTTATTCTAATTTCCTAAAAAAACATCAAATAGTTGACAAATAATTAACTATTTCCTCTCCTTCCCTCTCCACCTTTCGAACACTCTCTTTTTGAGTTGTTGTAATTGTTAAATATATATATATATATATGTGTGTGTGACTGTGTGTGCGTATGTTTTGTATTTTCTTTTTTTCCCTTTTTGTACTAATTTCTAATTTTCTCTAAACTTTCTCTTACTGTTTAATTATTATATTAAATTTATTCAGATTTAGTTTTGTTTAAATAAGCGTTTCAGAATTTATTTATCTTTCTTATTGTTCAGTCTATTTTCATTGTGGTTTTTGTTGTTGTTACGGTTTTTTTTTTATTAATAATATTACTAATATTATTTGTTATTGTTGTCATTTCGTGTTTCTTGCATTTTGCGTAGGATTATTATTACTATTTGTTGTTTTAATTCCATTTCGTTTAAGCTCTTCAGTTTTTTTACGTTTTCTCTCAAAATTTCTTTATGCATTTATTTTCATAAATATATCGTACAAATCGTACAGTATATAAAAGTAAGAATGTATACAAAAATATTTAATATTTTTTTTTACTTTCTCTTCCGTTTGTGAGTTTAAGAAATATATAGAAATATATACGTATATAAGCATATATTATAAGGATTAACAGATTTCATTGTATCTGATTTTGAATTCTACTCAAAACTAATTATTCACAAATTCAATAAATTCTATTGAGCTTTATATTATTTGATAAAAAGATGATTCTTACTAAACACGCAAATGTGTTAGTGTGCGTTACTTTTGTAAGACCTTCAAAACCAAATTTAATTATAGTTAACATTAACAAATATAGGATTGCTTCCTTGTTTTCTCCTTCTTTTCCATCTTTTTAACGAAATCTTCACACACTTTGTATCGGTGCGTGTACAAAATTAATATGAAAAAAATTATACCTTTAATGACGGTATATAAATTTATATGTGTCTATATATATATTCATACGGTATATATATGTGTATAATATGTTTTAATATATTAAAGGAAAATCAATTTATGCAACAATAGTTCGGATTCTTTTCCACATTTCCCACATTTTCTCTTAGTGTTCATTTTACAACAAAACCAATTATTTTATACCCTTTTTTTCACTATTTTTTCCCTTGGTTTTCTCTCCGTCTGTTCTTTATATTCCTTACAAATTTATTCATTTATTATTAGTTTACTTGTTTCATTATTTACATAAATTTCTTTATAAATTTTTGAATATTTAAGGATTTTGTATGGGTGTGTGTGTGGGTGGGTGGGTGGTTGTAATTTATACCCTCCTCATATAAAACATTTTATTTCTACCATTTGAAATTGTATTGTATTTTGTTTATGAAAATATATATTATTAACTAATTTAGTTAAGAGGAAACAAATTCAAGTAGTTGTAAAACCTATGAGGGCGCGGGGGAATGGGCGCAGTGATGAATGGGTGGGTGTTGAAGTTAAAAAAAAGAAAAATAACAATTAGTTCAACAAAATAAAAGCTTCTATCCTGACATCCTGTTTTATTTATTTAAATATTTTTTTAAATAAGAGTTTAATTTACGGGTTTGGGAATAATGAGAGGAAGGTAGGAGAGGTGGTGCAAGAGAAGAGAGGTTACAAAATGATAGACAGGAACACAAGTAGAGAACGAATAATATTTAGGTAAACGTTAAAATAGTCACCTTTCTAAAAAGCACCATCGATATTTAAAACTTTTCTTCAGATTTTCTATAGAGGCAAAAAGCACCCCTCCTCTCCTTCCCTTCATCTTCTTCTTCCTACATCTTTCTCTCCACCTATAATTGATTAAGCATATTCTTAAAAAATTTCTTTCTCATTTTATAACTTTATCATAGTTTGTTTGTTTTTCTTTCACCTCTCAATGAAAGAGTCAATATTTCGAACGGTTTGTTTTCTTCTGACAATTCTTCTTCTTCTTCCTCAACTTTTCCTAAACAAGTTACACGTTCGGAAAAGTACAAGTAGGACAATTAATTGGATTTATCACCCAACTTACGATATATACTTGATGGTGTTTACGTGTGGGCGTGTTAGTGCATTTTTTTAGTTAACATCAAAACAGCAAAACATTTCACATTTTTTCACCTCGTGTATAATAAACGTACCGTACCGGTTTTTTTTTGTGGTTATCAAATAATATGTGTATGGGTTGCAATTGTATGTGCGCCAACAATTAATATTGTATATCTTGTACATCCTTTTGTGCATTTGCTTGCATTTTACACGTTTGCGTCAGATCTGGCAGCATTGTATTCGGTATTGCGTTGCCAACCATTAGTAAAGTATTAGCACCATTTCCTGCTAACACACCACCGCCAACAGAAACACCAACCCCAACACCGACATCGCCAACATCACTAACACTGCTACCACCACCGTGTTGTTGTAAATGCATTTGATGATGATTCGGATGATGTTGTTGTTGCTGATGTTGTTGCTGTTGTGCGCGACTATGACCATGGAAATGTTGTTGTTGTTGTTGTTGTTGTGTGTTATATTGCTGATGATGATGTTGATGACTCTGCTGATGTTGCTGCTGATGTTGATGATACTGACGATTATTATTATTATTATTGTGGTTTTGAGAACGTTGGTGTTGCTTTTGCTGCTGTTGGTTGAGATGATTATAATGTGTCTGCTGGTGTTGTTTCTGCTGTTGGTGCTGTTCTTTTTGTAATTGTAGCTGTTGTTGTTGTTGCTGTTGTTGCTGCTGAAGATGGTGACGGTGATTTTGGTTATTATTATAATATTGCTGCTGCTGTTGTTGTTGTTGTTGTTGCTCGAGTTGATGCTGAGTCTCCAAACTTATCAAATACGGTTGAAGGTTACGACTATGCTCTTCAAAAATGGCCTCCAGTTTCATCATACAATCATGTAGATAATCCTGTAAAAATTATGAGAAAGAGTTATGTTAGTTCATTATCATTTGTAGAACTAATAAAGAGAAATTACTAGAATTAAATAATTGTTATTGAAAATATTCTTTTAGTGAAAAGTATTCTTTTTTAATTCCAAGCAGAACCAAATAGTCTTTTTGAATGTTATGCTTGTTCTTGTTTTAATGGTTTGCTAGTCGTGGGAATATCTCTGAATTCGATTTTATTGACGTTAGAGTTCAATCAAAACGACCACATTCGTAGGAGGAAGCCCTGGGAAAATCTACCTCTACACGAACGAATCTGAAACTTAACCTCAATGTAAGTCGTCACAGTCATTCTTCGTGTGTCCGTCAAATAAAAATCCACATTCAGCTTTCATAAGGTCATCTAACCTCGAGGGTGAAAGGGATTACATATTTTGAATATTTATGCTTTGCTCAAAATGTCATAATGTCAAGTTCTATCGTCCCTCCTCCTTTTGACATTATTACGTATTCATAATCAGGGTGATGATGATAATGAGATTCCCTTATGGGTAAAAAGTGCCACGACAATCCACAATATTCAGTCAGTTTTGAACCGACTCAATACTTCTGAATTAATCGAATTATCATCATAAACGCACCGAAGGGAACCGCAAGGGAACCGGACGATCATAAAAAATCATAGAAAAACCCTTTGCCTCACACTTTGCCTCGTTGTATCACAAAGTCGACGGCACCAAATTGAAATGAACTTGAAAAGTGACCCGACGTCAATTAATTTGCAAATTAACAAAGTCATAAAAATTAATTAAAACGCAAATTTATCCTGTGGGAACAATATGATCACACACACACACACACCCATCATCATTTATTCCATACGAGCTCTAAACGATGAACGTTGTTTGTCATTCCTGGACATAATTCCGGTACACCCCGTCCCACCCCCACCACGACCCTATTGCGTGACATGGCGTGGCGTGGCACAACACAAGCAATTGTTTATCGTCACTGCAATAATCGTCGCCAACTAGTCGATTCGAATTGAAATTGGCGTTGGCGTTATCGTAGGGCACTATCGTTATCATTATTATTGTTATCGTTGTTGTCGTTGCGATTGTACGGTCATTGCGATCATCGTCATCGCCGACGCCGACGCCGTCGCCGTCGCCGTAGCCATTTAAATCATTCCGCAATGGAGACGTCAGCAACAATTGCCAAGAGATTGTACGTAGAGTGGTGAATGGTTAAGAGAAAGTATTTGACCTCCATCCACATTCATTCATTCATTCATCTTTTCTTCATTCTTTAGAGTCGCGGTCCAGTCCGGCCTATTCATTAAACACACAGATGCATGCAAGCATGCATGCTTGCATGCATACACATACACATACACACATGCGCTTATACTAAAGTCCAACCATTCAAAAAATGCGTATAATTTGCAACAACAACGGAAATACTCTTATGCAATATTTTATATTCATTTCTATTCTTCCCCCCCCCCCGCCTTTCTATACATTTTAATTGAAGTATGAGTGAGCGAATTGAATAAAATTCTAGTAAATTCTAATAAAATTTATTACGGGTGACAGAACTTTGTTACGCCATAACTTTTTCGTCCTAAGACCGTTATGGGCTCTTTTGAGAAATTTCTTCTTTTCGTATGAAATTACTCCCGGAGTATTTTGAAGTTTACTTTTTTCGTTTCATTTTAATTTTCCTTTCATAAAATTTATTATTCTTCCATTCAAAAGAATCTTTCCAAAAGCAAAATACGTTTGTCATTGTTGTTGTTGTTGTTGTTGTTGTTCGTGTATCGATTGCCACAGTCATTTTAATCAGAACGATTTCCGCAAATGTTGTTTTTTCATTCGTTCTCTTATTCATTAAAAATCGCATGAAATGAAATGAGAGGCAATTTTTTTAAAAAAAGTGCTTTCAATCTCTTTTTTAATGTCTCTCTCCAGCAACCAGAATAAATCCTGTATGAACCACCCGTGACGTATATCTAAACCATAAATTATTGATAGCTTAATTGACTGATTGATTGAGTGATTGCTTGACTGGCTGGTTGATTGATTGATTGATTGTTTGATTGATTGTTTAATTGATTGTTAGATTGATTTGTTGAATGCCTCTCCCACGGACAAATGGATGAATTGAAGGTTAGTTTTGCAATCATTATAAAAATGCATTGTATTGAAATTTATTGAAAAATAGATTGAAGGAAAACGAGAAAAGCTTCATCGAAGTTGAAAGTAATAAAAATTGGTAACGATTAACTGTAAACGTTTGTAAGTTCGAGATGAATGAATGATGATACAACCGCTATAATTGTAACGGTTAACGTTCCTTCAGCACTAATAGTGGGAAACCCCAGGAGAAGATAAACGTTTTCCTGATTCTTGACTTGTAAACAATCGTAAAAAAAGTGAAAAGAAAAACGTTTAATATTTCATGTGGTAATTTTTTGGTGTTGTTGGTGTAAAACAATTCGCTATCCAAAAGTACAATCCACTATAACGGTATCATCATAACGACGCACACTGGACCGTTGGTCATTCGGAGTCACTAAAGATTGATTTACACTGAGAGAAACATTTAAAAACTAACACTAAAACTATAGCGCCTTCTCAAAAACGAACAACTGATACAGACAGAATTCGATAATAGATTTTTTTTGTTCATTAAATGAAATTTAGAAAACAAAACTAAAGGATTAATTTTGTATTAGACACGATAAGTATATATAAAACTTCACCTAAATAAATTAATCCAAAAAATACAACAATGAAGAATATTTCTTAATGGATTTTTTCTTTAATTAATAAACAAAACATTTTAAAAGGTATCAAGGTTGATTGCATTAAATGAAATTGAACGAAAATTCGAGGAATGTTTTTGCATTAAAGTCGCAAAAATTTTATCTTCTAAAATTAATTCAGGAATATATAGAAATAAAGACTATTTTTAATGCTTTTAAAATTAATATTTGTTAAGTTTAATTTCACTAAATGGAATTAGAAGAAAGTTAGTTAAAAGATTCATTTTGTATTTGTAATAAAATTTCTTTGAAAAGAATATTTCTAGAAATTAAACTCTTTAATATTAAGAAGAATTTTCTAATTTGTTTTTTAAAGATTTATAATAAATAAATGAAATTCAATAAATGCAATTAAATCAAAATTAAAATATGAATTTAGTGCTAAAATCAATAAAACGAATTCTCATCATTCCAGATATCCAGATGGCAAATATTCAACGGTATTACCTGCTCGATACTGGTCAAATCCGTCAATCGATTTAACAAATAACGCATACTTCGTCCAGTACGCAAATGCCAATTGAGACCGTTAAGGGCAGCTGCAATACTCGAGGCGGCGATAGTGCTGGCCGAATACATTGAAAAATAATGCTCTGCAGGAAGAAAAATTAAAAGAAAAAAAAACAAGAAAATGAAATTAAATACAATACTAAAGAATAAAAAACAAATAAATAAATAAAACAAATAGCCGGAAATATTACTTTTTACGAAAATAATCGAATTCTTCGCAGAACAAAAACAAATACTATAAATAAAGTAACGATTTAAAAAGGAACCGTTTAGAAGAAAAACAGAAAAATAATACAATTATAAAATCGTAATTACGAGTCAATCGTTAACAACAACAACAACCACAACAATCTTGCAAAAGAAATAAGTGTAAATAATTGCAAAAGTAAAAAAGGACTAAAGGCTTTCCGGAAAGAAAGGACTTCAAGGGAACTGTCAGGGAATTGCTTGCATTGCACCAACATGAATTCGCACAGGCCAAACCAGCACCGATACCGATCGACAGCTGTGAGAGGATGAGAATAGAAAATGTTCGTCTGCGCACAGCGAACAATTTAACGCTTGAACTGCTGAAAGGATACGGACAGCATAAAAGAAAGAAGGCTAAGGTTTCCTCTATATTTCCTGGGTGTTCATGCCCGCATTTCACAAAATCAAAAGCAAATAAACAATAACAAAAAAAACACTTCAAAGAAATTGACATTTTAATAGATTTTGACAACGAAATAACAAACGCAAACATTTCACAGTTTCAGATCGTGCGATGCGTGATCGATTATTAATATTGTAGTAAAATATATTAAATGTCAGAATTGGCAAAAATATGGAATAATTCACATCAAAAATCAACCAACTCTTAAACCAACCAAACTAGATCACATCAGACAAGATGTGACCACCCACATGACCCACCCACATGATGGGCGATTAGGTTAAGGCTTGATATTTCATACTTTCATTATCAATTTCAATTCGAAATAAGGGTAGCCTTCCACTTTTCTTCCCCTCGTCTTTCTTCCAATAATTAAACACTAATGTTTTAATCGACAACTTCTGGTAGGGGCAGAATCAAATTACTTCAGCTTTACAAAAGGAATATAAAGGAATATTGTATTTATCACGGTCAATAAATTATTTAAAAGATACTGTTGAAATTTCACAAAAAAAGGCTACAACAAATGTTTAAAATTATCCGACTTAAACATTTTCATTTTATCAGTAAAACAAGGCAGGATGATCTTAAAAAAGCGAACAAGCCCGAAAACGTTTGGGCTCGTTCGTTGATTCGTTGGAAAAAATATTGCTGCGTAGCCGATCGTTTTATATTTATTACTCTCATAAAGTCTGCCACTTCTTTTGTAGATAATTTTCACACAAAAATCAATTTAATTGAATTTTTACATTTTAATAATCCTGAGTCAGATGATCAACATCTGGTCGTATGCATTATTGAATGATCATCACTGTTCATCATTAAGATCTCTTCAACTTCTTCTTCTTCTTCTTCTTCTTCTTCTGCTTCAATGTTAAATTGCACTGGAATTTAACTTTGAAAAAATAAAAGAAAACAAATTAGACCGGAAAAAGGCGTGCAAAATCGAGAACACTGCGCTCAGCAGAATTTAACACCTTTTTTCCTTCGACTATTTTGTAAGTTTGGATTTGAAATGTTTTCACGTTGTTGTTTGTTTTTGTTTTTACATTTTTTCTTTCATGCTTATTGTGGCGGCGTCTGCACTTTTATACTTGAACTCGTCTGCACGATTTATTCGTATTGCACTGCGTCCACGTTTGCATCGTCTGCGTTTCCATCGTGTGCAGTGTGTATGTATGTGTGCGCATTCACGTCTGTTACATTTTTAATTAGCATAACCGTCAGCGGCAATAGAGCAAGTAGTAAGCGATCTTGTTGGTTTTGTTGGGTGCGATGGATGTAACTGTTAATCAGAGCTGCAAATGCCGACACAACTTCGGGTTGCCAATGGGCTACCCTCGTGTACCCTCCTATCTTGCCTCTTGCCGCACCAACGACACCGTGGTGTCTTGCAGTTCATTTCAGTTTAATTCGCACAATTCAATACCCCGTACATTTTTTATGATCCAAAGATGCTCAACAGATCCTTAAAATGTGTTAAACCAATGATTTTTGTTTACAAGCGAAGGAAGTCAAAGCAGTGTGAGATTTTTCTGGTTTTCACAATGAAAAAAGGCAGGTCAATATTTTTTTTGCACGGTACATTTTATTCTAAAGAAAATTGCACTTAATATTATGATAATTACGTTAAAGAAGAAAACTGTTTTATTTATTTATTAGAGGAATATTTAAAAGGAGCGTCGATAAGCTCAAAAATTATTTGTAATTATTTTTAAAATTAGTTGCATTTAATGCTTACATTTCTTTTCTGGATTCATATTTCATAAAGTATTTCAAAATCAATATCAATAAATCTTCTGAAGATCTAACAAAAGGTCTTCCAGGAAAATCAAGAACAATCGAAAAATCACGAAACATCCCGAAAACTCAAAATGATATAATTCTAACGTGATAATATCCTGAAATGGGAAAATCCTAAATCGACAACGTCCTCAAAGACAAAATTCCGATAGATACAAATTCTTGTATAGAAGATTAGATTCAGCGAATTAGTGCACATGAAATGTGGTACCGTCTTACTTTGTCGTGCCAAAAAATTATATTGAAATTAGTTCTTATTTGATTGATTAAAAATTAAAAATTAATAAAAATAATTAATTTTCAGAAATTAATTAATGGCTAATAAGTCGATACAAATTATGAACTTTCTTGGAATTTATTTGTGAAGAATTTGTAAAAAAAAATCACCGTTAGTTGGTTTTTTTTTGTTAAAACAGTTTCATTTTCAAAATTTTAGTTTCATATTTTTTGGGGCAGTAGCACAAAAAGTACCATATTTTTTATTTATTTAGTTTAAAAAAAAATCATTTCTCAATCAAATAATTATCCTAATATTCATTTAATTTTTATTCAAATAATTTCACTTTAAAACTACTTCCAATTCAGTTCAAACAAATTTTAAATTTTTTTTCCTTTTGTGATATTTGTGATAAATTAAGGTAGAAATATCTCATCGTATCATCTCAAAATGTTTTAAGCCAACACGAGCACTTGTTTAAATAAGATTTTTAAAACACTGGATCACAA
Source organism: Physocephala rufipes (assembly GCA_963966595.1). Classification (NCBI taxonomy): domain Eukaryota; kingdom Metazoa; phylum Arthropoda; class Insecta; order Diptera; family Conopidae; genus Physocephala; species Physocephala rufipes. The sequence goes on along the minus strand of OZ016504.1, from coordinate 28,572,671 downwards.
AAAGATAAAACGAAAGGGAAAAAATAGAAAGAACGAAATAAGAAGGAGAAGACCAAGCATAGAGAGCACAAAAGTAATATCAATAGAAGAATGTGAAAGAAAACGTCATGCGAATACACTTCTATTTTTTTTTTTTTTTTTTTTTTTTTGAAAATACATAGAATGGATATTACCGAGCAAATACAAACGCATATCCCACGACGTTGGCACTACGATACATGACTGACAATTCGAAGAAATTATGACTTTAATGACACTTAAAATGGAAGAAAGTAACAGCATATTAAGGGTAAAGGCGACAACCATAAAACCAAAACTAAGAATGACAATAAAACAACAACACAACATCTATAACAACAACAACTATGAAGCGGACGGTAAGATAAAGAGAGTTCATTCGAGGAGACAATTAAAAACGGAACCTCCGTGCGACAGCGGAGCATGTGTGATTGTTAACTAAATTCAAGAATTGACAACCGGAAAAACAAAAATTGTCAAACAAACAAAAAAAATAGTAAATAAATAAAAATAAAATAAAATAAAATAAAATCAAAATATATATAATTTATGAAGAACAAACTGGACTGGACGAACAATCAATCAAAAGCAACGATTGGATGGATGGGAGAGTAAACGAAAGTAGTATCTATAAAATTACGTTGGATAAACAACTGTCATACCATTTCCTTTGATCGAGATCGATACATCCAACCCAATGAACACTCCAACCAAAAAAAAAACAACAACTGAAAACGAAAGAAATGAAAATGAAAATGGATCAAAAACAAAAGTTCAAAAATAAACCGGAGTTTGAGCTGAGTAAAGGAACGCAGTAGTAGTAGAAAGAAATAACAAACGACACAAAACAAACAAGGACGATTTGTTTAATTTATAAAAAAAATATTGGCCTTTTCACAATTCATTAAATTTTTAAGGAAAAGACAACAGACGATAGTACGATAACAATTTTGGGTTTTTTTTTTTTTTTTTTTTTTTTTTTTTTTTTTGAATACAATAAAGAGGCCTAATTTGGGGTCTAATAAAAACGTAAATATGTATATATACGATATACGTTTTGTAATTCACACAACATACGGTTCATCAAGATAAGACAATTTTCTAACATACAGCGAAGCACTTTCAAGGTTAATTATGATGATTGATTACATGGATCCAATGATATGAATGAAAGTATATTTGTTATTCAGGAATAAACGTTATACTTGACTTCAGGTAACGCATTGGTAGAAACATATTTTTTATAATTTTGACAATTTGTTCGAATTTAGAATAATTCGCAAATCCTTGAGTAGCAAGAGAAAAATCGAGCATTGCAAAGGATCTGTGATCGAAAGCACAATCGAGCTTTTTCAATGAGATTATTATGGAAGATGAAACGTGGATTCGTGCATTGTTAATCCTGAAGATAAGAAGAAAACCATGCAATGGCACAAGAGGTGTATTGACCTCTACCGATATGAATACATTACTGTTTAAAGAACTGACCAAATGTCCTCCGTATACTATAGTTTCCTAAATAACTAAGAGATACTCCAGTTTCTAAATTATAACAATGTATAATAGTATGAAGTAAAAAGAAATTGGTCATTATATTAATAATTGCTCTTATAAATCACTGAAATACATCAAAACTAATTTTCTATAAAGACCCTTTCAAAATCAACAGTAATTTTGTGATACATAAAATATATATTATATCTATATATCCTTCGGAATCATTACCCAAAAAACCCGACTAAAACATCATACAAAAAATAATAATATTGCACAAAGAATAAATGTAATTTAGGAAGATTTCTCGAAACTTTAGACCATAAACAAGGAAGGAATGTCAAAAAGAATTTAAGACAAACCCATTGAATTTACCTTGAAGGTATTCAAGAAAGGGCTCTTTTAGAGTGCGGGGAAAAAACTGCAAAAAAAAACCAAACAAAAAGCAAAAAAACAAAACGATGCGCACAAAAAATGCCCGAAGTGCAAAAATTTCAACAATTTCCAAACGCTAGTCTTTCACACACACACACGCACACACATACACACACACTCTCACACGATGCTCAAGCATATACATGGAAAAATACAGGAAAACCAAAAAAATTATGAGAACAAGATTGGAAAAAAACAAAAAAAAATATATATTTTAGCAAAAAAGTGTATTCGAAAAAACTAAGAATTGCCAATAAAAATAATGATAAATGATAAAAAACTTAAAGAAATTATTAAAAAGTATTGGTGAAAAAGAATCTCACGTTACCCAAAGGAAAGATAAAAGAGCGAAAGAGAAAGGGAAAGAGAAAAAAGAGGAGGCAAAGAACGATGCCAAAAAAATTATATAAATATATCGGAATCTTTTAATCAAGCTAATGAATGAGTTACCATAATTTTTATGCTTTATACGGGTTTTTTCTTTTTTTTTGAAAAAAGGATAAGACCAAACTTTTTCATATTCCTTTCGCTCAGTCGCTCTCTCTCTCTCCCTCTTCTGGCCTATCTTTATATTCATAAAGACAGTATTATCTTCGATTTAATTATAATCAAATCAGGGTCGACACCTGAGAAGTGTGTGAGGATAATGCTGTTTCTTCCACACGAGATGTTTCTGGGGGAAAAAATATTGTGCTGTTTATTCATCTTCTTTTCTCTGTCCTTCTTCTTCTTTTTTCGTGCTGTTGTCAATTTCTGTGGAAAACATCGCTGCCACAGTTTTCGTTGGAATTTTGACCAACCGATAAAACTGCGCTCGCTCTCAAACGGGATATCAAAAATAAATAACGAGCTCACACAGTTTGAGAGTTAGAGAATTGGAATTTCTATTAAACGTAGTCGAGGTCAAAAAGAGAAAAAGAAAATTTTTTCTTCCATTTTCCTGTTATTTCCTTCCCGCTGTTCCCTCTCGTTCTTCCTTTTGTTTCCACAATATCATCATTTCGCACTATTGGCGCTTTAGCGTTTACCTGATCGTAAATATATATTTGATTTTATACTATTTTTGGGTTCTTGATGGCTTAGTTTTGAATTAATTTTTACTCCGTTTTTATTCTCCGTTCTCTTTGTTTTTTTTAGAAACCATAAACCAAAGCTTTTAATTGCTCCATAATGTCAAATGTCCTGCCGATCGTCAGCTAAATAAGAAGAAGAATCGACGACTAACAACGACTTGACGACAGTTCGCTGAACCGCGATTTGATTTACATTTTTTCTTGATAATCCATATAAAGGAAAAGAAAGAAGAATCAGCTTTTAATATTTCGAACTAAAAGAATTCTGGCGATTTCTTTAAGAACCGTCAGACCGACGTTAAAAGACGAGCATTTCTTTCTCTTCTTAATCTTATTTCTTACTCTTATTGATATCGTCTGATTGGTCTCGCCACGAGAAACCTTCGATTGAATAGAGTTCGTTTCGTTTGGTTTCGTTTTTTTGTTTTTTTTTTTTTTGGCATGATTTCCTTTTTTCGCTGGCGTTTTGCTTACAAAAGGTTTCTTTCTTTATTTTGGAGCTGCAGCAGCCGGATTTCTTTTTAAAATGTAATATAATTCGTTTCCAGATCGACCACCATCATCAAACTACAAAGACTTCGATGGCGTTGCAATATGTAATCACCTTCACCCTTTCTTCCCCCCTCCCTGCCGACAACCGAACGCCTCTGCTATTCCTTTCATGCTATTTTTTGCAGCGACAGCACGCAAATTAAGCAGAATAAGAAGAAGAAGATGCAGACGAGGAAGAAGCGTAAGAGAGCGTAAGATTGTGAGGAATAAGAACAAGCGGATAGTCAAGCATGCTTTAGCGCATACAGTGAATGCCATAATGCATTTATACATTAAAAAAATCGAATCACCCGAGACGTCGAAGAGGTTTTGATAATTGGTTTATTTTAGGCTTCTTGCTCTTCTCTTTTTCTGGGTCGTTTTTTTCCCTTTAAAATGTTGTTCTCACTTTTGTTGCCACCATTCTTGTCTTATCGTATTGAAGGTGAAATAACATCCAAGCGAAAAATGTCATTTCTTTCTTACGGTAAGTGTAAGCGCTTACAAAAGAAGGGATTTATTCCACTCGTAATTAAATGGTTTCATTTTTTGTCATTATTTATTCAAAGTTCTGTCTTCTTCTTCTTTCTGTTGTACAAGAGAGAAAAAAGCGTAATCGATATTGAAAAACGATCATTTTTTGTAATTCTAGGTGGTCTTCGCAAGCTAGACTCTTCAATGGCTTAACAAAATTAGATCATAAGGAATAATATTAATATTTATGTGTAAGAAGCTTTAGTATTTTATATAAATTATATTGCAGTATGAGCGGTCACCCTTCTGCCATCAAATGGCATCCTCTCATTCCTTAAGGCTTTCAACCACTTATTTAAATGTTTTCGAATAAATTTACCTTTGAAGAAAATTGAGAGATCGATTAAGTCAAGCCAACATTTCGAACAATCGTCTCTCTTTTCGATCTCTAACATCACGCTAAACATCGATGGATTTTAATTGATTTTCTAAGATTTTAAAAGATCTAGCGTGTGAATGTTGCAACAACCATTGACGAGCATTATATCTCAGTGAAATTTACATATATATATTAAATACATGCCAAAATTCTCGCATTTTAAGATCTCAATACGATCGTGCAACTATTTAAGAGAAATTGCAGAATCTTCCCTTCGGTAATTTCGCTAATGCTGGCATTTGGAGAGAGGCATATCGGAGAAAGGGAGAGGGAGAGAGATAGTGAGAGAGCAGCGAGTACCGTTTTGCAATGATAAAAGCCATATAATTGCTTCTCTTTTTTCAATACATCCAAAACGCTAAAAGAATTGTTTGCTTCCTCTTTAGCACCGTTAGGAATTTTTATGTTTCTAATTTTTAGAAATGATTTTGTTTTCCTTTCATTGCCGCAGTTTTTCATTTAGCTAGCAGAACTCTAAAGTTTTTTCTGCGACTTGCGGCAGCAAAACTCCTGCTGGCAGAAAAATCACTTGACAAAAGAAGAAACAACAACAACATTGTAGTTATATATGCATGCATACAAATATGGTTTGTATGACTTGTTGTATGAATCTATAATATACGTAAATAATGCCCCATCGATAGCACCGGCAGCGGTACTAACTATATCAACCCATGTATGTTTTTATGACTTCTAATGTTATGTTTGTTTTTTCTATTGCTATTGTTGTTGCTATTGTTCGTTTCATGGTTAAGTTTAATGTAAGAATTATATCTGTGTATTACTGACTTAAACAGCATAGACGGGTTAAATGAAAAACGGTACCCTTTTATTTTGAAGTTTGTCAAATTCCATCCAAAAAATTGCATGAAGAGACTGAAACGAATCACATGAATGGAAAATCTGACACAACATACAACATATGACTACTACTTGCACGTCTAACCGATTCTGTTTAAAATGAGAAGACCAAAGCAGTCGATGCTATCGCAGTACAAAGTACAATATTTGAACTTTATGCGACCAGCTGTTTTAGAATGTTTTAGAATTATCAGTAAAATTCCACAAAATCCTCTCAGAAAAGTGACTTTATTTTGGCACTGCCGATTCTAGCCGAAATCGGAGATACAGAAAGTAGGTGGCGAGGCTGTTGAAAACACAAAATATTAGCTTTAGAAACTTTTTAAAACAGATTTAGGGATGATAAAAATTATGGTCAAATATTTCCGTTAAAATTTGAATTCCGCAATTTTCTGAGATTACAAGAAAGTGTTGTTTCTTACTTCGTACAATAAAGTAAAAAAAGGATAAGAATAAGTAAAGATGTTCAGGTTTTACCAGATAGTAATACACGCAGATATTAATCTCGATCTTTTCAATATTCGGTAAAGAAACTTGAGTTTATTTCATTATACTATGTCATAACTTTTATATATAAAAACTGCAATTTAATCCACGATTAGTGAAAACAAAAGAGTTAGAAAACCTAGCGTTAGATAATCATTTCTAGCTAAACGTCTCTAAAGGAGTCAAATAACAGAAACAAATTGAAAATATTAGAAATTGATTAACAAACTTAAATGTGATTTTGTATTAAATGTAATTTTAACTAGGAAGACATTAATGATAATGAAGAAAAGGGGAATAACGATAGAAAAAGGTGAATGTTTCCATTTAAAAAGAAACGAGAATAAAGAATGTGATAGAAAATATAATCAGGAAGGTGCTTAACAACAGGATTAGACGGACGAGCCGACCAATTAAATAAATCAACTGCAAAAACAAATAAACCAATATCAAATCAAACAAACGATCAACCAAATTAGTGAAGACCAAAAAAACAAAGCAGTATATAGGCTCTTCATCGCACCATATCCGAACTACAACAAAACTGTGTCTAAAGCGTAATCCCTTAGCCCCACAAAATTGGAATCAATTTTCAACTTCGAAGAGACAGCACTAAAGCGAATGGAAACGAATGAGCTTAGTTAAATTTTAAATTGCAACCGCAAAATCGACGTATTATGAGCACAAAAGAAGGACGTCAAGAAGAATTTTAAAAGACCAAAAATAAGACAAAAGAAATACAAAATAAAAAATAATTTCAAAGAATGAGTTATGCGGTATCAATCATGGTAACAAACAATAGAAGAAAAACATTAAGGAATACTTGGATGGTCCTTCTGCAATACTACTACAATCACACGCACCCACCCCGCCCCACCACTTCCCCACCAACCAACCATAACTCTCACTCCCACACACTCCATCAGAGGCAAAGGAACAGCGTGTCAATTCCGACCAGAAAAAAAGACCAAAAACTATTGCAACCGCAATACAAAAACAACAATTGAATAAAACAAGAAATAATAATAAATAATAATAAATAACAATAAATAATAATAAATAAAAAACAGAAATAGAAAAGGAGAAAAAATGCAACCCAAGCATGCCAACAAAAACAATAGCAATTACCATAAAAATGCAGCAACGTTGTCGGCATAGTTTTCATAAAATTGATCCTGGTAGCATCGCATGAAGCCGGAAAAAACTAAGAAGAAAAGGGAGCTGCAACTCTTCGGCAAAAGGGCAAGGAAGAGCTAATGTCGAAGAGAAGACATGAATGAAAGCAAAGCCAAAGCAATGGAAAATGTTGATAAAAGGCAAAAAAGACAAAAAGGAACGAAGAGGCCCCACATATTCATAGTCATCCTTTCTTTGCTAAACAGAATTCCTTTGAACCCAAACAACGACAACGACACATGCACACACACACATACACACACACATCAAAGTACATAAACTTACAACTGCATAAGCAATCAAGGAGCAGCAGAAGCTAGGAGGAACGAGCAACAATCCGTTTAAAGATTTCAAATTATTTGAAGCGCTATAGGAGCGCCGAAGAAGATGATATATGTATATGCTCACACAGGGCCGTCATGGAATGTGGCGTTATAGTAAATGGGAACCGGGGCAGTAACTGAGAGTCGAAACAACAACATTATCTCGAGATGAGTGGAAGAAAACTTGTCGGTAGATTATTAAAGAAAACCAACGATCAACTGTTTCAAAAGAAACAACGACAGAACCACCATCATCATCAACAACAACAACAACGCACACACAAAAGCTTCCCGTCGTTCCTTCCCTTTCCTTATTCATTTTCCCATCCCACCATTGCAATATCTCAAACTTTCTCAAATCTTCCTCACCGTCGTCGTCCTCTACGACCACCACTCCCCCTCCCCTCCCCCAACTACCCTTCCCTTCTTCCTTTTCTTCACAGAACATTCCAACGAACCCTACGCACAAGCATTTACAATCGTAGGGCTTTTATGACCAAAGTCAAATGACTTAAGTAAAGTAAAAATGAAGTCAAGTCGAGTCATGCCACCGCGTCAAGTCACCGTAAAGTCAGGATGTCGATTGGAGGCGTTTGAATGATGATACGAATCAAGTGATGTTCGTTTCCGTTCGTACGGACAAAAATAAAAGCAAGAAAAGCAACATCACGTATTGCCTCGGAACACACTGTGAGAGAACAGAAAAACGGACGACTATATTGTCAATCGGTGGCCGTCAATGGTAGGAATAATATTAAGACATACTTAATGAGAATTGTTTGAAGATAGACAAACTCTTTTAGAGGACTCTTCCTTGCGTAAAATCCTTTCGTCAAGAAGATTAAAAATTTTATGCAGTAATTTACATTTTGTCCCTTTCTTTTTTGCTTTTGGCTTTTGCCTATTTTTAATGTTAATTGTTATTGTTTTCGGGATCATAAATTTTGTAGTTCTTGTTGTTGAAAATTATGGCTATTGCTGGTAGTTGGGTTAATATCAATAAAAAAGTTGTTTGGAATAAAAAATGAATTATTTCTTTCTTTTCGATATTTTTATGAAAAATTATATAAAATATTTGAGAAATATCATTATTTACAATTTCAATCTTTTTGTTAATGGCTTAAAATTTTCTATTTAATGCAAGTGCTCATTTGGTTCTCACGAACATTTACTCTAAATTTTTTTATTGGTTAGGGCTCCCTAAAGGTAGCTTCAGCATTTTAGAGACGAATATCTATCGAAAGTCATCAAAAATATGAAGAAATATTAACAACGACCACATACGACCGCAATTACTCGTAGCTGTTTAATCCTTTCGAATTAAAGACGAGAATGCAGACTTCATAAAAAATTGTGTCTCGTTACGATAATGCTTCGCATTTAAATCCTCCGCCTCTTTTGAGACTTCATTTTTAGTGAAATGTATTAATAATAATAAAAAAGAATTGAAATTAATGACTTTATTTTGCAGCTCCGCGAGATAGTACGCTTCAAGTAGCCTTGAAAGTCCACGGAGCAGTTTACAAGAGAATATTGCGTGCTAAAATGCTTTAAAACGATTTATAAGGAAATACTTTTGAAATTGATTGCTATCTTTTTTCCCTAGCTTCTTTAAATGTCTGTGCTTAAATATAACAATATCCTAATCATAAAACTCTTCCTTCAATTCTGACTTACCTTTGGCGGCTAATGATATGAATGCTTGCGCGTGCTGTCTGACTTTATCCACATTAAGATCCGGACATTTGGGGCTAGTAATTGGCAGGCGTATCAGTAGTAGCTCTAGAAAATCTAATGGAGTCACTGATGACAGATCCCAGCCTAAACGGCTTAGAACGTACAGTTCCCATTGCTGAAAATGAAAAAGAAAAGAAATAGCGATTAAAATAAATAGAAATTGAGAAAAATATCGAGATTAATGCTATTCCAATAGATATTAAAGAGTTTCGTAAAAACGAAATTATTATCAATAGATTATTATTATTATTTACATACAAAAATAAGCCTCTGTCCTCGCTTCTCTTTTATCTAGAAATAATTACCAGTAGAGTCAAGGCTCGAGCATACAATCCTACACAACAACAACAACAACAGCAACGACCAATGTCACTGATGTTTTTAAATGCTCATTCGCATTTACTCGAAAACATGATTTGCCAATTATTTTTTTAGGAAAAAAGGAGGGAGTAAAAGGGAGTAAATCTACTACTAGTATTTGAACAGTTTGCACTACTATAATAAACTTGGTTCAAAGCAAGCACGATAATAATAATATTCTTTTCTAAATGTTTTTTCCAATTAAATACAAAAAGACAGCGCCACAAAAACCAATAACTACAACAACTAAAATAGCAACAAAAATTTAACTATTATCGCATATATTCATAATGTGTCTAACTAACCAAACTGAATTTTTATAATGTACAAAAACATGACGGAGAAGGACGCTGCGAGAGTTGTTGTTGTTTTGCTTTCGAATCGAGAGAGAGAGAGAGAGAGAGAGAAACCATTTTGAAAATAATAGCAATAATAATAATAATGAAAAGCAAAAAGCTCCATAGGCGCCATAGTTAAGGCCTCGTTCCCAATGGAATCGAATCACTCGCACAACGTAGAACGAAACATGTCATGGAAACGAAAGTATGACACAAAGCCACATTAAAAAATATTTATTTAAAAAAAACAGCTGATAAAAATTTCTATACTTTGTTTCTTTTGTTCGTTCTAGTAGTCAGGTTTTGGTTTGTCAATAAATTGGTTAGTCTTTTTTTTTTTTTTGAAAAAAAACTATTAAAAAATTATTTAAAAACATTCTCAATTTGACGAGAGAGAACGTAAAGGGGGGGCGAAATACAAAAAGTTGAATTAAATTCATTTCATTAAATTGAATTTAGGTAAAGAAAAAACAAGACCAAATTTTCGAAGCTATTCGTTGTTTTTACAACGAAAAAATCATTTATCTCAATAATTAAAACCATAAGTGATGCGTTCTTAAACATCCTTTAACTTCATTACTAATCGAACTTCTAGCGAAAAATGTTTGCAAAAAAATTGCAAATAAATAGACGCCAAAGAAAATCGAAACTAAAAAAAATCATAATTGTGCTTTCAGCAAAATTAATGCAAAAAAATATTATCTCATGTCAAAGGAAGTATAAGAAGAGTAATAATAATATTCATACAGGAAGAACGCTTGACATGATGATCTCTCACATTGATCCGAGATTCGATCTCCGCTCAGCTCCGCTCAGCTCCGCTTAGCTCCGCTCTCGCAGATTGACACATTAATAACACTTAATGATCACTCAATGAAGAACTCATCAATTCAACGCTATTGATGATTCTCAATATTTCAATATCAAGAGTATAAAATGATCATATTCTTATCTCGCTCGCTTTGGCTCCGGCGGCTTCGATTACGATTTCGACTTTGACTAGAACCAAAAATTGCAACAATGTTGCTTGGTGCTTCTTAACAAAACCAAAAAAAAAAAAGAAAATTGCTTCCGCTTATTATAATTATACGAGTATTATACAGCAATTTCGTGTCGAGAGAGAGGGAGTAAGGATGGAGAGAAGGTGGAGAGTAAAAGATTAGCTTATCAATATTGGAATGAATCACGTGAAGCAACGTGACAATGATAGTTTTTAGGGCAAGACCTCTTACTCAAAAAATGCCTAAAATCTTCAAACGAGTCATAAAAAAACGACAAAATGGAAAAAAAATTGTGCCACGAAACTTACAAACGCCAGACTCTGACATTTGTTAATAGCCAACAACAAAACAGTGTTAAAAAAAGAAGAAAAAGTAGATGCAATACTCATTCATTATTACCGCAATAATATGCGTATTAAATATAATTAACTTCAGTAGGTTGGTTTTTTTTTTTTTGGTTTAGCGCCATCGTCGATCGCTCACGTAAGCGCCAGAAGGCAAGCAATATTTAATGACAATATCGATAGATCGATATTAAAGCAAAGAAAAGAAATATGAAATGAAAGCGAAAAGCATAATTCAGAAATAAAAAAATACATTATTTCAATTACTATGAATACGTTCACGTACTCATAGTAATGAATGCTGGTAACGTTGAATATATGATTGTATTGGTTTAATGATGAAAGCAACTATTATAAGATTTACTCCATTAAGAGCTATATTAGGAAGTTTGTATTTTTTACAGTAGCTGTAAATAGCTGTTGCAAATAGATGATGATAATAATGTTAGCAACAAAACGAATGAAGGTGAATGACAAATTTCCAAAAAAGAAAATCATAAAACAACTTATTTCCGCAGAGGGAATAATTCCTTGAACCCATGCAACTTTTAATCGAAACAAAGAGTCCCGGGATTTTTCCGCATTGAAATTTAATTTTTCCAGTCTTGTTTTTAGATATTTCAGAAAAATTCAGAAATTTTGTACTTAGAAATTTCATCAATCCCAATCAATCTCAGCCCATAATCAGTCCCACAAATCACAATCAATCAATCTCAACCCGATATCAATCACGTTTGTTTTTAAAATTTCGCACGAAAGTGATCTCTTACTAATAATGCTATTAAAGGAGACTTAAAGTTGTAATTTTGTTTATAATCAATAATACACGGGAAAATACGAGCGCCGGCACTGAAGCACTATCATAAATATTCAATACAAACGTGCATATTCCGATAAAAAAAGAAAAAAAACAACAAAGTGATAATTATAAATTATCAGAGTGCAGTAAGTGCTTCGGTAATTAGCCCATAACTAACCTAGTTCTGGTTTTACACTTCACAGAAGCCTAGCCTAGACTAGGTCGAGAGCAAAAGCGGTGAATATAGAGTGGCGCCATAAAAAAAACAATGAATATTAATTGGTTGCTACTGTTATTGGAAAAACCGGCCAACAAATTGGGCCAGGTCAATGCGTTAAGTTAGCATCGGTAGCACCACCAGCAGCACCTTCACCCTCACCACCACCCCCACCCACCACTACACCTCATCATCACACCACCGGCATTTGTTGTTCGACGACAAAAAACATTTCTAGTGCATTTTTTTTATTTTCGCACAGCTTTTTATTCTCCTGTCATTCCCAAGTTGCTTCGGTTACTTGCATTGCAACAATTATTACACGCACTTATTAAAATTATGTATTACGTATTGAAATATTGTTCAATAATTTGCCATGAATTGATAAGAATATTTGTAAATATTTTCATTACAAAGAAAAAAGCAAGAATGAAAAAGGTGATTCTTCTTATTCTGGAAATATTTTAATAATTTTTAATCAAACCCCAAGCAGATCTTGATATCTGGCTACGTTCTACTACATGCATATTAATCATAGCTGCGTCTACCACATGCAAGTATACTGATTTATTTTACATGTCTTCGAGACAAGAAAGTGTTCTCCACTCGTAAGTGTTTTCTAGTAATAATTTTGAAATGCAGACACAATAACTAAATCCACTGAACGAATGATTGAATGAATGAAGGAAAAACTTATCCGGTTTAATTAATGAATGTTTTGCATTTTTTTGCAAAAAAAACAACAATTAAATGTGTGAATTTCATGATTGAACATTTGTAAACAACAAAATCAATAATATAATAACAATAACAAATCAACAGCAATCAAACACCGACAACAACAGCAACGTTAAAACCATACATTAAGAGTTCGTTGGCAGCGTCGACAATCAAGTGGAGAATTTTAATCAGTCAATCCATCGAATGCATCTGATATTTGCAATACCGAATTATATACTCACCAAATGCATGCCTTCGTGGGGTTTATATATGTATGCAAGTATGTGTGTGCGTATATATACGTTTGTGTATATATGTCTGTTATTGCATAAATGTGGGTATTCCCAGAAATAACAAGTATTTATAATTGGAGAAATATTTTCAAGTCTTACTCATGCTTCGATTGAGTATAATCGATAAATTTGCAATACAGCATTCTTAGAATTTTTTGTTACGACAACAAAAATAAAATTACGAAAAAATAACTAAACCAACAAATAGTATAAAAGCAATAATAATAGTAATAAGAATAATAATAATAATAATGACAATAAAAATAGCAATAATAATAATAATAATAATAAAATAATAATAATAATAATAACAAAAATAATAATAATAATTGTGTCATTTCCAAAACGCCATAGCAATGCCTTATGAGCTGGGGCACTCCAAGGGCACGCAGATGCCTTTCAAGTTGAAATTGGAAAGAAATATTAAGATTTTGTTAAAAAAGTTCTAATTGTCAGATTTTTATAATTCCTCTAATTTTATATGGACAGTTTATTTTGGCAATTAAGTCGACTCAATCAAAAAACTGATACATGCAACACATGACACTTCCTCGTACGGCTGATCGGTTGCAATCAAACCAATTGTAATTGTGTTCAAAACAGAATGCTATTGAAGCATAAATTAAAAAATTCCAAACCTTATACCATTTTCCTAACCATTTTCGAGTCATTTAAAAAATTCCAAAAGAACATACACAACTCCCCTCTCCGGCACAACAACTGATTATAACTACTAAAAAGGAAGGTGGGTGACCAACTAAATGTTGAAACAACGGTCAGGCATTTTTTAAAATTATTTTAATAATAAACTTGATCAAATGACAACACCTAGAAATATCATTCAAATGTACACACAGAGGCAACGCATACAACAACAAATGTTTTATTTCATATATGTATTGTTGTTATTATCGTTGTTGTTGTTGTTGTCCCTCCCTCTTCGCAAAATATTGCAAAAAACAGTGCAATTTACTGAAGAAGTTCGAATGCGTCTTATCGTGCCTGATCCAGTTTGTTCAACAATATGACGTCATTTAATACAGCATCGCACACACTCGTGTGCGTATGTGTGTATACGTGCGTGCGCGTGTGATTGCGAGGGCGAGTGTGTTCGAGAGTGTATATTTCTATATCAATCCATTTTCTAGAACGAGTATTGAATAATGAAAAAAAAATATCGACAGCTTAAATACAAACATTTTTATGAGCGTGCGCTTAAAATTTCAAGGACCAAAATAAAATGAATATTTGTTTAAAAATAACAATTACGTTTCAATAAAATTAAAGACTTTGGAAAGCTTGGAATAGAATAGAATTGATTAAATATGAGAATACTTGAGGACTCGCAAAAAAAAAACAATAGAAACAGCAGTAGTAGCCACTCACTAATAACGAAAATATAAAACTAAAACAAAAAATTATTTCACTGAATACAAAAAACGATACTTGCGCTTTTATAACTAATGTTCTAATCATCAATTTCAGCCAAAAATAATAGATATTTCTTAGATTGAACTGATACAAAAACAACTTAATATTTCTTTAAACAATATTCTATTTCGGTCATTATGCCCTTTTTCTTAGAATAAAAGGCAAAAAGCTTGACATTTTTTCTTGAAACTTTAAAACACTTAACCAATATATTTCTTACGAATTTCACATCTTCGTTAATTTTTGGTTTTACGGGCAATGACAGCACACGATTGCCTTAAAATTAATTTCATTTCTCAAACCCGTTATCGAGAAGTGTAAAGCTTATAAAGGGCTTCGGAGTATGGATAAATATATCAATAATTTTTTTAAAACGCCCCAAAAAAATCCCCTTTTTTCCTTTTCCAAATTGAAGAATGTCAAAATTCATGTTTTCGTCCCGTTGTCTCTAACGTTTTCAGCCGGCCTGCCAGCAACTGAATGTTGCCAATAATCAAAGCATCCCTTTACCAACCCCTTTTTTTTACACACCCCTTCATAAATACCACGAAATTAAAAAGAAGGCAAAAACCGCCTCGAAAAGCGGCAACAAAACCTGAAACAATAAAGAAAGCCCAGATCAGCAGAAGACAGTAAAGAAAAAACCCCTTTTTTAATCTTTTCACTTTCTATGGAAAACCATTAAAAAACAAGACATTCTTGCGGCTTCTCATAATCCATCATAAAGTGGCGGTTCCTGTGAATGGATGGATAATGATCATGATCATCCTAACGATGATGATGATGATGATGGTATACATTAAAATGCGAATGTTGCGATACGACAGAGTTGCGAGAAAAAGAGGAATGAATAGTAAGATTCGATAGAATGCACGGACAGACAGACGCGGCGGACGGGACGGACTATGTGTATGATGATGACAAACATTACTAAAAGTTTACTGAGTTCAAGTCAAGCCCACGCTCACGATCATACATATGTCTAGTCGAGCTACACGCCCAAAGGCTTCTTCTTTTACATTTCATAACTCTTGCTTTTACTTATTTATTCAATCAATTCTATCAGTAAGGCTGAATGGTTTGTTAGTTCTTTAACTCTCCGCATCGTTCTCCCTCTGTCTTACTCTTACTCTGCCTCTCTCACTCTCTCTCCTACCCCATACGATTGTTTAGTCTCAGACGTACATATGTCTCGATTTGTTTGCAACAAACGCGCTTTAGGGCTTTTCTTTTTTCCCTTTTTTGGCATTTCTTTTGCTTTTAATTTTTTGGTTGCGCCGTCTTCGCGGGTGAGGATTTTCTCAGCTTTTACATCCCATTCCACAATCGGGATCTTCAGATACAATGAAGCAAAAAAAAAATACATTTTGAACTGCGCGCATGTGCATCGAGTACATTTCGGTCGACGCTGTCGTCGCCGTCATTGTCGTGTTCGTAATCGGTCCATGAGAACCAAAACGCAATGTAATGCAACAAAATGGACGACAAGAAGAATTGCAGAAATGTTTAAGGAGACTGTGACTATTACTGAAGGGATAAGGAAAAAGAGTAAGGAGGGCAGAAGTGAAGGAAGGAAGGAAGGGAGGAGATATAAAGGGCCCGCCAAAGACGATCTTATGAATGGCCTTAAGAGAAGAAGAGGTGCGGAAAACATGGTGAGATTTACTTTTGACAACTCTTTTTGTTTTTGAATTACATTTTGGTTTTGTCGCTGCGCTTGTTTGCCTGCGTCTTGTCTTCTCGTCATATTTAGTTGTTGTTCTTCGTCGTCGTCTTCTTCTTATTCTTTTTGCAACCATATGTTGGAACGCTTAAATGTTTAATAAAATAATTGATGATTATAAACCTCGCATACAGTATTTAAGAATGACAGTATCTCCCCTTCCCTTCCCCACCACCGCTATCTCATTTATCCTAACTTAACAAATAAATTCCTTCAACCACACTGCTAACCAATCATCCAACTAACCAACCAAGCAACCATCAACAATATTTTTAGCGTATGTCATTTTCATTGCTTACAACTCATTCATAAAAATATTTTCGTTTTAAAATTTGTTGGCTGCCCGATTAAAAATTCGATTCACATTCGAATCGAAACTCGAAACATTTGCGCGCATGCACTACAGATTATGATGATTGCTCTTAAGTCGAGTATACTCGATAAAGGCAAACTGCAGAGGCAGCAAACGTCCGGACGCTGAAATGTTTGAATGCAAATATGTCACTACTCCTTGCGGCTTCGCGTCTACCGATCGTACTCTACTCTCTCGATGGCTTTGGAGGGGTCGTCTTAAGTTTATTGCAATTTAATTGTAAAGCGAAAAACGTTTCTTAAATTTTTCATTATATTCCCGAGACTCCCGCGGAGAGAAGCGTCTTGATTTGTTATTTTTTTTAAGAAACGAAGCAAACACGTTTTTCTGTTTATCTACTTTCATTGAACCCGGCCACCCTATGTCCTCCTCCCCTCTGCCTTCCATTTCACCTCTACGCCACCACCCCTCGCCTACTAACATTCACAACACCCGCATGGTGACATACAAGGACATTTGCCTAACATATGACGCAAAAAGGCAGAATAGCGAAAAAACGATGTTAAGCGAACAAGAAGAACGCTATAAAATTTGTAAGCAAAAGAGCAAAAAGATATGACAAACATACAAGCCGACTGTAGTAAAGGCAGACAGACAGGCATGACAAATACACACATACAGAGGCACGCACATAAACACACAAATAAACAGGCTCAATTTATATTCAACGACATTTGTTTGAGCTGCTCATTTCCGCTCTAAAGTGTTTATGACAATTTCTGTTTTTTTTCGTTTTTTTTTTTGGTTTTGGTTTCGCCTGTAAAACAAAGGATAGGCAGAAAAAAAGGAATAGATCTAAAAAAGTTTAAATTAAGTTATGCTGCTGCCGTTTACTTTCCTGGGAATTAATCAGAAATCTAGCTGCACAACAATTTAACAAAAACAAATAAAAAACAGTAAACAACAACAAAACGCCTAAGAATTTCTTGTTAACTTCGGCGAAGTTAATCGAGCAGGCAGACTTGTCTGTGGGTCGTAAAACTTGTCGCCACTGACTTTTATTGAATAATAAAAGGGCAACGAAGGGGGAGAAGGCTAATATTACCCCCATCCATTTAGATTTAGTTGGAGTTATTTTAATGAAAGGGGGAGCAGCCTACTACTAGTAATAGTCATCGTGGTGACTACTTGTTGATAGCTGTCAAAAGTGGTTGATTTTAGAGTTAGTATTTTTTTTAGATTAAAGACTTGTAGAGTGCCGGTAGTCCTTCTTCTGACTCTTTTTGAAAAAGTCTCTCTGGGAACTTTTTTCATTTCATTTCAAATTATCAACCATTTTTTAAGAATCTATTCCCTTTTAATTTGGTTTATAACATATTAATTTAGTATAATTTTATATCTTTTATTATATTTTTATTTATCTTTTTGTATATTTTATTTATATATTATTTTTCATTTATAATTTTGGTTTCGTATTAAATTTTTTATATATATTTTCTTTAATTTATTTTTAATATTTATATAAATTATAATATTTACTCAATTTATTTTTAATTATTATTAAAATTTATAATTTTTAATTATTATTTAAATATTTTTTAATATTTATATTTATTCAATTTATTTCTAATTTTTATTTAAATCTCGGTTTATGTTTCTGAAATATCGAGCTAGAGTAAGGAAAAACAATTATCAATCTAAAGAAAATTGTATTTTTCAATAAGAAAAAATCTATAATTTTTAATTACCAACATCCGTTTTTAGCGAATCTCAACAACAACAACAATTACTACCGTTACAACAATGAGACAAACGCAACCGCATTACTATAAGCTCAGGGTCAGTAGTTTAATTCTTTTCACACGCAATACAACGAACTTCAAGTCAAACTATCTCGATATAAATAACCGAAACCACGCTGTTGACTAAATGAAAAAACCGCAAATATTTTAATCTGAAGTTATTTTCTTTTTTTAATGGTGGCATTATAATGATTGTGAAGATGATGATGACGAAAGTAATGATGACGATGGCATATGATGATGATGATGATAATGATGGTGATGATGATAAGAATGAAAATAATGCTCCTATTTGTAAATTTAGATTATGTTGTTAAGAGCACGAATGATGACGTTCACTGCTAATTTTTAATGATGACGTTAATTATGAGAATATTGACATTATTATCGAAGAAGTTCTGCTGACTTTGAAGTTTCACATTATCTATGACGGTTATAAAAAACTCAGAACAATCATCAAATAAAAATGAGCGAGAGAGATAGTGAGTGGGTGGATGGAAAGTTATAGAGAGAGAGAGAGTGATTGAAAGAATAAAGGAGGAGGAGAATTTATCAAAGTTGCATTTAATTGTGGTGATGATGTTGATAATGACAGCCTCCACGATGATAGTCTAATAATACTAATTAATACGACAGGAAAATTACCAAGTAAAAGAGAGAGACAGATAGACCAAAGCAGGGGGAGAAAAAAGGAAAAAGAAAAAAGGAAAGAAAAAATAATGAATTTATGCAAAAAATATATAGAACTTATATCACATTTATACAAAGTTATTTTAATATTTTAATTAAGTGTACAGACTTTCTTGTTATGGATTAGCAATATGATCTCTTTGTGCTCTACTAAAACTGAAATTAACCGATTGTTATTATCGATCATTTGGTCACTCCTTCTGCTTTTGTATTAAATAACCAGAATGACAAAATCCCGAAACGACTAAATAGCGAACAATAAACCACGTATCTGGAATTGAAGCTTAATGTCTAACGATTAAATTTTTAGTAAAAGATTGAAATACGCACGAATACTGTTGGCAGAATTGTCAATATTATACTTAATGAAGGTTACAATAGTTGCCGCGACTGAAGATTGCCATATGCAAACATTTTGTATGCCATAATGCCATAATGTATGCATAATCAGGATCGAATCAGGCGATAAAAGATAAGAGAATTTTTTCGGAATGTTCTCATTTCGGGATTTTGTCATTTCGGAATTTTACGATTCGGGATTTTGTTATTCGGGACTTCGTTACCAAGACTAAAACTGTTTAATCGAAGTTAATAATTATTATAAAGAACCAATATATAAATAACAAAATTAGCAAATATCTAACCCAACGTCAAAAAGAAAAAAAAAAGAAACGATCGCAATTTAATGTAATCACAAATGACATGGTCAATCCTCAAGCAACATTTCTATTTATAATTAAATCATCAGCCGGAATCTCAATAAGACATTCTTTAGCAAAACCCTGAATAATTTTTAAAAACAACAACAAAATAGACACCAAAGACAATTCCAACTACTTCTGGATACAACCATCACGACCACCGTCAGCGGCTTCCATCATCAGCAACAACATCACCACCACCATCACCAACAATAACAACAACGAAATCGGCAACAACAACTGACTATATAAAACATATATTTTTAGTAGTGGCTCTTATTGATTTCTCAAAAAAGAAAAAAACAACAAAAATAATAATAATAAGGACGCGACAAAAGAGGTGGAAATGATAGTTGTTGAAGGGTAAGGATAAGAATGTGGTGAGTCTATTAAAAGATTTCGAATATAATTATGATTTAATCATATGAAAATGCTTGATTTTAATTCAAAGAAGACAGCTGGATAGCGACAGCGATTGTATTCATCGGAATGCATTTCATTTGGGGGCTAAGGGTAGGAGAGGGAGAGAGACAAAGAGAGAAGGAGAGAGAGAGAGAGAAAGAGAAAGAGAGAGAGGAAAGGAAAAGACGTTAACATCGGAAATAGTTCAAAACAAAAACAAAGTTGATTTATAAAAAGGGTCCTCAAAGAGTGAACAGTACCATTCAACTATTACAACAACAACAACAACAGCAACTACTACGAGAAGAAATCAAGTTGTAGATACTGTTGGAAGTGACCATTGGCGAGGAAGCAAAATGAATAAACGATGTATTTCATTCATATTTTCTAATGATAATCTATAAAAAAATATAAGTACAAAATTGTTTCCTTGATAGCGGCATATATTCCTCAATCATCAATACAATCTCTATACCATACGACCCCCCTTCCTCCCCCCCCCTCTTCGCCGGGAATAACCATACTCGCAACTGCAATCATTGCTTCAGTTAATTCTATTCCATTCCTACACCTACGCACTACCGTCAAACGTCCTACAACAATAATAATAACGTCAACAACAAAGGTCCCCGGCATTTCCCCCCTTGGACCAAAACAAAACCAACCGACCGACAAGTGAATTCCACTCCTTTATCGTAATCGCATAAATAAGAAATCAAAAGCAAAAAGAAGCGAACGAACGAACAAACAAACAAACAAGCAAAGAAGCAGACAGACAGGTAAATATGGAAAAACCAAGTGATGTTTTTTATGAATGAAAATGCCGACAAAACATTTGCAAACACAACGTAAAGCAACAACAACAACAACCCAAACAAAAACCCGACGAATGAATCAGCGAGTTGCACAAGTCTAACAACAAGAACAACCAACCGCCACAACCAAAACCGCCACCGACAAAAAAAAAGCGGCGTGAACAAGAACAACAACAACGCTACACCACATCATTTCATCAATAATGAAAACAACAACAAAATCACTTATGGAAACAGAAACGAATGTTGTTAAAGAATACGAAAATGCGTGCATGTGTGCGGTTTATACGTGTGCGTGTGTGTACGTGTGCAACCGATTGTATACTTGAGAAACTGAAGAAATAATTCGAAGCAACAACAACGAAAACAGACATAGCCGCTGGAGAATTCGTGAGATGACTGAGCCAAAATTGCACTGCTGATGTTGCGATTTTGTGACGACGAACAGTGAAGAGAAGCGAAGGGAAAGGAACCGAAAGGAAAAGAGCAAAGGAACAACTTAAGCAATCGCACTAACCAAGATCCAAAAAAATCATTATATAAAAAAGTCCTCGCCGCAATAGCTAACACAGCGACCACCACCATTGCCATGACCACCATCACCGACAGCATCATCTCCATCGCCAATACTACCACCAGAGAACCTAAAATTTTTGATGACGAAAAAACAACTACGAAATAAAAAGGGGGGGCGCTAATCATATGGAGAGAAAAACACAAACACAAAGAGGGTGAGAAAGAGAAAGAGAGAGAAACAACAAGAGAAAGATGGAGGAATGAATAAAAATTCAGCGAGGAGAAGCCGGATAGTAAGAAAACAGGATTTAAAAAACATGAAGACCCCACAAACAGTGTTAAGGCCCAACGGGATGCGGTTGGTGGAAAAAGACGGGCATGTGCAAATCACTTACACGTACACACGCGTACACGCACACTCACGCACTTACACACATACCCCAACCACTCTTGGATGCGTAAAATCAAAGATTACCTGCCGGTGAAAGAATTTTTAAAACAACCACAAAAACAACAAAAAGATCTCCAGTTGACTTCGTGGCAACCCACGTTGCATACCAGAAGGCACCAACTACGGCAATATCACCTACGTCAACTGCACCAACAAACAAACAACAAACAAGCAAGCGAACAAACAAACAAGAAACAACAACAGTAACAATAAAAATAATCGACCGACTGATGCATAAGATGCTCGATGCTCTTGCTGAAGATCGAGAGACCGATGGAGAGTTAAAATGGAAGAAAAACGCAGTGACCACAAATGCCACAAATGCAGACAGCGGCACCATCCCATAGGATGACAAAGGAAATGAATGGAAATGGAAGAAGTTGTAGGAAAAAGTTAGGATTAATGAAGGTGGTAATTAAACATTTTTAAGCACTTGGCACGTTCTTAAAGCAAGTGAGCGAGCGAGCGAGCGAGTGATTAGCAGGAACACAGCTCAGGTGACTACAGGGTGGCGGAGAGGGGGGGAGAGGAAGATCAGGGCTGACCAGCCCCGCCTACTCCCCAATTTTTATGAGAGGGAACAAAAGTAGTACTGGCAACATTGCCGTCCAAATGGAACCACATCATGCTGACAGTTTTAATGAAGATAGTACTGTGCGGTACGGATGATGTGGTATGGAATGTACGAGTATGCAGCAGATTAAGAATTTCGTGTGCAAGAGATAAAAATGAAGGTGAAAAGTGGACCTCCTACATATCCCTCCTCACCATCCTCCCCAATCCTATGCAACCACGGGAATGTGTAATAATGCGAACGTTAAGGAACAACTATAAACGAGAGACCTGAAGGAACGACAAGGGATCAAGACGGCACTCATTATGTTTCCATTTTAGATGGGGACACTTGAAAGAATGTTCAGTTCTTCAAAGTAAATACCGTCTTTCTTGCGCTTGTAAATAATGAAATACCATTCTCTTAAATTGGCTTGAGGATTTTATTAACGAAATAACTTAAGTGGAAATTTTACTAATGATATTAAAGAGTTTGTATCTGATGAAAACTGAGAAAATGTTGTCGCATAATTTTATTCACTTGTAATGAAATTCATATCGAAGTCGGAAGTATTTTTCTATTCCGTTTGCGTTGTAGACGTTAATGGGAATTGTCATTGAAAAAATTACAAATCATCGCACTGCCAATATTTTATTACTGTTATTATTATATGTCTCATTATTCTGTCTTCTCTATCAAAAACTTCATTCATAACATTCGTTTATTCATACACAAGAAGCGCTTTAAAGACACGGATAAGCCACGGATTATCCTGCAATTATGAATTATTCTATAAATCTCGATTATTCTATAATTCCTATAAGAAAAATTCTCATTTTCTAACGCGATAAATACTCGATTACTTTTCGAACCCCGAAAGATGAAAATCATAAAATTATTAAGCCAGATCATGGAAACATTAATAATTCAATAATTCTACTCGTATAACTTAAAAAAATCGCAACGTAATAAAATATTTTTAAATGGAAACTTATTAATTAAGCCAAACACAAAATTTATGAATAATTGCTCCCTTTAGATCCAGAACTAATTTACCAATCTAGACAAAGCATTAAAACTTAATGGAATATTTTAAAATTTT
The DNA here is from genome assembly GCA_963966595.1 of Physocephala rufipes. Taxonomy (NCBI): domain Eukaryota; kingdom Metazoa; phylum Arthropoda; class Insecta; order Diptera; family Conopidae; genus Physocephala; species Physocephala rufipes. The sequence continues at coordinate 28,549,053 of OZ016504.1, read as the reverse complement.
TAACATTCGGTAATCATTTCAAAATGCAGTAACTTCCACAATTCGAAAGGTATCCAAAGGTTTCCTCCTAGAATTTCGAGTATTTTATGTTTTAAGAATTTTACCGCTTTTTTAAATTGGCTACATTCAATTTTCTGTTCCGACATAAAAACATGAAGGTTAATTTCAAATTTATTACTCAATTTATATACTCTATTGCCACAATAACAGTTTGGTTCCAATAACCAATAACCGGAATAATAATCCGAGGCTCAAATTAAATACTAAAGATACGAAAGTGCTAAAACTTAATTTCCTTTTAAAAATCGTGTAATGCACTTTTAAGTTTAGAGAGAATTCGCATAATATTACGTTCCATTACTGACGTTCTATCGTCACGGCGAAATTTTAAAAGTCTGGGAATGGCTTTGGGAAATACCCCCAAAAAAACTACCTTGATTTATGGAGTCTTTATATTGCACAAATGTCTCTAAAAATCAATTTGTAAAAAATTCAATAAATCAAAATATCAATACGACGTATTAATTAGGCAAAGAAAGAATATTCAATTAAAACAAAGACAAAACAAAAAAAGAAATGTATATATAATATTAAAAAATTCCAAAGAATTTCGGGGAAATACCTTTTTAAAACTTTTATGTAAAAAAACTGACCAAAATATACTGACAAAAATGTGACAGATATTTTTTGACGTGCAGTCAGAAATGACAGACAAATTAATAATGCATTAAAATAATATTTTTCTTGTCAAGAAAACACAGAAGAGAAGAATTTTTGCATAAAAAACCTAAAACAAAAATAATTAAAAAGCATTTTATGAAGAAGTGACATGAATGAAAATAAAAGTGATTGAAGAGAACACATTTAGATTAGGCAGGCAGAACAGGGTAAGGAGCAGAGGGAGAGGAAGAAAGGGAGAGAGAGAGATCGAGCAGAAACCTTCAAACAAATGGACCGTTCGGGTCAAGATCAAGACATAAAACCCAACTTATTACGATCATCATTATCTTTATTATGATCATCCCTTTCGCAGAAACTCTATCCCAGAAATTTAACAATGCCCAATTATAGAAATTAATTACTAAGAAAATGTCTGCGCACTTTATTTACAGTCTTCACCACCACCAACACCTCCACCACCCGCTTTGGTGATAGGTCGGTCGGCTCTCGAGAGTGCACGCTTTGTCGATGGCTATCGAAGATGGCGAGTGGGCAACCTCGAAATAAATTAACTCCTCTTCTTGAAATCGGCACGATGTGAACCCAAAAAGCGTTTCGTTGTTTCGGTTTATTTATTTTTTTCTTTTTACGTTACGTTCGCTTTTCTTCTTGTTTTATTATTCGCTTATTAATTTTCTGCACACTTTCGATAAAGTGAAGATCACGATGGGTAGACAATCAAGCATTTGATGTTCAGAAAGAGCCACGAAAAAAGGACCGGAAAAGAAAGAACGAGTGATAAAGAAGAATGAGCAGGAGGCACGTTGGGGGCGTTGAAGAGAAAGAAGAATAGAATATAAAGAGTTAAAGGATCAATTTGTGAGAAAAGATCAATTGAAAAAGGGGCAGGTGGAGGTGTAGGTGAAATTTTTCTTAGATCAATCGAACAAGGACAAAGGGAACAAAGAGAGAGAGACAAAGGGGACATATCAGAGTTATCTTGGGGCTTCCACTCAAAATACATTAATCTTTTTAGCAGTTATTTTGTTAAAAGAAATACCGGCAATTTAAACAAAAATATAAGCACATACACAAGCATACAGGCGTGTCTACAAAATGTGTCGACTTCCCAGAGTTCAACTCAGGGAATCACGCATTCCCAAACTGCCCTTCTGTGATGAAGCACGGAACATGATCAGTTTCAACCTTGGTTGAAAGCAGATTCAGTTTTCTTAACGACCGAGTCTGATGTTCTTACGACCCCCAACTCCCGAAATGGACTACTAACGAGTAAGGCCACAAACGAATTGACACACGGCACAAACGCCAGACACAAAGTATTTCGCAGTCAGTTAAATATATGCGCATGAGCATGTGTGCGTGTATCATTTCTACATCCGTACCTATTCGGATGTGAAAGTGCGCGTGTGTGTGTGTTGTGTACTTTTACTCGTGTAAAATGCCGCTCGCTGGGAGCAAGATATGCGAGCATTTTCGTTTAAAATGCTTTTTTATTCAGTCGGTCAGCATGTCCAAAAGCGAAAACAAGCAACTTCCAAGAATTCGATCATCTCTTGCAAAACAATCTGATTTTCATTGTTTTGTTTTTGCTCCTACCACATTCTTTGTTGTTGTTGTTGTTGTTGTTGTTGTTGTTGTTGTTGTTGCTAAACGACGTACAAGGGCATACGACGGCGGCCAATGCTTACTAAATGAACGGACAAATGGATAACCATGAAAAACGACAAACAGACAGACAAACGAGCGGAAGCAATCGAATACGAAAGAATGGGCAGTAAGTCGGACGGATAGAACTGAATATCGGCATCATTGTCTGGTCCATTCGCGTACAAAAGCGGCGAAATGATGTCAAAATGAATCAAGCGGGCAGACAGGCAGAGACTGCCAGCAAACAGAAAGAAGAACCAAACCCAAAAAACAAGAAAAAACAACAAACAAAACCAGGAAACCAAATAAAAATCACAGTCAAACAAAATGGTATGTATATGTGTGTGAACTTTAATAAGATAGCCCTTACAACACATGAAAAGAAGCAAAAATCACAACAAAAATAAATACCAGGCATGATTGCTTGATCCGCAGATTCTAGTGCTAACAATATTGCTGCCACTGCTGTTACTGTTGTTGTTACTACTGCTGTTATTGCTGCCATCCGTAGTTCTTTAACGAATCCTTGCAAAGACTGGATACTGAATACATTGGTGTTATTATTGTTGTTGTGGGTGGCGGGGGCGGTGGCGGTGAGGGTGGCCGCAGCGGCGCTAATACAATAATAGTTTCATTCGGATGGAAAAATGTTTTGCAGCATTATTAGCAAAAAAACAACAACGACAAAACAGTAGAAGTTTAGCGCCAAGCCATGACCATCGAATAAAGAATAAAGCCTACCACTCCTCTCCGCTTCCACGAGTCACACAGCCACCCACACACACACGCTCCAACACGAGTAGGAGAGAACGACAACAACACAAAAACAACAACAGCAACAAACTAATTGTCAGGCTATTACAATTTATTAATAAAAAGAATGCAATGCGAAATTTAATTGAAAGAACTTCCTTAAGCATCTATCTACTTTTGATAAAAATATTATTTTGAGAAAACACAAAGGATTTTTTGATGGTTAACAGTAATTTCAGTGATGATCACAGGGTGGCTAGTTACCGATGTGATGATGGAAGTATTAGTAATCATAATTTCTATTTCTCTCTCTCCCTATTCCTCACTTCAATCCCTGCCCCTTACCTACCCCCCCTTCCAACATCACAACGGATCACCGTAAGGCACGCAAAAAAAACAACAAAATTTAAAAATATCCAACAAAAAGGATATCTGTCTGCTTAAAAATAAGGATCCCATACTAATAAAACTCCTCCATTCTCCGACAAATTCCAAGAAATTCGCAAACATCAAAAAGCAATAAGAGATGAAAGAAACACATTCTTTCCTTTTGTTTTCTAAAAACAACAACAACAACAACAATGCAAGGAAACCAATTCAAACATATCGTAGAGAAATCTTTTTCCGGCGTTATTCGTGAAGTAAACCAAAAAAGGATATTTTGAACTCTAAACGAGTTCAATTTCAAGCAACAAGTTTTACGCTGAGAAATCGTTCTTAATTGAAAAAAGGAATATACAATACACAGAATATATAAACCACAACAAAACGCAAAAAGAGAAGAATTAAATAACCAGACCAATAAGAAAACCGCAGAAGATTCTTTAAGAGCTTAAAGGACTTGAATACTGACAGACACCAGCCGAAGAGCATCATCAGCAGCATCATCAGCAGCAGCAGTGTCAGAAAAAAGTGCACACAAAATGCGACGAAAACTCGACACAGAACAACTTTGAAAAAGACTTCAAAAAAACAAAACAAAAATTAAAAGCTCAAACAAACAATCAAAAAAAAACACCACGATCAAAACATGCGAAAAAACAAAAGAAATACATTGCAGCAAGTTGCAAGCCCCGTGCGAACGGCAAGTGAGTCTGGGAAACAAAGTTCAGTGATGCCACATAAAACATATTTTAGAGCCTTCGCACACACACAACCACAAAAATACACACACCAGCACATGATAAAGCATACACATACAAACACACACACAAATGCGAACGTACATTTCCGTGCCCATTGGAATTATCAAGGGAGACAG